>CM038145.1:518759015-519477632 GCA_021437245.1 Aegilops speltoides
TATTGACCGAGACATGTCTCACCATGTCTACATCGTTCTCGAACCGTAGGGTCCGCACGCTTAAGGTTTCGATGACAATTATATTATGAGTTTATGTATTTTGATGTACCGAAGTTTGTTCGGAGTCCCGAATATGATCATGGACATGACGAGGAGTCTCGAAATGGTCGAGACGTAAAGATTGATATATTGGACGGATATATTTGGACACCGGAAAGGTTCCGGAGAAGTTTGGAGCTCCGGGAGGTTACCGGAACCCCCCCGGAGGTATATGGGCCTTATTGGGCCCATGTAGGAGGAAGAGAGAAGGAGCAAGGGAGGGGCGCCCCCAAGCCCAATCCGACTGGGAGGGGCCGCCCCCTTTCCTTTCTCCTTCCCCTCTCTTCCTTCCTACTACTAGTACTACTTCCTAATACTAGTACTCCTTCCTTCTCCTCCAAATAAGATAAGGAAAGAGAGGAAACCTACTTGGAGTAGGTTTCCCCCCCTATGGCGCCCCCTTGGGCGCCACCTCCTCCCTCCCTCCTTTATATACGGGGTAGGGGGCACCCTAGAACACACAAGTTGATCATTGACCGCCTTAGCCGTGCAGCGGTGCCCCCTCCACGATATTACACCTCGGTCATATTGTAGCGGTGCTTAGGCGAAGCCCTCGTGACAGAGAACATCAAGATCGCTACCACGCCGTCTTGTGGAACTCCCCTCGGCGCCTCTGCTGGATCGGAGATAGAGGGTGCATCATCGAGCTGTCTGCGTGTCAAGAACTCGGAGGTGCCGAGTAACGGTGCTTGGATCGGTCGGACCGGGAGGACGTCGACTACTTCCTCTACGTTATGTCAACGCTTCGCTTCGGTCTCACGAGGGTACGTAGACAACACTCTCCCCTCGTTGCTATATCATCACCATGATCTTGCGTGTGCGTAGGAAAATTTTGAAATTACTACGTTACCCAACACCCCCTGTTGACAACTTTGAATGCAGGCGTTCGAGTGGGTCCTTACTGATATGCTTGGTCCCGCGCGTAGTAGTCTTCTTCACCCTGCAAAAAAATAAAGCACATGAAAAAGGTATTAAAAATGAACAAAATATATTTGCCATGGTAGAAATCTTAGAAAAAATGAAAACAAGTGGAAAAGCTGGTAGTTTCCATGTAAGGGGAACATGAGTTGCCATGTTGGCATAGTTAGCAGTTGCCATACAAAATCCAGCAGTAGTTGCCATGTTAGCCAACTTGAAGAATGATAAAAATGTCTGATCTGCCATGAATGCAATTTCAAACCTAGGTATGGGATGAGCACACAAGCCAACGGGAAAGATGGCAGTTGCCATTAGGTACAGTAAGAGTTGCCATTTGGCCTAGATGCCAGTTGCCATATAAAAACCAATAGGAGTTGCCATGCACTTAAAAAAGGAAAGGAAAAAATCTTTTGAAAAACAGCAGTTGCCACGTGGGGACGATGACAGAAGACCATGTGGCAAGCTGAACGGATGCATTGGAAAATCAAAAAAAATAGCACTATGTCAATGAAAGAGCATGGAAAAACCTACTTCTTGACTGGCTTCCTTAGGTTTGGCAACACGACAGGATCCCCGGTGTTGGACGTCGTCGTACGAGGAGATGACCTGGTGGAAGGGGTGTCACTGGCAATGGGGGCACCTTTGTTCAACCGAGCAGAAACATGGGTTGGCGTTGGCGCCTATTTCTTCGTAACTGCTCGTCCACCAGCTGTCGGCTCGCTGCACGTATGAGATGGAGGAAAAAAGGTGGCAATTGTTAGACAGCAAGCTCGTTGCCGCGCTTGGCAAAATCAAGTGCAAAAAAGGGATGAGTCTGTTCCAAGAAAATAGACAAAGCAAAAAACTAAAATTAAAGTCGAACCTCCTCCTGGCAGCTACGGGATCGCTCCTAGACCTCTTGCCAGGAGAACCCTGCCCAACATCCTCTAGAGCCCTCCCCCTCTTTGATGGCAACACCCCCTCGCCTCTCGCAGCCGTATGTTCTTTGACTTTCTCCGGTGGGGGGACATATGTTGCATCCTTGCCCTTGTTACCACCTGCATGAACTTCAGCATGTTCATCATCATCGGTGTCCTATTGCACGTTCTCCATGTCATCGTCTGTAACACCCCGGATGTATCTTTCCACATTTGTAACTCCAACTCTTGCCATTTTCGGTTATGTGCTATGATATTCCCTCCGTGGTTGGGTTTTGTTTTCGTTTTGCTTATTGTCCATGTCATGCATCTCATATCATGTCATCATGTGCATCTCATTTGCATACGTGTTCGTCTCATGCATCCGAGCATTTTTCCCGTTGTCCGTTTTGCAATCCGACACTCCCACCGGCACCGGTGCACCCCTCTTGTCTCCTTTCCGTGTGCGGGTGTTGAACATTCTCGGAATGGACCGAGCCTTGCCAAGTGGCCCTGGTATAGCACCGGTAGACCACCTGTCAAGTTTCGGGTCATTTGGAGTTCGTTTGGTACTCCAACGGTTAACCGCACTATCGCAAAGGCCTCTTTTAAGTTGTAGCCCAACAACCCTCCAAAACAGCCCTATAACCCATCTAAGTCACCTCCATGCTCTCGGTCGTTCGATCACGATCGTGTGGGCGAAAGCCGCACCCCGTTTGGACTCTCCTAGCTCCCTCTATGCCTATATATAGATCCTCCACGAATTCACGGCAAACCCTAGCAACATCCCTCTCACGCCGCCGGACACGTCCGGATCGGGCGGACGCGTCCGCCGCCAGGCCGCAGCCACTCGGGCGTGCACGTGGCGCCGCCCCGCCGCCCGCAGCCGCCCTTGAAAGCCATGGCCCTCCCGCCGCCGACCTGGGCGTCCATGACCCCGGCAGCCCCGCCTCCTCCATTCCGCCTCCTCCGCCGCCCGCCGTCGTCGTCCGCCGCCGGTCATCACCCGCCTCCGCGCCGCAGTCGCCGCCCGCCGCCGCCGCCCGGCAGCACAGGTATGGCCGCCAGGCTCCACCGCCACGCCGCGCCATCGCCGCCGCCCGTGGCCGCCTGGCCGGTGCGCTCCCCTCCGGCCAGCCGCCGGTCGGATCCGGCCGCCCGAGCCCCGCGTCCCTCCTTCCTCGGCGCGCCCCAAACTCCGCCGATCCGATCTGGATCCAGATCCAAAATCCTCGGTTGACTTTCTTACCCCAAATCCACCAAGTCCTACTTTTGTATTAATTTCGTGGCATTTTCATAGCATCATATCTCCGCACCCGTGGCTCCGTTTTGGGCGTATAATATGTCAAATTGTTCATCTCGAAGAGTACATCATTTCATTCCATTGCATCATTTGCATTTGAGCTCATATTGATGCCCGAAATGCTGTTGGAAGAGGGCTTCAGATTGTTAGTTTCTGTTTCTTAACAGAACTTGCACTTTTATCATTTTTGCCATGATTAATGTGTGCACCTTATGAATTTGAGCCCTACATGTGTGTTGAACTATGCCATGCCATCTTTCCAGGGGTGTATGCCATGTATTTTTGTGAGTTATGTGGTGACTAGAACAAGCATGCAAAGTAGGGATGATGATGTTGCTGATTTCAGGAACTTAAGTGTTTTCACTGTCTTGTCCTGCTGTTATTTTTATGCCATATGTTCATGTTGTTACAGAGAGATCCATGCCCTTTTTGAGCATGATCAGTAAGGGTGTTTTGAACATATGGATGTGCTCTATCCATCCATGCCTTTTTTGGCATTTATGGAGTAGTCTAGCATGTCATTTTCGTGCTCTACTTTTGCTTGAAAATGTTTCCTGGCAGATTGTTTGCATGAGATTCAATTTTCACGAGGTCGTTGTAGGTGATCCGTGTATGCTATGATGTTGTTCTTGCCATGTATAGCTTCTATGCCATGTCTTCTTGATGGGTGTATGCTTAGTTTATCATGAGATGCTCTGTATTGAGTACATCGAGCTCACGAACATGCCTACTCGTTATCTGTTTTTGCCATGCCCAGTTTTTCTGCCAAGTCTGAAATCTGTAATAAAACTTGCAATGTTTACATGGGTGCCATCATATCCTCTAGTCCTTTTGGCTTATGGTCAGTAAGGGACTATTGATATATGCTTTGAGTAGAATCATGTCATGCCTTGTTTTGCTATTATAAGTTCCTGTAGCTTGTTGTTTGCTTGCTCTAAACATGCCTTCCTGATGTTAATTTCTGGCATGCTAGTATTTTCACTAAGGCTGTGAACCTGATATTTTTTGCACTTTCACCATGCTTGTTTGAACATGTTATGATGTGATTTAGCCATAGCTCAGTGTTCGTCTTTTGTTAAGCATCTCCTGTAGATCGCTGCCATATGCTTTGTTTGTATGTTGGGGTGCTGTAGCATAGTTTCTTGTCGCGTGCTAAGTAGCATCGTCCTGTTAAACGCAGATTTGCGTCATTCTTGTTTTGCTTGTCATTTGCAAACCGTGCATCCGATTCCGTGATCTTTATATCGATTTCACCGAAATCATCTCATCTTTCCAGCGGCATACTTGGTTTGCCAAGTTGATGCCCGTTCATCATTTTCCTTCCGAGCACACATATGCATTGCATATCACATCTCGCATAGCATGTCATGTATTGCATCATATTGCTTGTGCTTTGCTCCTTGTTTGATTGTTGTTCCATTGCTTGTGTTCTTGCCTTGGGTAGAGCCGGGAGACGAGTACGTGTACGAGGAACCTGTTGAGAACGCCTCTCGAGGATCAAGCCTTCGACAACTCAAAACCTTGCGTGCAAGATGACCATACCTTGAAATCACTTCTATCTTTGCTTGCTAGATGCTCGCTCTTTTGCTATGCCTATGCTGCGATACCTACCACTTGCTATATCATGCCACCCATATTGCCATGTTAAACCTCTAACCACCCATGTCCTAGCAAACCGTTGATTGGCTATGTTACCGCTTTGCTCAGCCCCTCTTATAGCGTTGATAGTTGCAGGTGAAGATGAAGTTTGTTCCTTGTTGGAACACGGATATTTTGGGATATCACAATATCTATTGTCTTAATTAATGCATCTATATACTTGGTAAAGGGTGGAAGGCTCGGCCTTATGCCTGGTGATTTGTTCCACTCTTGCCACCCTAGTTTCCGTCATACCGGTGTTATGTTCCTTGATTTTGCGTTCCTTACGCGGTCGGGTGATTTATGGTACCCCCTTGACAGTTCGCTTTGAATAAAACTCCTCCAGCAAGGCCCAACCTTGGTTTTACCATTTGCCACCTAAGCCTTTTTCCCTTGGGTTTTTGCGAGCCCGAGGGTCATCTTTATTTACCCCCCTGGGCCAGTGCTCCTCTGAGTGTTGGTCCAAACTAGAGCACCGTACGGGACCATTCCTTGGCAACTTGGATTACGTCGGTACCTGTACACTTAGCTTATCCGGTGTGCCCTGAGAACGAGATATGTGCAGCTCCTATCGGGATTTGTCGGCACAGCGGGAGGTCTTGCTGGTTTGTTTTACCATTGTCGAAATGTCTTGATGTACCGGGATTCCGAGACTGATCGGGTCTTCCCGGGAGAAGGTTTATTCCTTCGTTGACCGTGAGAGCTTGTGATGGGCTAAGTTGGGACACCCCTGCAGGGTTTTATCTTTCGAAAGCCGTGCTCGCGGTTATGAGGCAGATGGGAATTTGTTAATGTCCGGTTGTAGAAAACCCGAAGTTGACCTTAATTTAAAATACATCAACCGTGTATGTAACCGTGATGGTCTCTTCTCGGCGGAGTCCGGGAAGTGAACACGGTGTTGGAGTTATGTTTGACGCAGGTTGCTTTAGGATCACTTCTTGATCACTACTAGCTTCACGACCGTGCCTTGCTTCTCTTCTCGCTCTCTTTTGCGATCGTAGCCACCATATATGCTAGTCGCTTGCTGCAGCTCCTCCTTTTTACACCAGCCTTCCCTTAAGCTTAAATAGTCTTGATCTCGCGGGTGTGAGATTGCTGAGTCCACGTGGCTCACAGATTCTACCCAAAACAGATGCAGGTACCGATGATGCCAGCGCAGATGGCGCAACTGAGCTGAAGTGGGAATTTGATGAGGCCCTTGGTCGTTACTATGTTTCATTTCCAGACGATTAGTAGTGGAGCCCAGTTGGGGCGATCGGGGATCCGTGTTGCATTTGAGATAGTCTTCTTTTGTTTTGGTTCCGTAGTCGGACCTTGAGTGTAAACTGAATGATGGATGTTTATTTATGTATTGTGTGAAGTGGCGACTGTAAGCCAACTATGTATCTCTTTTCCCTAATGTATTACATGGATTGTGCGAAGATTACGTCACTTGCGACATTGCTTTCAATGCGGTTATGCCTCTAAGTCGTGCTTCGACACGTGGGAGATATAGCCGCATCGAGGGCGTTACATCATCGTCATCCTTGCTGAGACTAGCGTCTCCATCTAGTTCATCTCGTGTGTCAGCAGGCTCTTGGGAACTGTTGTAGTCATACCGGCCACGGCAACCGGTTGGCCGATGTGTATGTTCTGGGACAAATGAAGTGAACTGCCTCGCAACCGCATCGCTGTCAGAGCCACTGAGGGACGTCCACCCCTCAACCAACTTCCCGAGCAAGCCGGTCATTCCGGATGCAAACTGCCCAATTAGATGCTCAACAGGTGCCCTTTCCTGTGCACGAAACAAGAAGCATCAATAACCACCCATATTACAGGCACTTGCGCGACATCAAAAATAATCCAAGGCAAACCATAGATGTAGATCTTTTGATTACCTCAGTAGGGCAAGACGGAGCTGAGTGCACGTCCATCCACTTTCCAAAGTTTTGAGGCCCCCCAAACACACTGTAGTCTATAGCATGCTTGGCCATCAGCTGGAAAAAACAAAAAAATAGCTAGGATGTAAGAGAGAGAATGTAAGTTTCGGCGCGAATGAAAGAGTTGCCATATGGAGTGAGACATGGATACAATACACAGACAACCATGGCTAACAAAGGTAGTCATCTCTTATGAACCACAGACGGTTGCCTCATGTCAAATTTGTAAGCATGCCATGTGGAGAAAGAAAGCAGAACTAACCTGCAGTTTTCCATATTTGGTATTAGTTACCCTGTCTGCGGCAAGCACTGCCTTGACAGCATTGATAGTCCACGCAGAAACAACAAACTTGTGCGTAGGCGGCGGACCTCCTGTCCCAGTGAAATCCACGGTGGACAAATCAAGACAGTCAACGTACATGAGTTGATGTAAAACAATTTTAAAAAGAAAGAAATATCAGTTACCATCATGGGTACTTTGTGAAAAAAAACATGATAATCTATGTTCCCATGATAATCAAGTTGAGGTGCATGAAAAAGAGAAAAAAGAAGAAGTTGCCAGATATATGTATGTGCTAGTTGCCATCATAGTGTGATGGCGGTTGCCATATTGCCATGATGGCAGTTGCCATCATAGTATGATGACAGTTGCCATGATAATATGATGGCAGTTGTCATGTTGTCATTATGCCAGTTGCCATATTGTCATTATGGCAGTTGCCATCTTGTTATGATCAGGTTGCCATGCATGAATAAAAGTTTGTTAAAAAGAGTGTTCACAGAAAGGACTGGTAAAAAAATACCATTAAATGCAGTCGACAACCTTTTTGTATATCTTGCTTGAGAATGCATCGTGCAGGAAGTCGGCAATAAACTTACACCAATTCATGTTCTTCACATTTTTCAGATCCGCCTGCACCACACAAAATTTCAAGACAAAGGGTTGCCGCATCAGAAATCAAATGGAAAAAACATCAAAACACTGGCAGTGACTAGCTTTACACATGACATCGGAGCCAAAAAATTGAAGGAAAATAAAGTAGTAAAGATGCATCATTCACCAGGATGGGGAAGCATTTGTTGCTTGGGCGAAGAGAAGTGGTCGGCGCGAAAACAGCTGAGATGAGGTACATGAGTAGCTTCATCTTAAAAACATCTCCATGGGTCGTCATGGCCTGTAGCGAATCTGCAAGTGCAGACGTGTTCGGCATGGATTCCAACCCAGGAAACAAACGGGGGAACAACGCTTCCTCGATCTCGTTATTGACCTCATATGGGACTGATATGTCCATGAGGCACACCCAAAGTGCAGAAAACGGATTCCTCGTTCAACGGTAGTCTTCCATGTCCCGGAATCACAAATTCCCTGGAGGCGGGGTCGTAAATCTCACCAAGCCAATCGCATACAGGGTTGACAAGGTTCGTGCACCAGACATTCATCAGAGCCTGCATACCCATCTCAGCAGCAGCTCCCTTCTGATCGTCGGTAAATTTGTCAGTCAACATAGTCAGTCGTTCTTGGGAGGCTCTGTTGCGAATACATTTCTTCTTCTGCAAAAAACAGACAAAAAGTGATCAGTTGTTGCCATGTTTTGCAATGTCATGAAATTTTAGTTCATGACAGACGACTGCAAGCTCGAGGTGGCAACCAGTAACATAAGCAGGAGGAGGGGGTGTGTGTGGACAGTTACCTCATCACCCTCTTTTCTTCGTCCAGTTGCCCGATTATGCTGCGGTGGATCCATGAAATCATCATCATCATTTTGATGATCACCACGAGCCATTCTGCTGAGATAGGAATATACCAAATTATCACGGTGGAAATGAAAATGCAAGATGTAAGCAGTTGCCACCTAACAGAAAATGTCAACTAGTGAATGCAAAATATCACATGAACACACATGCACCCCTCCTGTGATTGTCGAAAACATAAACGTGGCAAGTAAGCACATTGGTTACATTTTAAAAAAAAGTGTACAGATCGTAAATGCACTTGAAAAGAAAATGTTGAAGTTGCCATGTTAGCCCAAGATAGTACGATAGAAAGTCACAAAATCCTCCACATCACAAAAACTAAGATGTGGCAGCTCACACCCTGTCCTAAATACACCAATGAAATGCCATGTGTTCAGCGGCAAAAATGTGCTAGGTTGAAATTGCCATGTTAAAATGCAACACACAACACAAAAAAAGCGATGAAAAACATCTAATCAAGAACCTGAAAAATTGCCACAGTGTGTTCAGATATCACAAGTCATTGTGGCAAAACACAAAAATTGCGTCTGCAGTACAATGAATTTGCCACATTGTACTGACTGTAACATGGCAACAGACATGTTGTGGTCAAACAAAAACTTGCCACATGGAAAGCATATGTATGGCATCTGACACAATTGATATGCAAAATTGGTTGTCATGTTATGCAGCCAATTTGCCACATTGTCCTGTCTATATTATGGCAACAGACACAGTGTGTTCACATTCTATTTGCCACAAGAATGTACTATCCACGTGGCAACAGGCACAGTTGATGTGCACATTAGTTGCTGTCCAGTGCAGTTGGTTGCTGAAACTGCATTGACTACCAATTTAGTACACTACTTTACCATTCATACAGTATGGCAACTATCACAATCATTCAGGAAAATTAGTTGCCACAATGAAAAAGCATGTTTGTGGCTACTATCACAGCAATTCAGGAAATTAGTTGCCACATGGAAGAGCGTTTGTGTGGCAACTATCACAGTCATTCAGTAAGTTAGTTGCCGCATGGGAAAGCTTGTTTGTGGCAACTATCACAGTCATTTCAGTAAGTTAGTTGCCGCATGGGAAAGCATGTTTGTGGCAACTATCACATTCATTCAGGAAGTTAGTTGCCATACAGTCATGATAGTTAATCAAACTACCACGTTTGCCTCATACCGCAGTTTCAAAAACAACTAACTAGATCTAGGGTTCAATGGCAACTACAATGACTTCAAATTCAACCTCAAAGTTCTCCCCCGAACTGATTGTAAACGCCAATTCGAACCAATGCACAACTAACAAACCGGAAGACACCTGCCCAATCCCAAGGCACAACTAGTGTGTGCCTCCCGGACAGGCAAAACCACACCGACGAGGCCGCCGCGGTGGCGGCGGCGAAACTGCCCAGTGCCACCGAAAAGGGCTAGCACAGGACTCCGCCGCCGGCGGGAACGCCGACGCATCGCCAAATCACCTGAATCTCTATGAATCTCGAGCGAGGAATCGAACAGGAAGGGAACGGAGGAAATGCAGGAAGGAACTCTGAGAGTTGGAGCGAGCATTACCCTCAATCAGTAGGCGCTCCGGCGAAGCCGCTCCGTTCCGGCGAGCACCACCGACGGCCGCGAACACCGTCGATTCTTCCGCCTCCGCTGTCGCCTTCTCCCCTCGTCTTCTCCTCCAATGGTTTGAAATGCGAAGTGGGTTGTGCCAGTAACTGCGGGGTGAATAAATGGAACCGTGAGGGAGAGGGGGGGAGGTGCGCGACGTGTTTGACGTCAACCGCGGTCGGCGCATGGCGTGCGGGCGCATAGCAGTTCCACCGCACGCCCCCGAGTGGCAACCGCTGACCGTGGGAGGGCAACCAACGTGCGGGCGAACTGTCTCACACATCGCACACGCGCCTTGTCCTATGTGGCGCAGAAAAACGACCGGATTGTGCCAAGATTCGTGCATAAAGTACCCAACGGTGATGGTTGCGTGTGGTCGAGATGGTGAACGCCCACACGTGTGGGCGTTAACATTTCGGAATAAGAATAGAACTTTATCACTACTGGCCGATTGATTTCTACTCTCTCCGTTCTATATTACTTCAAAATTGTACTAAATCAGTGACGAGTAATATGGAACGGAGAGAGTAATTCGCTATCTTTCAAATTTTATCACCACTAGCTAACTATGTGTGCGTTGCCACACGATGAAACTACGCATCTTGTCCGTCGGATCCTGGCCGTCGGATCGAGGAGAGCACTGTTACAATGAATTGTGTGCATCTTTTTCAGTCGTGCTACCTTCCCCTCTCTCCATGACAGGCGGGGCCCAGGCGGGGTGGGCCACGACAGTCAACGACTGCGAATGTGTGGTCGACTGGTGATGGTTTCTATGCGTGGGGTGCCTTGCCACCGCCTGAAATTTTAGATGCCCGCCGAGCGTACTTTTGACATTTCGTATCCTTGTCCTTGTGTGTCGCCATGTGGATGGCTCGATTTTGTCTAAGGTCAGGGGGATCCCGATTGGGTGAGAACCCTAGCCTCCCTCCTCTCCCTTTGCTATTGTAGCCGCTGCCTCCCACATCCCCCTCGCGCCACCCTCGCCTCCTCCCTTAGCTCTGTCGTATGAGGGGCGCGACCCCAGCGTCGTCGTCGTCCTCGCGTGCACCCGCATTGCCATCTACGAGGCAGGAACCGCTAGCCACCCCTCCGGCAACCATCCCTTCTCCCTCGCCCTCAGCCTCGGCGCCGCTGCCACTACTCGCCGTCACCATCGCCATCCCCGGGAGGAGCGCCAGGCGGAGCTGGCGCATCACGACCGACAGGATGAGCGCAGGAACCGTGTACCGCACCTCCAGTGACCAGCCTCCTCTCTCGAAGACCGCGCGAGGCCGCCTGCACTGCCGCACTCCCACTCTCTCGCCTCTGCCGCCCGCACTGCCGCTCGCCTCTGTTGGCTTGCCCACAGCGCCGCTCGCCTCCGTCGCGTCACCCGCACCGCTCACCTCCGTCGCGTCACCCGCACCGCCGCTCACCTCCGCCTCTCCTCTGCATCTCCGTTCCCCTCCCTCAACGGCTCAACCGCATCTCTCCTCGCCCGCATATCGCTGTCGTTGCCCAAGATCTGATTTTTCACCCACGACGCCTCTTCCTCTCGTCCATGCGCCTCTCCCTCTCGTCCATGTCGCCTCTCCTTCCCAGCCATGCTAATTAGGTATCTAAAAAGGGTAACTCATTTGATTTTGGGTTGATCATGTTTCTTGTGGTGGTGCAGGTTTGATGTACATATATGTGACTATTTGCTTAAGAGGAAACTTGGAGATGATGGTTAAGACATTCATGGAGGAGGGGAAGGTTGTTGTTGATCCTTTCGTAAGTTTCCCCCGCTGCACTTTTTACTGATGCATGATTCCTTATCAAGATTCAGAAAATGTTGCTAGCTTGGTAAATGAAGATACTTTTGGAAGATGCACAAAAATTTAAGGTCTATACGCATGTTGTTAACCATTGCCTGTGATATTTTAGATTGGTATTGTTCACTAGGATTGGACATACTTTCGAAAAAATGTTGTGTTACCTCTCTCTTGGCAATGGATGTTTGTTTGGTGTGATTTCCAGAATCCATGGTCCATCATTCATTCTGATTAATGCTGTCAAAATCACATCTAGGTTGTGACTGGTTGTCAACAGAATCTGATGAAACGGCAAGTCATATGAAATGAAGCAAGTTTGGATTGCTCTCTTGCCGGAACCTGCAACTTCGTTATTATGTGATGCATCATTTGGTCCCGCTCCAGTGTTGTTTTGCCTTCTTTTATTCAGCTCGTGTTCCTTTTGTCTAGGAGACTACTCAAATGGAAATGCGTTTGATCGATTATGTGTTGCAGGTAAATAAACAAATTTCCATTTCTCTGGTTTGCTATTAATTGTCACTTGCGTACACATGATTAGGTGGGTCATGGATTTGTGCAGCTAGCTAGCATGGCTAATATTGTGTGCTGTGCTGCTGTAGAAATAGATCAAGTGGTGCTTTATTTTTTCTTCACCTTATGATTTTTTGTTACTTCCTTTTGAATTCTTAGCCATGCCATGTTTCACTTGTGTGAAATTCAAGATTTGATAGTAGCAACCTCAAAGAGATAGCTCTGCATGTGCAGGACTCGTGATTTCACAAACAATTATACTCCTATATTTTTAGTATTTCTTTCCTATTATCTTTCGTATTTCTGTTCCTGAACTGAACTTTGCCCTTCTCTACAAAATTATAAGAGCAATGATGGTTTGGACAAATGATTATGGTTGCTTATTTATTTTCTTCGTGCTATAATAATTATATGATTTTACCATTATAATCAGATGAGGAAGTGATAGGTTTGGGAAATGACAATGGTTACCTATGTATCATCTCTATTGTATTCAAGTAAATTCCCGTGTCTTTTTTCCGTGGTGCTCCCCTTCGTGTTGCTCAGTCGCTGGCCATCGGGGTCCTATGCTCCATATATGCCTTTTCTATATAAATTTAAAATTTTCAGCTGCATGAAAGTGATACATATACTTGATGATTTCTGACTAGACTTTGTGCTGGGGTGACTCCTACAGCAGTCGGTATCTGGTACAGCAAGTTCTAGGACATGGGGTTGAGTGGCTACGATAGGGAGGAGCCCTGCGATGACCTCGACACTGCGTCAGAGGAAGGTACTAACTAAACTTCATACATATTCCTAGCTTCGAAAAGAAAGGATGACTAGATCAGTCAACCCAGGCCGCCCTGAACAACCATACATCATGCTGTGCTGTTTGGACATGTGAATTCAATTGGTAGCAAGCTAAGCCAGCCATGAGTGTTGTGACCGGAGAGTTTTCTGACATTTTAGGTCTTTGCTAGCTCTACTCTACTCTGTCATTTGGTCATATACTTTTAGGTTACAGCTCACTAACAAAAAAACATCACAAATAATCAACTAGATGCAAATAATTTTAGTTCTAGAATACAACTTATCTTTTGGCATGGTCTACTTGGTGCAAACAATTTCTATTATATAATGTTTGTTGTTTAAGTTCATATTGTGCGACTAGGCAGAAGCGTCTTACCTCGATGAGAGGGACGCGTTAGGTGTTATATAATCAGGGGCACACCTCCCTGGCAACAGCGCATACAATGTAGTTGGAGATCTTCTAGGAAGATAGAAGGATTACATCTTGGAGAACAAGAGAGAGAGAGAGAGAGAGAGAGAGAGAGAGAGAGAGAGAGAGAGAGAGAGAGAGAGTACATGATGAGATATTCGGTAACAACCTACCCTACTCTATCTCTCCTAATGTTGTATGCCACCAGGGGGTGCAGTGCAAGCTCCATATACTTGACATAATACGTGACATAATATATGTGTGTTTAACACCCTCCCTTAATCACAACTTCATCAAGTTGATATTATGTTTAAACTCTTCATAACTTTTGATGGGTAGAGCCTTTGTGAATCCATCCGCAATTTGATCCTTCGAGTGCACAAAGCGAATGTCAAGCTGTTTTTGAGCCACTCGTTCTCTGACAAAGTGGAAGTCAATTTCTATGTGTTTTGTCCTCGCATGAAAGACAAGGTTAGCAGGTAGGTATGTAGCACCCAAGTTATCACACCATAGACAAGGAACTTGCACACTCTTAATACCAAGTTCCTTTAGCATGGACTGTACCCCTATGATTTCAGTTGTGGCATTTGCTAATGCTTTGTATTCTGCCTCTGTACTGGATCTGGAGACTGTGGCCTATTTTCTTGCACACCATCAAATCAAGTTGGGACCAAAGAATACTGCAAAACCACCAGTCGAGCGTCTATCATCCAGGCATCCTACCCAATCAGAATCTGAGAAAGCACTCACAAGTGTAGATGATGACTTACTGAGATTAAGACCAAATTGAGGGTATGCTTAACGTATCTGACTATGCGTTTTGCAGCAGTCCAATGAACTGTAGTGGCTGCATGAAGAAATTGGCAGACTTTGTTGACAGCAAATGAGATACCAGGTCTAGTAAGTGTTAAGTATTGAAGTGCACCTACTATACTTCTGTAGTTTGTACTGTCATCTGAACTCAAAGGTTGCCCTTCTGTGAGAGACAATTTTTCAGAACTGGATAATGGAGTAGGTGAGGGTTTACAACCATGCAAGCCAGCCTTTTTTTATCAAATCAGTTGCATACTTTTCTTGAGATAGGTGAATGCCATCCTCATGCTTCTTCACCTATATCCCTAGGAAGTAGTGCAACTCTCCAGGATCCTTGAGGGCAAACTCTGCACTAAGATCCTTCAAAAGTCCTGGGATAGCCTCATCAGATGAACTTGTAACAATAATATCATCAACATATATGAGAACAAATATATGTGTGTTGCACTTATTGTAGATGACCAATGAGGTATCTGACTTAGAAGGAACAAAACCAAGTGCTTGCATTTTGTGACTGAGGCATGAGTACCATGCCCTATGAGCTTGTTTCGACCCATATAATGCTTTATCAAGTTTGCACGCATGAAATGGTGCATTCTTGTTTTCAAACCCAGGTGGTTGTTTCATGTACACTTCCTCTTCTAGAACACCATGAAGAAACGCGTTCTGTACATCTAGTTCTCTAAGACTCCAACCTTTGGAAACTGTAATAGATAGAACAAGGCGGATGGTGGCAGCTTTTACAACAGGACTAAACGTATCCTCATAGCTATATCATACCATTGTTTGAAGCCCTTTGCCACAAGTCGTGCTTTGTAGCGATCAATGGTTCCATCAGATTTACGTTTGATCCTGAATACCCACTTGCAATCAATAAGATTTTTACCTTGCTGTGGAGGGACCAAATGCCAGGTTTTGTTTCTTTTTAGTGCCATGTATTCTTCCTTCATGGCTTCTCTCCAATTTCCATCACCAAGTGCTTCCTCAAGTGTGTATCACCTGGTTATCCTGTGGAACACGCCATACCATATTTTGTTATATGTTTGTAATCAACAGGTTTTATTACCTCTTGTTGTAGCCATGTACGCCGTGGTGCTGGTGTAGAGGATCCCCTGCCATCTACAGGAGTTGCAACAGGCGTCGATCCCAAGGAAGATGCGGGCGCAGCAGCGGCGTCTGGCTTCGGATCTTCTACGGCTTCTCTGCACGCCAGTGGCTCTCCCGTCACCACAGAAGATCCAGGCGCGCCAGCACTGGTGGCCCCCCTTGCGTCAGCTGCGGAGCCCATGCCGGTCGGGCGATGCAGGTCGCGCCGCTTATAGCAAACCGGTTGGACTGGAAAGCGAGCGCTCATAGGAGGCGGACACGTGGGCGAGCGGGATTGGTGTGGGGCGGCAGTCACGCAGCCGCCGACCGCTGATTGGCGCGGGCCAGGCACGGGACCAGGTGCTGCCGCGCGGTCGGACGTGCTCGGGGCAGCTGTCGACGCAGACTTCGGAGCGTATTGAGCCGGGCGATCAGCAGGAGCCGATCCTGAGGTGGATTTGGCTGGTTGACCTGCAGGTCCTACCGGCGCCGATCTCGAGAGGGATTTGCTCCCCGACCTGGACACATGAAATAAGACCCGGGAGCACCGATTTCTTCACAATTTTCATGTCCGTTTTTTCTGTACAATCTCCTGCATCATCACACAACTCATGCAACACGGTGAGAGGGTTAGTCATCAAAGAATCGTCACAGTTTTGTGCCCCTTGAGTAAGCCCGGTAAGACTAGGAGATAAAAGAAAATTTTCTTTTCATAGCAAGGCACCGGCGTTAGGGTGGATTTCAGAGAAGGGAAACTTGGTCTCGTCGAATACTACATCACGGGAGATGTAGACACGACCAGTAGAGACGTGAAGACATTTGACCCCCTTGTGTTGAGCACTATACCCAAGAAAAACACACTGTTTTGAGCGAAACATGAGTTTGCGAGTGTTGTAAGGACGGAGATTTGGCCAACAAGCACAACTAAACACACGAAGGGATGTATAATCTGGTTTGATATGAAGTAGTCGTTCAGTAGGAGTTTCATTGTTTATGACACGACTTGGAAGCATGTTGATGATGTGCATGGCAGTAAGAAAGGCCTCATCCCAGAATTTGAGTGGCATTGAGGCGCCTGCTAAGAGAGCTAGACCCACCTCGATGATGTGTCTATGCTTGCTCTCAGCTGACCCATTTTGTTGGTGATCGTGGAGGCATGACACATGGTGGGATATGCCAAGTGTTTGAAAGAAGGAATTGAGTTTTTCGTATCCCCCCTCCCCCAATCGGATTGGACAGCAATTATTTTGCTTTCAAACTTGCGTTCAACGAGTGCTTGGAAGTTTTTAAACACTTGAAATACTTCGGACCTTTTCTTAAGAAGATAGATCCATGAAAATTTGTTGTAGTCATCAACAAAGCTAACATAGTATGTGTGTCTACCAACAGAGCTAGGGGCAGGACCCCAGACATCATAAAAAATTAATTGAAGAGGTTTAGTAGAGACACTAGTAGATATAGGATAAGGCAGTTGATGACATTTTGCTCTCTGGCAAGAATCACAAATAGTTTCAGCATTACGCTCACCAACTAAAAGGAGCTTATTCTTCCTAAGCAAGCGTTCAACTAAGGAAAAAAGAGGCATATCCTAAACGATCATGCCATCATGTGGACGAAAGCTTGATAGCACCACAAGCTTGTTTATTTGATCTTCGAAACTCCGGAATCAACGGGAAGTCCTCGAATGCATCTACCTCGATAAAGTATTTTCGTCGTGGCCTGATCCTTGATAAAGAAGAAAAAGGGATGAAACTCAATGAAAACATGATTATCAATGGTGATGCGATGAACAGACAGTAGGGTTTTGTTGGCACTAGGGACATGCAAGATTTTACAGATGAATCTTACGGGAAGGGGTACGAAAAACTAAATGACCTATATGACGTATCCTCATACCTGCACCGCTGGCAGTGTGGATCTGATCCTTCCCTTGATACTTCTCGTGGAGAGTCACCTTCTCGAGCTCACCCATGAGATGGTTGGTGGCGCCGCTGTCAAGATACCAGTTGGTATCCATGCCATATGCTCCTTCTGCGGCTGCGGCCACCTTGTCGTCCTCTTCAGAAGATGCGTCATCCTCGTCAAAACTATACCAGCAGTCCTTGGCCATGTGGCCAGACTTGCCGCGGATCTGGCAGCGTACAACATCTGGGCGAGACTTGCCGCCCGATGCCCCTAGAGTTGGTGGAGTTGGGGCGCCCAGAGCGAGAGCTGGAGCTGTTGGAGTTGCCGCGGTCGCCTTGCTTGCCCCGGGGATGAGGAGGACCGTGGGAGCGCGAGGAGTAGCCGCCACGGCCACGCGTGGCCGCGTTTGCAGAAGGTTTGAAGCCCCCACCGGAGTTCTGGAACTGGGCCACGCGCTGGTCAAAATTGCTAAGCATAGAAAAGAGCTCGTCTAGGGTGACGGGCGTGACGTGGGCGTCGAGAGCCGAGACCAGGGGCTGGTAATCCATGTCCATCCCATGGAGGATGTAGGAGATTAGCTCGTCGTCCTGGATGGCTTTGCCGGCCGCGGCAAGTTCATCGGTGAAGCCGCACATGGATGCAAAGTAGGCGGCGACAGATTGGTTGCCCTTCTAGGCAATGATGAGGGCGGTGCGAATGTTGTTGACGCGGCTTAGGTACTGCGACGTAAAGATGCCCGCAAGCGCCGACCAGAGCGCATGCGCGGTGGTGATCGCGGACACCGTGACGAGCACCTCTTTGGAGAGGTTGCTGAGCAGGTAGCCGAGCACCTGCTGGTCCTCCCTGACCCAGATGGGGTGGAGAGGGTTGGGCTCAGAAGACTCCTTCCCGTCCTTGTCCTTGGTGACGAGAAGATGAGCTGGCTCCGGCATGGTGCCGTCAGCATAGCCTAAGAGGCCGGCCCCTCTCAGCCATGGCGTGATCTGTGTCCGCCATAGCACATAGTTTGTGCGGGAGAGTTTCTCCGTGACCTGGCCGTTTAGGCTTGAGTGGGAGGTGGCGGAGGAAGACATGGAGGCTAGCGCTATTGGAACCCTAGATGAGTTTGGAAGAGGCAGCTCTGATTACCATATGCGACTAGGCAGAAGCGTCTTACCTCGATGAGAGGGACGCGTTACGTGTTATATAATCAGGGGCACACCTCCCTAGCAACAACGCATACAATGTAGTTGGAGATCTTCTAGGAAGATAGAAGGATTACATCTTGGAGAACAAGAGATAAGAGAGAGAGATTACATGATGAGATATTCGGTAACAACCTACCCTACTCTATCTCTCATAATGTTGTACCCCACCAGGGGGTGCGGTGCAAGCTCCATATACTTGACATAATACGTAACATAATATTTGTGCTTAACACATATATACACTGATTACTATTCTTCTTGTTCAATATTCAAAGATGTGTGGAAAAACTTTTGCCTTCCTTTGAATTTTTTGTTATTCTGAATGATACTTGTGGATATCATTTAATCAGGAAAAATTGCTCATGCATGGCGTACGCCATCACCAAGATCAACAACGCCGTTCCCTAACTTCGGCCAGGACTCTACGTGCGCCTTGTCATTGCCGATCTCGGTACTTGCCTGCCTGCCTATGTGTCTGGATTGGCATAATTTTTTTATTCTAAATCAATTGTGACATGATGATGGTTCTTGGTTGGTGAACATTTGTTCCGTGGTATCCTTTCACACACTGGATTATGCTTTGTCCTCTGAAACATTTTGTTTTGGTTTAATTTAGGCATTTAGCTTTTGGCATGCACATGCTTTTATTTGTCCGGATCAAACAATAGCTTCTTGATTTTGCTATCAGACAATGTTGCTTATATCTAAACATTTAGCATGCACATATTGTTTCTTTGTGGTTTCCATCAAATATCATCTTCTGTAGTCTTCTTTGTCGATGGTATAACTGATCTTTCCTATATTTCTTATAGGGGTCGTCTTTCTTTTGGATTCTGAAGGATACTGTTTCTTTGAGGTTTCCATCAAAGTAAATTTGCTTGCCTTCTTTTGACTTATTTCCTGGTTAAAGGTGGTTGATGGACAAATAATTAAATCCAATCAGCTACCTCCAACACTAAATACTGACGTACTGAGCCAGCAACCTATTGGTCCAGTGCGTGTTGCATTTTGTACTTGCATTTAGTAATCTAATGTGATGTTTTAGAAGGTATCGTATTGGTGATAGTCTGCCATCGTTATTGTCATATGTGATCTTAGATTTTACCCGTGTCATCATGCAGGTCGATTAACTCCGCCTATGTTGTCTCAACATAGCCGGTCCCAAGCCCGGGTAAAGGAGGAGGGTTGTGATAGGCTTGGCGAGCCAACGTAAAAACTCAGCCACTCTTATGGAGATGAAACCAAAAAAAAGATTTTCATTGGAGCGTAACCCTCTCAGCGACGCGCCACATCGGAACCCGGGTGTGGTGGAAAATGGGCAAGGGCCGGGCCGTCACCCCCAAGTGGCGCGCCGTATCTTGATCCGGATATGGTGGCAAGTGAGCGAGGATCGGGTCGTCGCATCCTTAGTGGCGCGCTACATCGACGCCCGGATGTAGTGGAAAATGAGCAAGGGTCTTCGCATTTGACTGGACGAGTGCGAAGGGTAAGGAAGCTAGCCGAGCCTAGGAGGATTCGCTTAGGTAGCTGGAACGTAGGGTCTCTGACAGGGAAGCTTTGGGAGCTAGTTGATGCAGCGGTGAGGAGAGGTGTTGATATCCTTTGCGTCCAAGAAACCAAATGGAGTGGACAGAAGGCGAAGGAGGTGGAGGATACCGGCTTCAAGCTATGGTACACGGGGACGGCTGCAAACAGAAATGGCATAGGCATCTTGATCAACAAGAGCCTCAAGTATGGAGTGGTAGACGTCAAGAGACGTGGGGACCGGATTATCCTGGTCAAGCTGGTAGTTGAGGACTTGGTTCTCAATGTTATCAGCGCGTATGCCCCGCAAGTAGGCCACAATGAGAACACCAAGAGGGAGTTCTGGGAAGGCTTGGAAGACATGGTTAGGAGTGTACCGATTGGTGAGAAGCTCTTCATAGGAGGAGACCTCAATGGCCACGTGGGTACATCTAACACAGGTTATGAAGGGGCGCATGGGGGCTTTGGCTATGGCATCAGGAATCAAGAAGGAGAAGATGTCTTAAGCTTTGCTCTAGCCTACAACATGATTGTAGCTAACACCCTCTTTAGAAAGAGAGAATCACATCTGGTGACTTTTAGTAGTGGCCAACACTCTAGCCAGATTGATTTCATCCTCTCGAGAAGAGAAGATAGGCATGCGTGCCTAGACTGTAAGGTGATACCTGGGGAGAGTGTTGTACCCCGGCATAAGCTGGTGGTTGCTGACTTCCGCTTTCGGATTCGTTTCCAGCGGGATAAGCGTGCGAAGGTCGCTAGAACGAAGTGGTGGAAGCTCAAGGGGGAGGTAGCTCAGGTGTTCAAGGAGAGGGTAATTAAGGAGGGCCCTTGGGAGGAAGGAGGGGATGCGAACAATGTGTGGATGAAGATGGCGACTTGCATTCGTAAGGTGGCCTCGGAGGAGTTTGGAGTGTCCAGGGGAAGGAGAAGCGAAGATAAGGATATCTGGTGGTGGAATGATGATGTCCAGAAGGCGATTAAAGAGAAGAAAGATTGCTTCAGATGCCTATACCTGGATAGGAGTGCAGACAACATAGAGAAGTACAAGATGGCGAAGAAGGCCGCAAAGCGAGCTGTTGGTGAAGCAAGGGGTCGGGCAAATGAGGACCTCTACCAACGGTTAGGCACGAAGGAAGGTGAAAGGGACATCTATAAGATGGCTAAGATCCGGGAGAGGAAGATGAGGGATATTGGCCAAGTCAAATGCATCAAGGACGGAGCAGGCCAACTCTTGGTGATGGACGAAGAGATTAAGCATAGATGGCGGGAGTACTTCGACAAGCTGTTCAATGGGGAGAATGAGAGTTCTACCATTGAACTGGAGGACTCCTTTGATGAGACCAGCATGCGTTTTGTGCGGCGCATCCAGGAGTCTGAGGTGAAGGAGGCTTTAAAAAGGATGAAAGGAGGCAAGTCGATGGGCCCTGATTGTATCCCCATTGAGGTGCAGAAAGGTCTCGGGGACATAGCGATAGTATGGCTAACCGAACTTTTCAACCTCATTTTTCGGGCAAACAAGATGCCAGAAGAATGGAGACGGAGTATATTAGTACCAATCTTCAAGAACAAGGGGATGTTCGAGTTGTACTAATTACATGGAATTAAGCTGATGAGCCATAAAATGAAGCTATGGGAGAGAGTCATTGAGCACCGCTTAAGAAGAATGACAAGCGTGACCAAAAATCAGTTTGGTTTCATGCCTGGGAGGTCGACCATGGAAGCCATTTTCTTGGTACGACAACTTATGGAGAGATATAGGGAGCAAAAGAAGGACTTGCATATGGTGTTCATTGACTTGGAGAAGGCCTATGATAAGGTACCGCAGATGTCATGTGGTGGGCCTTGGAGAAACACAAAGTCCCAGCAAAGTACATTACCCTCATCAAGGACATGTACAATAATGTTGTGACAAGTGCTCAAACAAGTGATGTTGACACCGATGACTTCCCGATTAAGATAGGACTGCATCAGGGGTCAGCTTTGAGCCCTTATCTTTTTGCATTGGTGATGGATGAGGTCACAAGGGGTATACAAGGAGATATCCCATGGTGTATGCTCTTTGCAGATGATGTGGTGCTAGTTGACGATAGTCGGATGGGGGTAAATAGGAAGTTAGAGTTATGGAGACAAACCTTGGAATAGAAAGGGTTTAGGCTTAGTAGAACTAAAACCGAGTACATGATGTGCGGTTTCAGTACTACTAGGTGTGAGGAGGAGGAGGTTAGCCTTGATGGCCAGGTGGTACCTCGGAAGGACACCTTTTGGTATTTGGGGTCAATGTTGCAGGAGGATGGGGGTATTGATGAAGATGTGAACCATCGAATCAAAGCCGGATGGATGAAGTGGCGCCAAGCTTCTGGCATTCTCTGTGACAAGAGAGTGCCACAAAATCTAAAAGGCAAGTTCTACAGGACAGCGGTTCGACCCGCAATGTTGTATGGCGCGGAGTGTTGGCCGACTAAAAGGCGACTGTTCAACAGTTAGGTGTGGCGGAGATGCGTATGTTGAGATGGATGTGTGGCCACACGAGGAAGGATTGAGTCCGGAATGATGATATACGAGATAGAGTTGGGGGAGCACCAATTGAGGAGAAGCTTGTCCAACATCGTTTGAGATGGTTTGGGCATATTCAGCGCAGGCCTCTAGAAGCTCCAGTGCATAGCGGACGGCTAAAGCGTGCGGAGAATGTCAAGAGAGGGCAGGGTCGACCGAATTTGACATGGGAGGAGTCCGTTAAGAGAGACCTGAAGGATTGGAGTATCGACAAAGAGATAGCTATGGACAGGGGTGCGTGGAAGCTTGCTATCCATGTGCCAGAGCCATGAGTTGGTTGCGAGATCTTATGGGTTTGACCTCTAGCCTACCCCAACTTGTTTGGGACTAAAGGCATCATGCAGGTCGATTAGAAGATTGGTCTTTTTTTGTAAAGATTTTGGCACCAATAGTTCAAATATATAAAAATATTCAAAAATAAACTCATGGTTTAAAAGATATGATCTATTTAATTTAGCAAAGATGATATAAAATGTTGAATGTATTGTGTGAGAGAAGAGAGAGAGAGAGTGGGCTGTCATAATTCTATCATGCATGCATGTGAAGGGCAGTGATAGGCCAATAGTTAAAAGGGATTTTTTTTGTTTTTGCCACTCTAGATTTGGCCAGTTTTCCTTGTGCCATTCTAGATTTTGACATTTCACTTTTGCAACTCTTAGCTTTTGATAAGTATCACAATTGCCATTCCGTGGCAAAAGAAAAATAAATTTATTTCATTTTTGCCACTCTTAGCTTTTGAAATGTATCACAATTGCCACTCTGAAAATTTTGCTTTTGCCTGGGAATGACAATTGTGATAGTTGTCAAAAACTAAGAGTGGCAAAAGTGAAATGCCAAAATCTAGAGTGGTATAAGGAAAATTGACAAAACCTAGAGTGGCAAAAACGAAATTTTTCCTTAAAACTAGGTGATTTCCCCGCGTGTTGTTGCGTGATTTTAAAGATTAATTTTGGATATATTTATATATGAATGAAATTATCTAAATCGAAAGAGATTATTTTCAAAAGCAATTATATGTGAACAAAGAGTATGCATGTACGTTGGACTATTGAAGATGAAACAATTAAACTGGGGCATGTATGTGCTAAGGCTAGCCATAGTGGGAGTAACTTAGGTAGTAACATAACGCACCCCAAGACATATATGCTTATGTGACATGGAGTTAATGAGGAGAGAGGTGTTTGTAGTAACATAATATGTTACCGTAACATAACGCACCCCAATGCAAAATGTGTCTACAACATAATAAATGAAGGTTTGCACGACACTATACTTATGTTACTATCCACTATGATGGTAGTAACATAGACTAGTAGCATGCATATGTTACTAGTCTAAGTTATTGCCCACTAGGACTAGCCTAAAGAATAGTGCTAGTGGATGATGACATGGCACATTTGGTGATGTGAAGGACTGCATTTTGAGAAAATTAGACTAAGTGGGGAACGACTATTTATTTATTATAGATACCAAAAATTCATAAGGACGCTGCTACGCGTCGGCCAGCTGATCATTTTAAAAGATCCGCCGCCTCTGAACCGTCGGATCTGACGAATTGAGCGACCGAGCGTCACCCTTTTAACATTGCAACACAGGTCGTGTTGCGGGGAATTTCTGCAACATGAGTCATGTTGCAGAAATTTTTGCAAGATATTCATTTTTTTACAACAGGGGTCTTGTTGAAATTTAGTTTTTTTAACACAGGTCTTGTTTCATTTCTTTACAACAGAGGTCTGATACGTCTCCAACGTATCTATAATTTTTGATTGTTCCATCATATTATATTATCTGTTTTGGATGTTTAATGGGCTTTATTAACACTTCTATACTATTTTTGGGACTAACCTACTAACCGGAGGCCCAGTCCAAATTGCTGTTTTTTTGCCTATTTCAGTGTTTCACAGAAAAGGAATATCAAACGGAGTCCAAACGGAATGAAACCTTCGGGAGAGTCGTTTTTGGAACAAACGCAATCCCGGAGACTTGGAGTGGACGTCAAGGAAGCAACGAGGTGGCCACGAGGCAGGGAGGCGCGCCCAAGGGGTAGGCGCGCCCCCACCCTTGTGGGCCCCTCGTGGCTCCCTTGACCAACTTCTTTCGCCTATATATACTCATATACCCTGAAAACATCCGAGAGCACCATGAAACCCTATTTCCACCGCCGCAACCTTTTGTACCCGTGAGATCGCATCTTGGGGTCTTTTCCGGCGCTCCTCCGGAGGGGGAATTGATCATGGAGGGCTTCTACATCAACACCATAGCCTCTCCGATGATGTGTGAGTAGTTTACCTCAGACCTTCGGGTCCATAGTTATTAGCTAGATGGCTTCTTCTCTCTCTTTGGATCTCAATACAAAGTTCTCCTCGATCTTCTTAGAGATCTATTCGATGTAATTCTTTTAGCGGTGTGTTTGTCGAGATCCGATAAATTGTGGGTTTATGATTAAGATTATCTATGAACAATATTTGAATCTTCTCTGAATTCTTTTACGTATGATTTGTTATCTTTGCAAGTCTCTTCAAATTATCAGTTTGGTTTGGCCTACTAGATTGATCTTTCTTGCCATGGGAGAAGTGCTTAGCTTTGGGTTCAATCTTGCGGTGTCCTTTCCAAGTGACAACAGGGGCAGCAAGGCACGTATTGTATTGTAGCCATCGAGGATAAAAAGATGGGGTTTATATCATATTGCTTTGGTTTATCCCTCTACATCATGTCATCTTGCCTAATGCGTTACTCTGTTCTTATGAACTTAATACTATAGATGCATGCTGGATAGTGGTCGATGCGTGAAGTAATAGTAGTAGATGCAGAATCGTTTCGATCTACTTCTCGCGGACGTGATGCCTATATACATGATCATGCCCAGTGATGGAGTCCTGGATCATACCATAGGCTAGCTTTAGGGTTTAGCCTCCTTGATCTCGTGGTAGATCCACTCTTGTACTACCCATATCATCAATATTAATCAAGCAGGGCGTGGGTCTTACCTCCATCGAGAGGGCCCAACACAGGTAAAAACATCGTGTCTCTCGTCTCCTGTTACCATCCGCCTAGACGCACAGTTCGGGACCCCCTACCGAGATCCGCCGGTTTGACACCGACATTGGTGCTTTCATTGAGAGTTCCTCGTGCCGTCACCGATAGGCCCGATGGCGTCTTCAACCAACAACGCTGTCGGGGTGAGACTTTTCTCCCGGACAGATCTTCAGATTCGGCGGCCGCCTTTGCGGGCTAATTCGCAGCCATCTGGAGCAGATCGAAGCTACGCCCTGGCCGTCGGTCGATTCGGAAGCCTAAACTTCACGGCCGATGTCCGCGGAGACTTGATCTTCGATGGACTCGAGCCGCAGCCGAGCGCGCCGCACTGTGACGACGGGCATGATCTAGCTCTGCCACCGAACGGTGCCCTGGTGGCCGCGCACGAATCCGCTTCGGCCATTAATCCGGAGCCGATCGCCCAGATCAAGGATCGGTGGATAGACGCCGCCTTCGGGGCTCCAACTTCCACGGCGATAGAGCCGAACATTAATCTTGTCCCCCGCAAAACTCGTGATTCCGAGGTGCCGGACTCCCTGCCGGACTCCGAACCTCCAACGCCCCTACCAATCGATTGGGCGCCGGTTATGGAATTCACCGCCGCGGACATCTTCCAACACTCGCCCTTTGGCGACATCTTAAATTCGCTAAAGTATCTCGTTATCGGGAGAGTCCTGGCCGGACTATGGCCAGGATGGTTGGGGTACAGACGACGAAGAAATTCAGAGCCCACCCACCACCCACTTTGTAGCCACTGTCGACGATCTAACCGACATGCTAGACTACGACTCGGCGACATCGGCGGACTGAGCAGCGATGCGGAGGCGAACAAGAAACAGAGCCTATAAGGCATGGGAGGACCACCCCGTCACATGACATATGCATGGTGGATACCCCAAAAGAGAGCGATAACGAGGATCAACGGGCCGCGGCAGAAGATAACCCCACCGATAAACAACCAAAACGGCGGCGCAGACGCCGCCCTAAGTCCCGCCTCGACAACAACAACGCTCCTAAGGAGCCCGTAATACAGCAGGGCTCACAAGTGGACGACGAATATGCAGATAAGCAACCGTCCGAACATGACGAGTCAGATAATCAGTCTAGGCCCGGCGAAAACGACAGTCCGGACGATCTCATGCCGGACACACCGCCGGAGAGAAAAAAACCTTCTAAAAAGACTCGTCAACACTGCAAGAAGCCTGAAGAAGGAAAAGCGGAAGCTCAAAACAGCGGAAGACACACTCAGAATGAGATGGAGCAAAGTACTCAGGACCACGGACAAATACGGCAATGGTCACCAATCAAAGAGCTACCCGAAGCGCAAGCTGCTACCAGAATTCGACGAAGAGGCCATAGAGCCTCCACCGTCAAGAAATAAAGAGGCTGCCTGGTTGGATAGACGGCCAGATGATAGGCCAAATTCTGAAAGCGGCGCCGCACGTAAACCAACTAATGAACCTGGTAAGACAGATGGCCCAGCCAGGTCCATCTACGGGCCAAGGAAGAAGGCCCCAGGAAGCAAGGCAACACGTCAAGTGTCAGAAGATAGAGGCACACCCAAATACAGGGGCGCCGCACACCCACTATGTTTCACCAATGAGGTGCTGGACCATGAATTCCCAGCAGGATTTAAACCCATAAACTTAGAGGCCTACGATGGAACAACAGACCCTGGAGTCTGGATAGAAGATTACATACTACATATACACATGGGAAGAGGAGATGATCTCCACGCTATAAAATACCTACCCCTCAAGCTCAAAGGGCCAGCCCGTCATTGGCTTAAAAGCCTCCCCGAAAACACTGTGGGAAGTTGGGAAGAGCTCGAGGAAGCGTTTAGAACAAATTTTCAAGGGACCTACGTCCGCCCTCCGGATGCAGATGATTTAAGTCACATAACTCAACAGCCCGGAGAGTCAGCGCGCAAATTCTGGAACAGGTTCCTCACCAAAAAGAACCAAATAGTCGACTGTCCGGACGCCAAAGCCTTAACAGCTTTTAAACACAATGTCCGAGATGAATGGCTTGCCAGACACCTCGGCCAAGAAAAACCGAGGACAATGCCCGCACTAACAAGCCTCATGACCCGCTTCTGTGCGGGAGAGAATAGCTGGCTAGCAAGATGCAGCACCAGCGACCCAAGTACATCCGAGATAAGAGATGGAAACGGAAAATCGCAGCGCAGAAAAGAGCAGCGCCGGAATAAAGAGAAAAGCCCAAAGAGCACGGCAGTCAACGCCGGATTCAAAAGCTCGCGGCCAAACAACAAAACATTGCCTCCTAAAGATGACGGCGATGAGCTGTCCAACTTAAACAAGATTTTGGGTCGGATATGTCAAATCCACAGTACCCCCGGAAGGCCTGCAAATCACACCCATCGGGATTGTTGGGTTTTCAAACAGTCCGGCCGACTAAATGCCGAACACAAGGGGCTCGACGCGTCAAGCGAAGATGATAAACCCCACCAGCAGAGCACCGAAAAACAAAAGACTTTCCCACAAGGGGTCAAAGCAGTGAATTCACTTCATGTGATAATACGGAAAAATAGTGCGGCACTTCCTAAAAAGAGCTTCGCGCGGTCCAACCCAGCAAACCATAGAGATTGGATATCAAAACCAATCACTTTCGACCACATGGACTATTCCAGAAGCGTTCGAAACGCGGGACGGACTCCCCTGATATTGAATCCCATAATAGACGGATTACAATTTACTAAAGTCCTAATGGACGGAGGCAGCGACTTAAACCTGCTGTATTCACACACAATCCGTCAAATGGGGATAGAGCCTACCAAAATTCGACACAGCCGCACTTCCGTCAAAGGAGTGACGCCATGCCCTTACACCAAGTGCACAGGCTCCATATTACTAGAAGTCGTGTTCGGATCACCGAACAATGCTCGTCGCGAAAAGCTAATTTTTCACATCGTCCCATTTAAAAGTGGATATCAAGCACTATTGGGACGAAAGGCTTTTGTCCGTTTCAACGCCATACCGCATTACGCGTCTCTTACACTCAAGATGCCCGGTCCGCATGGCATCATTTCAGTGCGAGGGTCACTCAAAGACCCCGGACTCGGATAGACGAGTCCGGCTTCAGCAGGCTAGGGGTTCCCTAGCCGCACACCTCTTCACAGGGGGCTGCGCGCACAAACAGCCGCGGGTTCATACAAACCCCGCTTCACTTATTTATATTTCTTCTTTTACACATATATTTTTCGCACAAATTATTTTCAAACTAAGCGTTCCTCTCTTTTTACAGATGAACAACGTGCATACCCGTCCAGGATAACGGTGCAACGGAGACACAGGCGCAGACGTGCAGTAGGGGCCCGCTGTGAGGATTCTTTTCAGATTAAGACCCTGCGTAAACCTTTTTTACTGTCTCTTGTTGTTATTATCCCTTGGTTTCTTCCTATAGCCAAAGCGGAGCCTGACGTTTTGGCATCGGCGCGTCGAAGACCATGCATGCACGGACACGAGGGCTTAGGGCATTGTTCTGCCCATTATCATAAAGACCGGACACCTTCGGGAGTGTTCGGCATCTCGAGTTAGGCATTATATGCATCAGCTCTGAATCATGTCTTTGGTCAAATGTCGGGTTTGCCCGGCTCCTGTGTTTTACTGCCTTCGTTACGTATCATCGGCTAACGCGGCACCGGAGAACTCTGCGATTGTGCCCCAGTTCAGTGGGCGAGCACCTCGATGAAAGCCAAAACTGATTTGTCATGATATAGCAAGAGACTGGTCAACCACTCGATCGACCACCGGAATGTTTAGAATTCCCCGCTTTGACGAAGGACCGTTTCCCGGTCAGGCACACACACGCGCCCTGAATTCGGAGAAGTGCGGTGTCCCAAGGGGCTATATCGTAGCCCCACCCTCGAACTCCACTGGCTAAGTGAAAGTGATAAAGCATTATAGTCCAGATTGCCTCGTTTGCTACGCTACCACCTCCTTAAGAGGACCAAGGCGTCGGATTAAGTGTGAAAACGCGCTATTTTTGCGAACACCCCCGCACCTTGTGTGTGGGGGCTGAAGCCGAAGACTGCAATCTTTCAGGTTATACAAATGTATCGTGGCGGCCGCATAGGAGAAGTTTTACTACTTGGGACGCACAAGTATAAAAAGCAGTCATAGCATAATCATCGTTTTACAAGCTAAAACGTTCATTTGAACGTGACATTTTTTGAGCACTGCGACTCTATTACACGAGCGCCACGCATAACCTCCCCGAAATAGTGCTCGGCGGGGAGCCGGTTTTCATCCGAGCCTTGGGCAGCAACAGCGGTGGCATCCATCTCCGTCCAATGCGCCTTCACGCGGGCAAGAGCCATCCGCGTGCCCTCGATGCAGGCCGACCGCTTCATCTCCTTGATATGCGGCACCGCTCCAAGGAATTGCTGCAGTAAGCCGAAGTAGCTCGTCGCCTTGGGCCTCTCCAGCAAGACATGAGCCACGATGTCAGTCATGGCAAGTCCGGACAACCTATTTAGCTCGGCCCATTCGACCAACCGTTCGGTCAACGGAAGTGAGCGATCCGGACTATGGAATTGAGACCAAAATAGCTCTTCCGTCTTGTGATCCTTCTGGCTCCGGAAGTGCTTAACGGCATCAGCCGCACTTGCCGCTAAGTCCATATACGGATCCTCCGGACTCCACAGCCGATCAAATTGAGCATACTTTTGATCCATAAACCGGCGACGCAGCAGATAATGCTTGCCAGCCACGATATCTCGACTGGCGCGCAGCTCCTCCCTCATGGCCGCATTGCGGTCGGGCATCCTTAGCCTCGGCGGTGGCCTTCCTCGGTCTTCCGCTCCGATAAACGCTCCTTTTCAAGAGCCTCATTGCGGTCGGCAGCATCTTTCACTTTCACGGCCAATTCGGCCACCTCTTCCCTGCTTAGGCAGTGTGCAGCCTTTTCGGCTTCTAACTCCTCGGCCACCCTCGAGTCAGCCGCGTCACTCCTTCGGGCTTGCTCCTTAGCTTGGGCAAGTTCGGCCCGAAGGCTCTCCACAGCAGCAGCACCGTCTGTACAACAGAATATAATTTATCAAGAGGAGGGCTTTGATCTCCTTAATAAAGCGACTGCGGAGAACTAATTTACCTTGCGACTCGTCAAGTCGCCGGTTGACAAGCGCGATGTCTGCATCCGCCACGTCAAGCTGCCGCATTAACTCGGCAACTCCACTAGTCCGGCTATCCCTCGGACTATCCGCCGCCTGCATAGGATTGGCGACATTAATTACTTACGATTTTGATCCTCGGCACGCTGTCGTCTTCGACAACCTACCGAGTCTCGGGGGCTACTATCTATACAGGGCGCATTTTCATGTGCAAAACTGCTAATAGACAAAGAGATGCATCATTTTTGCGTACCTCAAACCCCGCCAGCAAGCTCATAGCGGCATTGCGCAATCCGCTCTCGGCGGATTTAAATCCTTCAATCACCACACGCATCAGCGCACGGTGATCTTACGAGATGGGCGCCCTCTCAAACAGATTCTTGATTCTCGGCGGATACTAGCGGGTGCCGAACTCTCTGGCCCCTCCGGACTCGGGGATACCCTCCGTGACGATACTTCAGGTTCGCCCGCCTTATCTGACGGCGCAGCACACGGAGGCGTTTCGCTCTCCATCATCTCCGGAAGAAGGTCCCCCGAAGATGAACTCATCTGAGAAGGCTGCTGAGGGAGTCCTGGACTAGGGGGTGTCCGGACAGCCGGACTATCAATATCCGCCGGACTCCAAGACTACGAAGATAGAAGATTGAAGGCTCCGGCTCGTGTCCGGAAGGTACTTTCCTTGGCATGGAAGGCAAGCTTGGCAATACGGATATGTGGATCTCCTACCATTGTAACCGACTCTGTGTAACCCTAGCCTCTCCGGTGTCTATATAAACCGGAGGGCTTTAGTCCGTAGGACAACATACATCTCAACAATCATACCATAGGCTAGCTTCTAGGGTTTAGCCTCCTTGCTCTCGTGGTAGATCTACTCTTGTACTACCCATATCATCAATATTAATCAAGCGGGGCGTGGGTTTTACCTCCATCGAGAGGGCCCGAACACAGGTAAAAACATTGTGTCCCTCGTCTCTTCTTACCATCCTCCTAGGCGCACAGATTGGGACCCCCTACCGAGATCCGCGGTTTTGACACCGACATTGGTGCTTTCATTGAGAGTTCCTGCGTGCCGTCACCGATAGGCTCGATGGCATCTTCAACCAACAACGCTGTCTGGGTGAGATTTTTCTCCCGGACAGATCTTCAGTGTTCGGCGGCTTTGCTGCGGGCAATTCTCTTGGCCATCTGGAGCAGATCGAAGCTTCGCCCCAGCCATCGGTCGATTCGAAGCTTAAACTTCACGGCGATGTCGCGGAGACTTGATCTTGACGGACTCGAGCCTGACAAGCAGCGCCGCCTTTGTGGCGATGGGCGCGATCTAGCTCTGCCTCCGGACGGTGCATTAATGGCGCTTTTCGGATCCGCTTCGACCATCAGCCCGGAGCCGATCGCCCATATCGTGGGCGGTGGTTAAACGCCGCCACAGGGGCTTCAACATCCGCAGCGATGGGCGAACACGATCTTGTCCCTGCGAAACTTCGTGATTCCGGCGCGGACTCCTCGCCGGACTCCGAGCCTCCAGCGCCCCGCCAATCAATACGGATTAGGCGCGGTTATAAAATTCACCGCCGCGGACATCTTCCAAGCTTTTCGCCTTTCGGCGATATCCTGAATTCACTAAAGCACCTCTCGCTATCGGAGGAGTCTGGCGGACTATGGCGGGATGGTTGGAATGCAGACGACGAAGAAATTCAGAGCCCACCCACCACCCACTTTGTAGCCACATCGAGGATTTAACCGACATGCTAAACTTCGACTCCGACAACATCGGCGCGATGGGCGGCGATGCGGAGAGCGAACAGAGCCAGCGCCCACGAGGCACTTTGGAAGGCCACCTCGTCATATAGCGTATACATAGTGGATACCCCAAAGGAAGGGATGGCGAAAAAAGCGCGGAGGCAGATTCTCTAAAAGCAGCCCAAACACCGGCGTCGGTAGGCCGCTCTAAATCCCGACAGCAAGAATGGAGATTCCGCACGAGAGACAATAACACTCCGGAGAGTGCGAAGGCGATCCCCTCCGCAAGACTCAGCGCGGAGAGGGCTGAAGCAAGCCCTCACGACAGGGCGCAGAGCGAAGGGTTGAGGATGATAACTACATGCCTCCCTCCGAAGGCGAAGCAAGCCTCAACGATGACGAATTCGTTGTACACGAGGATCCGTCGAACAAGAGCGCTTTAAGCACGGGCTCATAGCCACAACAAACAGCCTAAAGAAAAAGCAGCAACAGCTCGGGCTGATCAAGATCTGGCAGCGATCGATCGACCGAGGTCCTCGCGGCGAAGAGTATAAACTTCGAGCGTCCCTCCAAAAGTTACCCAAGACGCAAGCTGCTCCCCCGATTAGAGGAGGAAGCATACATACCTTCATCACCAGCGTATGACATGGCTGACCGACCACCTCGTGGTCGTGACAGAGAGGCATCCAGGCCCCTAGCCAAGACTGTACCCCGGCATTGCTCCAAAAGTACGAAGCCAAGAGGGAACGCTCCGGACTTGCGAGACATACTGGAGGATAAGGCAAAACAATCCAGATCCATCTACGGATCACGTGGGCGCCCTACGACCCACGACGAATACCGTCGTGCCGAATACAATAATCCTGGTCGGGCCGAACACAGCAGACAGCGCTCTCTTGAGCTGCGTCGCGACATCGGTCAATACAGGGGCGCCGCACACCCTCTATGCTTCACTGACGAAGTAATGGATCATCAGATCCCCGAAGGGTTTAAACCCGTAAACATCGAATCTCACGATGGCACCACAGACCCCGCGGTGTGGATCGAAGACTACCTTCTCCACATCCATATGGCCCGCGGCGATGATCTACACGCCATCAAGTACCTACCACTCAAGCTTAAAGGACCAGCTCGGCATTGGCTTAACAGCTTGCCCGCAGAGTCAGCGGGTGTTGGGAAGACACGAGGCGCGTTCATAATAACTTCAAGGCACATACGTGCGACCACGAACGCCGATGACCTAAGCCACATTATTCAGCGAGCGGATGAATCGGCGGACAATTCTGGACTCGGTTCTTGACGAAGAAAAATCAAATCGTCGACTGTCCGGATGCAGAAGCCCTTGCAGCCTTCAAACAAAACATCCGGGATGAATGGCTAGCTCGGCACCTGGGGCAGGAAAAGCCAAAATCCATGGCAGTCCTCACATCGTTAATGACCCGCTTTTGTGCGGGAGAGGACAGCTGGCTATCTCGCAGTAACAACCTCCGTAAAAATTCTGGCAGTCCGGACACTAAGGACAACAACGGCGGTCACGTCGAATCAAAAACAAGCGCCGCGTGCGGCGGCGATAAGGAGGATACTATAGTCAATGCGGATTCGAGGCTCTAAACCCGGTCGTGGAAGAAGCCATTCAAAGAACCACTCGAGTCCGTCAATCTGGACCGAATACTCGACCGTCTATGCGGATACATGGCACCTCTGAAAACCAGCTAACCACACCAATAGAGACTGTTGGGTGTTCAAGCGAGCCGGCAAGTTAATTGCGAAAACAATGACAAGGGGCTAAATAGCGGCGACGAGGAAGAGACCGGCCGCCCGAACAACGGAGAGATGAAGGGTTTCCCCATAAGTCGAGCGGTGAATATGATATCTGCGACCCATATACCCAAGAGGGAGAGGAAGCGCGCACTACTGGGGCGTCTATGCGATGGAGCGATCGCCCCAAAGTTTAACCCATGGTCCTCTTGCCCGATCACTTTCGATCGAAGAGACCATCCGACCAACATACGCCATGGCGGATTTGCGCGTGGTTTTAGACCCAATCGTCGATGGGTTCCACTGACGAGAGTCCTGGTGGGCGGCGGTAGCAGCCTGAACCTGCTTTATCGAGGATCTGATCGCAAAATGGGCATAGACCCATCAAGGATTAAACCTACAAAGACAACCTTTAAAGGTGTCATCCGAGTGGAGGCCAAGCTATGCGGGCTCGGTCCTGCTGGAAGTGGTCTTCGGATCATCGGATAACTTCGAGCGAAGAGTTAATCTTGGACATAGTCCCGTTTAGCGCGGCTATCATGCTCGCTTTCGGACGAACGCGTTTGCAAAATTCAGCGGTGCCACATTATGCATATCTGAAGCTCAAGATGCGAGCCCTCGCGAGTCATTACGGTCAATGGAAATATGAAACGCTCCCTCGAGCAGAGGAACATCTGATGGCTCTCGGCGAAAGTGCGAGCAGCCTTCTCAGGCAATTCTCAAGTCCGTCAGTTAAAAAGCCGGATACAGCAAAGCGCGCCAGGAGCAATACCAACCGAGACCACAGGCGCGATCGAGCATCGCAGCGTAACAATGCGGCTAACCCCGCCCGCGCATGATCGCAAGAATAACACTCCGCGTACATCATTATGCTCTGGAGATACCATGGGTGCAGGGGAAGGGGCACGATCACAAGGGACCAAGAGTGCGGCTCGACCACACCAGGGGCTCACACGAGCGCCCCCTTGTTTTATTTTATCTTTTCTTCTTTTATGTATACAGGACTCACAACGGAAGCCACTGCTCGACGGCGAACTTGCCAAACTCATGATGCAAACAGTCAGGGACTAAAGGAGGCCGTGACGAAAACTCAGGTGGTCTCAATTACGAGCATTAAATTCAATTACTTACACCAAGTCTGCAGCTCATCCCTGGAGGGGGACGTGTTTATTTAGTCCAAATCCCTTGCTTACCGCACTATTTGTATCAGTCCGCTCTACTAGCAGACTTTCTTTCATAAATAATGCAGCACCTCTTTATTGCAATTGCGTTATCTTTCATATGTTCATGACATCTTGCACCCGTACATGTTGGTACGGCTGAATACGCCAGGGGCTTATGTTCCCCAAATTATGGTGTGATTAAGTCCGAACACTTTCACAAGTGCGGCACCCCGAACTTATAGCATTATATGAATCGGCTCCGAATCATGTCTCGGGTCAATAGTTGGGTTTGCCCGGCTCCCATGTTTTGGTGCCTTACGTTCCGTTCCGTCGGCTAAGGTAGCACTGGGAGAACCACTGCGATTGCGCCCCGGTTGAGCCGGGTTAACGCCTCGATGGAAAGCTAAAACGGCGGCATGATAAGGCGAGAGACTGATCGCTGTTCTAGAGGTTCTTCGGGTCCTAAAGACTCATGCCGCTTGAGCGAAGTTCGGATGATGTCCGACGAAGGCGTGGATAGCGCCCAGGATTCGGTCTTCGAATACCGGGGGCTTCGCGAATTTAAAATTATAGAATTCTATGGCTAAGTGAGAGTGTTCAAGCATTATAAGTCCGGTCGCCTTGTTACGTCGTGTTGAGGGCCTCCTAGATGGACCCAATAATGGGAACAAGAGGGCTCAAGTTTATCACCGAACACCCCCTTTGGTGGCTTGGGGGTGAAGCCAACGACTTGCCATCTCTCGATTTTACAAGCGGCCGCCTGAAGGTAATATTTTAAATTAAACAAGCATTGCTCATGGCGGCGTATAAGCGAAGTTTTCAGCGCCTAGGATAAATACACAGCGAGTTCACTCAAAATTACATTCGGGAGCACTCATCGCAATATCGCAGGCTCCCTTGAGACAACTTTATAATACCGCTCCGCGTCACGATGCTCCTTGCCCGGCGGGCGGCGGATCGTGAGAAGCTTCTCCGCATCCAGTTTGCCCATTGCACCTTTATACGGGCAAGGGCCCGACAGCGCCTTCTATGCAAAGGAGCGCTTGATTACATCCAGCACAGGGCATGCATTCACCAACCGCCGCGCACTAGGCCAAAGTAGCTTCGGGCATGGCCTCTCGAGGCCACAATGGGACTATGAGGCCCTTCATGGCCTCCTCGGCTACCTTGTGGAGTTCGACCAGCTGCTTCAGCTGGTCGCTTGGGGGCACCGGATGGCCGGCCTCAGCGTACTGAGACCATAAGACCTTCTCCGTCGAGCTCCTCTCCTCGCCACGATAGAATGCGGCGGCATCAGACGCACTACGCGGCAGATCTGCAAACGCCCCTGGAAGGCTCCGAATTCGGGTAAGTATCTGGTAGTTCACATTAACATGCCTGCTTTGCATGAAAAATGCCTTACCCGCAGCTATCTTCTTCATGTCCTCGACCTCCTGAAGGGCCTTCTGGGCCTCGGCCTTGGCGGAATGGCACTTTCGAGAGCCGAGGCAAGCTCGGATTCTCGAGTCTTGGAGTCACGCTCCAAACTCTCATGCTTTTCCATGAGAGCCTGGAGCTCTTGCCGAACTTCCGCCACCAGTGCCGCTTGCTTTTCTCGCTCAGCCCGTTCCGCGGCCGCATTGCGTTCGGCCACGGACACGGCATCCTTCAGGGCTGCCACCTCGTTAGTGGCCCCTGCAATACGCATACTATCCTTGTTAATTTTATTTGCAACCAAAACCCTTTTCTGTAAGGTACTTATTTTAAGTGGTGTTATTCACCTTCTTTTTCCTCGAGCTGCCTCTTGACATGGCCGAGCTCTTGCTCCAACCGCTCAAGGTCTTTCTTCAGCACCTCGACCTCCGCCGTTAATGCAGCGGAGGCCAGCAGTGCAGCCTGCAAACCCATATTGACATCTTTTTTAGCAACCCTGCGTATATCTTGTTAGATCCTTAGTCCGGCTTTTCCTTCCGAACACCGAACCAAGCATCAGGGGCTACTGTCTATGCGGTATTACATTACATAATTCTAACCTCTTACCTCGAAGCCTGTTAGAAGGCTGCTGCAGGCTTTGGTCAGCCCGCTCTTGGCGAGCTGAACCTTCTCAATCACCGCACTCATAAGAGTGCGGTGTTCTTCCTCGATGGAAGCGCCTTTAAGCGCCTCCAACAGGTTATCCGGCGCCTCCGGTTGGACGGAAGCTGCCGGCGTCACGGTCTTGCCCTTCCTCCGAAGGGGCCGCTTACCGGACTCTGGAACCATTACAGGTTCCGATGTAGAGTCCAGCACGAAGTCCGGGAGGTCGCCTGAAGGCGCCTCCTTAGCCTCCTCCTGATGGGTCCCCCTTTGGGATCCCACCTCGGCGTCCTCGTCGGCGCGTGGGGTAGAGGCAGTCGGGACGGAATTTACGTCCGACGAGGCCAACGACCCGCTCATCGAGTCGGGGAGATCATCCATGGCCGGACTACATATAGAATGCGGTGTTAGAAGGATACTACGTGACATGAAAGGTGCGGCATATATACGGTCCGAATACTTACGATCCGGCCGAACGCCTGGCCCTTGGAGGCCACTCATCCTCGCCAACGTCGATGTTGGCGAAACTGTCCGGGGGGATAGTTCTCCCCCTCTTGGACCCTTCGCCCCCCCGATTGGGGAAGCATTTCTCTTCTTCTCTCCCTCCTCCGGGAGAGAGTACTCCTCCTCCTCTTCTTCAGGGGAGGAGTCCTCGTCGTCGTCGGGCGCTTTGATTCTGGGAACTCTTCGAGTCCCATGCGCCACCTCTTGGACTTCTTCTCCGGCACCACGTGCGGTGCGGAACCAGCAGAACTGCTAAGCGGGCGTCCACTGGGTCTTCTGGCATGGGAGCCGGGCTGATGAGCAGCTTGGCCTTCTCCATCCATTCTGTCAAAGGAAGAGGCAGATTAAAACCTCACTAGAGTCAATCTAATTATCACAAGTGTCACTGTAAAAGTTGAATCACTTACGCGTCGGTCAGACGCTGCTGCGCTGAATCCGCGATCTTCGTCTCGGATGCGGGGCTTGGCACCCTTGAACAGCACCCTCCAGCGCCGTATGTTGTGTCGAAGAGCCGCTTAGCGCTGGTGCTGTTCGGATTGAACTCCACAAATTGAATGCCCGTTCTTGGCATGGGAGAATCCGCGGAGGAGCATGACTTGGACCACGTCGACGAGCCGGAGCTTATTGCTCACCATCTTCTTGATTCATGCTCGGAGTCCCGTCACCTCCACCGGATCGCCCCACTGCAAGCCCTTCTCTTTCCAGGAGGTGAGCTGCGTGGGAATTCCAGATCTAAACTCGGGGGCCGCCGCCCATGTGGGCTCGCGCGGCTCGGTGATGTAGAACCACCCCGATTGCCACCCTTGACGGAATCCACGAAGGTCCCTTCTAGCCAAGGGACGTTTGGCAATTTACCCAACATGGCGCCTCCGCATTCCGCTTGTGTGCCCTTCACAACCTTCGGCTTGACGTTGAAGGTCTTGAGCCACAGGCCGAAGTGGGGCTGGATGAAGTGGAAGGCCTCACACATGACGATAAACGCCGAGATGTTGAGGACGAAGTTCGGCGCCAGATCGTGGAAATCCAGGCCGTAGTAAAACATGAGCCCCCGGACAAATGGATGGAGCGGAAAGCCCAATCCGTGCAGGAAGTGGGGGAGGAAGACGACCCTCTCATGAGGCCCGGGGGTAGGGATGAGCTGCCCCGCGTCGGGCAGCCGATGCGCGATGTCGCTGGAAAGGTATCCGGCGTCGCGCAGCTTGGTGATGTCATCCTCCTTAGCGGTGGAGACCAACCATTTACCTCCCGCTCCGGACATATTCGGAGAAGGTCGAGGTGAGATGCGCAGGCTTGAGCGTTGGAGCTTGAGTGCCCGGGGATGGATAAGCAAAGGAGGAAGATGGTGTAGGTGAGAAGGTGAATCCTTATCCCGTATATGTAGGCGGACTAAACTATGCGTCCCCCACCAGCCTGGTAAAACTCGCTTATCTCCCAAGCACCACCATCAATGGCGCGGTTGGGTTACCCACGTTCGTATTGATGAGAATGCCGGAATAAAGGGGAACACGATCTCTGCTTCAACAAGACGTGCCAAGGAAACCGCTTCGCTAAACGTGCTGAAGTGGAATGAGTAAAAAACGATTCAAACAAGGGCTTGGTGGCGGTGTGATGTCACGCCGCATAATACGTCAACAGATTGAGTCAGTGTATATGTTTTATTCTCTCTATGGTGGAATGTGGAAATTATTTTTGCAGAGCCGGACACTATCCTGGTGTTCATTATCTTCTCCGGATTATTCAAGGGAGGAACCCGCCTTGCAATGCCGAACATTATGCACGCCGGACTTATCGTCATTGAAGACTGGTTCGAGGGACTCTTGAGGAGTCTGGACTAGGGGTGTCCGACAGCGGACTATCAATATCCGCGGACTCCAAGACTACGAAGATAGAAGATTGAAGGCTCGGCTCGTGTCCGGAAGGTACTTTCCTTGGCGTGGAAGGCAAGCTTGCAATCGGACATGTGGATCTCCTACCATTGTAACCGACTCTGTGTAACCCTAGCCTCTCTGGTGTCTATATAAACCAGAGGGCTTTAGTCCGTAGGACAACATACATCTCAACAATCATACCATAGGCTAGCTTCTAGGGTTTAGCCTCCTTGATCTCGTGGTAGATCTACTCTTGTACTACCCATATCATCAATATTAATCAAGCGGGGCGTGGGTTTTACCTCCATCGAGAGGGCCCGAACCTGGGTAAAAACATTGTGTCCCTCGTCTCTTGTTACCATCCGCCTAGACGCACAGTTCGGGACCCCCTACCTGAGATCCGCCGGTTTTGACACCGACAGCTGCAGATCCGAACTACAAGATAAATATTTCGGTTACCCACAGAAGCACAAATGGAGGTATTTCCTTACTAATTAACTCCCCCTTTTTTTCATACTCACGGCTCGCTGGAGGGCTGATCCTTTGGCGATGATTGTGCGTCCGGATTCTCCCCGGACGCCGGACCCCCCGGTGAAGGTCTCTTCCCCCGCTTAGGGGCTTTGGCCTCTGGATCTTCGGAGGCGGTCCTCTTCTCCCCCTGGAAGAAGGGGTTTTTGATTCCCCTCTCTTCAGACGCCCCTCTGGGCGAAATAATAGCTCCTCTATTTTCCCCATCGCCCCCTTCCATGGGCGCGACCTCCAACATTCTGACCAGCACGGGCTCCAGTGCGGTCTCTGGGAGGGGGGCCGGACACCTTATCAGCCTCGATTGTGCTACCCACTCCTGTAAAGAGTAATGGGTCAGGAGGCGAACTCTAGAAAAGAAGATAAACAGAGCGTCCGGACTCTGAGCTATTTACCTGAGTATCCGGCGATTGCGGCTTAGGCCTGCGTCCTCGGCCAACTCCGGGCACGCTACCTACGGTCCGAAGAACAACTTGTACATCTCCATGGGTGTCGCACCCATGAAGTGTTGGAGAATCCGAGGTCCCTCCGGGTTGAATTCCCATAGACGGAGAGGACGGCGTTTGCGAGGCGAAGATGCCCGATTAGCATAACTGCATCACTACAATCAGATTGATCTCCCTCGCTTTGGAGATCTCGAATCCGACCTGCAATAAGGGCACGCTCTTGACGGCCCCCAATTGAGCCCTTGGTTGACCCATGACATCAGTCGGCATGGAGGTCCCGGGCAGAATGAAGGCGGCGGCTTTTGCTTGCTACCCTTCGGAGCGGTGATGTAGAACCACTCCTGCTGCCACAGTCCGAGCTCCTCTTGGAAGGAACCCTCGGGCCACGGGGCATCGGCCTTTTTGCTTATGGCCGCCCGCGCCTCCTCCGCTTGCGCCCCGATCATCTTCGGCTCCACATTGAAGGTCTTCAGCCACAGGCCGAAGTGGGGAGTGACGCGGAGGAAGGCTTCGCAGACGATAATGAATGCGGAGATATGGAGGATGGACTCCGGAGCCAAGTCGTGAAAGTCCAGCCCGTAATAGAACATGAGCCCTCTCACGAAGGGGTCCGTCGGGAAGCCTAAGCCCCGACGGAGGTGGGATACAAAGACGACAAACTCACCGGGATCAGGGGCGGGCACGGCCTGCCCTTGGGCGGGCAACCTATGCGAAACTTCGTAGGCCAGGTACTTGGCCTCACATAACTTCAATATGTCCTCCTCCGTGACGGAGGAGGGCATCCACCGGCCCTGGAGGTCGGAGCTGGACATGATTGAGAATCCGAAGCGCTCGAATCTGAGGCTCTAGGTGTTGGAACTAGGAGCGAGGAGTAGATTCGATGCGAGATTGAAGAACAAGAATGATCCTTGGTCCTCTTATAAAGGGGAAAAATACCAAGGGTCGTCTCCGTGACCGTTTGGGATTCACCTCCGATAGAGGAGGCGTGGCGATGGGAACGGTTGGGTTACCCACACACGTATTGATGAGAATCCCGGAATAAGGGGAACACGATCTCTGCTTCGACAAGACGTGCCAAGGAAACCGCTTCGCTAAACATGCTGAGGTGGTATAGTAAAAAATGATTCAAACAGTGGCTTGGTAGCGGTGTGATGTCACGCCGCATAATACGTCAGCAGATTGAACTAGTGTATATTTTATTCTCTCTACGGTGGAATGTGGAATTTATTTTGCGAGCGGACACTATCCCGGTGTTCATGATCTTCTCGGATTATTCAAGGAGGAACCCGCCTTGCAATGCCGAACATTATGCGCTGCCGGACTTATCGTCATTGAAGCCTGGTTCGAGAGCTCTTGAGGAGTCTGGACTAGGGGTGTCCGGACAGCGGACTATCATCATCCGCGGACTCCAAGACTACGAAGATACAAGATTGAAGACTCCGTCCGTGTCCGGATGGGACTTTCCTTGGCATGGAAGGCAAGCTTGGCAATACGGATATGTAGATCTCCTACCATTGTAACCGACTCTGTAACCCTAGCCTCCTCCGGTGTCTATATAAACCGGAGGGCTTTAGTCCGTGGGACACAACATACATTACAACAATCATACCATAGGCTAGCTTTAGGGTTTAGCCTCCTTGATCTCGTGGTAGATCCACTCTTGTACTACCCATATCATCAATATTAATCAAGCAGGACGTAGGGTTTTACCTCCATCGAGAGGGCCCGAACCTGGGTAAAAACATCGTGTCCCTCGTCTCCTGTTACCATCCGCCTAGACGCACAGTTCGGGACCTCCTACCCGAGATCCGCCGGTTTTGACACCGACATTGGTGCTTTCACTGAGAGTTCCTCTGTGTCATCACCGATAGGGCGGATGCCTCCACCCGTCTTCAAAGACGGTGTTTTCGCCGAAGGGGCCTTGGCCGCCGGCCAAACTATCCGGCTAGGTGGTTTTCTTATGACCGCCTGTCCGGACGTCGCTTCGACAATGGCTTCTCAAGTCGTCAGAAGCAATCTTCGCGTCAGCCCGAAAGCTGCCGAACGGTTGGATCCAATCGAGCTCTCGTCTGTTAACGAGCTCTTGGATCGCATCGCCGCCCTGGGAGTCGCTACGGACTACAACCAGATTGGGCTTAAAACCGATCTGAGAGAGATTAACTCTCCCCAGGCTACCCACCATGCCGCGATGGTAGAGGAGCAATCGGCAACTCTTCGCTGTATTGAAAACTATTCATGTCGGATCCCGAACCCTCCATGCCAGATTCCCGCGGAGGGACGGACTTCGATCGAGCATTGAACTTAATATCATGCATCGCTCCGGACTCGCTGGATCGTGTCCAGCAAACCAAGCTTCCAAATTCGGAAACTCCTCGGCCTTCGAGCCCCAAGATGGGAAGGGATCCGGACTTTAGTCCACCCGCCCGCCCAGACATATGCGATCTATCTCTAATACGGCAAGAGCCCGCTGAAACAGTACACCATTACTGGGCCAGATTCCTCCTGGTTATGGACAGGATAAAGGACTGCCGAGAAGAAAACACAATCTCAATTTTCTGCAATAATTGCACGGACAAGGGAATATTGAACGCCATCGATCGTCGAAAAATTACACGTTTCGCCGATCTGGCGTCCATAGTACGAAAGTACTGTGCGATTGAGAGTTTCCGGAAAACCGAAAATCAATTTTGGGATAATCCGGCCCCAGCCCCAGTCCACAACAAAAGGGCACCTCACATTCAGGCCCCATATGCAAAAAAGAAAAAGCAAAAACCCAATAAGGGGCACGGAACCGTACTGGAGGGATGGCTCAATGGACCCTGTAAGCTTCATAGTACAGAGGGAGCCGTCCCAACACATAGCCTTCGAGCATGTTGGATATTACGGCAGGTGGCCAGAAGTGGAGAGGAGCTTCTAACCCCGGAAAACCACTCCAACAATACCAGTACGGTATCAACAGTCTTCGAGACCTTCGCATCAAACAATATGCGAAAGCGAACAATCCGCGGACTCGCCGGAGTCTACCAAGTAGCAACAGCAAATCCATGGAGCGACACAGCTATTACCTTCAACACCAGCGACGAGCCTAAATTCCGAACAGCAGAGCGCCAACTACTGCTGGTACTTAGTCCCATAGTGGGCGGCTTCGGTGACAAAAGTCCTCATGGACGGCGGCAGCGGACTAAACCTCATTTACGAGGAAACTCTGCGAAAAATGGAAATCGATTGGAGCCGTATTGAGCGAAGCAGCACAACCTTTAGAGGAATAATCCCTAGCCGGGAAGCGCGTGCACCGGAAAAATCACACTCGATGTGGTGTTCGGCTCGCCGGACAATTACAGATCCGAAGAAGTCACGTTCCAAGTGGCCCCGTTCAGCAGCGGATATCACGCCATATTAGGACGACAGGCATTCACAATTTTTCAAGCAGTACCTCACTACGGGTACATGAAGCTCAAAATGCATGGGCCCAGCGGAATCATCACTCTCGTTAGTGATCCGGACATAGCACTCCGCGCCGAAAACAAGACAGCCGCACTAGCCCTCGAGGCACTATCCGAAGCCTTAGCGGCAGAAGAACTCACCACACTGCGCTCCACGGTGAACAGGGACGTGTGATACTCGATAAAAGATCCAAGTCCACCTCCTTCAAACCAGCAGACGAAATAACAAAATTCCAGGTCCACCCAACGGACCCGATGGCCTCCATTGGGGCACAATTGAACCGAAAAAAGCGCGCCTCGCGCGAATTCCTTCGAAAAGCGGGACATTTTACTTTGGCATCCTTCGGATATGCCTGGAATCCCACGCAGATTGGCAGAACACAGCCTAAACATCCTAAAAGGATTCAAGCCACTCAAACAGGCTCTTCGACGATTTTCCGAACCCAAAAGAAAGGCAATGGGAGAAGAGCTAGCCAAACTATTGGAAGCCGGATTCATTCGGGATATCAAACATCCGGATTGGCTAGCAAATCTGGTAATGGTACCAAAGAAGGACAAATCCTGGCACCTTTGTGTCGATTTTAAAGACCTCAATAAGGCCTGCCCAAAGGATCCCTTCCCTCTCCCTCGCATCTACCAAATTATCGATGCTACCGCAGGGCACGATTAACTGTGTTTCCTCGACGCATACTCTGGCTACCATCAAATCAAGATGGCAGAAGCAGACCAAGCCGCCACGACATTCATCACCCCTTATGGACCATTCTGCTTCAACACGATGCCCTTCGGACTTAAAAACGCCGGCGCAACATATCAGCGCATGATTCAAACATGTCTGGCTACCCAGATCGGCAAAACAGTCGAGGCGTACGTAGACGACATAGTCGTCAAAACAAAACACGTCGAAACTCTAGTAGACGATTTGAGGCTCACGTTCGACAACCTCAGAGCATACGACATCAAGTTGAATCCGGAAAAATGCGTTTTCGGCGTACCAGCCGGAAAGCTGTTGGGCTTCATCGTGTCCGGTAGAGGAATCGAAGCAAACCCGGCTAAAATCCGAGCTCTGTCACAGTTGGACATTCCAAAAGATCTCAAACAAATTCAAAAATTAACAGGATGCATGGCAGCTCTAAGCCGCTTTATCTCCCGTTTAGGAGAAAAGGCGTTGCCCCTTTATCGCCTCCTCAGGCGCACCGAACACTTCGAATGGACGGATGCTACCACTGCCGGACTCGAAGAAATAAAGGCCATATTGGCAACCAATCCAGTCCTGGCCGCGCCCAATCTGGGCGAACCAATGTTGTTATACATCGCGGCAACACATCAAGTTGTAAGCGCGGTACTCGTCGTCGAACGAGAGACAGAAGGGCACAAATTCCCTCTTCAAAAACCAGTGTATTATGTATCCACTGTGTTAACCCCCTGCAAATCCCGTTACCCGCACTATCAGAAGATAGCATATGCGGTGTTCATGACGTCCCGGAATCTCCGGCACTACTTTGAAGAGTGTTCGATAACAGTGGCCTCTGAAGTACCACTCAACGACATTATCAATAACCGCAACGCAACGGGCAGGATTGCAAAATGGGCCATTGAGCTCCTACCATTCGATATAACTTACAAACCTCGGCGAGCTATAAAGTCACAAGTTTTGGCTGACTTTGTCGCCGAATGGACCGAAGCCAAACTCCCTAAAGAGTACGGCGCATACTCCAACTGGACTATGCATTTCGACGGCTCCAAAATGTTGGCCGGACTAGGGGCTGGCATCGTATTGACGTCCCCAACCGGAGACACAGTCCAGTATGTACTTCAAATAATGTACACGGGCTCCAACAACGCAGCCGAATACGAGGCCCTGTTACACGGTCTCCGATGGCAGTCTCCATGGGCATTCAACACCTAGAGGTGCGCGGGGATTCAAACCTTGCAATATCCCAAATAAACAGAGACTTTGACGCCAAGGATCCGAAAATGGAAGCATATCGCAACGCTGTCCAAAAAATGTCAGCTCGGTTTGAAGGACTCGAATTCCATCACATAGCCCGAGATAATAACCAGGCGGCCGACGTGCTGGCACGCATCGGTGCGAAACGTGATGTTGTCCCTCCAAATATCTTCCTGGAACGGCTATTCAAGCCATCCGTACTATGGGAAGAGGAGTCCGGAAGCGACAAGCCGGAAAAAACCGCGCCAATCGGCGATTCAGCCGATGACATAACACCTTCAGCCCACGTTATAATGGCAGTAATCACCCCGTGGACAGAACCTTTCCTAGCCTACTTGCTTAGGCAGTAACTTCCCGAAGACCAAAACGAGGCCCGCTGCATAATCCGGCGATCGAAAGCCTACAAGGTCCATGAGGGAGAACTTTATAAGAAAAGTACAACCGGAGTCCTTCAAAGGTGTATCTCCGAAGAGGAAGGGCGAGGCCTCCTGGCTGAAATTCATGCCGGACTAGGCGGACACCATGCAGCAGCCCGGGCCCTTGTAGGAAAGGCATTCCGTACAGGATTCTATTGGCCGACGGCCCGGGCAGATGCCCAGGACTTAGTCCAGAAATGCGTTGGCTGTCAGCTCTTTGCTAATCAGAGCCACATGCCGCCCACCGCCCTCAAAACTATACCCATTACCTGGCGTTCGTCATGCAGGGGCTTGATATGGTTGGACCCTAAAGGGGAACCCACAAGCAAAGATACCTATTGGTCATGGTGGATAAATTCACCAAATGGATAGAGGCCAAACCAGTCAAAACGCAGAGTCCGGACCAGTGATAGACTTTATATCCGGGTAGTACACGCTCTGAGTCCCCACAACATCATAACCGACAACGACCACGAACTTCACAGCCGACGAGGTTAAGTCATGGTGCAAAAATATGGGCATCAAGCTCGACTACGCTTCATCTATCACCCTCAAACCAGCGGTCAAGTGGAGCGAGCTAATGGTCTAATAATGGCGGCATTAAACCAAGACTAGTGCGGTCACTTACTAAATCGACACGCCTTTGGGTCGAGGAGCTCGACTCCGTACTCTGGGGGCTGCGGACAACGCCTAACCGTACTACCGGATTCACACCATTTTTTATGGTATATGGCGCAGAGGCAGTCTTGCCCTGCAACATTATTCATGACTCACCTCGAGTGCGCATGTACAAGGAAAGAGAGGTCGAGCTTGATCGGCAGGACATCTTGGACACATTGGAGGAAGAACGTGACGTCGCGAAGGCTCGTTCCGCATTTTATCAGCAGCAGGCCCGAAGATATGAAAGCAAAGAAGTACGGGCCAAGACTTACAATGTTGGTGAACTAGTTCTATGCCTGCCGGACAAGAAAAAGGACAAGCTCAAGCCCAAATGGGAGGGCCCCTTCATTATCGATCAAGTCCTGACCGGCGGAGCATACCGTCTACGAAATGCGTCGGATAACCGACTCAAGCCGAACCCATGGAACGCAGCCCGCCTCCGATGATTCTATGCCTAGCGCTGGACTAAGAGTTCGTCCCCCTCCCCCGTCCAAACTTTTACACTTCGGCTGTCTTTTGTTTCTCTTTTCATGCCTTTTTATTCAAAAGCCCTTACGGGCCTATTTTCGCATTTTTCGCTTACACCTGATGTGCCATCCGCACTCATTATTCCTGGGGGCTTCTTTTACAGAAGCTCAATTCTAAGGGTTTCATACCCAGCACATGTGTCAAGCTTCCACATGTACCTTTTACTCGCCATTATATGCATCGATATGACTTAAGTTTTGGCCAAGCTGGGTTGCCTAGCTCCTGTGCTTACCCCTACGTTCCCGATTGTTCGGCTAGGAGGTAAAGGAGCACCTCTGCGATTATTCTTGCCGGGTCAGCGGACGTGTACCTCGGTGGGTGAAGCCGAAAGCTAAGCGTTCTTAAGGGAATATTCGATTGGCGACCTAAAAGATGACTTTTACCTAATTATTCATCCGCCCCGGATGTTTTTTGCTTTCTTTGCAGCCCGACATGCACTTTAGGGCATGCCTCCGAGAAAGGAACCCTTAGCGGAACTATTCTCCTGGAAGATGTTTCTTACTAACCATGTAATATAACATAACTAGTTGGGCACTTATGCGATAAAGCACTAATGACCCCTACGCTTTGTCTCCATGCATACCACGGTTGTTTCTTAACCAAAAAGGTATTCGGACACACTCCGGACTCTAGGGTCCAGAGGTTGAAGCGAAAAGGTCGGCAAAGACAAACGATCTACAATCCGGCTAGAAGGCATTTCACATGTCACTTTAAAGGAAAACATACATTGTCAAGTTTACTGATTGTATTCCTCCTCAATCCCGTCTAACAGGCTGTCCAACTTACAGTCCCGTTGGGAAAATTTAGCAGCCAACTCTACTTGGTTGTATACTAAACTCACAGGGATCTCCTTCCCATCGGGCCCCACCGGTCCAACTTCGGCCATGTGGTTGGGATCCGCCTTCTTGTAACGCGTCTTCACCATGGCCCAAGCCTCCCTGGCGCCTTGATGGCAAGCCGAAATCTTCCACAAGCAGGCGCTGCCGCACTCCTGAAGCTTCTCCAGCTCCCAAGGCCCTCGGGTAGGGAGAGGGCTGGCCATAAAGCCTGGACGACGCCACTCATCGCCTGCCGAACTCGTTCGAGCAGTTGCAACAGTTCGGGAAGTGGATCACCCGTTGATATGGGCATCTCCTCGGCCGGGCGACCTGTGAGTATACCTACAAGACATACTATGTCAATTTGCTTCTTCGCCGAACTCTTCTTTTAAAAGGAGTCTGCTCAAGCACTTACTATAAATGCCGCGACGAAGCCGCTGATTCTCCTTAACGGAGCCGGACAGCTCGGCTCGAGCGCCTTTCAGCTCTTCTCCGAGCTTGGCGTTGGCATCCTGGAGCTTGTTCCTTTCTTGCTGCACCCTATGCAGCACACTCTCGCCAGCCTTTAGCTGGCGCAGCAATGCTTGCCTGTCCGGATCTTGTCCGGCGGCACCTGCTATGTCATTATTAGACTCGTGCGCACGCTGCACAGCGCTTATATTTATAATAAAAATGTGTTACCGGGAGGGGTCTCTGCGTCTCCTCCTGCGGCAGCAAGTGCGGCCTCAAGTTGGGCCTTGCAATCTTGCAGCTCCCGAGACAGCTGGGCATTCTTCTCGGTAAGAGCCTGCGTTTTCAAATGATCCTTAAATCAGTTAACATAACTACTTTAAGTCTCGGGAGCTACTGGTATATATAACCATTAAAATTCCCTTACCTGTGTGTCTTTCACATACTGCTCCGTGGCTCTGGTAAAACCATCTTGAGCCGCACGGAGATGCGCGTCCCCTGCGTTAAAGGCGTCCAATGCCTCAGGGGAGAAGCACGCTTCACGAAATACTGTCCGGCGCCGCCTATGGTTCATGGCGCTCTCCACCTCAGACTTGGTGGCGGACAGTCTGTCGGCGTCCTCCGTTGGAGAAGGATCCGGCCCGCGTCTTGCGCTTGCCTCCCCTCGGGCGGGTCTTTGGAGCACAGCTAGTATGGGTTGGATCAGCAACTTCCGCGCCCGCAGTCCAGCGAGCGTTTTTCCTCCTATAAAGATCATGAGCACTCAGACGCTTCCTAGGAACGTCGCTCTAAAAATTGAAATACGAGCTATACCTTTGCGGCGACGTTTCTGTCCGCACCGCACTCCTTTTCCGCCTGCTGGTTCGGACTGACCTCTGTAGGTCAGCCGCCGCGGGCTCGGCTTCCCGCCGTGAAGGCGCTTCCTGCAAAATACCATCGTTCACGAAAGTTATAAATGGGCAGGGAAGAGATAATGGTGTCCGGACTTTGGTCGCGGTCACCTGGGAAGCCGGACACAGTCCGGGGTAGTCTGCCGTAATGGCAACCAAAGCATTGTCTATGCTGAGCTGGTGAAATACCCCGTCGATCAGCTCCACCTCGATGTCCGGATCCTCTTCGGAGGCCGGATCTAGGGATCTTTCCGGATCCTCGGGTTGCGGAGCAGGACTTTCCATGTCCTCCACAGTCCGGCGTAGATCCTGCGCCGGAGACATAATGTAAGAAGCCTAAACTTCGAAAGCATGGGTTGAGCCCTTAAAGGTGTTCGCTTACCCATCCTCTTGGGTTGTTTATGGAAAACCCATTCAAAGGGTTCGTTCGAAGGAAGTCCTCCTTCTCCCCCTTGTACAGACTGGACAGGACCTTCACCAGGTCCTCGGTCGAATCCGGCCCTTTGCGGCCATGACAGGTAGCATCGTCTTCCCCATTGAAATCCCACATAGGGTGGCCTCTGTATTGCAGTGGCTGTACCCCCCGCATGACGCATATCGCCATGACTCCAATCATGGTCAACCCAGAATGAACCAGCAATCTTATTCTGCCCATCAAGTAATGGACGCTCTTGTCTTCCTCCAAACGGGGGCTCCGTGGGCGCCAGCTGAGGCATTTCTTTAGAGGAGCGGTACTGAACTCCGGGAGGCCAATCCGGATTGGGTCCGGCAGCGAGGCGTCTCCTATGTAAAACCATTCTGAAGGCCAGTCTTCGGACGCCTTCTTGGGGGTACCGGACGGGTATCCGGTCCTGGCGATGCGCCAAATTTCGGCGCCACCCACTTGATATATGGACCCCTCGTGAGAACGGGGTATGAGGCAGAATAGCCTCTTCCACAATGCAAAATGGGGCTCGATGCCCAGGAACAGCTCGCAAAGAGCTACATAGCCCGCGATATGCAGGACCGAGGCGGGTGTGAGGTGGTGAAGCTGGAGTCCGTTGAACTCCAGGAGCCCGCGGAGGAATGGATGTATTGGGAATCCGAGTCCCCTTATCAGATAGGGGACGAAGCATACTCGCTCCCCCTTATTGGGGCTTGGGGTAGCCTCCGCTTGCCTCCCAACTTGATAAGTGACCAGCCCGGCTTGAACCGGGACCATGAAGGCTGGAGGGAGATATCCCCCCGCCTGGAGCTTCACAAGCTCGTTGTGTGGAACAGAGCACCTCCTCCAATCTCCTGGCGGTGGGCTGGGAGCGCGAGAAGAAGAGCCGCGTCGACGGTCCATGATGGAATGGATTTTTAGGTCAAAGGCGCTCCGATGAAGTATTCACGGGAGGAAGATGGTGTGGTTTGGATCTGGATTTTTGCCTCTTTTGTAGGCGGACGACTCACACAACTAGGGGGTGAAACGTAAAAGACACCCTGGCTTTTCGCTTTCGTGCGACGCGTGGAGAAGGGTCATTATTTGTCGTAGAAGCCAAGGAACACAGTATTTAAGATGAAGCCGGACACTATTCGGCAGGTACATGGAATTTGAAGGGAGAACCCGCCTTGCAACGCCGAAGACTATAAACAAGCTGGACTTATCATCATTGAAGCCTGGTTCGGGGGCTACTGAGGGAGTCCTGGACTAGGAGGTGTCCGGACAGCCGGACTATCATCATCTGCCGGACTCCAAGACTACGAAGATACAAGATTGAAGACTCCGTCCCATGTCCGGATGGGACTTTCCTTGCCATGGAAGGCAAGCTTGGCAATACGGATATGTAGATCTCCTACCATTGTAACCGACTCTGTGTAACCCTAGCCTCCTCCGGTGTCTATATAAACCGGAGAGCTTTAGTCCGTAGGACACAACATACATTACAACAATCATACCATAGGCTAGCTTTAGGGTTTAGCCTCCTTGATCTCGTGGTAGATCCACTCTTGTACTACCCATATCATCAATATTAATCAAGCAGGACGTAGGGTTTTACCTCCATCGAGAGGGCCCGAACCTGGGTAAAAACATCGTGTCCCTCGTCTCCTGTTACCATCCGCCTAGACGCACAGTTCGGGACCCCCTACCCGAGATCCGCCGGTTTTGACACCGACACCTAGATATTCTCATAACTATGCACTTTTCTATCAATTGCTCGACAGTAATTTGTTCACCCACCGTAATACTTATTCTATCTTGAGAGAAGCCACTAGTGAAACCTATGGCCCCCGGGTCTATTTTCCATCATATAAGTTTTCGATCCATTTTATTTTGCAATCTTTACTTTCCAATCTATATCATAAAAATACCAAAAATATTTATCTTATTATCTCTATTATATCTCACTTTTGCAAGTGGCCGTGAAGGGATTGACAACCCCTTTATCGCGTTGGTTACAAGGTTCTTATTTATTTGTACAGGTACGAGGGATTTGAGTGTAGCCTTCTACTAGATTGATACCTTGGTTCTCAAGAACTGAGGAAAATACTTATGCTACTTTGCTGCATCACCCTTTCCTATTCAAGGGAAAACCAACGCATGCTCAAGAGATAGCATGGTCTTGTTGCAATTCAGTTTTTTTCCAGCAAAGGTCTCAATGCAAATTTATTTTTTCTGAAACTGAGGTCTTGGAGTTCTTAGAGCATCTCCAAAGGCCGCGCCAAAAGACGCGCGCGGGGTAAAATGCGCATTTAGCGCGCACGACAAGTTTTCGCGCACTCCAGCGGCGGCGGGAAACAACCGTGCGCGGTAACCGTTTGCGTGCGCGGGGGAGAAAGCTGGCAGGCACGCAGTAGATTTGGCGCCCCACTTCGCGCGCTCCTATAAAATGCGGCGCTCGCCAGGCGCTCCACCACACTGCCACGCGCCCATTTTCCCCGCATCCTCGCCGCTTCCAACGCTTTGTCACCGCTCAGCGCCCCGCCACCACCGCGCCACCATGCCGCCGCGCCTCTGGGGATCGTCGGGCTACCGCGGCGTCCGCGAGCGCCCCTCCGGCGCCTACTACGCCGAGATCCGGTCCGGCGATGTGCGCCTCGATCTCGGCACGTTCTAGACCGCGCACTAGGACGGCCGCGTGTACGACGCGGCGGCGTTGCGCCTCGGGAGGCCTCGCGCGCAGTTGAACTTCCACGACATCTACACGCGCGAGCAGACACAGTGCGTCGCCCCTCCGCCTCGTCTGATTACAGACCAGGGCCGTGAGGACCACCGTTGGTGGCAGCGCAGCCTCCTCATCGCCGAGGAGGACGAGCGAGCCATGCCAGAGTGGCGTCGGCGCCACCCGGAATACGTCGCCACCGAGAACGCCTTCTGGGCGGAGAGGACGGCAAGGCGCCGCGCGGAGCGTGCGGACAGGCGTCGGCGCAAGGCACTGGCCATATCGCAGTGCGATATCGTCGAGGCAAGCGGGACGTCAATCTTCTCCCCTGACGATGACCGTTGGGATGACATGTGGCTCGATACCTCGGACAACACCACCGAGGATGATGGTGATGAGGACGACTGGGAGTAGGTTTTAGTTGCACCGCGATTTTATTAAGTTGCACAATAATTTTTGTATCTAGTTGCACCGTAGTTCTATCTATCAATGTTATGAACTATGTATCGTTTTTTCTATGAACAAATTTATCGAAAAAAATGTTTGTGTGAGAGCAGGCGCACTGCATTTTAGCACGCCTGCTAGAGCTACGCGCACGCGCTGTAGTTTAGCGCGGCTGCTGCGCGCCGCGCCAAACCTGGTGATAGGCACGCTGCAAACAAGTTTTTAACGCGCCGCGCGTTTGGCGCCTGTTGAAGATGCTCTTACTACAAGAGAGACCTTGTTGCAGAAGCCCGTCGTAATGGACATTGCGGCGAGCAGCCAACAACAGTCACGTTGACCGAAAGAAAGAAAAGAGACCGCTCACGTTGACCGAAAGAAAGAAAAGAGACCGCTCTCGGGACACGCGTCATACAGATGAGCCGGCGGATGCTCGCGTGCGATCCGCGGTAGAAGCCAAGTGTTTTCCAATTCGTAAACATGAAAAACTTATACGACATGTGAGGCAGCATACGATGCGATTTGTCACTGGCTAATTTTTTTCACTTTGAGGTACGCTAATTTTTTTCACTTTGAGGCACGCTGGCGCAACCCGCATACGTACGTTGTTATAAACTCGATACTAATTGCAGTGGTACGGCGTGGGCAGGAGCACTGTACCAGCGGCGTCTTGCGGTGGAAGGTTAGCTCGATACTAATTGGATTGGTACGGCGTGGGCACGAGCACCAGCGGCGTCTTGCGGTGGAAGGTTAGCTTGCCGGCCTCCTCCATGCTCATTTCCTCCGCCGCCGTCCCCTCCGGCAGCGTCCAGTCGAAGCCGCACAGCATGTTGGCCAGCGTGAACTCCACGGTCGTCACCCCCATGGCCAGCCCGGGGCAGACCCGCCGGCCCGAGCCGAACGGCACCAGTTCGAAGTGCGCGCCGCGCAAGTCCACCTTGCCGTGCCCCCCGTCCGTCTCGAACCTCTCCGGCTTGAACTCGTCCGCGTCTTGCCCCCAGCTTGCCGGGTCCCTTCCGATGCCCCACACGTTCACCAGCACGCGCGTCCTCGCCGGCACGTCGTAGCCGCCGATCTCCACGCGCCGCAGCGTCTCCCGTGGCAGCAGCAGAGTCGCCGGTGGATGCAGCCGCATGGTCTCTTTGACGACCATCTTCAGGTAGGTTAGCTTGGGCAGGTCGTCCGGCTGGACCGGCAACCCCGGCGGCGAGACATCGCTGGCGGCCACCGCGGCCCTGATCTCATCTTGTGCCTTCTTCAGCGCCGTCGGGTTATGGATCAGCTCCGACATCGCCCACACGATCGTGATAGAGCTGCTGTCGACGCCGCCGAGGAACGCGTCCAGGAGCATGGCCTTCACGTGGTCCCTCGTGAAGCCGTGCTCCTCACAGGCGCTGACGAGGGCGTCTACCAGGTCGCCGTCGCCGCTCTCTGGCTTGGGGCGCGCGGGGTGAAGGTGCTGCTCCAGCACCGCCTCGAAGAAGGCGTCGAGGTCTCTAGAGATTCTCTCTCGCCGCGCGATGATGCCGGCGAGCCGGTCGACGAGGCGGCCGGCGGCGTTGGGGAAGAAGTCTTCGGCCGAGAAGCTGGCCGACATGGCCATGGCCTCCTCGAGCACGTGCTGGAACTGCTCGTACTTGCCCGCGAACGCCTCCGCGGGGTAGATGCGCCCGTACGCCACGGTGCCGATGATGCCGTCGGCGACGCGGAAGACGTGCTGGTCCATCGCCACCGGAGCCGCCGTCGCTGCCGCCGCGCCCAGGGTGGCCATGAGCCTGTCAACCTGCTGCCGACGCGCGTCCCATACGGCGGGGACTCCCCGCGGGCCGAAGAGCTCGGCGGCGAAGATCCTGCGCGTGTCCTGCCAGTAGGCGCCGTAGGGCGAGGAGGCGATGCTTTTGCCGCCGTAGGAGAGCCGCGCGGGGCCCGAGGACGCGGGCCGGCTGCAGCAGTCAGCGTCGTGCACCTTCATCACGTCGCGCGCCGCCGCGGCAGACGAGACCACCAGCGTCGGCACCGTGCCGAGGCGGAGCAGTATGACGGGGCCGTACCGCCGGGCCAGGTCGCGCAGGCTGCGGTGCGGCAGCGGGCCCAGCTGGTGCAGGTTTCCGAGCACCGGCACCCGCGCAGGGCCGGGCGGCAACCTCAGCCGTCCTCCCTCAACGTCGCCCCTCGTTATCAGCAGCAGGTAGGAGACGATGGGGAGGAGGAGGCCGGCGAGAAGGAGGAGGAGCTGCCATTGCAGGGGCAGCTGGGCGAGCATGTGCCACTGCGTGTGGAACAGTGAGATCCCCATTGTTTGGGCTGGAGGTGGAGCTAGCTCTAGCTGCCTAGCTCGCGATGAGGTGCTCTGCTCGTGGACGACGGTATGGGTTTTATAAAGTGGAGTGGCAGTGGCAATGTGCGTGGAACTTGATGGACGTGGCATGTGGCACAGTTGCCAAAGAGCATGTGGCATGCATGCATCATTTTGGTGATTAGAGTGACAGCAAAGAGACGCAAACAAATCATTTTGGTGATATTGCTGTCTTTGTCCTGCTGCACAAATCACAAAGCTGAAGCCTGTACGACGAAATTCAGTAGCTCTCGTGGGGTGCTACTGCGTACTGATTTTTTTCACGGATCCTAATTTAAAACCTTATAAATATAGCATCGATATGTCTCAGTCGACCAAGATTTATCGGGACTGATGCAACAAACTAAACAGAACATCATCGCTGGGCCAAAGCAGCCATAAGGAAGCCAAAGTACCCAGAAACGACTAAGAGCACCCGCAAAAAGAAAAAGAAAAAACCCGTCTAAGAGACCATCCAAACATTCATACAAACTAAGGAGACTGACTTAAACTAGAGACATGAAATCGTGATGCTGTTATATTGCCCGCCTTCTTTCATCAGTTTGGACTATTCGATGAGTTGTCTGGAGCATGAATTCAATATGTACAAACTAAGGAGACCGACTTAAACTAGAGACATGAAATCGTGATGCTGTTATATTGCCCGCCTTCTTTCATCAGTTCGGACTATTCGATGAGTTGTCTGAAGCATGAATTCAATATGGTATCCGAGCCAAGAGGTCTTGAGTTTAAGACCCTGCCAACGCAGTATTAAATAAAAACGATTCTGTGGCCTACACCGATCCCACGTCTAAGGACTACAATAGCCTAGACGTGTTGAAATACGTATATTGCCCGCCTCCTTCCTAGATGCATCATAATGAGAGAAACTGGAGATTTCCGTTTCGAAAAAAAAAAAAAAACTGGAGACTGGGAGCCGCCACCGATGAATAACAGCACCGCAAAGTAAGAACCGATCGTCACCACCTTGGTTTCTTCAGCCACCAATCCTTAGCACGTTATATCTCCATCTTCGCGGGAAATTGTAAGGCGCACTTGCTACTCATCTACCAACCTTGCTCCCAGCATCAGCACCTCTTTGTTTTCCTTCTTTATCTGTAATATAGACCAGCCCATGATTCAGAAGCAAATTAACTTGATAAGAACCACTGGGTCAGTATAGATTATTTTCTTAAAAATTACACTGTTTCTGCATTTTTAAAGTGCCCAGAACAGAGCTGAGACATCAACTAAAACCATGTATTCCTTGGGAAGCTTTTAATCCAGCTCCCAAAGTTATTGTCGAGAGAACAAGGAGTATAATTTAAACTGAAAGAACATTTTATCTATATGCACATTTGTACATACATAAAACTTAATCTGTATGCCTCAGGCTAGTTCTCGTTCATGATACATAAAACTGAATCTTTTATACATGACTGAAACACCGGTGCTGAGAGCTGCCAGATGGACGTCAAAACGGTTTTGCTTAATGAAACTTTAACCGAGGATTTGGATATGATACCTCCTAAGGGTTATCTCGATCCAAAGGATGCTAAAAAGGTAAACAAATTTTAGAGGTCCATTTATGAACTAAACCAAAGCATCGATGAGTTGAATCTTTGTTTCAATGAACTGGTCAAAGAGGTTGGCTTCATCCAGAATAGCGAAGAAACCTGGGTTTACAAGAAAGTAAGTGTGAGTATAATTTCAGTTCTAATACTTTATGTGGAGGACATATTCTTAATTGGGAATGATGTATCATTTTGTAATGCTACAAATGATTCCTTGAAAATGAGTTTTATAATGAAGGACTTAGATAATGGTATACATATTGGGCATAAAGATCTATAGATCGAAGCACTTGATAGGCCTAAGTCAAAGTATGTACATTGACAAAGTACCGAGATGTTTATTATGCAATACGCTAAGAAAGGGTTCTTGCCGGTGTCGCATAGTAAAGTTCTGCACAAGACACGAACAAAGTTCCATATGCTTCAGCAATTGGATCATTCATGTATTGCCATGATATGTGACAAGACCAGATGTATTTATAGGGAACATGTTAGCTCTCTTTCCACCGCAGGGGTCAGGGAGAGCTTCTATAGGGGGCATTTCCTATGTGACGCTTAATGCGCCTGTTACAGTACAGTGTCCGAACGGGCGCACAACCCCGCCCCTCTCCCCGCTTGGCAGGCCCATCTATGTTTTTATTGTTTTTTTAAACACGGAAAATGCCGTGCATGGTGTTATTTGAACCAAAGACTTCTTATTCAATATCAGCTAAGGTAACCAACCAGCCACCTCACCTATTGTGATTTGTTACATCTTTTTCCATAATGACTTCTTTTTCTTTTTCTTTTTTTCTTTTTTTCCTTTTCTTTTTCTTATTTATTATTTATTTTTTCTTCTTCCTGGTTCTCTGAAATTTTTCAAATTGGTGAAACTTTTTTCAATATTGATATGAAAATTCCGAAATCTGTTAAGTTCTTTGCCAAAATCGAAGAACTTTTTTTAACTCTGTGAACTTAAAAAAAAATAGATGAGCTGTTTCAAACTTTGGAAACTTTTTTCAAAATCGATTAACTTTTTCAATGTGTAAACTTTTCTTAAAAAATGACATTTTTTCTTCCAAAATCGATGAACTTGATTTCAAAACAATGAAGTTGTCAAGTAATTTACACATTTACTTTAACATTTTATTAAAAGAAAGGCTAACCAGCACTGTTTTCTTGTAGTAGACAACAAAACGAGTTCGCTCCAGTGGTTATTGTGTTAGGCTGCAGATGTACTGTTCTGCAGACGCATCGCTTGCAAGCGCCAGTAGTTTTTTTTTTTGAGACAAGTGAGCGCCAGTAGTGAGTTGGCGCTCGCGCAAAGGTCACTATGGGCCAGCCCAGTGTACGCGCACATCTAAGCTCTACCGGCCGATGTGGACCGGTCGTTGGTTGATCAGTTGACCGGTCAATCATTAGATTTTTTTTCAGAAAGTAAATAAAATCCAAAGAAGTAAAAAGAATCACGAATACAAGAAATTTAACGGGTTTGGAAAAAATTGCAACATAAAAAAAACTTCATGAATTTTGAAACAAGTTCATGGATTTGAAAAAAAAGTACACCATTTTTTGAAAAAAATTCATGAATTCAAAAAGATCCATGTATTCAAATACCCCTCAAAATAAAAAAAATATATGATTTTGAAAAAAAGTTCACGAATTCAAAATAGTTCACAGTGGTTTTAAAAAAAATCATGCGTGAAAAAAGTTTGTGGATTTAAAAAAACTTCATAGTTTTTTAGAAAAAATAGTTTAAAGTTCCACAAAGACTAAAAGAGCTCACAAAATTAAGAAAAGTTCATGAAATTTGAAAACAGTTCACTAGAAATTTAGAAGAAAAAACTGTGGATTGGTAAAAATTAGTGAAAATCAGAAAATTAGTGAGTTGAAAAATGATTAAAAAATATGAGAAAAGTTCCAGATTTCAAAAAATTCTCGCATTCGAAAAGCAGAAACAAAAAACCAAGTAAAACCCGCATAAAAAACCGCCAAACAAAGCTGAAAGAAAAGGAAAAACAGAATCTTTCTTTTTTGTGTTACATTTGAGATTTGACACATGAAAAGAGGAAAAACGAACTTAGTGAGAGCAGGTGAGATGATGTAGACTTCGACAGCGTGAATAATTTTCACAATCTTTCACGATACGATGTTACTTGAAACAACGTGGCGCTTGCGATCTTGTAGATATAATCACCACAGAAACAACACACGCATCCAAAAGAGAAAGTACATGGACGATCTTGCAAAGATCAGCAGCAAATTAGACGAGTAGCCATCCAATCAACTCGCCAAGCATACAAAGTAATTAAACTTTTCAACCAACGAATAAAACATACGGAAAGATCACCCGCAAAAAAAACATACGGAAAGATACTGTTCATGTCCTATGACAGATTAAAAAAAACGTAGACCAAAAATCCCAGTACACAGACGAAGCCAGCCCTTATAGGCATCTCAAGACCTCACCCAAACCGACTCAAACAAAAAACTCTACAGGAACTCTCTCGTTTATCTTAACTAATCACAACTTAACTAATTTAAATATCTGGCAAGCTGATCACAAGATGCCAAAACAAACTACTAGTACTAATTTAAATACTTGGCTAGACGTGTAGCTAGTACACGCACGTACTACTGAAAATGGAAATAAAAAGAGCACACAGTACGTTGAACAAGTTCAATTTAACTTCAGTTGAATTTGCCCACTGTCAAAATTTTGCATGGAGTTCTGAACGTTGGCTTCACTTCCTTCGCTAGTATGATCTCAACTCTGTCGGTCGCACAAGTGTTATCTTGAATAATTGCATGTATAGTTTTCGTCTAAGGCCTAGCTGGTACGACATATATCTCCTTCTGTGCATGGCCAACCTTTAAAATGTCTGTTGCCAACGCAGCAGATACGGTCACATCATCGTCCCTCCGTTGAAGGGAAACCGTCCTCGATTTTGATTGATGAATTGTAGGTATTTTCTTAAACATTTCCACGGTACATTTTATATCTTTTGCATCTTTGGGAAGAATAGCTAAAACTCACACTTATGCATAAAAGGGTACCTATTTGTTCCTCTATGATGAAGCATGTTACCATCATGCTGCCACGAGCGCCCCAAAATAACGTGACAAACATGTAATGGGATAACTTCACATTCCACCTTATGAACATAGCCATCAACTGAAAAAAGGACCCTTTCACCCTGTGAGTAACCTTCACTTTGCCCACATCATTGATCCACTTCATATAGTATGGTTTTGGGTGCTCCCATGTTGGCAGAGAAAAGGACTCCACGACATCCTTGCTAATTATGTTGGTAGCACTGCCGCCATCAATTATCAGTTTGCACACTTCTCCCTTGATGGTACATGCAGTTTGAAAAATACTCCGTCACTGTCCTGGTTCAAAAATGACATTGTCATCTCGTTGGACCTTATGTGCTAGCAAACTCTCCATTTCACTTTGAGGATAACATAGCACAGTATTATCAGCACCTCTTTTGATCTCATCCTCTAACTTAGGTATCTCATCTTCAGATTCTCAAATATAATCGGCATCAACAAGTAGAACCCTCCTTTGATTGGAACATTAATGCTTCATATGTCCACGTTCTCCACACTTGGCCAAATAATATTACAGTGATGAGATGACGTCGCACTAGATGAAACTTGAGAAACCTCCTTTGGTGTAGCAGCCACTTTGGTTAGTTCAATGCTACCCCACTTATAAGAAGTAGCCGGTTTAGCACTAAACCCACCCTCAATGGGAGAAGAACCATGTCGCCCACTGTTGTAAGTTGCACGAGTCTCTGAAGCTTGCTTCTCCAATACACGCTCCGTTTGATGGAATAACTCATGAATAACACTATATTGCATCATCAACACGGTCACGGATCTTTTCTTCTAACCCCTCAAAGAAACAAACCATGGTCATCTCTACAGACTCATGCACAGCTGTACGGATTATCAAAACTTGCATCTCTTTATAGTAATCATCAACTCATTGTGTACCTTGCATTAGACGCCGCAACATACTACGAAGTTGGTGAGTGTCGTAAGCAGGCACAAAACATTCTCTCATGATTCGCTTCATGTCAGCCCATGTCGCTGGTCGCTCGTGAGTACAGTTCTTATTATCCCACCAGACAAGAGCATACTCTGTAAATTCCATTAATGCAACACGAACATTCTTCTCTTCGGAGTAGTTGTGACCATCAAAAATCTGATTTACGCCGCATCTCCCACTCCAAATATTTCTCTGGGTTAGCACAGCGTCCCGAGAATTCAGATATGGTTATCTTGATTCGGCCCAAACCATCATCCTCCTGGGCACCATTGTCGCCACGGTCACGGCGCCGCCCAACATAGTGGTGCACCCCAGCCTCATGCCGTGGTCGGTGAGGTAAGCCTCCACGAACATCGGAGTCCTCGGAAAAATCACCATCATCGTGGTTGTCACGGTCACAACGTCGTCGTGGCGAGCGGGACTATCGGGATGCCACATTTCTCACCTGAAAGCGCTGAACTGCTGTAGTGAACCGATTAAGACTCTCATTCATCACCTGTAGACTATCAGTGTGATGCATGTTGCTGGCAGTCAAATGCTCGTTCAACCTGTCCTCGTCTCCAACAATATTTGCAGCTCCTCAACCCTTTGTCCCGAGCTATTGTTGGCTCCCTTGATTGACATCAGATGGATACACAAAATCATTACTTATCTTCAAATCCTCCGGAAGTTCATCGCCCTCCTCATGATTGGATTTCCCATGTTGCGAGTTCACCATCTTTCAAACAATTGGATCAAATAGGAGACAAAAATTGTACCATGATCAACCTTGCTCTGAATACCACTTGATGTAACCTTCGACAAAAAATTCGACGGCGCAGATAATTTTCCCAATCTTTCACGGTACGATGTCACTTGAAATGACGTGGAGCTCGCGATCTTGTAGATGCAATCGCCACATAAACAACCCGCACACCCAAGAGAGAAAGTATGTGGACAATCTTGTAATGATCACCAGCAAATTAGACGAGTAGCCATCCAATCAACTCGCCAAGCACACAAAGTAATTAAACTTTTCAACCAACGATAAATCATACGGGCAGATACCCTGACTTGTGACAGATAAAAAAACGCAGACCAAAAATCCCGGTACACTGCCGAAGCCAGCCTCTTATATAGTTTTCAAAAAATTCTGATTTTTTTAGATATTTGTGTTTGTGTCGCAAGCATGCATGCCAATTTTCATGCGAAACAGGGCGGCGGTGTTAGGTCGGGAAAAAAATTAGGGTAACTTTTGGTGTTCAATTTATTTTGTCTTGCACAAACAATAATGTCTAACCTTTTTGCCTCAAAATTTGCAGGTAGCATTTGGATGTGACTAAGTACACATAAAAAATTTGTTAATTTTTTTTCATTTGAATTTCTTTTTGGCTCCGGGGGCATGTGCTGCCGGGAGCCAAATTGACTTTCCGGTGTTACAATTTGAAGCCTATGGCTGAAATGGAACTCAATTTGAACTGCGTAAAAACCTCAAAGAAATAATTTTATGGTCCTTCTTGACTTAATTAACCATGAATTCCTGGTTGGGTGGCATATTGTTGAAAAACTTGCTGTTTTTGTGCATCCAAGTACGCCAGGCATGCATTAAGCATGAAAACCTCAAAGAAAATGGACACTGGAAAGTTTGTTTACCATGATGCTATTGACACCAGATTTTGGCACGGTCAAGAACTTGATTAAGATGACATCAAATGAACAAGTGATCTACATAAAAAAGTTTCATATTTTCGATATGAACATCTTTGAAGTTTGGGTCATCGCCATCCGACCTCATCTTGAGGGCCGAAACTATGCTTAAAGTATTAAGATTTTGTATTTAGAGTATTGTTCTGCCAATTAAGCCTCCAATACGACGTCATATGAGAAAAGTTTCTACACAGATTGTCTTCGTCTCGTCGAACGGTCGATTTTGATATTAAAAACGTCTCAACCGGAGTTCGTATGAAAAAGTTAGAGCCAAAACGGTGTGCTGCAAAAGTCTGCCCCGGAAGTTTCGGACAAAATTTCCGGGGAGGTTCCGGGCTAAACCGAAAGTTTGCATGTGGTGCGCCCCGAGAACTGGAGTTTTAACATTATTGCAGATTTGCGGGCCCGAATTCGACCTCAAGATGACCTCGGATGAAAAAGTGATCAACTAATGAATTTTTCTCCATTGCAATCTACAACTTTGCTTATCGGACCATCGCGATCCGGAGCCATATGCGACCTGCAGGAGAGATGCAAGAGGGCTACTTGATGTAATTTTATCCCAGAAGTTCCGGGCAAACCGAAAGTTCCGGCCCCCCTAGTCCGAGTTAGGTTAAGTTTTGATGTATTGGACGGGATTTGAGTTCTTTTCTTATACGGAAAGTCCAGCCGCCTCATATATATATATATATGTAATGCTCACGAGCTTCTCGAGCACGCTGGCATGCTTAATTGCAAGCCCGCAGCCACGCCTGTTGACACGAAGACCAAGGTCTCTGCTCTGGAGGGCTCTCCCGCGTCCGATGCAACATTCTACTGCTCTATTGTTGGTGCCTTGAAGTATCTGACATTGACGCGTCTGGACATGCAGTACGCTGTCAGCAGGTGTGCCTCCACATGCACTCCCCACGCGACTCTCATTGGGCCTTGATACGTCTCCATTGTATCTACTTTTCCAAACTCTTTTGCCCTTGTTTTGGACTCTAATTTGCATAATTTGAATGGAATTAACCCGGACTGACGATGTTTTCAGCAGAATTGCCATGGTGTCATTTTTGTGCAGAAATAAAAGTTTTTGGAATGACCTAAAACTTCATGGAGATCACTTTTCGAGTAAATAAAAAATATTGGCGAAAGAATCAACCGAAGGAGACCCACACCCTGGCCAGAAGGGTGGAGTGTTGGGGAACGTAGTAATTTCAAAAAATTTCCTACGCACACGCAAGATCATGGTGATGCATAGCAACGAGAGGGGAGAGTGTTGTCTACGTACCCTCGTGAGACCTGAAGCGAAGCGATCTGGCGTAGAGGAAGTAGTCGTCGTTCTCCTCGCGATCCGACCGATCCCGCGCCGTTACTCCGGCGCCCGAGTTCTTGACACACGTACAGCTCGATGGCGTCCCTCGTACTCGATCCAGCCGAGTGTCGAGGAGAGTTTCACAAGACGACGGCGTGGTGACGATCTTGATGTTTCACCGGCGCAGGGCTTCGCCTAAGCTTCATGACGGTATGACCGAGGTGGAATATGGTGGAGGGGCACCGCACACGGCTAAGGAACGATCCGTAGATCAAACTTGTGTGTCCTAGGGTGCCCCCTGCCCCGTATATAAAGGAGGGAGGGGGAGGCCGGCCGCCCCTATAGGTGCGCCAAGGAGGAGTCCACCTCCTAGTTGAGTAGGACTCCCTTTCCTAGTCCAACTAGGAAGGAGAAGGGGAAGGAAAGAGAGGAGAGGGAGAGGAAAGGGGACCGCCCCCTCCTTGTCCTATTCGGACTCCCACAGGGGCGCCACCTCTGGTGCGGCCCTCTCTCCCCTCTTGGCCCACTAAGGCCCATACTTCCCGGGGTTCCGTAACCCCTCCGGCACTTCGGTTTTCTCCGAAACTTCCGAACCTTTCCGTGTCCGAATATAGCCATCCAATATATTAATCTTTATGTCTCGACCATTCCGAGACTCCTCGTCATGTCCGTGATCACATCCGGGACTCGAACTTCTTGGTACATCAAAATACATAAACTCATAATAACCGCCATCGAAACCTTAAGCGTGCGGACCCTACGGTTCGAGAACAATGTAGACATGACCGAGACACGTCTCCGTCAATAACCAACAGCGGGACCTGGATGCCCATATTGGTTCCTACATATTCTCTGAAGATCTTTATCGGTCGGACCGCATAACAACATCGTTGTTCCTTTGTCATCGGTATGTTACTTGCCCGAGATTCGATCGTCGGTATCCAATACCTAGTTCAATCTCGTTACGCAAGTCTCTTTACTCGTTCCGTAATACATCATCTTACAACTAACTCATTAGTTGTAGTGCTTGCAAGGCTTCATGATGTGCATTACCGAGAGGGCCCAGAGATACCTCTCCGACAATCGGAGTGACAAAACCTAATCTCAAATCGCCAACCCAACATCTGCCTTTGGAGACACTGTAGTACTCCTTTATAATCACCCGATTCGTTGTGACGTTTGGTAGCACCAAAGTGTTCCTCCGTAAACGGAGTTGCATAATCTCATAGTTACAGGAACATGTATAAGTTATGGATAAAAGCAGTAGCAACATACTAAGCGATCGTGTGCTAAGCTAATGGAATGGGTCATGTCAATCGAGATCATTCTACTAATGATGTGACCTTGTTAATCAAATAACAACTCTTTGTTCATGGTCGGAAACATAACCATCTTTGATTAACAAGCTAGTCTAGTAGAGGCATACTAGTGACATAATGTTTTGTCTATGCATTCACACATGTATCATGTTTCCGGTAAATACAATTCTAGCATGAATGATAAACATTTATCATGAAATAAGGAAATAAATAATAACTTTATTATTGCCTCTAGGGCATATTTCCTTGATCTCCCACTTGCACTAGAGTCAATAATCTAGATTACATAGTAATGATCCTAACACCCATGGAGTCTTGGTGCTGATCATGTTTTGCTCGTGGAAGAGGCTTAGTCAACGGTTCGCAACATTCAGATCCGTATGTATCTTGCAAATCTCTATGTCTCCCACGGACTAAGTCCCGGATGGAATTGAAGCGTCTCTTGATGTGCTTGGTCCTCTTGTGAAATCTGGATTCCTTCGCTAAGGCAATTGCTCGATATTGTCACGAAGATTTTCATTGGACCCGATGCACTAGGTATGACACCTAGATCGGATATGAACTCCTTCATCCGCACTCCTTCATTAGCTGCTTCGAAGCTGCTATGTACTCCGCTTCACATGTAGATCCCGCCACGACGCTTTGTTTAGAACTGCACCAACCGACAGCTCCTCCGTTTAGTGTAAATATCCGGTCTGCGATTTAGAATCGTCCGGATCAGTGTCAAAGCTTGCATCAACGTAACCGTTTACGATGAGCTCTTTGTCACCTCCATATACGAGAAACATATCCTTAGTCCTTTTCAGGTATTTCAAGGATGTTCTTGACCGCTGTCCAGTGATCCACTCCTGGATTACTTTGGTACCTCCTGCTATACTTATAGCAAGGCACACATCAGTCTGGTACACAGATTGCATACATGATAGAGCCTATGGCTGAAGCATAGGAACATCTTTCATTTTCTCTCTATCTTCTGCGGTGGTGGGGCATTGAGTCTTACTCAACTTCACACCTTGTAACACGTGCAAGAACCCTTTCTTTGCTTGATCCATTTTGAACTTCTTCAAAATTTTGTCAAGGTATGTGCTTTGTGAAAGCCCAATTAAGCGTCTTGATCTATCTCTATAGATCTTAATGCCCAATATGTAAGCAGCTTCACCGAGGTCTTTCATTGAAAAACTCTTATTCAAGTATCCCTTTATGCTATCCAGAATTCTATATCATTTCCGATCAGCAATATGTCATCTACATATAATATCGAAAATGCTCTGAGCTCCCACTCACTTTCTTGTAAATACAGGCTTCTCCAAAAGTCTGTACAAACCCAAATGCTTTGATCACACTATCAAAGCGTTTATTCCAACTCGAGATGCTTGCACCAGTCCATAAATGGATCGCTGGAGCTTGCACACTTTGTTAGCTCCTTTGGATCGATAAAACCTTCGGTTGCATCATATACAACTCTTCTTCCGAAATCCATTCAGAATGCAGTCTTTACATCCATTTGCCAAATTTCATAATCATAAAATGCGGCAATTGCTGACATGATTCGGACTGACTTAAGCATCGCTACGGTGAGAAGGTCTCATCGTAGTCAATCCCTTGAACTTGTCGAAAACCCTTTGCGACAAGTCGAGCTTTGTAGACGATAATATTACCGTCGTCGGTCTTCTTCTTGAAGATCCACTTGTTTTCTATTGCTTGCCTACCCTCGGAAAGTCAACCAAAGTCCATACTTTGTTTTCATACATGGATCCCATCTCGATTTCATGGCCTCAAGCCATTTTGCGAATCTGGGCTCACCATCGCTTCTTCATAGTTCGTGGGTTCATCATGATCTAGTAGCATGATTTCCGAACAGGATTACCGTACCACTCAGTGCGGATCTTACTCTGTTGATCTACGAGGTTCTGCGAGTAACTTGATCTGAAGTTTCATGATCAACATCATCAACTTCCTCACTACTTGGTGTAGATGTCTCGAAACCGGTTTCTGCGATTTAACTACTTTCAAGTAAGGGAGAAGGTACAATTACCTCATCAAGTTCTACTTTCCTCCCACTCACTTCTTTCGAGAGAAACTCCTTCTCTAGAAAGGATCCATTCTTAGCAACGAATGTCTTGCCTTCGGATCTGTGATAGAAGGTGTACCCAACTGTCTCCTTTGGGTATCCTATGAAGACACATTTCTCGATTTGGGTTCGAGCTTATCGGTGAAGCTTTTTCACATAAGCATCGCATCCCCAAACTTTAAGAAACGACAACTTTGGTTTCTTGCCAAACCATAGTTCATAAGGTGTCGTCTCAGCGGATTTCGACGGTGTTCTATTCAGTGTGAATGCGGCCGTCTCTAGAGCATAACCCCAAAACGATAGCGGTAAATCAGTAAGAGACATCATAGATCGCACCATATCTAGTAAAGTGCGATTCGACGTTCGGACACACCATTACTGTGTGGTGTTCGGGTGGCGTGAGTTGCTAAACTATTCCGCATTGTTTCAAATGTAGACCAAACTCGTAACTCAAATATTCACCTCCACGATCAGATCGTAGAAATTTAATTTTCTTGTTACGATGATTTTCAACTTCACTCTGAAATTCTTTGAACTTTTCAAATGTTTCAGACTTATGTTTCATTAAGTAGATATACCCATATCTGCTTAAGTCATCTGTGAAGGTGAGAAAATAACGATATCCGCCACGAGCCTCAACATTCATCGGACCACATACATCTCAGATGTATGATTTCCAACAAATCTGTTGCTCTCTCCATAGTACCGGAGAACGGTGTTCTAGTCATCTTGCCCATGAGGCACGGTTCGCAAGTGCCAAGTGATTCATAATCAAGTGACTCCAAAAGTCCATTAGTATGGAGTTTCTTCATGCGCTTTACACCGATATGACCTAAACGGCAGTGCCACAAATAAGTTGCACTATCATTATCAACTCTGCATCTTTTGGCTTCAACATTATGAATATGTGTATCACTACTATCGAGATTCATCAAAAATAGACCACTCCTCAAGGGTGCATGACCATAAAAGATATTACTCATATAAATAGAACAACCATTATTCTCTGAATTTAAATGAATAACCGTCTCGCATTAAACAAGATCCAGATATAATGTTCATGCTCAACGCAGCACCAAATAACAATTATTTAGGTCTAAAACTAATCCCGAAGGTAGATGTAGAGGTAGCATGCCGACCGCGATCACATCGACTTTGGAACCATTTCCCACGCGCATCGTCACCTCATCCTTTGCCAGTGTTTGCTTAATCCGTAGTCCCTGTTTCGAGTTGAAAATTTTAGCAATGAACCAAGTATCAAATACCAGTGCTCTGCGAGCTCTAGTAAGGTACACATCAATAACATGTATATCACATATACCTTTGTTCACCTTGCCATCCTTCTTATCCGCCAAATACTTGGGGCAGTTCCGCTTCCGTGACCGATCCGCTTGCGGAGAAGCACTCGCTTTAAGGCTTAGGTCCAGACTTGGGTTTCTTCTCTGAGCAACAACTTGCTTGCTGTTCTTCTTGAAGTTCCTTCTTCTTCCCTTTGCCTTTCTTCTTGAAACTAGTGGTCTTATTGACCATCAACACTTGATGCTCCTTCTTGATTTCTACCTCCAGCCTTTAGCATTGCGAAGAGCTCGGTATAGTCTTTACTAACCCTTGCATATTATAGTTCATCACGAAGCCTTTGTAGCTTGGTGGCGGTGATTGAAGAATTCATCAATGACACAATCATCCGGAAGATTAACTCCCAATTGTGTCAAGTGATTGTAGTACCCGGACATTACGAGTATGTGCTCACTAACGAACTATTCTCCTCCATCTTGCAGCTATAGAACATATTGGAGACTTCATATCTCTCAATCCGGGCATTACTGTTGGAATATTAACTTCAACTCTGGAACATCTCATATGCTCCATGACGTTCAAAACGTCGTTGAAGTCCCGGTTCTAAGCCGTAAAGCATGGCACACTAAACTATAGAGTAGTCATCACTTTGCTTTGCCGACGTTCACAACATCCGGTGTTGCTCCAAAGAAGAGGCACTGCACCTAGCGGTGCATCCAGGGCGTAACTCTTCAGGCAGCAATGAGGATGATCCTCAAATTACGGACCCAGTCCGTGTAATTGCTACCATCATCTTTCAACTTTGCTTTCTCAAGGAACGCATTAAAATTCAACGGAACAACAAAGACGAGCCATCTATCTACAATCAAACATAAACAAGCAAGATACTATCAGGTACTAAGTTCATGATAAATTTAAGTTCAATTAATCATATTACTTAAGAACTCCCACTTAGACAGACATCCCTCTAGTCATCTAAGTGATCACGCGATCCAAATCAACTAAACCATAACCGATCATCACGTGAAATGGAGTAGTTTTCAATGGTGAACATCTTATGTTGATCATATCTACTATATGATTCACGCTCGACCTTTCGGTCTCCGTGTTCCGAGGCCATATCTGCATATGCTAGGCTCGTCAAGTATAACCCGAGTATTCGCATGTGCAAAACTGGCTTGCACCCGTTGTAGATGGACGTGAGCTTATCACACCCGATCATCACGTGGTGTCAGGCACGACGAACTTTGGCAACGGTGCATACTCGGGGAGAACACTTCTTGATAATTTAGTGAGAGATCATCTTATAATGCTACCGTCAATCAAAGCAAGATAAGATGCATAAAGGATAAACATCACATGCAAATCAATATAAGTGATATGATATGGTCATCATCATCTTGTGCTTCGTGATCTTCATCTCCGCAGCACCACCATGATCACCATCGTCACCGCGCGACACCTTGATCTCCATCGTAGCATCGTTGTCGTCTCGCCAAATCTTATGCTTCTCGACTATCGCTACCGCTTAGTGATAAAGTAAAGCATTACAGAAGCGATTGCATTGCATACAATAAAGCGACAACCATATGGCTCCAGCCGATTGCCGATAACCGGTTACAAAACATGATCATCTCATACAATAAAATATAGCATCACGTCTTGACCATATCACATCACAACATGCCCTGCAAAAACAAGTTAGGCGTCCTCTACTTTGTTGTTGCAAATTTTACGTGGCTGCTACGGGCTTAAGCAAGAACCAGTCTCACCTCGCATCAAAACCACAGCGATACTTCGTCAAATAGACTCCGTTTAACCTTCTCAAGGACCGGGCGTAGCCACACAGTTCAACTAAAGTGAGAGAGCAGGCACCCACCAGGTCACCTTTAAGCAACGAGTGCTCGTGGCGGTGAAACCAGTCTCGCATAAGCGCACGCGTAATGTCGGTCAGGGCCGCTTCATCTCACAATACCGCTGAACCAAAGTATGACATGCTGGTAGGTAGTATGACTTGTATCGCCCACAACTCACTTGTGTTCTACTCGTGCAAAACATCAAACCATAAAAACCTGGCTCGATACCACTTGTTGGGGAGCGTAGTAATTTCAAAAATTTCCTACGCACACGCAAGATCATGGTGATGCATAGCAACGAGAGGGAGAGTGTTGTCTACGCACCCTCGTGACCTGAAGCGAAGCGATCACAACGTAGAGGAAGTAGTCGACGTTCTCCTCGCGATCCGACCGATCCGGCGCCGTTACTCCGGCGCCCGAGTTCTTGACACACGTACAGCTCGATGGCGTCCCTCGTACTCGATCCAGCCGAGTGTCGAGGGAGAGTTTTGTCAAGACGACGGCGTGGTGGCGATCTTGATGTTTCACGGCGCGAGGCTTCGCTTAAGCTTGCGACGGTATGACCGAGGTGGAATATGGTGGAGGGGGCACCGCACACGGCTAAGGAGCGATCCGTAGATCAAACTTGTGTGTCCTAGGGTGCCCCCGCCCCGTATATAAAGGAGGGAGGGGGAGGCCGGCCGCCCCTATAGGTGCGCCAAGGAGGGGGAGTCCACCTCCTGGTTGAGTAGGACTCCCTTTCCTAGTCCAACTAGGAAGGAGAAGGGGAAGGAAAGAGGGAGAGAGAGAGGGAAGGGGCCCCCCCTCCTTGTCCTATTCGACTCCCACAGGGCGCCACCTCCCGGTGCGGCCCTCTCTCTCCCTCTTGGCCCACTAAGGCCCATACTTCCCCGGGGTTCCGGTAACCCTCGGCACTCCGGTTTTCTCCGAAACTTCCGGAACCTTTCCGGTGTCCGAATATAGCCATACAATATATTAATCTTTATGTCTCGACCATTCCGAGACTCCTCGTCATGTCCGTGATCACATCCGGACTCGAACTTCTTCGGTACATCAAAATACATAAACTCATAATAACCGCCATCGAAACCTTAAGCGTGCGGACCCTACGGTTCGAGAACAATGTAGACATGACCGAGACACGTCTCCGGTCAATAACCAACAGCGGACCTGGATGCCCATATTGGTTCCTACATATTCTACGAAGATCTTTATCGGTCGGACCGCATAACAACATACGTTGTTCCCTTTGTCATCGGTATGTTACTTGCCCGAGATTCGATCGTCGGTATCCAATACCTAGTTCAATCTCGTTACGGCAAGTCTCTTTACTCGTTCCGTAATACATCATCTCACAACTAACTCATTAGTTGTAGTGCTTGCAAGGCTTCATGATGTGCATTACCGAGAGGGCCCAGAGATACCTCTCCGACAATCGGAGTGACAAAACCTAATCTTGAAATCGCCAACCCAACATCTGCCTTTGGAGACACCTGTAGTACTCCTTTATAATCACCCGATTCGTTGTGACGTTTGGTAGCACCAAAGTGTTCCTCCGTAAACGGAGTTGCATAATCTCATAGTTACGAGAACATGTATAAGTTATGGATAAAAGCAGTAGCAACATACTAAGCGATCGTGTGCTAAGCTAATGGAATGGGTCATGTCAATCAGATCATTCTACTAATGATGTGACCTTGTTAATCAAATAACAACTCTTTGTTCATGGTCGGAAACATAACCATCTTTGATTAACAAGCTAGTCTAGTAGAGGCATACTAGTGACATAATGTTTTGTCTATGCATTCACACATGTATCATGTTTCCGGTTAATACAATTCTAGCATGAATGATAAACATTTATCATGAAATAAGGAAATAAATAATAACTTTATTATTGCCTCTAGGGCATATTTCCTTCATGGAGGACGCGCCCTCTAGTCTTGTGGGCCCCCTGAACCTCCACCGACCTCAACTCCAACTTCATATATTCACGTTCGGGAAGAAAAACATCAGGGAGAAGGATTCATTGCGTTTTACGATACGGAGCCGCCGCCACCTCCTGTTCGTCCTTGGGAGGGCAGATCTGGAATCCGTTCGGGGCTCCGAAGAGGGGAAATCGTCGCCGTCGTCATCATCATGCCATCCTCCATCACCAATTTCATGATGCTCGCCGTCGTGAGTAATTTCATCGTAGGCTTGCTGGACGATGATGGGTTGAATAAAATTTACCATGTAATCGAGTTAGTTTTGTTAGGGTTTGTCCCTAGTATTCACTATGTTATCCAATTGACGGTCTGGACACAACCACGTCTTTCTCCCTCGTGCTTCACCAGTCGATCCAATTGACGGTTCATCAGAACTCTAAGGTAGCTAGTCTGCAGATTAGGAATAGTTGAGCTTCAGAACGCAAGGCAAACTTACTTGCTTGAGTACCGGGGGCGGCGGGGCGGAGGCCAAGCTGAGTGGGAGTGCGACGGGCGGCTCCGGCGGCGAGCGGATCCAGGGGCGGGGCGGCTCCGGCGGTGACCTACGGCGAAGGGCGACCCGCGGCGGCCCCGTCTATAGCGGCGACCAGCGGCGGCTCCCGCAGCGAGCGGCGAGTGGCTCCTGCGGCTGCTCGGGCTGCGGCTTTCGCGGATGGCGGCTCCAGCGGCGAGCGGCTCCTACGACGGCTCCCGCGGCGAAGGGCGGATAACGGCTGCCGGAGTTTGCGGGGCGGCGAACGGCGCGGGAGGAGCAGGAGGGGGGAGGTCGTGCGCGCACGGGCGAGTGTCGTGCGAAGAGGAAGGTCGGAGAGGACATGAGGAGGGGGGTCATCGGCGGGAGAACTGCGTCGTCGTGAGGTGGAGAGCCAGATCGGGGATTGGGGTGGGGCGGCGGGTGCGGCCGGAGGCGGGGAGACGAGGGGTAGCTAGGGTTTGAGGGAGGGAGGGAGCCTCATTCGCCTAATTTTTCGCGTTACGTGCGAGGGGGGCTCATCCCTGGTTAAATTTCGTAGGTTTTTTTTCATAGATTTTTTTCTCTTCGATTTTCTCTGGATTGACCGGTGGTTTGGCACCTTGACTTTGTGGGGGCATTGTTAACCCAGACTTTTTTTTCGACGGCCTTGGAGGGTTCGCTGGGAGGTGGGAGGGAGGACGAAAAAAAAACCAATGAAGGTGGGACGAAAATTAACCGGTGAGCGGAGACTACCAACTGAGAGATTAGGAGTAGAGATTTAAACGCGTGACTAGACGTGCAGTTAGTACAGAACCTGCAAATAAAAAGAGCACACACTACGTTGAACCTGCGTTCAATTTAACTTCAGTTGAATTTTGTCCACTTAAAAAATTTGCATGGTGTCCCGAACGTCGGCTTCACTTCCTTTGCTGGTGTGATCTGAACTTCGTCGGTCGCACAAGTGTCATCTTTAATAATTGCATGTATAGTTTTCGCCCGACGCAGCTTCACTTCCTTCGCCGGTATGATCTGAACTTCGGCGATCGCACGAGTGTCGTCTTCAATAATTGCATGTATACCTTTCGCCCGACGGCTAACTGGTATGACATATATCTCCTTCTGTGCATGGCCACCTTCAAAATGCCCGTTGCCAACTTAGCAGATACGTCACATCATGCGATCTACCAAGTGGTTATCGCGTCCGGTGCTGAACGTTGAGGTACACAGTTTGAGTCTCCTAAACGCTCCTTTTTTTGTCTGAAAAAAGGAAGAAAAAAATGGGTCATGCCCAATGCGGCGGTGGCGGTGGTGGGGGGGGGGGGGGTGGAATAGGAATTGGGCGGGTTGGGAATAGGAGCTCGCCTTTTAGAGGTTCATGTCCGAGTTTCTTCTCTAGTTTTGGCGACCTTGTAGAAAGTTTCGGTCCGATTTTAAAATTTCCTGTTTTCCTTTTTGTATTCTTCACTATAGACGGGTTTCTAAGATTTATATTTATTGCAATCTTTACCTTTTCTCAAAAAATAAATTCATGGATTTTTTGAAAAAAAATAACATTTTAGAAAGTTTTTCCCATAATTTAAAAAATGTTCACAATTTTGAGAAAGAATCTCAAAGTTCCAAAATGTTTGTATTTTCAAGAATTGTTCTTGTCATAAAATAATAATCATGATTTTTCGGAAATATTTTTTTTTAAAATCGAGTTTTTTTAAAATGTCCTCGTTTCAAATAATGGTTTACAGAATTGTCAATAAATGTTTGCAGTTTTTCAAATAATGTTTGCGTTTGTTCAAAAGATGTTTCATCGCCAATGGGCGGTCCCAGGGGGCTCTTTGAGGCAACACGCATCGTATAGGAGGTCCCGTTGACCGGCTCTTATATTTCTAGTATGTGTATCTCTAGTTCTCTACACAACAAATTATAAAGTGATTTCAATGCATGCATAACCGAGATGGAATTCACAAAGCGTAGAAGGGGCATATGTCGCCAGCCAATTGGACTGTGAGAACATGGAGTACATGCATCAGTTACCCAATACTACCGCTATTTTTTTTTTTTGCGGGTGCAATACTACCGCCAATATATCAGTGGCTAATGTTGCTCTTCGCTCTAACCAACAAAATGATCCACGGGTCCCTAATCAGGACCAACTGATGGAACTCACATGTGTAGTAAGATGCAGTGCATAAAGTCATTGACCTGGATTTATTAGAACATAGTGAATTCCCTATTAAAGACACTTCCAAAATTCTAGTAAGACAATACTTATGTGCCGCAAAATTTAGAACGACGATGTTAATAGTTATAGTTCCTTTCGTACGCTCAAGTTGATTAGGTGAAGTGTGTCCACGAGCTGACATTTGTAGGTAGGCTTAGAGCAACTCTAGCAGACCCCGCAAAACGCGTTTGCAGTTCGCGCAAAATCGCTTTTGCGGACCGGCGAGGGCTAGCACAGATGCAGACCCCCCGAACGGACCCGTAAAAAAGTATATTCGCAGAATATGCTTTTTTACGGGTCGGCTATGCGGGTTCTGCTCGAGCACCAGTGCAACGACCCGTAAACAGAAAAACTACAAATCTGAAATTTGTCATAGGGTTTCACAAACAAGTTTAAATTCAAATGACATAAACAGTTTGCGCGCGAATAAAAACAAAGTTCATTACGCAAAAGAGGACATGCAAAGGTATGCGCCCATGTCCAGCATCATCTTGGAGGTCGATCTTCACTCGGCACCATGAGTCCATCTCAAACTTCATCGGCGCCACCGTAGCCACCTCCGTCGCTTGTTCCAACTCCCGCACCGAAATCATTCACATTGCCACCGTGTGGAGCAGAGAAAACATCACCGGAACTGGCAGACGGACCGGCCGAGGCGAACATTCTCCTCTTCAAGATCTCTCTCCTTTCCATATCATGCCATGTTTTGGTGACCTTGTCCATGTCATTGCGGTTCATTGACATGATTTTGTTCTATTCGGCGAGCAACAATGACAGCGATTTGTTTTCAGAGGCGCGCACTTTTCTCTCCTCAATGGAAGCTCCGCGCAGCCCTTCTTCCTTGAGCATTTGCCATTTTTCTTGCTTCTCTTTTGCCTTCTTTTCGGCCAACTCTTTCTTGATCTCCAACAACTTCAACAACATTAACTCATTTGATTGCACCATGGCATCAATCTTCTCCCTCAAGCTCGATGCTTCTTGCTCTCTCTTTATCTTCTCTCTAGTCTTCTTGTCGCCATCGGGCTTGTTCAAATTTCTTGGGCCATCATCATCCTCATCTTCATCCATGTTTGTAAGTGAGCCTCTCTTGGGTGGGGACTCTTTGTCGATCAACTTCCACTTGTCGCACTTTTGAAGCAACTCCCAACAATGCTCTAATTTGAAGAATCTGCCTTCCGAAGATTCCATGTCCTTGTATCTTTGTTGAGCAATCTTGTCCTGCACAATGCGGACAAGGTGATGCAATCATTTTTCATGATACACTATGATGATGCACAACTTGAACAAAGGCAAAGCAAACTCACATAGTCGGACTCCACGGTGCCACTTAGAGGTGCATTGCGTACTTGCTCCAAGCAAGCTGCCCAACGGCTGCACATAGGCTTGATGTTCTCCCAACGACCTTGAAGCGACCGAAATGTGCGTGGAGTCTTGTTGGGGTAGTTTTTCATAATGCAGAAGTATTGATATTCGATCCTGTGCCAATATCTCTTGGCGGTTTGATTAGTACCCGCGCATGCATCAAGAGACACCGCACTCCATGCTTTGATCAAAGCTTGATCTTCCAAGATGGTGTAGTTTTTTGATCTTTGGCTTGTCCCAGCTTTTGCTTGTGAATTCTCAAACGCTTCCGCTTCGATCTCCGCCAAGTCGTCCGCACAATCATGATCGTCCACGCTGCCCTCCGTTTCATTGTAGTCGAAAGGTTCAAAAGGAACTTGATCAATATCAACCGCGTTTGTGTCCAACAAGTTCACGAACTCGGTTGTTGCATTGTTCGAACCACCGCTATACCGAACGATACTAAGTCACGAGCTATCGAAAAACAATGGCGAAAATGAAAGAGAATCACCAAAGTCCAAAGAGATATACCTTCCGGCCATTTCGTTGAAAACCTCGCTCTCGGGTGGAGTGGCACCGTTGAACGGCATCGCCGGAGCACCTCCTTGCGGGGGGATGGTGTTGGGGAACGTAGTAATTTCAAAGAAATTCCTACGCACACACAAGATCATGGTGATGCATAGCAACGAGAGGGGAGAGTATTGTCCCTGTACCCTCGTAGACCGAAAGCGGAAGCGTTAGCACAACGCGGTTGATGTAGTCGTACGTCTTCACGATCCGACCGATCAAGTACCGAACGCACGGCACCTCCGAGTTCAACACACGTTCAGCTCGATGACGTCCCTCGAACTCCGATCCATCCAAGCTTCGAGGGAGAGTTCTGTCAGCACGACGGCGTGGTGATGATGATTGATGTTCTACCGACGCAGGGCTTCGCCTAAGCACCGCTACGATATTTCCGAGGTGGAATATGGTGGAGGGGGGCACCGCACACGGCTAATAGATCTCAAGGATCAATTGTTGTGTCTAGAGGTGCCCCCCTGCCCCCGTATATAAAGGACCAAGAGGGGGGCAGCCAGGAGGAGGCGCGCCAGGAAGGAGTCCTACTCCCACCGGGAGTAGGACTTTCTCCTTTCCTTGTCCAAGTAGGAGAGGGGAAGGAAGGGAAGAGAGGAGAGGAAGGAAAGGGGGGCGCCGCCCCCCTCCTTGTCCTATTCGGACTAGAGGGGGAGGGGGCGCGCGGCCTGCCCTGTCCGCCCCTCCTCTACTCCACTTTGGGCCCATGAGGCCCATTAACCCCCCGGGGGTTCCGGTAACCCCCCGGTACTCCGGTATTCATCCGATAACCCCCGGAACCATTCCGGTGTCCGAATATAGTCGTCCAATATATCAATCTTCATGTCTCGATCATTTTGAGACTCCTCATCATGTCTGTGATCACATCCGGGACTCCGAAATACCTTCGGTACATCAAAACATATAAACTCATAATATAACCGTCATCTAACTTTAAGCGTGCGGACCCTACGGGTTCGAGAACTATGTAGACATGACCGAGACACGTCCCCGGTCAATAACCAATAGCGGAACCTGGATGCTCATATTGGCTCCCACATATTCTACGAAGATATTTATCGGTCAAACTGCATAACAACATACGTTGTTCCCTTTGTCATCGATATGTTACTTGCCCGAGATTCGATCGTCGCTATCTCAATACCTAGTTCAATCTCGTTACCGGCAAGTCTCTTTACTTGTTACGTAATGCATCATCCCGTAACTAACTCATTACCTACATTGCTTGCAAGGCTTATAGTGATGTGCATTACCGAGAGGGCCCAGAGATACCTCTCCGACAGTCAGAGTGACAAATCCTAATCTCGAAATACGCCAACTCAACCTGTACCTTCGGAGACACCTGTAGAGCTCCTTTATAATCACCCAGTTACATTGTGACGCATGGTAGCACACAAAGTGTTCCTCCTGTAAACGGGAGTTGTATAATCTCATAGTTGTAGGAACATGTATAAGTCATGAAGAAAGCAATAGCATCATACTAAACGATCAAGTGCTAAGCTAACGGAATGAGTCAAGTCAATCACATCATTCTTCTAATGATGTGATCCCGTTAATCAAATGAAAACTCATGTCTATGGTTAGGAAACACAACCATCTTTGATCAACGAGCTAGTCAAGTAGAGGCATACTAGTGACACTATGTTTGTCTATGTATTCACACATGTATTATGTTTCCGGTTAATACAATTCTAGCATGAATAATAAACATTTATCATGATATAAGGAAATAAATAATAACTTTATTATTGCCTCTAGGGCATATTTCCTTCAGTCTCCCACTTGCACTAGAGTCAATAATCTAGATTACACAGTAATGATTCTAACACCCATGGAGCCTTGGTGCTGATCATGTTTTGCTCGTGGAAGAGGCTTAGTCAACGGGTCTGCAACATTCAGATCTGTATGTATCTGGCAAATCTCTATGTCTCCCACCTGGACTTGGTCCCGGATGGAATTGAAGCATCTCTTGATGTGCTTGGTCCTCTTGTGAAATCTGGATTCCTTTGCCAAGGCAATTGCACCAGTATTGTCACAGAAGATTTTCATTGGTCCCGATGCACTACGTGTGACACCTAGATCGGATATGTACTCCTTCATCCAGACTCCTTCATTTGCTTCTTCTGAAGCAGCTATGTACTCCGCTTCACATGTAGATCCTGCCACGACGTTTTGTTTAGAACTGCACCAACTGACAGCTCCACCGTTCAATATAAACACGTATCCGGTTTGCGATTTAGAATCGTCCGGATTAGTGTCAAAGCTTGCATCGACATAACCATTTACGACTAGCTCTTTGCACCTCCATAAACGAGAAACATATCCTTAGTCCTTTTTAGGTATTTCAGGATATCCACTCCTGGATTACTTTGATACCTCCCTACTAAACTTATTGCTAAGCATACATCAGGTCTGGTACACAGCATTGCATACATGATAGAGCCTATGGCTGAAGCATAGGGAACATCTTTCATTTTCTCTCTATCTTCTGCTGTGGTCGGGCATTGAGTCTGACTCAACTTCACACCTTGTAATACAGGCAAGAACCCTTTCTTTGCTTGATCCATTTTAAACTTTTTCAAAACTTTATCAAGGTATGTGCTTTGTGAAAGTCCAATTAAGCGTCTTGATCTATCTCTATAGATCTTGATGCCCAATATACAAGTAGCTTCACCGAGGTCTTTCATTGAAAAACTTTTATTCAAGTATCCTTTTATGCTATTCGGAAATTCTATATCATTTCCTCAACAATATGTCGTCTACATATAATATCAGAAATGCTACAGAGCTCCCACTCACTTTCTTGTAAATACAGGCTTCTCCAAAAGTCCGTATAAAACCATATGCTTTGATCACACTATCAAAGCGTTTATTCCAACTCCGAGAGGCTTGCACCAGTCCATAAATGGATCGCTGGAGCTTGCACACTTTGTTAGCAGCTTTTGGATCGACAAAACCTTTTGGTTGCATCATATACAAGTCTTCTTCTAGAAATCCATTCAGGAATGCTGTTTTGACATTCATTTGCCATATTTCAAAATCATAAAATGCGGCAATTGCTAACATGATTCGGACAGACTTAAGCATCGCTACGGGTGAGAAAGTCTCATCATAGTCAACCCCTTGAACTGGTCGAAAACCTTTTGCTACAAGTCGAGCTTTGTAGAAAGTAACATGACCATCAACATCAGTCTTCTTCTTGAAGATCCATTTATTCTCGATGGCTCGCGGATCATCGGGCAAGTCAACCAAAGTCCATACTTTGTTCTCATACATGGATCCCATCTCAGATTTCATGGACTCAAGCCATTTTGCGGAATCTGGGCTCATCATCGCTTCCTCATAGTTCATAGGTTCGCCATGGTCAAGTAACATGACCTCCAGAATAGGATTATCGTACCACTCTGGTGCGGATCTTACTCAGGTTGACCTACGAGGTTTGGTAGTAACTTGATCTGAAGTTTCATGATCAATATCATTAGCTTCCTCACTAATTGGTGTAGTCGTCACAGGAACCGGTTTCTGTGATGAACTACTTTCCAATGAGGGAGCAGGTACAGTTACCTCATCAAGTTCTACTTTCCTCCCACTCACTTCTTTCGAGAGAAACTCCTTCTCTAGAAAGGATCCAAATTTAGCAACAAAAGTCTTGCGTTCAGATCTGTGATAGAAGGTGTACCCAAGAGTCTCCTTTAGGTATCCTATGAAGACACATTTCTCTGATTTGGGTTCGAGCTTATCTGGTTGAAGATTTTTCACATAAGCATCGCAGCCCCAAACTTTAAGAAACGACAACTTTGGTTTCTTGCCAAACCACAGTTCATAAGGCGTCGTCTAAACGGATTTTGATGGTGCCCTATTTAACATGAATGCGGCCGTCTCTAAAGCATAACCCCAAAACGATAGTGGTAAATCAGTAAGAGACATCATAGATCGCACCATATCTAGTAAAGTACGATTACGACGTTCGGACACACCATTACATGGTGGTGTTCCGGGTGGCGTGAGTTGCGAAACTATTCTGCATTGTTTCAAATGTAAACCAAACTCGTAACTCACATATTCTCCTCCATGATCAGATCATAGAAACTTTATTTTTTTGTTACGATGATTTTTCACTTCACTCTGAAATTCTTTGAACTTTTCAAATGTTTCAGACTTATGTTTCATTAAGTAGATATACCCATATCTGCTTAAATCATCTGTGAAGGTGAGAAAATAACGATACCCTTCGCGAGCCTCAATGTTCATTGGACCACATACATCAGTATGTATGATCTCCAACAAATCTGTTGCTCGCTCCATAGTTCCGGAGAACGGCGTTTTAGTCATCTTGTCCGTGAGGCATGGTTCGCAAGTACCAAGTGATTCATAATCAAGTGATTCCAGAAGTCCATCAGTATGGAGTTTCTTCATGCGCTTTACACCAATATGACCCAAACGGCAGTGCCACAAATAAGTTGCACTATCATTATCAACTCTGCATCTTTTGGCTTCAATATTATGAATATGTGTATCACTACTATCAAGATTCAATAAAAATAGACCACTCTTGAAGGGTGCATGACCATAAAAGATATTACTCATATAAAATAGAACAACCATTATTCTTTGATTTAAATGAATAACCGTCTCGCATCAAACAAGATCCAGATATAATGTTCATGCTTAACGCTGGCACCAAATAACAATTATTCAGGTCTAAAACTAATCCCGAAGGTAGATGTAGAGGTAGCGTGTCGACCATGATCACACCGACTTTGGAACCATTTCCCACGCGCATCGTCACCTTGTCCTTAGCCAATCTTCGTTTAATCTGCAGTCCCTATTTCGAGTTGCAAATATTAGCAACAGGACCAGTATCAAATACCCAGGTGCTACTGCGAGCATTAGTATGGTACACATCAATAACATGTATATCACATATACCTTTGGTCACCTTGCCGTCCTTCTTATCCGCAAAATACTTGGGGCAGTTCCGCTTCAAAGGACTACCGCTTGCAGAGAAGCACTCGCCTCGTGCTTAGGTCCAGACTTGGGTTTCTTCTCATGAGCAGCAAATTGTTTGCCGTTCTTTTTGAAGTTCCCCGTCTTCTCCCCTTTACCCTTTTTCTTGAAACTGGTGGTCTTGTTGGCCATCAACACTTGATGCTCCTTTTTGATTTCTACCTCCGCAGTTTTTAGCATTGCGAAGAGCTCGGGAATAGTGTTGTTCATCCCTTGCATATTATAGTTCATCATGAAGCTCTTGTAGCTTGGTGGCAGTGATTGAAGAATTCTGTCATTGACACTATCATCAGGAAGATTAATTCCCAGTTGAATCAAGTGATTATTATACCCAGACATTTTGAGTATATGTTCACTGACAGAACTATTCTCTTCCATCTTGCAGCTATAGAACTTATTGGAGACTTTATATCTCCCAATCCGGGCATTTGCTTGAAATATTAACTTCAACTCCTGGAACATCTCATGTGCTCCATGACGTTCAAAACGTCGTTGGAGTCCCGGTTCTAAGCCATAAAGCATGGCACACTGAACTATCGAGTAGTCATCAGCTTTGCTCAGCCAGACATTCTTAACGTCGTCAGTTGCATCTGTGGCAGGCCTGGCACCCAGCAGTGCTTCCAGGACGTAATTCTTCTGTGCAACAATGAGTATAATCCTCAAGTTACGGACCCAGTCCGTGTAATTGCTACCATCATCTTTCAACTTAGATTTCTCAAGGAACGCATTAAAATTCAATGGAACAACAGCACGAGCCATCTATCTACAACAAACATAGACAAGCCAAATACTATCAGGTACTAAGTTCATGATAAATTTAAGTTCAATTAATCATATTACTCAAGAACTCCCACTTAGATAGACATCCCTCTAATCATCTAAGTGATCACGTGATCCAAATCAACTAAACCATGTCCGATCATCACGTGAGATGGAGTAGTTTTCAATGGTGAACATCATTATGTTGATCATATCTAATATATGATTCATGCTCGACCTTTCAGTCTCAGTGTTCAGAGGCCATATCTGTATATGCTAGGCTCATCAAGTTTAACCTGAGTATTCCGCGTGTGCAACTGTTTTGCACCTGTTGTATTTGAACGTAGAGCCTATCACACCCGATCATCACGTGGTGTCTCAGCACGAAGAACTTTCGCAATGGTGCATACTCAGGGAGAACACTTATACCTTGAAATTTAGTGAGAGATCATTGTCGGTGTCAAAACCGGCGGATCTCGGGTAGGGGGTCCCGAACTGTGCGTCTAGGCGGATGGTAACAAGAGACGAGGGACACAATGTTTTACCTGTGTTCGGGCCCTCTCGATGGAGGTAAAACCCTACGCCCCGCTTGATTAATATTGATGATATGGGTAGTACAAGAGTGGATCTACCACGAGATCAAGGAGGCTAAACCCTAGAAGCTAGCCTATGGTATGATTGTTGTGATGTAATGTTCGTCCCCACGGACTAAGGCCTTCCGGTTTATATAGACACCGGAGAGGCTAGGGTTACACAGAGTCGGTTACAATGGTAGGAGATCTACATATCCGTATTGCCAAGCTTGCCTTCCACGCCAAGGAAAGTACCTTCCGGACACGAGCCGGAGTCTTCAATCTTCTATCTTCGTAGTCTGGGAGTCCGGCTGATATTGATAGTCCGGCTGTCCGGACACCCCCTAGTCCAGGACTCCCTCAGTAGCCCCTGAACCGGTCTTCAATGACGATAAGTCCGGCGTGCATAATGTTCGGCATTGCAAGGCGGGTTCCTCTACTTGAATAATTCAAAGAAGATAATGAACACCAGGATAGTGTCCGGCTCTGCAAAAATAAATTCCACATTCCAACGTAGAGAGAATAAAACATATATACTGATTCAATCTGCTGACGTATTATGCAGCGTGACATCACACCGCTACCAAGCCCTCGTTTGAATTACTATACCACCTCAAACGTTTAGCGGCGCGTTTCTTTGGCACGCCCCGTCAAGCGAGATCGTGTTCCCCTCATTCCGGGATTCTCATCAATACGTGCGTGGGTAACCCAACCGCGCCATTGATGATGGCGCTTGGGAGATAAGCGAGTTTTACCAGGCCGGTGGGGGACGCATAGTTTTGTCTGCCTATTTATAAGGGATAAGGATTTACCTTTTCACCTACGCCTTCTTCCTCCTTTGCTTATCCATTTCTGCGAACTCAAGCTCCAACGCCCAAGCTCGCGCATCTCATCTCGACCCTTCTCCGAATATGTCCGGAGGGGGAGGCGAATGGATGGCCTCCACCGCCAAGGAGGAGGACATCACGAAGCTGCGCGACGCCGGATACCTTTCCGGCGACATCGCGCATCGGCTGCCCGACGCGGGGCATCTCATCCCTACCCCAGGGCCTCATGAGAGGGTCGTCTTCCTTCCCCACTTTCTCCGCAGACTGGGCTTTCCGCTCCATCCATTCGTTCGGGGGCTCATGTTTTACTACGGCCTGGATTTCCACGATCTGGCGCTGAACTTCGTCCTCAACATCTCGACGTTTATCGTTGTGTGCGAGGCCTTTCTCTGCATCCGGCCCCACTTCGGCCTGTGGCTCAAGACCTTCAACGTCAAGACGAAGGTTGTGAAGGGGACGCAAGCGGAATGCGGAGGCGCCATGTTGGGCAAGCTGCCCAACGTCCCTTGGCTAGAAGGGACCTTCGTGGACTTCGTCAAGGGGTGGCAATCGGGGTGGTTCTACATCACCGAGCCGCGCGAGCCTACATGGGCGGTGGCCCCCGAATTTAGATCTGGAATCCCCACGCAGCTCACCTCCTGGAAAGGGAAGGGCTTGCAGTGGGGTGATCCGGTGGAGGTGACGGGACTTCGAGCCTGCATCAAGAAGCTGGTGAGCAATAGGCTCCGGCTCGTCGGCGTGGTCCAGTCATGCTCCTCCGTGGATTCTCCCATGCCAAGAACGGGTATTTAATCTGTGGGAGTTTAATCCGAACAGCACCAGACGTTGAGCGGGCTCTTCGATACAACGTCGGCGCGCTGGAGGGTGCCGCTCAAGGGCGCCGAAGCCCCCGCATCCGCGACCGAAGACCGCGGATTCAGCTCGCAGTCTCCGACTGACGAGGTAAGTGATTCGACCCCATTACGGGACACTTGTAGTAATTAGATTGACTCTAGCGTGTTTTTTTTAATCTGCCTCTTCCTTTGATAGGAATGGATGGAGAAGGCCCGACTGCTCATCAGCCCGGCTCCCATGCCAGAAGAACCAGTGGATGCCCGCTTAGCAAGGCTGCTGGTTCCGGCACCGCACGTGGTGCCGGAGAAGAAGGCCAAGAAGGTGGCCACGGGACTCGAAGAGTTCCGTGTCAAAGGCGTCGACGACGACGAGGACTCCTCCCCCGAAGACGAGGAGGAGGAGGAGTACTCTCTCCCGGAGGAGGGAGAGAAGAAGAGGAAGGCCTCCCCAATCGGGGCGGCCGAAGGGTCCAAGAGGGGGAGAACTATCCCCCCGGACAGTTTCGCCAACATCAATGTTGGCGAGGAAGAGTGGCCTCCAAGGGCTAGGCGTCCGGCAGGATCGTAAGTATTCAGATTATTTATATGCCGTACATTGTATGCCATGTAGTGTCCTTCTAACGCTGCATTCTTCCTGTAGTCCGGCCGTTGATGATCTTCCCGACTCGATGAGCGGGTCTTTGGCGCCGTCGGATGTAAATTCTATCCCGACTGCCTCTACCCCACGCGTCGACGAGGACGACGAGGCGGAATCCCACAGGGGGACCCGCCGGGAGGAGGCTCGGGGCGCCATCAGCGCCCTCCGGACTTTGTGCGGACTCTACCTCGGAACCCGTGGCGGTTCCAGAGTCCGCAAGCGCCCTTCAAAGAAGGGCAGGATCGTGGACGCCGGCGGCCTCCGTCCAACCGAGGCGCCGGATAACTCGCCGGAGGCGCTTAAAGCGCTTCCATCGAGGAAGAACACCGCACTCTCATGAGTGCGATGATTGAGAAGGTCCAGCTCGCCAAGGGCGGGCTGACCGAAGCCTGCAACAGCCTTCTAACAGGCTTTGAGGTAAAAAATTTAAAATTATGTAATGTAATACCGCATAGACAGTAGCCCCTGATGCTTAGTTTGGTGTTCAGAAAGAAAAGCCGGACTAAGGATCTAACAAGATATACGTAGGGTTTCTAAAAATATGTCAATATGGGTTTGCAGGCTCTTATTGTTGACCTCTGCCGCGTTAACGACGGAGGTCGAGGCATCGAAAAGGACCTTGAGCGGTCGGAGCAAGAGCTCGGCCATGCCAAGAGGCAGCTCAAGGAAAAAGAAGGTGAATAACACCACTTTAAATAAGTACCTTCTGTAAAAGGGTTTTGGTTGCAAACAAAATTAATAAGGATAATATGTGTATTGCAGGGGCCACTAAGGAGGTGGCAGCCACGAAGGATGCCGTGTCATGGCGAACGCATAATCTTGACCCGCGAACAGGCTGAGCGAGAAAAGCAAGTGGCGCTGGTGGCGGAAGTTCGGCAAGAGCTCCGTGCTCTCATGGAAAAGCATGAGAGTTTGGAGCGTGACTCAAGACTCGAGTCCGAGCTTGCCTCAGCTCTCGAAAGTGCCCAATCCGCCAAGGCCGAGGCCCGAAGGCCCTTCAGAGGTAGAGGACATAAAGAAGATAGCGGCGGTAAGGCCTTTTTCATGCAGAGCAGAGCACGTTAATGTAAATTACGGATACTTACCCGAATTCGAGCTCTCGAGGCGTTTGCAGATCTGCCGCGTGGTCGTCGATGCCGCCGATTCTATCGTGGCGAGGAGGGAGCTCGACGGAGAAGGTCTTCGTCTCGGTATCTTGAGGCCGCCATCCGTGCCCCCAAGCGACCAAATTAGCAGCTGGTCGAACTCCACAAGGTAGCCGAGGAGGACATGAAGGGCCTCATAGTCCGGTGTGGCTGGACAGGCCATGCCCGCAGCTACTTTGGCCTAGTCGCGGCGGCTGGTGGATCGTGCCCCAGGCTGGATGTGATCAAGCGCTCGCTTTGTATTGAAGGCGCTCGTCGGGCCCTTGCCCGCATAAAGGTGCAATGGGGCAAACTGGATGCGGAGAAGCTTCTCACGGATCCGCCGCCGCCGGGCAAGGAGCATCGCACGTCGGAGCGATATTATAAAGTTGTCCTGAAGGGAGCCTGCGATATTGCAGATGAGTGCTCCCGAGATGTAATTTTTGAGTGAACTCGCTGTGTATTTATCCTGGGCGCTGAAAAGTTCGTTTATATGCGCCATGAGCAACGCTTATTTAATTTAAAATATTACCTTCTGTGCGGCCGTTTGTAAAATCTGAGAGATGGCAAGTCGTTGGCTTCAGCCCCCAAGCTACAAGGGCTGGGGTGGTCGGTGATAAACTTGAGCACTCTTGTTCCCATTATTGGGTCCATCTAGGGAGGCGCTCAACACGACGAACAAGGCGACCGGACTTATAATGCTTGAACACTCTCACTTAGCCATAGAATTCTATAATTTTAAATTTCGTGAAGCCCCGGTATTCGGAAGACCGAATCCGGGCACTATCCACGCCGTCGCTTGACATCATCCGAACTTCGCTCGGCGCGCATGAGTCTTTAGGGACCCGAAAGAACCTCTCGAACAGCGACCAGTCTCTCGCCTTATCATGCCAGTCAGTTTTAGCTTTCTCCACTGAGGCGTTAACCCGGCTCAACCGGGGCGCAATCGCAGTGGTTCTCCCAGTGCTACCTTAGCCGACGGAACGGAACGTAAGGTACCAAAACATGGGAGCCGGGCAAACCCAACTATTGACCCAAGACATGATTCAGAGCTGATTCATATAATGCTATAAGTTCGGGGTGCCGCACTTGTGAAAGTGTTCGGACTTAATTACACCATAATCTGGGGAACATAAGCCCCTGGCGTATTCGGCCGTACCAAAGTATACGGGTGGAAGATGTCATATAATGATCATATATAAGAGGTAACGCAATTGCAATAAAAAGGTAATGTACTTGCAAAAAGGAAGTGCTGCGTTATTTATGAAAGAAGGTCGGCTAATAAAGCGGACTGATACAAATAGTGCGGTAAGAAAGGGATTTGGACTAAATTAACATGTCCCCCTCCAGGGATGAGCTGCAGACTTGGTGTATGTGATCGAATTTAATGCTCGTAATGGAGACCACCTGATTGTTCGTCGCAGCCTTCTTTAGTCCCTGACTGTTGCATCGTGAGTTCGGCAAGTGCGCCGTCGAACAAGGCTTATGATTAACAGAGTCCTGTATAAAAAGAAGAAAAGATAAAAGGTAAACCCAAGGGGGGCGCTCGCATGAGCCCCTGGTGTGGTCGAGCCGCACTCTTTGTCCCTTGTGATCAAGCCCCTCCCATGCGCCCATGGTATCTCCAAAGCGTAATGATGTACGCGGAGTGTTATTCTTGTGATCATGCGCGGGCGGGGGTTGGGGCCGCATTGCTACGCGTGCTCTGATCGCGCCAGGTGGTCTTGGTTAGTGTTGCTCCGGGCGCGCTTTGATGTATCCGGCTTTTTGATTGCCGGACTGGAGAATTGCCGTAGAAGGCTACTCCGTACTTCTGCCGTGAGAGCCGCTGTATGTTCCTCCGTTCGGAGGGAGCGTTCCGTATTCCCATTGACTGTAATGACTCCACGAGGGCCTGGCATCTTGAGCTTTAGGTATGCATAATGTGGCACCGCGTTTAATTTGGCAAATGCGGTTCGTCCGAGCAGGGCATGATAGCCGCTACGGAACGGGACTATATCGAAGATTAACTCTTCGCTTTGGAAATTATCCGGGATCCAAGACCACTTCGGTGTGGTGAGCTGCATGAGTTGGCTTCCACTCTGGGATGACACCTTTAAAGGTTGTCTTAGTAGGTTTGATCCTAGATGGGTCTATGCCCATTTTGCGACCGTGTCCCGATAAAGCAGGTTCAGTTGCTGCCGCCGCCCATCAGACTCTTGTGAGGTGAAATCCATCGACGATTGGGTCTAAGACCAATGCGCGAATCCGCCATGGCGTATGCTGGTCGGATGGTCTCGTCGATCGAAAGTGATCGGACAGAGGACCATGGATTGAACTTTGGGGCGATCGCTCCATCGCATAGACGTCCGTGAGTGCGCGCTTCCTCTCCCTCTTGGGTATATGGGTCGCGTAATCATATTCACCGTCCGCACTTGTGGGGGAAACCCTTCATCCTCTATTGTTCGGCGGCCGGGTCTCCTCCTCGTCGTCGCTATTTAGCCCCTTGTCATCGTGTTCGGCAATTATCTTGCCAGCCTGCTTGAACACCCAACAATCTCTATTGGTGTGATTAGCTGGCTTTTCGGGGGTGCCATGTTTCTGGCATGAGCGGTCGAGTATTCGGTCCAGATTGGACGGACCCGAGTGGTTCTTTTAAATGGCTTCTTCCACGACCGGTTTGAGCCTCGGAATCCGGCATTGACCGCCAGATCCTCCTTGTCGCCGCCGTTAACGCGGCGTTTGTTTTGATTCGGCGTGACTGCCGTTGTTGTCCTTAGTGTCCGGACTGCCGAATTTTTGCGGAGATTGTTGCTGCGGGCTAGCCAGCTGTCCTCTCCCGCACAAAAGCGGTCATTAACGATGTGAGGGCTGCCATGGATTTCGGCTTCTCCGCCCCTGTGTGCGGGCTAGCCATTCGTCCCGGATGTTATGTTTGAAGGCTGCAAGGGCCTCCGCATCCGGACGGTCGACGATTTGATTTTTCTTCGTCAAGAACCGTGTCGTAATTGTCGACCGATTCGTCTGCTGCTGAATAATGTGGCTTAGGTCATCGGCGTCTGGTGGTCGCACATATGTACCTTGGAAGTTATCAAGGAACGCGGCCTCCAGGTCTTCCCAACACCCAATTGACTCTGTGGGCAGGCTGTTAAGCCAATGCCGAGCTGGTCCTTTAAGCTTGAGTGGTAGATATTTGATCGTCGCCGCGGGCCATATGGATGTGGAGAAGATAATCTTCGATCCACACCGCGGGGTCTGTTGTACCATCGTAAGATTCGATATTTACGGGTTTAAACCCTTCGGGGATCTGATGATCCATTACTTCATCGGTGAAGCATAACGGGTGTGCGGCGCCCCTGTATTGAGCAATATTGCGACGCAGCTCGAGGGAGCGCTGTCTGCTATGTTCGGCCCGGCCGGCGTTATGTCCGGCGCGACGGTATTCGTCGTGGGTCGTAGGGCGCCCACGTGATCCATAGATGGATCTGGATTGTCTTGCTTTGTCCTCCAATATGTCTCGCAAGTCCGGCGCATTCCCTTTTGGCTTCGTACTCTTGGAGCGATGCCGGGGTACGGTTTTGGCTGGGGGCCTGAATGCCTCTCTGTCGCGGCCACGGGGTGGTCGGTCAGCCATGTCATGCGCTGGTGATGAAGGTATGTATGTTTGCTCCTCTAATCGGGGGAGCAGCTTGCGTCTTGGGTAACTTTTGGAGGGACGTTCGAGTTTATACTCTTCGGCCGCGAGGACCTCTGTCCATCGATCGGCCAGCAGATCTTGATCAGCTTGGAGCTGTTGCTGCTTTTTTTTAGGCTACTTGCCGTGGCTATGAGCCTGCGTTTAAAACGCTCTTGTTCGACGGGATCCTCAGGTACAACGAATTCATCATCGTTGAGGCTTGCTTCGTCTTCGGAGGGAGGCATATAGTTATCATCCTCAACCCCTTCGTCTGCCGCCCTGTCGTGAGGGCTTGCTTCTGTGTCCTCCTGCGCTGAGTCTTGCGGGAGGGGAGCGTCTTCGGCACTCTCCGGAGTGTTATTGTCTCCTGTGCTGGAATCTCCATTCTTGCTATGGCGTGGTTTAGAGCGGTGCCGCTGACGTCGGCGTTTGGGCTGCTTCTTTAGAGAATCTTCCTCCGCTGCTTTTTCGCCATCCCCTTCCTTTGGGGTATCCACCATGTATACGTTATATGACGAGGTGGCCTTCCGGTGCCACGTGGGCGCTGGCTCTGTTCGTCTCCGCATCGCCGTCCATAGCGTCGATGTCGTCGGACTCGAATTCTAGCATGTCGGTTAAATCCTCGACAGTGGCTACAAAGTGGGTGGTGGGTGGGCTATGAATTTCTTCATCGTCCGAACTCCAACCGTCCTGGCCATAGTCCGGCCAGGATTCTCCTGATAGCGAGAGATGCTTCAGGGAATTCAGGATATCGCCAAAAGGCTAGTGCCGGAAGATGTCCACAGCGGTGAATTCCATAACCGGCGCCCAATCCGGATTAATCGGTAGTGGAGCGGGAGGCTCGGAGTCCGGCGCCTCGGGGTCACGAGTTTCGCAGGGGACAAGATTGGTATTCGGCTCCATCGCCGTGGATGTTGAAGCCCCCAGGGCAGCGTCTATCCGCCGGCCCTCGATATGGGCAATCGGCTCCGGGCTAGTGGCCGAAGCGGATCCGAGTGCGGCCACCAAAGCACTGCCCGGCGGCAAAGCTAGATTATGCCCATCGTCACAGTGCGGCGCGCTTGGCTGTGGCTCGAGTCCGTCGAAGATTAAGTCTCCGCGGTCATCGGCCGTGAAGTTTAAGCTTCCGAATCTGACCTGATGGCCAATGGCGTAGCTTTCGATCTGCTCCAGATGGCCAAGAGAATTGGCCCGCAGTGCAAAGCCGCCGAATATGAAGATCTGTCCGGGGAGAAAAGTCTCACCCTGCATAGCGTTGATGGTTGAAAATGCCATCGAGCCTATCGGTGACGACACAGAGGAACTCTCAATGAAAGCACCAATGTCGGTGTCAAAACCGGCGGATCTCGGGTAGGGGGTCCCGAACTGTGCGTCTAGGCGGATGGTAACAAGAGACGAGGGACACAATGTTTTTACCTAGGTTCGGGCCCTCTCGATGGAGGTAAAACCCTACGTCCTGCTTGATTAATATTGATGATATGGGTAGTACAAGAGTGGATCTACCACGAGATCAAGGAGGCTAAACCCTAGAAGCTAGCCTATGGTATGATTGTTGTGATGTAATGTTCGTCCTACGGACTAAGGCCCTCCGGTTTATATAGACACCGGAGAGGCTAGGGTTACACAGAGTCGGTTACAATGGTAGGAGATCTACATATCCGTATTGCCAAGCTTGCCTTCCACGCCAAGGAAAGTACCTTCCGGACACGAGCCGGAGTCTTCAATCTTCTATCTTCGTAGTCTGGGAGTCCGGCGGATATTGATAGTCCGGCTGTCCGGACACCCCCTAGTCCAGGACTCCCTCAATCATCTTATAATGCTACCGTCAATCAAAGCAAAATAAGATGCATAAAGGATAAACATCACATGCAATCAATATAAGTGATATGATATGGCCATCATCATCTTGTGCTTGTGATCACCATCTCCGGCAATCGCCATGATCACCATCGTCACCGGCGCGACACCTTGATCTCCATCGTAGCATCGTTGTCGTTTCGCCACCTATTGCTTCTACGACTATCGCTACCGCTTAGTGATAAAGTAAAGCAATTACAGGGTGATTGCATTGCATACAATAAAGCGACAACCATATGGCCCCTGCCAGTTACCGATAACTCGGTTACAAAACATGATCATCTTATACAATAAAATATAGCATCACGTCTTGACCATATCACATCACAACATGCCCTGCAAAAACAAATTAGACGTCCGCTACTTTGTTGTTGCAAGTTTTACGTGGCTGCTATGGGCTGAGCAAGAACCGTTCTTACCTACGCATCAAAACCACAACGATAATTCGTCAAGTTAGTGCTGTTTTAACCTTCTCAAGGACCGGGCGTAGTCACACTCGGTTCAACTAAAGTTGGAGAAACTGACACCCGCCAGCCACCTATGTGCAAAGCACGTCGGTAGAACCAGTCTCGCGTAAGCGTACACGTAATGTCGGTCCGGGCCGCTTCATCCAACAATACCGCCGAACCAAAGTATGACATGCTGGTAAGCTGTATGACTTGTATCGCCCACAACTCACTTGTTTTCTACTCATGCATGTAACATTTACGCATAAAACATGGCTCTGATACCACTGTTGGGGAACGTAGTAATTTCAAAAAATTTCTTACACACACGCAAGATCATGGTGATGCATAACAACGAGAGGGGAGAGTATTGTCCATGTACCCTTTTAGACCGAAAGCGGAAGCGTTAGCACAACGCGGTTGATGTAGTCATACGTCTTCACGATCCGACCGATCAAGTACCGAACGCACGGCACCTCCGAGTTCAGCACAAGTTCAGCTCGATGACGTCCCTCAAACTCCGATCCAGTCGAGCTTCGAGGGAGAGTTCCGTCAGCACGACGGCGTGGTGTCGATGATGATGTTCTACCGACACAGGGCTTCGCCTAAGCACCGTTACGATATTTTCAAGGTGGAATATGGTGGAGGGGGCACCGCACACGGCTAATAGATCTCAAGGATCAATTGTGATGTCTAGAGGTGCCCCCTGCCCCCGTATATAAAGGACCAAGGGGGAGGGGGCGGCCGGCCAGGAGGAGGCGCGCCAGGGAGGAGTCCTACTCCCACCGGGAGTAGGACTCCCTCCTTTCCTTGTCCAAGTAGGAGAGGGGAAGGAAGGGGAGAGAGGAGAGGAAGGAAAGGGGGCGCCACCCCCCCTCCTTGTCCTATTCGGACTAGAGGGGGAGGGGCGCGTGGCCTGCCCTGGCCGCCCCTCCTCTGCTCCACTTTGGGGCCATGAGGCCCATTAAGCCCCTGGGGGTTCCGGTAACCCCCCGGTACTCCGGTATTCATCTGATAACCCCCGGAACCATTCCGATGTCTTAATATAGTCGTCCAATATATCAATCTTCATGTCTCGATCATTTCGATGATCCTCGTCATGTCTGTGATCACATCCGGGACTCCGAACTACCTTCGGTACATCAAAAGATATAAACTCATAATATAATCGTCATCTAACTTTAAGCGTATGAACCCTACGGGTTTGAGAACTATGTGGACATGACCGAGACACGTCTCCAGTCAATAACCAATAGCGGAACCTGGATGCTCATATTGGCTCCCACATATTTACGAAGATCTTTATCGGTCAAACCGCATAACAACATACGTTGTTCCCTTTGTCATCGGTATGTTACTTGCCCGAGATTCGATCGTCGGTATCTCAATACCTAATTCAATCTCGTTACCGGCAAGTCTCTTTACTCGTTACGTAATGCATCATCCCGTAACTAACTCATTACCTACATTCCTTGCAAGGCTTATAGTGATGTGCATTACCCAGGGCCCAGAGATACCTCTCCGACAATTGGAGTGACATATCCTAATCTCGAAATACGCCAACTCAACATGTACCTTCGGAGACACCTGTAGAGCTCCTTTATAATCACCCAGTTACGTTGTGACGTTTGGTAGCACACAAAGTGTTCCTCCGATAAACGGGAGTTGCATAATCTCATAGTTGTAGGAACATGTATAAGTCATGAAGAAAGCAGTAGCATCATACTAAACGATCAAGTGCTAAGCTAACGGAATGGGTCAAGTCAATCACATCATTCTTCTAATGATGTGATCCTGTTAATCAAATGACAACTCATGTGTATGGTTAGGAAACACAACCATCTTTGATCAACGAGCTAGTCAAGTAGAGGCATACTAGTGACACTATGTTTGTCTATGTATTCACACATGTATTATGTTTCCGGTTAATACAATTCTAGCATGAATAATAAACATTTATCATGATATAAGGAAATAAATAATAACTTTATTATTGCCTCTAGGGCATATTTCCTTTAGATGGAGTGAGAGGTTGAAGAAGATTTGTTCCTTGAAGTCAGAACCTTCCTCCGCTTTACGCCCGCGACCTTGCCGGCCTTCTCCGCCGCCGCCGATCGCCTGCAATGACATTGGCGCCGAACGCGAGCCATCACGGCGGGGCGGCAGATTCCGCCTGCACAAGCACGTTGCCCTGCCGTTTGCGGGCAGGCGTGGCGTGTGCTTGGGCGAGTCCGGCGGGGCCTACATGGTCGGCAATGAGATCCGCCCGAGGGGAAGGGGCGTGTGCGACCCCGACGGTGACGGGGGACAGCATGGGGTCGTCCATGGCGGCGAGGGACGACCGGGGAGGAGCAGCCGGAGCTTCGGAGGGGGGGGGGCAATGGTGGCGGAGGGTGCGGCGAGCGGGAAAGTAGGCGCGGAAATGTCCCTCCCGCCAAATCTCGCGCCGGATGGGGGTTGAGCTCGGGTCGGCCTCCCAGCCCGTGAAGATAGAGGTTCAGGGAGAAGATTTGTCGTGCCCCGCAAAATTTTTTGCGGGCGGGGGCGTTTTGCGGGGTCTGCTCGTGCAGATTTTTTGGCCCCAACATGCAATTTGGCGGTTATTTTGCGGGCCGGGGCGTTTTGCGGGGTCTGCTAGAGTTGCTCTTAGTTGGCGCCAAAGAAGAAATAAATTAGACAAAAGATCATCATCCCGCTAATGATGGTGGACATGCATGACGGTTAAATCTTCTACCCAGCTCCTCATCATTCAGTTATGCAAAATGGCAATTGAGCTCATCAGCAAGCAATCGAACCGAAGTAATAAAATTAGTTTTTTGTGAAGAAAGCTCATTAGTTTGACATAGGTCCAATCCTCAATGAACCCCGGACCAGAACCAAGCCTGACAGCCATCCGGTTTTCAGTTCTCGACAAATTCACCATGTAGTGACTAAAAGGGGTTTTGCTACATCGTATATGAGTAATACGAAACACTTTAGCTACATGTCAGCTGACTGAGTTTTACATTTTGGATCAGTCGATTTTTTAACCGTTGATTGGTGCTCCAAGATGTGTGCTAGTTGTTTTTTTCCTGTTGTGTGTGCTGTCCTGTATTGGGCTGCATGTTTTTTGATTGACCCCTATTTGGGTCAGTCAATTTCTTGTTGTGCTGAAGCCCGTTACATGTTTTCTAATTAGGTAGTTTGTGTGCATATTTGTTTCTGTTTTTTGTCGGTTTTTATGAGTATATTTTGGATATTGGGTGAATACAAAATTTATACACGTAAGTAATTTATAATATGTTTATAAATTGTAATTCTGTGAAAAATGCACTATTATGTGCTTATTTCTTACATAATATTAAAATAGTATGGTTTCATTATAGCTGTATTTTCTGTGATAATTCCACAACCATATGCATATTCTTGCATATTATTGAAAGCACAATTGTTTGTATGTATTGTGTGTAAATTTTGTTATTGTTCGATTATTTTATAATTTCTTTCTTCTTAAAGGGAAATATCAATGCAACTAACTCATTCTTACTTAGAAAACTTCATTGTTTTGATTTTGTTGTAGTAGATATTTCATTTCTTCCGAAGGGTAACACCAAAACCACTAATTCATTTTTTCTTACATAACTTCATTATTTTGTTTTTGATTTAGTGTTTGTTTCATTTTCTTTCTTTTTCAATGGTAATACCAATGTCACTAATTTATTTCTTCTCAGAAAACTTTTGTTTTTGTGAGGATTCTTTTATTATATACTTATTCTTGCATATTACAAAAAATTGCAATTTCTGCGTAAATTGTGTGCAAATTTCTCATTTTTAAAATTTTTGTTTTCCATTTCTATGCATTTTTCTTTCCCCCCTTTTCTTTCCTTTATTGGTTATTTTTTTTGTTTTTTCTGGGTTTCTGGTTGAGTGTAATTATATACATATAAATACTACATAATATGTGCAAAAAATGATTATATGATTATTTTTGCATATTACGATAAAGTGCAATTTCGATGCATAGTTGTGCGCAAGTTTTTTTTTTAATTTTCTTCTTAAAGGAAATGCATTATTTTCAGTTACGCTATGTGTAAATTATAGTAGAATGCGAAAAATGCACCATTATATGCTTATTCTTTGCATATTTTAAAAGGTGCAATATCAGTGTAAATTGTGTCCAAGTTTCGAAAGTTTTTGCTTTTTTATTTCCTTTATTGGTTACTTTGTTTTTGTGGGTTTTTGACTGAGTGCAATTATATGCATACAAATAATATATCATATGTGCCCAAATCTCATGATTATGTGATTATTTTTGCATATTACGATAAAGTGCAATTTGACTGCAAAGTTGTGCGCAAGTTTTCTTTTAATTTTCTTTCTTCTTAATGAAATAGATTATTTCAGTTACACTTTGTGTAAATTAGAGTAGAATGCAAAAGAAGCACTATTGTATGCTTATTCTTTGCATATTTCAAAAAGTGCAATATCAGTGCAAATTGTGTGCAAGTTTCGAATGTTTTTTCTTTTTTCTTTCCTTTATTGGTTATTTTTTTTGTTTTTGTTGGTTTTTGGCTGAGTGTAATTATATACATCTAAATAATATATAATATGTGCCCAAATTTCATGATTATATGATTATTTTTGCATATTACAATAAAGTGCAATTTGAGTGCAAAGTTGTGCGCAAGTTTTATTTATTTTCTTTCTTCTTAAAGAAAGAGATTATTTAAGTTATGTGTAAATTATAGTAGAATGCGAAAAATGCACTATTATATGCTTATCTTTGCATGTTTCAAAAATTGCAATCTCAGTGCAAATTGTATGCATGTTTTGAAAGTTTTTTTTTCATTTTCTTTCTTCTTAAAGTGTTTTGTACTTTCCTAGAAAATTTCAGAATTTTTTTTTGTTTTTTTGAAAGGATTATACCAATGCAACGATTTCGTTCTTCTATAGAAAACTTCATTTTCTAAGTTTTTATTTCATTTTTAGTTTTCTTGCCTTTTCTTTTGTAAGGATAATGCCATGTCACTAACCTATTACTATTTAGAAAACACTTTTTTGCGGAAATATCATTATATTATGCTCAGTTTTGCATAGTAATAATACACTTTCCACATATGTGTATGTATAAAAATTAATTATGTGTGGGAGTGCTATTCAACGGTGAGACTGCACATGTATAAATGTAAATATACATGTGTGAGATTGCACATACAACACTAACCATTGCATGCAAATATGTGTGAGAGTGCTATTCATTCATCATCTTTTTTTATTACATTCATTGGTTATCTACAAAAGCTTGGCCAATAGTACTATGCTTGGCCAATAGTACTATACTGCCGTACCCAGCTGGAGCAGCCCATGGTCCAGCTATGGGCTTGTGCGGACGCTGCGTGGCGCTGCCGCTGCCTGGCATTGTGTGGATGCTACGTAGTTGAGTGAAACAGAGTTTGGGTCAATGGACTGACCCGATACTCATTTCAGTCGATTGAGGAGTAGCCAGTCCCAATACGAAATACTCTGCTACCTTCCAGGTGAGTTTTCATTTCCTGTACTAGGTAAAAAATAGCGGGAACAATTTATGTCGGGACTGCAAGTGAGAGTTAATGCCTCGATACAGTCGGCTTCAACAAGAATGGTCAGGGTGCTCCATTTGAGTGTGGTGCGGCATTTGGCAACAAAATAGAAGTTGAGCTTGTTGTACATATAGTGCAGAAGCAGTGATGTCCGCCTCATGATAAGAGTCGTCAACATTGAGCTTGTTGTACATACAGTCGGCTTCAACAAGAATGGTCAGGGTGCTCCATTTGAGTGTGGTGCGGCATTTGGCAACAAAGTAGAAGTTGAGCTTGTTGTACATATAGTGCAGAAGCAGTGATGTCCGCCTCATGATAAGAGTCGTCAACATTGAGCTTGTTGTACATACAATGGGCTTCAACAAGAATGGTCAGGGTGCTCCATTTGAGTGTGGTGCGGCATTTGGCAACAAAGTAGAAGTTGAGCTTGTTGTACATATAGTGCAGAAGCAGTGATGTCCGCCTCATGATAAGAGTCGTCAACATTTTACTTAATCGTACGTGCCCGTGCTCGGTGCTACCCTCAACAGCCTGGGCAATGAAACAAGGGGCTCGCCATGGCTTCAGATGATGCAAGTCTCGAGTTGTATGAGATCAAGCCCTTGCCCCTTGATGCCATAAAGGGGGTTGGTGTTGATGCCATAAAGGGGGTGGGTGTTGATCCAAGCTCATAGGCGACTTGAAGTAGCTACAGAGAAAGTGTCGCAAAGCTTTGATCGGTGCACGAGGTTTTTCATGGACGATCTCATTGTGAACGTGCTAGATGCGCCAATGAGCAAAACCACCTGGTCCATGTCCAGCAAATCAAATGTGATATTCAGGAGCAACCGGGTCCCAATTTCTCAAGCCGGGAGAGGTCAGGTGACCACCACACGTCCGCCATGGACAGCCGTAGTGCTTTCGCCAATGGACACCTACAAAAAGCGTAGAAATTGTACAAGGTGAAAAGTGTCGTTCAGACGGCCCCCATGAAAACTAATTTTGGAAAGCTATATGTGTACGAAGAGAAATGCATTTTCTGTTACGTTTAAAAAAGTGTTTTTCTTTTCTTTTATGATACTAATTCGAATTGAAGAGAGAGACTACTCAACATATGCTATGCATTAGGGGCAGATGCCACCGCCAGGTTGGGTGGTGAGAAGATGTAGTGCATGCATAAGTCATTGAATACCGCAGCTAATTGACCTTAGTAGCTAGTAGTATCTTTTGCTCTAATAACCACCAAAATGATCCATGGGCCACCACTCACTAACCAGGACCAACCGATGGAACTCACACACATAGAAGATGGAGTACATAAGTCATTGACTTGCATTTATTAGAGCGTCGTTGATGCCTTATTAAAGAAATTTCAAAATGAAGAACGACGATATATATAGTTCCATTCGATCTGAATGCCGGCCAACGTTTGTAGATAGGTCCGACTAGTTGGCGCCAAATTTGAATGTTAGGTTCTTGCGTGCCAGCTAAGTAATTCCTGACCAGGGAAAATGAAGTGCAACAAGTAATTCACCAACGGCATTATTTTCAACCAATCGACAAAAGAAGAAGAATCAAAATTAAACGAAAGATCAAAGTTGGGCGAAAATGGCAACTGAGCTCACCAGCAATTATCGAGACACCGAAGAAACCCATAGCTGTATCCATCAACCGTACAGTGCCACATTGCCACTCCAATTTATAAACCCCTACGGCTACGGATCCACGAGCAGCACCATCTTCATCGATCGGCAATGGCGATCTCGCTCCTCGTCCAGCTGCCCCAGCCGTGGCACTTCCTCCTCCTCCTAGCCGGAGTTAATTGCAGGGAAGTACCACATTTGGGGCAGCTGTAACGGATCAGTACCACTATTCAGATTTTTTGCAAGTCAGTACCATGTCTGGGGCAGTGTGTTACAAAATAGTCTAATCTGCATATAAACATGTATTGACAGTGTATCTGACCGACAGGGTCCGCCTGTCAGGTGAAACGTGGCATATATTTTTTCAAAATGCCCCCTTTGCATTATACGTAATCACGAAGATGTCCTTTGCAGAAACATAAAAAAGTGCCGCACGTGGGATTCGAACCGGCGACCACCCGCTTCAGCCGGCACGTTCGTTGCCACTACACCAGAGGCAGTCAGTTGGTCCGATAGGATACTAGGTCTTTATGTTCTTTCGCCTTTAAACAAATAGAACCTTTAAACAAATAGAACAACCAAAAAATATCTTCAAATTATTACATTACTAAACATGCGGCAGGGCCCATTTGCAATGCAAATATTTTTTAAAAAAATCCGAAGAACTGAGAAGGGATAAAAGAAATCCGAAACAAAAAAACACATACAACAAATTGAATTTATATATTTTAAAAAATGTTCAATGTATATAACAAAACTTTTCATCTTATATTAAACAATATATTTCATTGTGTATTCATAGAATAATCTTCACTGTCTTTTTACAAAAAATATTGCATAATAAGCCTATGTAAAAAAGAAATGTATAATAATGGAAACTCGAAGAATAACGTAGATCTGAAAAAACATAAAAGAAACCCAAAACAAAAAACACATACGAAGAAATGGAATTTATATATTTTACAAGAAGTTTATCATATATTTAAAGAGTGTTCAATGTATATAACAAAATTGTACACTCAGGAGCACAACCATGCACTATTATTGTGCATCCTGATTATAATTTTTCAAATACGCAATTAAACGCATTATATGCCCAACTCACAGTTGTTGTGTATATTGATTGTATTTTTTAAATGCACAGTTACTCAAAAAGTTTACAGCATGTATTTATAATTATTGTGTAATCATAATAAATTTTGTAATGCATGATGAACATTTTAAAAAATACATTTAGAATTTTCAATACGCGCAAGCACTTTATTTTTAAATACGCGCAACATTTTCCAAAAGTGTTCTGAACATTTTTTTCATATGCGCAAGCACTTTATTACCTTTCATGGTAATTGTACAATTTTCTTACATCTATTTTGTCAAATTACTCGCTGGTAAACCCGCCTGGTCCCCAATCTTTTTATTAGTATATATATCGAATTCTTTCTTCCATCCCACTGAAGAGCGGGACCCATATGGGCCCGCTGACACGATCCAAAAACAGAAGAAGCGGAACGTTTATAATCATAGTATAAAAGATATGATTGCCTGAACTATCACTGACGGCGCTCTGGCGTAGTGGCGCGGCTGTTAGTGCTATGCACGGCAGGCGCGGGTTCGAATACCAGCGGCCTCGCGCGCGCTTTTTCTATTTGCCTTGATTTTTGGCAGGACCTTTTTTCACAAACAAGGGCTATATGCGCGATTAAGTAAAAACTATGGGACTTTTTTGCAAAAGAACATGCCACGTCAGCTCCTGACACACGGGCCCCAACAGTCAGATACACAGTCAATACACTATTATACACGGTTTAGACCAACATGTAACAAACTGCCCTAAACATGGTACTAACTTGCAAAAAAACTGAATAGTGGTACTGATTCGTCACACCTGCCCCAAATGTGGTATCCCCGTGCAATTAACTCTCCTAGCCGGCCTCCTACTTGCCGTTGTCTCCTACCTGCTGGTGACGAGGCGCGACCCTGAGGAAAGAGGGCTGAGGCTGCCGCCGGGTCCGTCGGGGGTGCCGGTGCTCGGCAACCTGCACCAGCTAGGCCCGCTGCCGCACCGAAGCCTGCGCGACCTGGCCGGGCGGCACGGCTCCGTCATGCTCCTCCGCCTCGGCGCGGCGCGAGCGGTGGTGGTTTCCTCCGCGTCGGCGGCGCGCGACGTGATGCGGGCCCACGACGCCGACTGCTGTAGCCGGCCCGCGTCGCCGGGCCCCGCGCGCCTCTCCTACGGCCGCAAGAGCGTCGCCTTCTCGCCCTACGGCGCCTACTGGCGCGACATACGCAGGCTCCTCGCCGCCGAGCTCGTCGGGGCGCGCGGCGTCGGCGCCGCCTGGGCCGCGCGGCGGCAGCAGGTGGACAGGCTCATGTCCACCCTGGGCAACGCGGTGGGACCGGTGGCGTTGGACGAGCACGTGTTCCGCGTCGCCGACGGCATCATCGGCACGGTGGCGTACGGGAGCGTGTACGGCGCGGAGGCGTTCGCGAGCAAGTACGAGCGGTTCCAGCACGTGCTGTTCGAGGGCATGGACATGTCGGCAAGCTTCTCGGCCGAGGACTTCTTCCCCAACGCCGCCGGCCGCCTCGTCGACCGGCTCATCGGCGTCGTCGCGCGGCGGGAGAGGATCTTCAGAGACCTGGACGGCTTCTTCGAGGAGGTGCTGGAGCATCACCAGGACCCCGCGCGCCCCAAGCCGGAGAGCGGCGGCGGCGACCTCGTGGACGCCCTCCTCGGCCTCTGCGAGGAGCATGGGTTCACGACGGACCACGTCAAGGCCGTCCTCGTGGACGCGTTCCTCGGCGGCATCGACACGAGCTCTGTGACGATCCTGTGGGCGATGTCGGAGCTCATGAGGAAGCCGCGCGCGCTGAAGACGGTGCAGGAGGAGATCAGGGATGCGGTCGCCGGCAACGGCAACAAGGGGCTGTGGCAGGTGCAGCCGGACGACCTGCCCAAGCTGACTTACCTGAAGATGGTGGTGAAGGAGACGCTGCGGCTGCACCCGCCGGCGACGCTACTGCTGCCGCGGGAGACGCTGCGGCGGGTGGATATCGGCGGCTACGAGGTGCCGGCGGGGACGCGGGTGCTGGTGAACGCGTGGGCGATCGGGAGGGAGCCGGCGAGCTGGGGGCCGGACGCGGAGGAGTTCGAGCCGGAGAGGTTCGAGGCGGGCGGGAGGCACGGCAAGGTGGACTTCCGCGGGGCGCACATGGAGCTGGTTCCGTTCGGCGCCGGGCGGCGGATCTGCCCCGGGCTGGCCATGGGCGTGGCGAACGTGGAGTACACTCTGGCCAACATGCTGTGCGGCTTCGAGTGGGCGGTGCCGGAGGGGGAGGAGGTGAGCATGGAGGAAGCCGGCGCGCTGACCTTCCACCGCAAGACCCCGCTGGTGCTCCTGCCCACCCCATACGTGCCTTCAGCTTGATTGCAACATGCATCTTGCGCTGCTAAATACAGTAGGCATCAATCCTTTTACATGTGTGTTGAGTTCCATCACAAATTTGCTCCGAGTTTATACTACATTGGGCAAATATTTCTTCTTAAGCAATTGAACTAGTGTATGACATGAACAATAATGAGGGTGATGTTCAATCTTATTTAAAGCAAACTAGTGTGTGTCTGAAGTGTATGAGAAGTAAATATTTATGCAATATAAGTAGAAATAACATTAGTTATACAGCCACCACCCAATAGAAAATCCTTGAAATATATGCACTTCAATAGTTGGATCCATCAACGGAGGCATTCTGGTACATATACTGCCCTTGGGGAGCTCCTGTTCACTAGAACTACATCTCGCACTTTGTGATACGTCGTCTCGCCTCTATCATGAGCGCCGGCGTCGATCCCCCCGCGTCGCCTCCTCTGAGGCGACTCGGGGGCCAACCCTAGCGCCGCCGCCGCGTTCCCTCCTCTCCTCCCCTCCCTCTGCCGCCGCCTGAGGGCCTCCAAGGCTCGGGTGCTCGGCCCCAATGATGGTGGCGGCGGGATCTGGTGCCTCCTCTCTGATGGAACGCCTTGGCTCCCCGGGGCGGCGGCCTCGGCCGATGGGCGCGGTGCAGCCGGTGGCGGTCTGCGCCGGCGGGCTCTGGTGGGTAGCCTCCCATGGCCGCGCGGGCGACGTGGGGGCTGCGGACGCTGGCGCAGTGGCAGTTCCTCGCATTCCGTCATGGCTCCATGTAGAAGCTCCGTCCCTGCTCCGATCTGTCCCGATCCGTGCTGGCGCCGGTCCTTGGCGGCTGCTTTCGGCGTCCCCTATTGCCGTCCTGGCGGATCTGGCATGCGGGTGAGATTCCGGGGGAAACCCCTGGTTCGCACAGCGGCCTCCCCAAAGTCAACGCCTTTGGCGCCGATCCCCTTCCTGGAGGCTTTGGGGTGGATCCTCTCCCTACTGCCTCCTCCTCGAGCTATGGCGAAAGCTTTGGTTCCCCTTCTGGGTGTCGACGACACCCTGGTGTCGTGCTCCTTCTTGAAGGCGGCGGCTGGGAACAACTCTTGGTGGCGGGGCTGCTGGTGGCGTGGTGGCGATCTTTGGCCTTCTACTTGGTGTTGCGCCTTGCTTCGCGGGACCAGCAGATGGTTTCTTTGGTGGAGTGGTGCTTCATCCATACATTGATGGCGACGGATCTTGACGACGTGGCGCAGCGATGTGGGAGAATGGACTCGCGCAGGAGGACGACGCTGTCTGGCGTCATGGTGGTATCGATGGCAGCGAGACCTGGCACGGTAGATGCAGCAGTATAGCTCTGAAGACGGACTCGTGGCAGGTGGCTGCGGCGGCCTCATACCCGGCAGGCGTCCTGGTTGAGGAGTGCGCCGGACTAGTAGGTGCCCCATACCAGGCAGGCGTCCTGGTTGGGACCTCAGGTCTTAGATGTTTAGGTTTGGCTGCGATGTCTGTTTGGTATTAGGCCCAGGCTATCAGCGCCCCTTCATCAATTGGATAGGTGTAGCGACATTTGTTGCTTAGACGGTGGCTTTAGTCTTGCTGTTGTATGACTTAACGTCTTGTGAGAATAATTAATAAAGAGGCCGCATGCATCACCCAGATGCAGAGACCGGGGGTCATCCTCCTTTTCTAAAAAAAAATCATGAGCTGGCGGACCGATTTACGTGCCTCGGAGCGTTTTTGGGTAGGCTCTATAGAAGCTTCCATGCAGTTTTTTTTTTCTCTTTTTGTGCGTTTTCTGTATAAGTCTTTCCATTTGTTTTTTCCTTTTTTCTGTTCGTTTTTTTAATCTTTTTTTGTTTTTTCTTGATCTTCCAAATACATGTGGACTTTCTAAACATACACTTTGAACTCTTTCCTTGTAGATTGAACACTTTCTTCCTGCAAAAAAAAAAGAGATTGAACATTTTCAGGTATATGTTGAACATTTTCAAAAACAAGTTGAACATTTTTGTAAATACATGTTGAACTTGTTACATGCACATTGCAATTTATTTGAATAGATGGTGAACACTTTCAAACACACATTGAAGATTTTTCATAGAAATGACCTGAACATTTTTTAAAAACTTACAAAACATTTGTTAAGTATTACTCAAAAAATATAAAAAACATTTGTTGAATGGTTCTAAAAATTTCATTTAAAAGTGCATGAAATTTTGGTTTACATTGTACAAACATTTTTCAAAAATGTCATGAACATTTTTTCTGAACGGTAAATAACATTATTTCTAAATTATAGTTATACAAACATATTAATATTTATAGATTCTTTTAAAAAAAGTCATCATTATTTTTGAAAACATGTGAAAGTTTTAAGACTGTATTGAATTTTTTTTAATGGTAGGAAAAATATTCAAAACTACAGGAACTATTTTACATTGTATAAACATTTTTTAAAAATGTCCCGCATGTATTTTTGAGACATGTGAACATGTTTTTCAATCTCCCAGTTATTTTCACAAAAATTGCGCGAACAAAGTTTTTACACCGCATGATCATTTTTTTAAATGCATGATGAACACTTTTAAAAATTCAGGTAATTTTTTTAGAATATATTAATTTAGATTATTTCGAAAATATAAGAAAATAAACAAAAAGTGGTAAACGAACGTAACAAAGAAAGGCTATAACTAACGAATGAACGAAGAAGAAATAAAATGAACGGAAGAACCAACGAAACTAACAAAGGAGCCAAATCCGACTAGGCCAGCACGCTACTGGCTTCCGTTAAGGCGAGGTGAGGTTCGCTCGCTCGCCTCGTCGTCCTTTTGGTGTTGTGGCTCTACGGTGACAGGAAAAAGACTGCTTTCCCTCAAAAAGAAAGAAGGGAAAAAGAGTGCATCGCGTTTTTGAAAAAAAAAATGTAAATGCTTACAGATTTATGTTGTTTTAATGAATTTAAAAACTATTTTCCAATTTGACAAAATCGTTCATGAGTTTGGGGAAATTTTTCACTGAAGTTTTTTTAATTATTTATAAATGTTTCTCACTGTGAAGGTTTGGTTGTGGTTTAGAAGCTAGCCCAGATCCAGTTCTTTCCGGCTTGGTTGTGTGTGTGTGTGGGGGGGGGGGGCTCTGAAATCACTAGTTAAGGGCTACCCTTTGCAAAGGTCACTCACACCTTCTGCGTGGCTGACAAGTGACAAAGGATCTTCCATGAGCTTGGAATAGAGCCACAGGAGGGTGCGCCGGCCAGGTAGAAACCCTAAGCAACCAAATCCTTGGTCAAAGATGGTCGTAGAGATTGATCGAAAAATCCCCGTGCCTCTGGTCGAGGCAACCGTCCTAGTAGAGGCGGAGAATGGGAGCTTGTGCCGCTCTTCACCGTGGTATCCATATGATGGCCGACAACCGTGTCGCTCCTACTCGCCATCACCATCGCCTATGAGTACATATCTGAGCTTCCCCAATGGCAGTAACAGAGAAATAAAGGGAGAAGAAGGCACGTAGCCTAAGATTCCTTCTCCTTAGTTTATAAACACACACGCGGAATGCAAAGCGGTGACACACTCCCCCGAGGATTGCGCGGGGAAACATGACGACACGAGGAGCTCTAGCGTAAGAGACGAGGGATAGACTCTCGTTGTGGCTTGAGCTGGGCAACGGCCTGGTGAGAAGGGATCCTTTGGCAATCTCAGATCAGTGCAACTTAACCCATCTAGCGAGTTTTCATCTTAGCTCTTTGATGAATATCCAGCACAAAGGAGTGGTCGAAAACCACGGCAACATAGGTCTTTGGGTCTCCAAGCCCGGAAATGGTGCCGGACCATGGACCTTAGCGCGAGCTCATCACGGGAGATGCCACGAGAGCTCCATGGCGCACACCTGAAGAGTCTTAAAGCCGGGCCCAAGAAGCTGCACGATTGACAAGCCTGGGAACCCCTGAAGTCGGACTCACGAAGGAAGGCCACAAACAGGAAGAGCTCACCTGGGTTCTTACTCTTAAAGATAAAGAAGAATGCAACTCCAAACTTGCTTGGGAGCTATTGACCGTGTAATACACCGTGAGTGGCCTCTCAGTGAGAAGCCCAGCAAGCAGGCCTGCCTTAGGGCCTAAGTAGCCTAGTAAAGGTCCGGCGTGAGTGGAAGCCTGGAGACCTAGATAAAGGTGAAGAGATTATCTTGGCATGCAAACCTAGATGGCAACGGCGATGATATCAGTTGAAACCCCATGTAAACCCTAGTCCCGCCACCTATATAAGGTGGGGCTAGGGGTAGTCATAGGCATTTACAATGTAGACCATACTCTCGGTAGCTATATACATTTTGTCCACTATAACCCCCTCGCACGAGGTGCTCCACCATTAATCTAGATCCAAAGAAGGACGTAGGGTGTTACCTCACCATGAGAGCCCGAATCTGGGTAACCCCCCTATGCAAACTTCCTTCTGGTACTTCTGTCCACATTTGCCACCCTACTAAGGCTATTGGCCTTTTTTCGAATTGCCATCTAGTGAGAAGGGAAGTCCCAACTACACTTGGAGGTGGCAAAGACCACGGGCCGCCGAACGGGAGCTCACAACAAAATGGCAGAAGCTCAAAATTGGATCTGAGGGATTTGAAGCTAAGTGACGTGAGCAAGGTGTCACATGTCGACTGACACACATAGTCAAGAAGTCCGTTACCGCACTCACCCCCGACCTGCACATGCTTGGACCGATGAGATCTAGCACCCATGCATCTGCCCACACGACGGTTGTTCGTTGGCACCTTGTTGTGTGCAAAAAGGCCCGTTGTATGTTGAGCAGAAAGGAAACCACATCATCCCTTCCTCGAAAAGCAAGTCGCACGCTCATCGATGTCGACCGCCACGGCGTTCGTGTTAACCTCGAGCTCTCCCTACCACCCTCTAGGGTAGGAGCGGCCGCCACCGCGTTGTCCAATGGCAGCGGTTTGTCGAGGGAGGTGGGGCTGCGCTAGGGTTCCTTCGAGTTGCTTTCTGGAGTGAGGACGAGGCTAGTTTAGCTTGGTTTCAGATAATCTAGTGAAATGGCTGTAGTTGGAAGTATGCTCGGAAACTCGCAGGGGCACGCAGGTGAAGGAGCACGCGCTAGTCTAGCCATGTGCTATCCGATTGCCTCATGATTCGCAAAGTCGATGGATACCGCACTAGGGCACAACAAGTTTTAAGTTTTGGTTTCTGAAACTTTGATTTTGCTCGTACCAAGTTTTCGCAGTTGAAACTTAAGGAAGTTCTAGAAACTCGTCAAAATGTATTCAAAATGGATCTCATTCAAAAGCCCTCATCACAAGAATCAGGAATATGCAAAGGAAATACTTAATTTGGACTTTTGGTTCAAAACATATACTCCCTCCGTTCCAAAATAGATGACCCAACTTTGTACAAACTTTGTACTAAAGTTAGTACAAAGTTGAGTCATCTATTTAGGAACGGAGGGAGTACTTAAAAGACTGAAAATAGAAAGCCCAAAAAAAAAAAAGGGTTGCGTGACCCCGCCCCTGCTTGCTGCAAATCCGCTCCCTCTATATATGCCGTCTTCATTTCGTACAATTTTTCTTTTACAATTCTTAGTTGCGCATTGTGTGCTTGCCTGATTTGTGAAGCTTCAGGTTATTATGTGTAGGTTCAAGAAAGAGTGCCTCTAAAACATGCATTTATGAACGAATGTGCGGCTGCCAAACACAACTAATTAGTATAGCGAATCGCAACAGAGGGCGCCTCTTATGAATTTTAATACTTATATACTACTAAAGATGATAGATTAAGCAGCAGTGCCGTCGATGATCCCGCTAGCTAGCTAGTAGAAGTTGATCCAGGAAGTGTAGGTGGCCCCGAACCACCAGTTGGAGGGCGCGACGTCGCTGGCCGTGGCCTCGCGGCCGTCGTCGAGCCTGACCCGGAAGGAGAGCCTCTGGCCGTTGAGGTAGGCGTTGCTCTGCCAGTTGGCGCCCCAGTTGCGGCTCATGGCGAGCCAGTTGGTGTTGGAGCCCTTGATCCACATCTGGGACACGACCCCGCTGCCGCCGACGTTGGTCACCACCACCAGCTCGAAGTAGTCCCTCCCGGAGATGCCGAAGCGGATGCCGTCGCGCTTCTGGCAGGAGACCCTCCTGTACACGACGGGGACGATGCCGGCCTCGTAGATGGCGATGCTGGTCCAGGCGGGCTGCGACATGTCGAAGTGCACCCGCGGCGGGTTGCACCAGCCGCCGTTGTCGCTGGGGAGCGCCCAGTTGGGCGGGCAGAAGTTGGTGGCGGAGACCGTGATCTGGGTGCCGGGCTTGCACATCCTGCTCCGGCCGGTGTCGCAGTAGATGGTGTAGCAGGCGCCGCACATGGCGCCGTCGTTGAAGAGCGCCGTGCTCAGCGCCGCGTTGTTGATCCCGTACCCCGAGTTGTACAGGTTGCCGTACCCACACGCGCCTCCTGCATACATATGATACAAACATCATCAGATCAACATCACTTCTCCTTTGGATGAGCAGAGTATTATCACACCAAACGTCTAGAAATCTACTCTACCCTTTAAACACCCTCCACAACTAGAGATTTAGACGTTATGCACTCCCACCGGAGAATGATACAGGAGAGTAAAGAAGCGGAAGGGAAACTGACCCATAGTGCCGGAGCCGTCGCCGCCGCCGTAGAACGTCGCTGTGGCGGTCGTCCAGTAATACTGGGCGTCGACCCCATGAGAAGCTATTCCACAGAGCACACCGAGAAGCACTAGTACTACTGCTGTCTGCTTCCCCATTGGATTGTTGAAGATGACAGACAGAGAGCTGTAGTACTTGGGCCGATCGAGCAAGTCTTCTAGGAATATGCTGTGCTCTCTGTGTACTGTGTACCTTACTGCACCCTGGGCTTTATAGTATGATAATGAGCATGCATATCCTCCAACTGTTACAGTTGTAGTTGGGTGCTCGGGTTAACTTAGCCGCCCTCCATCGTTCCTTATTTGACTTTTGGCACATCAAGTTTTTCAAACTAGTAAGATATATACTCCTGACGTGTTCACCATGTTCTTGATGCTCCAAGTAGTTTAACTAGGCGTCGACAAATTCCTGCGCTGTCAGTGCGCATGTGCCCTAACTGAGATCCACACCGCCGTGCATGTGAGAGAATCATTTGGGCTGAAAAATTCAACCAGAACAAGATGGCGGAAACAAAGAGTCTGACCAAATTTCAGAAAAGTACAATACGTGCAATTCTATTGCAGCTATAGGAGGATATAATGAGATGCTTGAATGTCCTAATTTAATGAAAATCAGCTCCAGCTGTAAATCTCCTTCCGAATGGATCTCAACCTGGATTTGTCCACCGACTTTCGTCGAAATTGGCACCGCCACCACTGGCGTATCACCGTCAAAGGTTAGACAATTGTGTGCTGAAGCTTTGATTATGCCACTAGAATTTATTTTGCATGCACATATCAAAATTAACATGTTTTTGCACATCTGAACGACGTATCACTTACCTCACCGACGCAAAATTTTCACATCTCAAAATTAGCATGTTTTTGCACCACCGCTTGACATCCCAAGATGCTATTCACATTAACATCACACAAGGCAAGAGCTCCGCACATGAGCCTATATATGTCCACTGTTGTCAGGGTAGGTTCATCTTCTGATCTGTGATTTAAGTTGGCTAAACTAACAGTAGGCTAGCTTAGCCTACAATGGGTACATTCCCACTAGGTATGCTACGCACTAGTGTACCTTCCGGACGGAACAATTATTTCAGTTAGATTGGGACTTGTATGTACACCAAGTCTAACCCTCCTGCAGGTCAATCATGTATTAGTAGTAGACTAGTACTACTCGATCCATCCAGCAATTGATTACTGATGACTTTGCATTTGTGCTGCGTCGTTGCGACTAGTTTATCTAGTACAACATGTAGGGCCCGTGAAGCAAGGGGATCTAGATGGTGATAACATGGCCTATTGGCGCCCAGATTAACTGCAACTCTGAAGCTGACAGAATGACTAGGGTTTAAAATTGGTGATCTTTCGACCGACAGAGAGTGATAAGCTAGCGGTGAGATCCAGAGTGGTAAGTACGGTAGTTAAGATTCCATATGAACACACAGCATTGGGATGGCTTCTCGATCTGTATCAGCAAGGCACATGGTTTCTGTTTTCCATTTCTTTTCTTTCTATGACTAAGGGGTTTACCATCTCTTTTTTTTTTGAACAGGAGAAGAGGCCAGAAGGACTAGGCATTGCATTTTGTAAAAACGGTGGGCCGTACATCTTATAAACAGGACCCCAAAGGAACTGAAAATTTCAAAGACATCCCTGGATCTTATGAAATGGACCCCGAACAGAAAAGAAAAACGTAATCAGGTCCAAGATGCTCCACGGTGGACCCAATCATCACCGGTGCCGGTGCCGCCAACGGACCATTTGGTTCGACGACCTTTGCAGTTGCACCACATACTCCGTCTAGAAGAAACACCGCCACCCTTTTGGCATCAAGGTAATGAGGAAAAGAACTTTGCCACCATTCGGCCTGAAGATTTGATTGATCAATGGAAAATGTGATGTGGATCCCCAACCTCTGCCTCCAGGCTCCAGCTCGTCGCTGGAAGCCCTTCTCCAGATCAGGGGACAACACTGTGGTCGCCGGAAGCTCAGAGCTAACAAGGCGAGGCAACAACTGAACAAGTTGAGATTGGATCCCTCGCCTGTAAGTAAAATCCAAACAAACTTAAAAAAGCCTTGAACTTGTCGAAAACCTTTTCCGACAAGTTGAGCTTTGTAGATGTAAACATTTACATTGGTGTCTGTCTTTTTCTTATAGATCCAGTTACATTCCATAGGTCTAGTACCCTCCAGATGGACTACCAAATTTCAAACTTGATTCTCATACATGGATGTTATCTCGGATTTCATGGCATCAATACATTTCCACAAGTTCATCTTGATCTACCATGAAAATTCCATCCACGTACCCATGGTAAAGCATGTATTCTTCCTGTCCTGCGTGGCTTCAACTATACACTTGACCAAAGGGTGAAGTATCTTCATCACATATAGATGCTTCCACCTCAGTCGTAGGAGTGGATTCCGAAACAACTTCTGGTGCCTCTATCATTTGGTCGGAAGCTAAAGACTCACCAATCTCCTCAAGTTGTATTGTTCTCCCACTCATTTGTTTCATGAGAAATTATTTCAAGAGAAATACTCTGTTCGTTGCGACAAACACTTTGCCTTTGGTTTGGTGTTATAAGTAATACCAAACAATATACTTAGGATAACCTACAAACTAGCGTTTGTCTGATTTGGTATCGAGCATATTTGGTTGTAAACGTTTTACATAAACATTGCATCCTGAAAGTTTAAGAAAAAAAAGTTGGGTTTCTTTCTTCCATATCGCATATGGTGACGATTCAATAGGCTTAGACGGGCGCTCTATTCAGTGTAAAAGTCAAGTTTCTAAAGCATATAATCCCCAAAAGATAATTGTGGTTCAGTTAAAGACATCATCGATCTTACCATGTCTAACAAGGTTCAATTACGACACTCGGATACTCCATTCTTCTATGGTGTTCCAGGGGGCGTAAGTTTTGAAACAATCCACGATTTTTAGATTTTTGCTAAAGTCGTAACTCAAATATTCACCTCCACGATCTGATCGTATATATTTGATTTTCTTGTTATTATAATTTTCTACTTGATTCTGAAATTCTTTAAACTTTTCAAAGGTTTCAGACTTCTGTCTCATTATAAATAAAACTATATCTACTTAAGTCATCTGTGAAGGTAACAACGTAGAGAAATCCACCACGCCCCGGTATATTCCTCGGACCACAGACATCTGAATGTATGATTTTCAATAAGTCACTCACCCGATCCATATGGCATGTGAACGGCGTCCTGGCTAGTTTACCCATCAGGCAAGATTCGCAATTCTCAAATGATTCAAAATCAAATGAAGCCAACATCCATAATATATATTATTCATATAAATAGTACAAACATTGTGTTCAGACTTAGACGGATAACCATCCCGCAATAAACATCATCCTGATATAATGTTCTTACATAAGGCTGGAACACGGTAACAATTACTAAGTTCTAATATTAATCCCGAAGGTTGATGTAGTGGTAAGACGCCAATGGCTTTGACAAAAAAAATTACTCCATTTCCGACGCGCATCGTCACCTCGTCCTTTACTGGTCTTCTAGGCCTCTGTAGTCCCTGCATCGAAATATGAGCAACCGATATGGTATCAGATACCCCAAGAATTACAATGGGGACTAGCGACGAGAACATCAATAAAATGTATGACACTCATACCTGAGCTGGACTGCCACTCTTGTTCTTTTTGCCATGTACTTCTTGCACTTTCTCTTCTAATTTCCCTTTTTCTTACAGAAGCAACACTTAGTCTCAGAACCAGTACCTCCCTTGGGTTTTCAAGAAGCGTCGGTCTTACCGGCCTTTTTGGATTTGCCCTTCTTCTTGGATTTGCTCTTCTTCTTAAATTGTGTTATTTTCTTCATCATCGTCACACGATTGGTGTCCTTCTTAAACCACTAGTTTGGTAAGCCCATTGCGCTCTGATGTGGGAGCTATACTGGATATTCAGAAGCAAGGACAACACTAGTATCTATGAATTTCCTATTTGGTGCTTAAGGCGCCTGTTACTAGTTTTTCATGTAGCGAGCACCCGCGCTGGGAGGGTCGTTATCATTAGATGGGCCAGCCCATGTAGGATTCCCTTTTGTAATGGAGGAGCTTCAAAAAAATTTTGAACGGTATTAGCTATTTGTTTTCCATAAATGTTGAAGCTATACTTGAGATACCTCTATGCACAAGAAGGGTCCATGGCATGGAGATTTGAACAATGTGTTTACAGTGCGTTCTTCGTGCAAGATGACCATTGGGATGAAACTCGGCATGGAGGGCTGGTTAGATGAGCAGGAAAGTGCATCTAGCACTGACGCCAAAAGCACGAGGTGGTCAAAACTGTGGTGAACCAAGGTACCCTCCAAACTGTTACATCACAGAAACATGGCAACGTCTAGCGTTTGTGAAATATGTGATTCCAGCATGTCACCTAGTGTTTGGGCACTTTCCAATGAAGTTTTGGTACAACACATGTGTTTGAACCAGGACCCTAGGGCAAAGAATTGGCTTTTCGCAATGCTTGGTGAGCTGCCAGGTGGGGAGTTCACCATGATGATTGTCACACTATGGGCTATCTGGAGTGCCCGTAGGAAGGTTGTCCATGAAGAAATTTATCGAAGTCCTTTTTCTACCAACTGTTTTATCAATTCATTCCAAGAGATTGAAATTTTATACTGGTCGAAAGTAAGCAGGGGTGCTCCAAGTGTCCCTAGGAGCTAGCAGAAGGCCTCTAGATTCAGAGGATTGTTGTAGCAACGGATTGCAAGGTGTTCGTTGAAGCCATCAAGGATGGAAGCTCTGCAAGTTTCGATTCTACTGCGCATGAAATTATAGATCGTTCTACTGTTTTATTTCTTGTAGTTTTAATCATGAGTTTTGAATCTCAAATATTGATGCTCACAATCTTGCATGCTTTAGCTTTAAGGGTTAGTCAAATTATATGGTTAGGCCAACCCGGTAATCTTCTCTTTGTTCATGTAAACATTGTGACGACAGAATAAAGCTTGCATGTTGCCTAAAAAAGGTGTTTTTATTTGCTTTTTTGCTCAGCTTCTTCATATTTTTCATATTTCCTTTTTATTTTATGTTTCTTTTTCCTTTATCCTATTTTATTTATCCTTTTTATTTTCAATTTACTTTTTCTAAACAAGTGAGATCTTTCAAATTTTGTAAACCTTTTTTGAATTCAAGATTTTTTTCAATTCTCTTAACATTTTTAAATCTATGAAGATTTTTTCAAATTCAAAAAATTTTAATCCGTGGCTGCTTTTCAAATTTGCAAGCAATTTTTCAGTTTGTGAACCTTTTTTCCAAATTCTTCAACATTTTCTTAATTTGTGAAGATTTTTTCAAATTCATGAAAAATTTCAAATCTGTGAACTTGTTAAATCCATGAAATAATTTCATATTTTACAATCATTAAAAAGAATGTTAGCCCTTTTTAGGGAAAAGTGTTGGCTGTTTTAGACGGGTTTTTTATATAAAAGTAGACAGCAAAAAAGCAGCAGCAGCAAAAACGTACTCACTCCGTCCCATAAAGTTTGTTTTAGAATTGTCTGGATACACATGAATCTAGACAAATTTTTGTGTCAGATACTTCCATATCTTGATAAATCAAAAACATACTTTTTGGGACCCGTCTAAGCCCGCGCGAGCGCTAGCACGCGTTCCCGAAGTTCCCTATTTGCCACGCGCTGCGGCAAGTTTGCTGTTTCACACGTAGCGATCGAAGATGGCCGGCCCATTTTAGCTGTTTCGTACGTAGCGTTCGGCGTTCCCGGTTTTCGGAAGGACTTCCCATCCGGTTTTTTCAGGTTTTGGGAATCTCCTAGGGAGTTTCTGAGCGGCTTTTTTTCTTTTTCTTTTTTATTTATTTTTTCTTCTATCCTACTTTCTTTTGCTATTTTTTATTTTCTTTTCCTTTTTCGTTTCTATGTGTTTTGCCTTTTCTCTGTTTATTGTTACTATTTTCATAAATTCACAAATTACATCATTTTTAAAATCTTGTTAAAATTTTAAACTTTCGTCAGGAATATCAGTTTTTCTTCATGCTTTACCAATTATGGTCATTTTTTTAATAAATTTTAAGAATTTCGAAATTTTGTTCACGTATATGTTTCAGTTTTTCAAAAACAAATTCCTGTTTCAAACTTGTTTGTGTTTTATAATAAACAATCAAAATTAAAATAATTTTTTGTAAATCCAAAAAATGTTTTAGTTGTCAAATTTTTTTAAGAGTTTCAAAAAGTGTTACCGTTTTCAAAAAAGTTCACCGATAAAAAAATGTTTTTTTCTAAAAAAATTATTTACTATTCAGAAAAGTTTGCATTTTCAGAACATGTTCTATTTTCCAAAAAATCATTTTTTTCTCTGAGAGTGTCCCCATTTAAAAAAACCAACTCAAAACATGTTCCTTAAAAAATTCACAAAATTCAAAAAATGTTACTTTTGAAAAAACCCCAAAATCAAAAATATTCATGGAGTTTCAAATAATGTTTGCAGTTTCAAAATGTGCTTGGAATTTAAAAAAATGTTCTTGTTTTCATTTTTTTTCTGTTCATGAATACAGCAAATGTTTGAGGAATTGTTTTTAGAAATATTGGTTTCAAATTTTTGTTTGTATTCGTGGAACATATTTGAAATTTTAATTTTTTTTCTTGTTAAAAAACAAATTTAAAAAAATGTTCATGTTCAAAATGGTTTCATGCTTTTCAAAATTGTTAGCATTTTGATTTCCTGAGCAATTTTTAAAAGACATGAACATTCTTTTGGAATTTCCGTACATTCTTATTTTGTGAACAAAAATTTAAAAGGCAAAGATGTTTTTGAAAATTTGAAGAAATTTCAAAAAGAACGAGAATTTTATGAAATAGAAATATAAACTTGAAAATGAAGGAGAAAAAAAGGAAAAGAAAGAAAAGAAAAAGGGGGGAAAAGAAACAGGGGTATGTAAACGATCGGTTCTCTTCAGTAAACCGATCGCTGATGCATAATTCTTGTAAACCGTGTTTCATATTTTGGCACTGAAACTTATCAGGTGGTGTGTTTAGTGACGAGTGGTCAGCAGCGGAAGTTGCAGGGTTCAATCCCTCACAGTCCCAAGGTGAACTTTTCCCTATTTCCTAGTCGGGCTGCCTTCTACGTGTTTCAAATAGGAGCTTCCAGTGTTCGCGCCATCTGAAGCACTAAGGCTAGTTATAGTAGAAAGTAACTTAGACTAGTAACATACAGTGGGTAGTAACATAAGTGTAATATCATGTAATCCTTTATTTATTCGGTTGTAGACTTATTTTTATTTTGAGATGCGTTATGTTATGATAACATATTATGTTACCACAAACACCTCTCTCCTCATTAACTCCTTGTCAAATAAGCATATTTATGTTTGGTTGCGTTATGGAGAGCGGCGTTACTGAGTTGGGCGGCAGCTGAACACTTTATCTTGTTCGTTGGTCCACCTCTAGGGATACGTGATAGTGGGTCCATGTCAGACAATACGGTCGGAGTAAAATGAAGTCGAACTGCGGAATACGGTCATGAACAGTTGTGTACGCCAGCTGGCGAGCACGTTGAGGGATCGTCCGGTGACGTCTATGAGCCGATCCGTGGCTCAGGTCCGTCACAAAAATCTTGTCCCCAGGACAGACACGCAAGGGCGCCGTCTGATGGAAAAAGCCGCCGTCACCGCTTCAGTAAATGCTGTAGGCGTTGGGCAGGTGTGGGGCAGCCAGAGATATGACGGTCTCCTTGCTTCCAAAAATGAGCAATTCCCATCCACGCCGCCCCCCGCCCTTCCCCCCACTCCTACCAAGCGAAGACGGCGCAAGGTGAAGAAATGGCAGCGGAAGAAAGTGCGACGATGTGTGCGGAAGAAGTGCAGAACGGCCTTGAATTTCTGCTAGATCCAGTCGGCAGGTACGCCGTATATCTGACCACTCTGTTCTTCTGGATGCGTAGATGCAGGAGCAACGGCAAAATGCTTAATGCTTCTCGTTTTCCCCCGTGATGCTATAGATTTCCGCTGAATGAGGTCACCGCCGACGTTGAGCGGCAAGATCCGCTGGTGCTGATGGACATCCGGCGGTCGGCGCCTGCAACTGCGGACTCTTCTTCCACGAGTGTATTTGGTCAGATCGGCGCTTCATCTCAGCCTGTCAGATCCCTGCAAGAGGCCGCTTTCACCAGAAAAATCTGCCGAGTCTACTGGGAAGGTTAACCCAGAGGCACCAGGGTGGACGAGGAGGTACTCAGTTATCTTATTAGAATCACAAAATTCAGTACAGTTGTGGACATTTCTCTCAAAAATAAATAGTGCGAGATGGGGTGATGAAAAACAAAATTATGTCAGAATTATATTTAGATTAGTGATAAACTCGTGAGATAATACCTAAGCTTCACAAACTGAAAAAATGAGCCTCCCTCAAATTTCAGGCTTCGAATTGGGCGCGCTCCCCCGGATAGAGTTCCATGTGCTGGTAGAGTAACTCCCTTGGAAGTAAGGAGATATGAAGACAAACCTTCAGAAAGTGTAGTAAAGCCACAGATCGATTGGGATGAGTTTTGATTCCCTTGGAGAAGTGTATGATTTTTACAATCTATATTCGTGGGAGCTTGGATTTGGTATACGATACGGCAAGAGCCGTCTGAATGTTGAGAGGACAAAATGTATGCAAGATTTTGTTTGTGGATGCTCGGTCAGCGCCTTGAAACTCACACACATTTGTATATTTTACGAATTGCCGTGACCTCTTTAATTTCCTATGCTAATGTCTGACCTCTGAAAAAAAAATGCAGGGGAAACCTGAGCAGCAGAACAGCAGGTCTTGCCGTTGCGAGTGCCCTGCGATGGTCAGATTACTAAGAGCTGCGGACAATGGATGGTACATTGTTGAACACCGGTCTAGCCACAATCATTCCCTGTCTCTTACATGCGGGGAAAAGGTTCACTGGCCATCCCACAAACACATAGATGTGTACACAAAGGATCTGGTGAAACAGCTTAGGGCAAACAATGTGAACCTTAACAAGGTGTACAACATAGTTGGCAGCTTCTTCGGTTCAACACACCTTTCACAAAAAGGTCATTGCGCAATCCGTGCGGGAGAATAAGCCGAGACCAAGCTGATGATGATGTCAACAAAACACTTGCTGTGTTCAAAGAAATTCAGCAGAACGACCCGGAATTCACATACAGGGTTCAGGGCGATGAGGAAAGCAGAATCAAAAACCTTATGTGGACAAATGGAAACAGCAAGTTGCAGTACAAGTTCTTTGGCGATGTTGTCACATTCGATACGACGTATCGGACAAACTTGTATGACATGCCCTTTGGTTTGTTCGTTGGAGTGAACAATCACTTTCAAAGCATAATACTTGCTGGAGTGCTGATGCGCGATGAACAAGTCGAGAGCTTCCAGTGGGTATTTTCTGAGTTCAATAACATGATGGGCGGCAAACACACCCAGACAATATTGATAGGTTTGTGCCAAGCTAAGCAAAACAATGCATACGTAGATGTCTATTAGTAGATGATTGCACATATTTGACTCTGTTCTACTATGTTGTCCATATTGTAGACCAAGCAAGAGCCATGGAGAGCAATCAAAAGCGAGCTCCCTAATACTGTCCACAGGTGGTGCAAGTGGCATGTTCTTAAAAAAGCAAACGAAAGCCTTGGCCCATTGTACACAAGCAAGAGCGAGTTCAGGGCTGAGTTCCACAAAAGTGGTGAATCACATGATAAGTGTGGAGGAATTTGAGACAGCATGGGGTTCACTTCTTGAGAAATACAATCTGAAATCCCACAATTACATGACAAACCTGTACGAGATACGTCACAAGTGGGCAAAGCCATACTTCAAAGGACTCTTCTGTGCGAAAATGACCAGCACTCAGCGTAGCGAGAGCGCCAACAACATGCTGAAGATTTACATGCCGCCAGGTGGTGAAAAGAATTGTTTCAGGAGTGTTACGAAAAAGAAAAACAAGTATTTCAGCTCTAAAATATGGCTACCGATGATCATCTCATGCCACGTGGTGAATAAAAAAATTCAAGTCGATCCTGCTCCAGTGAATTTAGTTGAACTGACAATCGAGACACAGGTTCACCCCCCTTGGCATGCATTGTAAAGCTGTAAGGCTTACTTTTTTAGCACCCCGTTGTTCAAATCTTTTTCGAACATATCGAAGTAGAATGCCATGAATATGTCGTGTTTATTACTGGTGCATAGTTTCATCGTTTGAGCTGATGTAGTGGAGATCAACTCCCAAACGATCGGGCAGCTTGTTGTAACTGCTCAGGTCAGCCTCAAAGCGTCGGGCAAAACTTTTTGGTTAACAGCTGTCTATGGGCCGGCAGATGATGAGAGAAAAGATGATTTTCTGCCGGAGATAAGAAGTGCACCTCCAGTTCAGCAACCTTGGCTGATTACTGGAGATTTAAACAAAATTTATGAGGCCATAGACAGCAACAATGACCGTATGAACCGCATAATCACGCTTAGATTCAGAAGTGCCATTGACTCGGCCGAGCTCAGAGAAATGAAGTGCAAAAGCGGTGAATTTACTTGTAGCAATGAAATGGAGAGGCCAAACCCTTGGGAGCATTTGCAAAATTTTCTGTAATATAAGTTGTTTCCCTCGGTCATCCTGATTGCCTATTCTACTGCTTGCTCAGACCACTGCCCGCTCCTCCTAGCGGATGCCACCACCCCTAAGTTTCAGTTAAACTCCTTCTGGCCAAAATTTCCCCTGGCCAAAATTTCCCCACTACCACGTGACGGCGGACAGAACTTGGAATGGACCTGTAAAACACTCGTTCGCTCTCATAAGACTCAAGCTGATGCTCTTAAGGTTAGCGGAAGATGTGAAAATTTGGAGCAAGTCCCTTTGCAGTGATGCAAGGCTACAATTCCATAATGCTTCTGAGATTATGGTACGCCTCGATGTCGCCCAAGAGACTCGGTTGCTGACCCCTCTCGAACTCAGCATGAGAAGGAAGCTGAAAACAAGACTGCTCGGGCTGGCAGCTATTGAACGATTGAGAAAGAGGCAGGCATCAAGACTTACCTGGCTGCATGCAGGCGATGCGAATACAAAAAATTTGAATGCAAAGATCAATTCAAAGGCGCAGAAGAAAATCCATCGCTGCTTTGGAAACTAATGAATGAGTGCTCACTGCTCATGATGACAAGGAGGGTTGCATTTTTTGATCACTTCACCGGTGATCATCTCATGCCAAGTGGTGAATAAAAAATTCAAGTCGATCCTGCTCCGGTGAATTTAGTTGAACTGACAATCGAGACACAGGTTCACCCCCCTTGACATGCATTGTGAAGCTGTAAGGCTAACTTTTTTCTGATCTACCCGTCGTTCAAATCTTTTTTGAACATATCGCAGTAGAACGCCATGAATATGTCGTGTTTATTACTGATCCATAGTTTCATGGTTCGACCTGATGTAGTGGAGATCAACTTCCAAACTATCTGGGCAATTTGCTGTAACTATTTGGTTAACAAGTGTCTATGGGCCGGCAGATGATCAGAGAAAAGATGATTTGCCGCAAAGGGGGCAGCTGATGAGCGGGAGAAGATGTTGTTGCGCTGACGACGAGGAAGAACCTGATGCAGACATGGTGACGGCGAGCGCGAGGATGACTTTTCCTCTCTGGAGCTTAGTGCGCTCTGTGCTTGGGAGCGATGGGGAGTGGATCTGAAAACAGGCGTAGGTTGCCGTTTAGTCGCTACCGTGAATGAAGCGGAACGGGTAGGCTCAGGAAACAAACCGATCCATTAATGATTTTCCCGTACCGATACGGCGTTGCCGTCTAGGCCCAATTAAATGCGCGGGCCCAACGTCTAATATACAGCTGAAAAGATGAGCCGCATACGCTCAGAAATACGGGAATACTCGTGAATCCCTAGACGAACAAATGGCTAAGATATCGGCCTCAGCTGTGCCCAGGACCAGAAACGAATTTTCGTGCGTTATGTTACTACTTACTCTCACTATGGCCAACCTAAGGATGGAGGACCCTGGTCTACAGGCCAATAATGTATTCAGGCTGGGCTCTTTGGATTAGGCACTGCAGCCATGAACACAAGATTTCCGGCCCCTAAAAGAAGTGTTCCAAACCCAGGTGTATTTTATGTTTTTATTGTTTGCAAACCTACGGTTTTCTCTTTCCTTTTTCACAAACCGACGTAGCTTAATTAGGCATATTTTGTTCTACTAGATAAGGATAAGAAGAGTATATTACCCAGTAGAACATATAGTGAGGGTCACTTGTAGAAAATCAGCTAGCCAAAGAGAGCTAGTATATGTTTGTTTTTTCTTAGGTGAGAGCTAGCATATGTTTGTCCTGTTAAAACTGCTAAGCTATGTGAGGAGAGCAACTAATTAAGGGGTATCCCTTGGAGGGCTCCTGTAGAGGTCACTTTCTTCGGTCCGGGAGCGCGACAAGGGATGCGCCCAGCCATCGCCATGTGTCACGCGATGGGCGCACCCTTACGATTTCATTTTCTTCTACATACGTTTTCAGGTTTTACTTAGTTCTAGGGAGGGGGGGAGGGGGGTTCTTCACTTTGCTTTTTTTTTTCTTTACGCTATTCAGGCTTTGATTTGATAAACATGCATGCACATATAATGTCTTTGATGGGCACGGAGATGCGCGCCAACCACGATCTAGTCGTGTTGACATCTCCTGCATTAATCCAAGTTATCATTTACCTCTATCTCCATCTCCCTCCATCAATCGCAGTAAAACCCTTACAACTTTGTTGTTAGATTGCTTCAAGGGTATTCTCTTCTTGAGTCACTTCTAGTTGAAAAATGACCCCATAATAGTTGACCATTCTTAGACATTGGAAGTCGGGGAGAGCTGGGTATTTGGAAAATTTCAAGTCGCAATTTGTAGACACAAGCAAGCCGTCGTTGTTGGTGTGGGTTCTGATCTCCCTCTCATTAGACCAATTGAATATTCTCCCCAGGAGAGGCATCCCAATAAGCCCCAAGTCACCAATAGCACATATGGATCTTCCATTTGCAATTGACATTAGAATTGGTTTTTTTCACTTGCACGACATATCATGTTGAAATCACCTAAATCATTCATTCGTTTCTGATCACAAACATTCATGTTTTGCAGGTTATCTTCAGAGCTATGGCACTTATCCGTTCCTGGTCGCTACTCACTCCGACGGAGGCCAGGGAGCTTTTGGTTACTGGTGCTATCCGATGGGAGACGGTAGCTCGGGATATCTTCAGCCGATTTGGATGGCGGTCATGTAATAGGATAGGCAATTAGTTTACCCGTCTATTTTTGAGCCAACCGGTTGTGGTTTATCCTTAGTTTGGCTAGCTTGTGTATCTAGCCTTTGGGCTCTGTGTGAGCCTTTTTTTCTTCATTTTATTTTGCTACTTCTGAGACTTCGAGACTTTGTGGATGATTTATTATTAATAAGATGGCCGTATGCATCATGCTGATGCAGAGGCCGGGGATCCCCCCTTTCGAAAAAAAATTCGTTTCTGACCAGATGTTAATATATGTGATAAAATATTCAAAGTAGTTGTCAAGAGTAAGTAAAAAAGGGCTCGAGATGAACATGATGGGGGCTTTATGGTGCTTCGGATTGCAAGCGAGACGCAATCAAAGGGTCATGTGGTGGATGGGGAAGACCTTGTGCCAGCAAAGTTTCATGTAATGAAAAGTTCTCTGTAGTAGGCTGGTATAGGCGAAGTTGTGGCAGGACATGTTATAGGCTAGTTATGTGGTTCTGGGTAGGAGCTGGTTTTTTCAAGGAACGGTTAGGAGTTGCTCGTACGAGATTTTTTTTTGAAACTATGATGATTTTTATAGCAAATTCGGAAACTATAGGCCCTAATGCATAAAAATCAAAACTATGACCCCATCGGCCTTCTGTTGGCCGAAGAGGGACTTTTCGGCCTACCGTTGGCCGAAATGGGACTTTTCGGTCTACCGTTGGCCGAAGTGGGCTCTTCAGAGTGCCCAGCTGGGCCGAAGAGCACTTTTCGGCTTCCCGTTGGCCGAAAAGTGTCAGGGGCACAAAACATAATTAAGGTGGCGTCAAATGAAAAAGTTGTCAACATGAAAAATCTTCGTCTCGTCGAAACGGTTGATTTTGATATAAAAATCGTCTTAATCCGACATCGTATGCAACCTGTAGAGCCAAAACAAGGTCAGGGACAGAAGCTGCAGAGTTACTTCGGACAGACCGAATGGATGTCAGAAAATTTGTTACGAGACACCCGATGCACTCGGTGAGACCATGTGGAATACAGAAGAGTACACAAGTTTGGTCACGTTCACTCGGTGAGACCGAACCAAACCACTCGGAGGCTCCGAAAAATCTCCAAAGATTTTTGTATAGAATTTTTAGTCCTTTTATTGTACAGGAAGTCCAGCCGCCTCATAAATCGATGTGGGCATTGTTCATCTGCACCGGGAAGACATATGCCGGCATTGAAGAAATGTCTCTGTTGCAATGGCAGGAATTTAGACGAAAACTTTCGGCGGTGGCGTCATTCACCATGAAAAGTAGAGCCAATGGTCACCTCTCAGGCCCGTCACCGTGCACCCTCGACGCCGGGGGTGATGCACACAAAAATGTCATCGTGTACCCTCGACGCTGGGGGTGATGCACCGTAGCTCACGCCGAAGGAGACCCGGCCGAAAGCGCGGTACGCAAACAGTCCTCCCGGTGCAGACAAACAATTTTTGTATCAAAAATCCTAACTTTAACTCGAACAGGAATCTTTGGTAATTTTTCGGATCCATTCGGAGCCTCCGAGTGATTTGGTTCGGTCTCACAGAGTGAACGTGACCAAACTTGTGTACTCTTCTATATTCCACACGGTCTCACCGAGTGCACCGGGTGTTCCGTGACAAATTTTCTGACATCCATTCGGTCTGTCCGAAGTAACTCTGTAGCTTCTGCCCCTGACCTTGTTTTGGCTCTATAGGTTGCATACGACCTCGGATTAAGACGTTTTTTATATCAAAATCAACCATTTCGACGAGACGAAGATTTTTCATGTTGATAACTTTTTCATTTGAGGCCATCTTAATTACGTTTTGTGGACCTGACACTTTTCGGCCAATAGGAAGCCGAAAAGTGCTCTTCGGCCAACGGGAAGCCGAAGATACTATCTTCGGCCCAGCTGGGGTACTCTTCGGCCAACGGGAGGCTGAAGAGCCCACTTCGGCCAACGATACGCCGAAAAGTCCCTTTTCGGCCAACAGAAGGCCGACGGGGTCATAGTTTCGATTTTTATGCATTAGGCCGTATAGTTTTCGAATTTGCTATACAAATCATCATAGTTTCAAAAAAAAATCCTCGTACGACATGTAAACAGAAGGTTAACTTGGAACCTCAAGAAGGGATGAATTTAGGAGGGGGTGGGGTGCTAGTCCACCCAAAGTACATGCTTCTACTTCATTAGCAGTGGTTGTTGCTGCAAAATTTCTCATTTCCTAAGAACTTTGCCCCCTCCATTAGCAAGCTTGTGCCCTCTATGTGTAAATCTTGGCTCCATCCCTGACCTCAAGGTAACCCATGTGTTATCAGTTTGACTGGGAAATGTGCTCCTTGAGTTGAAATAAGTAAACAAATTCAGGGTATACATACATGCACAAGGGACGGCAATGTACCATCCGCACACTTCCACACAAACAGGAATTAACCAATTGAGAAGAAGAAGAAGTGTTACACCATGTAGAGCATAGAGCTCTTGCATGACTATGTTGTTCGATGGAACTGGTTATAATAGAATATTATTATGCTTGTCGGTGGCGGAATAGAGATGCATCGGCAGGCGAGGCTCGGCATGCAGGACCAACGGCTTGGCCATGAATAAGTCGTGCTCTGACTTGCTGAGATCAATGGCCGACAACCCTGGTGGCTTGCTCCAAGTGAACCCCTGTAGTAGCCGTCCAAAGAGCATCACGCACATGGCTGTCCCAAGCGACGATGCGATGCATCCGCGGCGGCCGGTGCTGAAGGAGATGAACCGCAACTCGTTCTCCGTTAGCACCACGTTGCCGCCATCAGCCATATTAATGTGTCGCTCTGGCTTGAAGCAGAGCGGCTCGTCCCATATGGTCGGGTTTCGGCCAAGCCCAGTTCGGCTGAGGATGACGTGGCTGCCCTTGGGCACGTGATAACCGGCGACTGTGGTGTCGGCTAGGGCAACATGTGGCACATTGAAAGGGGAGACCGGGTGCAGCCGAAATGCCTCCCGAATGCACGCCTTGGCATAGTTGAGATGCGGAATGTCTGATTCTTGCACGAGCCGCTCTCGGCCCGCCACCCGGTCCATCTCCTCCATCGCCTTCGCCATCACCTCTGGCGCATTCGCCATCTCTGCCAACGCCCACTCCACTGCGTTCGACGGGTTGTCAACTGCGGCAAATGTTATGTCCTGCATCATCATCCCAATGCAACACATTAATAGGGTGGGTAGTCAACTTTTTTTTCACCTAGTATACATTCTTGACGTGCGCTGACATTGCACCCATGGCCATGGGAGACCTACCTGCGATTGTGCTTTGACCTCCTCGATGGCGAGCAGCGGCTTCCCCTCGGCGTCCTTCAGCGTGATGAGCACGTCGAGGAAGTCGTCGAGCTCCCTCCTCTCGCCGGACTTCCACTGCCTCCACCGCTCGTCGATGACCGTGTCGTGGAGCCGGTTCACCGCCGCGTTTGCCTCCTTGACCATCTTCTCCTGGCCGTCGAGGTCCAGGCCGCGCAGCCAGGGGAGGTAGTCGGAGACGCAGAACGCAAAGAGGAGACCCATGGACGTGAACACGGCGTCCATGTGCTCCACCTCCATCGGGCCCGGCCCGCCGTCCGGCTGAGGCTCGCCGAAGTACCGCCGGCCGAAGACGAGTGAGCGGATGACGTTGCCGCAGTAGTGCCTCGCCACGTGCCTCACGTCCACGCCCAACGCAGACGCAGAACCCGTGGCGAGGGCGTAGACGTAGCGGGTGAGGTGTTCGGCCTCGTGAGCGCGGCGGTCGTGGAGCCACCGGTGCCGGGACGGGCAGACGATCTCCGAGGTGAGCACGCGGCGCATCTTCTTCCACTGGTCGCCGAACGGCGAGAGCACGGCGTTCTTGTACCCGCCGCTGAAGGCGGAGGAGGCGAAGGTGAGCGGGCGGGAGGCGAAGTTAGCGTCCTGCTTCCTGAGCACCTCGCGGGCGATGCTGGGGCAGGTGACGGCGACGACGTGGACACCGCCGAGGCGGACGCAGGCGATGTCGGTGCCCATCTTCTCCATCATCTGGTGGATCCACCGGAACGCCGGCTTGTTGAACATCATCTCGGGGAGGTTCCCCACCACCGGCCAGGGCACCGGCCCCGGCGGGAGAGCCGCCGCCGACGTAGCATTAGTAATGCTGGAGCTGCGACCACCGGCACCCCTCGCGATCTTGCTCTTGGGGCACCTGAGCAGCAGCAGCCTCTGGACCACGAGGTTGATGTAGGCTAGCACGAGCAGTAGCGCCTTGGCAGCAGCAGAGTAGAGGGATGCTCCCATCTTCCCCATTGAAAGCTAGCTAGCTATAGCTCTCCTCTGTTCGATCAATCAGAGAGACCCCTAATGTAGCGCTCGGGGTTAATTAGGTTGCCAAATGAGGCTAGCTTGGTGTGCTCCTCTAGCTGTGCATTAACCCCTATTTATAGTGTTCGTATGCAGTGTTCCATTGTTCCGTGCATGCATTGGCGACCAAAAAGCAGGGCAAGAGGTGGCGACGCCAAGAGAGTATGCATGTTTATTTTGTGCACGTTTGAACAAGTTTCTCATTTAAAAGTCAATTTTCACAAAAGCCAGCTGTTTTGTTTTGGTAAAGAAAAATTATATGATTAGTGGATATACTTTTATTTTTACATGTGTAGACTAGAGGGTAGCTTGCCTTTTAAGTATCCTAAGAGGCTAAGACACCTCTGAATACTGATAGATTTCATAATAAGTATTGGGAAAGTAAGTACTAATGAGAAGGGTAGAGAAGAAAACACATGCTTCAAAAGGGAAACAAACTCTTATTGGGGCAAACAAATTTGTCTTAAACCATGTTTGACAAATGTGTCTTTTCTTATTCTCCCTACGTTTGAAGTGTCTAAAGTTCCTGAGAAGAAATTATCCTTTTTAGGGAAAGGTTACTTTGGAAGGAAGATGATTGGATGAGAAAATTCCACTTCGTCAACTGGAAGATAGGGTGTCAGCCTAAAGACCGCTGTGATTTGGGTGTGCTGATTTAGAAGAAATGTTTATTAAGTAAATGGTTTTGAAGATTAAAAAACGAAATGCAGCTTTCATGAACTGTTTAGAAATAAGTATATGAAGAATGCTACCTTAACTATGTGTAAGGTACTAAGGTGTAAAGCTGGGTAATCACATTTCTGGTGAGGATTAATGAAAGTAAAAGACATATTTTCCGAAAATTGTGTAGGATGGTGGTCGGAAAAACAAAAGTGGCTTTCGGGAAGATCTTTGGTTAGGAGACAAACGAGAGTTATTTTCTACCATGTCCGGGGCATACCGTGCATGCATCCACCCTCCGTTGTTGTTTTCGGTTGTTGGAAGATCTTTCGGAGTATCGTTTCATTCGGATGTTTCCTTCGTTTTTTCCTTGTTTAAAAGTGCATAATAACATTTTGTTGTGTACCAAAAAAATAAGAGGGCACTTGTTTCAGACTGGATTTGCTGGTACACGAAGGTAAACAACGGAACGCTATGTTACGCTTTGAAACAAGAAACAAGAAACTATCGAGACACGCCAAATTTTGCCAAAAACTAGAAAATGCAGTACTAATCTCAAAGCAATGGTAGATATTGGATCGGCACAGTACGTAGATCCCGTACATGATAGCATATCATTTTCTGAAGCAAAACTATTAGGCTGGCCATAGTGGGGATAACATAACTAGTATCATGTATTTGGGAATTGCAAACATGCTTATGTGGCAGACAATTAAAGAAGTGAGAGAAGGTAGTAGTAACATATGTAGATAGCGTAACATAATAAATATTACGCTATTATGTGTCATGCATGGCAATAAATGAGATCATTTATGATACTACTTTATGATACTATGCACTATAGATGTACTACCTCCGTCCTGGTTTATTAGTCCCCCTCGTATTCTGGGCCATATTTTGACCATGATTTTAACTAACAAAATACAAGTTATATATAGCAAAATTGATATCATTGGAAATTACGTTGAAATACGAGTCCAAGAATATAATTTTTTATGACATGCATTAACATTTTGTTAGTCAAATATGCGGTCAAACTTTGGCCCAAACTACGAGAGGGACTAGTAAACCCGGACGGGGGTAGTAGTATCATACACTAGTATCATATGCATGATACTAGTATATGTTACTCTCCACTATGAGCAGCCTTATGCTTCCGTTTCTTAGACCTCACAATCTTACCTGTAGTGTAAACATTAATGCAGCAAATGTATTTAATTAGGGCAGTGGTTGTAGGACTAGATTCGTATGGTGAGCTGAATATTTTTTTTTCTTCTTTTGCGAAAAGGATTAAATCTATTATAAAGATTGGAAATACAAAACACTTCAGATATAATAAAATTTACATCGTGGTTCATGGACCACCGAACGAGCATTGCTGCCGCCAAGCCGCCGACACGTCGTTATTGCCGTTCCCATATCGAAATCGGCTTGACCTTGAGGATTTCTGGTGCCTCGAAGCCGGGGGCGGCGAATCCACAATGCTTTCGCTAATCGTCTTGCGAGAGGGGGAAGAAACGAGAGCGATCGCGAGACGGGGCAGTTTGAAGGTTTATGTAAAATCAACGTACGTAGACTATGCATGGATGCATGTATCGCGCGCGCAGCGTGCACGTCTCAAACTAAACTCGGTCCTACCCATCAGTGGTCACCGGTCACTGCAGCATGCATGCATGATGTACGACTTTCCATCATTAAAGCATGCGTATATGCATCGTACTGCTGCGTTGCAAGTCGCGCGCAGACTTCTGCAGTCCGGGACCCACGTGTCAGTGCTGGAAACCGATAGTTGACCAATATTTTTTTTCATTTTCACCAGTGGTATAGCGTGAAAACTCGAGAGATCGTCTGCCACAGCCGGCCCGGTCAGGGCGCCATTACATACGCGGGTAAAAAAAAGGGAAACGTTAACAGACGGCGCACCGGCCGAACCGTTGCGCCGGTCCTGCGCGACGCGTTCGATGAAAGAGCGATCCTATGGCAGCGCGCTCGTTCCCCTTAGGCCCACCTTATCTCTTCTTGGCTGTCTTCCTCCTCTGCCCGTCTCCTTTCTTTTTTGCATCTCCATGGCCTGGTCCCAGCCATGGACGCGGGCACCCTCGAGCTTGACCTCTCCCCTTCCTCTATCTCTACCTTGCCACCAGAACCACGGTTTTGCACGCCCTCGCCACCGCTGTTGCACGGCCCACCCCTGCTACTACTCCAAGCTTTCTTTGTCGGGCTTCTGCAGCCGGCGACGACGCTCGAATGCCATTTTTTTTTTGCTTCAACCGAACGACGGCTGTCAAACGAGACTAGGGCAGTGCTACAACCGGCAACTTCGGAAGCTACAACCGGCTTTGGTGAAAGCTACAACCGGCTTTGGTGAAAGCTACAACCGAAGAGTAGAAAATTGGATCCAGAGACAAAAAAGCTACAACCACCTATACGAGTGTTACAACCATTGACAAAAAAGCTTCAAGCCTATATAGAAAAGCTTCAACCATCAACAAGGGAAGCTTCAACCAGCCACTATCAACTGAAAAGCTGCAACCGTTAAGAAAAAAGCTTCAACCTTAGGTGAAAAAAGATTCAACCGAAAAACATACAAAGTTTCAACGGGGCACTGCAAGATGAAAAAAGTTGCAAGCGTTTACAAAATAAGCTTCAATCGTAGTTGGAAAAAGCTTCAATCGACATGATGAAAAGCTTCAATCTGCGAAAAAAGCTTCAACCGGCATGGAAAAAGTTTCAACCGATGTGATAAAAAGCTTCAACCGGCGTGCCAATGGTGAGAGCGGCGGCGTTGAGAGCTGCGGTCGGGGGCACGACATTGCAACGACGGGGTGTGGTAAGACTGACGGTTGCTAGGTGCTGCAACGACAGCGAGTGTCGGCGTGCTTCAAGGGGGCGTCGTTTTTTGCTACAAGGGGTAGTGGCTTCTCTTTGGACCGGCGGCGACGAGGACGACGACCGACGGCGAGCACATCCAGTAGCGTGGGGCGGCGGAGGGAGGAGGTCCAGGCGAGGGGGTGGTGGCCGGCGGACGGGAGGACGTCTAGACGACAGGGGCTGCGCGCGGGGAGGAAAAAGGAGAAGGGGAAAGTCAACACGAGCAGATCGAGCGGCTGGGAGTCGTTGCATCGGGCGGCTGGGGGTCGACCGGCCGAACGGTTCGGCCGGTGCGCCGGTGCCTAGCACTGCCCTAAAAAAAGATAGGACTCGGTCGAAAATGGAAACTTCTTTGTAAGTATCTATGCGGCTGACATGGTCGTACGTGTAAGAGCATCGATCGATCTTGCATTGGCATAGCACGCGACGCGACACAAAACACATGGTCGATCGTACGATGTGATATATAGAAGCTACTTACTCTATGTAGGTACTCTCTTCATTTTAAAATAAGTGTCTCGAAGAGTACATGCTATATACTCTCTCTGTATCGAAATAGTTGTCGCTGGAGTCAACTACTCCAGCGACAACTATTTTAGAGGGAGTATGAAATTTCCAGGCAGGCCACTGCCGATCGAGTACATACGGCGTTGCTTGCTTCATTGGACAAGTTGTCGCCGTCGTCTACGACCCCCATTGATCGATGAACCAGCCGGCGACCGTTAACGGTCGATCGGCAATAGTAAACCCAGCAAGAGACAACCTGACCGGAGCTGATGGTTCCCCAATCATTGCAGGCGAAACAGATGGAGCTGACCGGCCACGATCGAGCTAACTATCTTGGCCAGCAAGAGCTGAGCGGCGACATGTGAGTGTGATGTCTCCGCCGCGGTGGCCCGGTCCGGTCGACCTTCGACGGTAACTAACCAGCTTCCTCCGCCGCGTGGAAGCGATAAACTCTTTGCACGTGCATGCAATGTATACTTACAAGAAAAAGCAAAACGATCGACCTAGAGTTGAGGCTGCTTCCAGATTTACCACCCCGGTCCGCGTGCTGGTCGTGAAACGAGTAACGTGACATGCATGCACGTACGGGATCTACCGTGCAGGCATCCACACCGTCTGTCGCTCTTTTGTGATTTGCACTATGTTTTCTTGGCTGTTCGCGCAAATATACGATGCTACACAATGGAGCATTATGTTACACTCTGAATCAAGAAGAAACAAAACGAACAAGACAAGACAAATTTTGCCAAAACTAGAAAATGTAGTGCTAATCTCAAAGCAATGGTACGTCGAAGGTGGATCCAGCGCGATATATCACGTACTCCCTCCGTTTCAAAATAGATGACTCAACTTTTTGAGTCATCTATTTTGGAACGGAGGGAGTGCGTGATATGGTAGCATATCATTTCTCGGAGACAACTCCACTATGCTTCAGTTTCTTAAACATCAGAATCTAACATTTTTTAGTGTAAACACAGCGTAGCCATTATGTTTAATTTCCAGCTTCGGTAGTCGTGCGCTGATTGCCAGAACTAGAACGGAGAGCGACCGTTTTGAAAAAGTTTGTAAAATCAACGCACGTACGTGTCGTGTCGATGTGACACTCTACATGCATGATGCACGTCTTCCATCATTAAAGCGTGCATGCATGCATCCTACGTGTCCACGGTTTTTTTTCCATCGTACGTAATACGCTGCAAGTCGCGCGCAGACTTGTGCACTGCCGGGACCCACGTGTCAGTGCTGGAAACCCACCGTTGACAAATATTTTCTTGACCTTTAGTATAGCGTGAAAAAGAGTTGTGCTGGGATGGTCACCGGTCAGCGCGCCGTTACGTACGCGGGTAAAAAAACATAGGATTCGGTCAGTCGAAATGGAAATTTCTTGGTACGTACTCCCTCCGTCCCATAATATAAAAACGTATGTACGTGGCTAACATGGTCATACGTATATGTAGGAGGACCGATCGATCTTGACGGAATGCCAAAAAAAAAATCGATCTTGAGGTAGCACGCGGCGCGACACAAAATACATTGTCGAAATGTGATATACACTACTCTCTCGGTCCCAAAATGTAAGATGTTTTTTTGACTCCATCATTGTAAAAGAAAAATCTACCTTTTTCAATGTCTACTCCCTAGCAAGCGCTTGCACATGCGCTGCGTACGTACTCTGTGAAATTTGCAGGCAGGTCAGTGCACTGCCGATCGGGTACGGTGTTTTTTTTTTGAGAGCACGCAAAACGCGTGCCTTACTTTTATAGAAGAGAGCAGAACACAATGTACAAGAAACCCGGGGCGAATACAAGCAAACCCCCAAGTTAGAACACCTCAACACACCCCCAAAGAAACTATAAGCCTACTCTCTCACAAAATCCTGCAAAACGTCCTCCTCCAAGCCCGGCAACCTTCCACTCCCTCAGCTCGTCGCTGATCGCCCTCGCCAACTCCGACGCGATGAGCTGCTGATTCGTCCTATTGAAAACTCTCGCGTTCCGCTGCTTCCAAAGAGCCCAAATCACCGCAATCACCACCGTATCAAAACCCCTCTTGGCTTCCCGGCTCCACCTTGCACGTTGCGCCAACCACCACTCCAAGAGTCGATCATGTCCCTCCGGTATAGCTGCCTGTAAACCCAAAGCCTCAAACATGAGATGCCACACCTCCCTGGCATACACGCACTGGACCAAGATGTGTTCTGCGTTATCCTCCTCTTGCAGGCACAAATAGCATGCAGAGGGACGATCTTGAAGCCCATGCCTTGCCCGCCTGTCCGAGGTCCAAATGCGATGCTGCACCGCCAACCACGCGAAGATTTTGCATTTAAGCATGGCCCAACTCCTCCATATACACACTGCATACGGCGCAACCGTAGCACCAAGACAGAGCCGATCGGGTACGGTGTTGCTTGCTTCATTGTACAAGAAGTCGTCGTCGACCCCCATCGATCGATGAACCAGCCGGCGACCGTTCAAGGACGATCGGCAATAGTAAACCCAACATGGGACGACCTCTGAACCGGAGCTGATGATTACCCAATAACTATAGTAAACCCAACAAGGGACGACCTCTGAACCGGAGCTGATGATTACCCAATAATTATGGCCTGAAAAAAAGAAAAACCGGCCACGAACGAGCTAGCTTGGCCGGCGACACGACAGGTGATGTCTCCGCCGCGGTGATCCGGTCCGGTCCACGGTAAAGCCAACTTCCGCCGCGTGGAACTGTTCAATTCTTGCATGTGCATGCAGTGTGCAAGAAAAATCCAAACGATCGACCAGCATGTTGAGGCTGCTTCTTGATTTACCACCCCGGTCCGCCTGCTATGCTAGTCGTGCAAACGAGTAACGTAGCATGCATGCACGTACGCACGTGCAAAGCACGCTTGGCCAGCATGCATGCATATTGCATTGCATACACCAAACATGTCAAAAAGAAAAGAAAAAACGCGTCCAGCCCTTTGATCTCGGCCGTTCAGTTGGCATCGGATGGGCACAATGCATTCTTACATGGAATTTGCTGGCAGAATCCTGCTGCTGGACAAGTGCTTACATGGAAAAGGTCAATCTAGTAGCATCGCTGATTTTTCTCTTTAGACATAGGTGCAAGGCTCGACTTTATGAATAAAGCCACATATATATGACAGAGTTAAGGGGCGGTGTTGTAAGCATAAGAGGTAACCAAGTACAAGACAGTTTCCTCGGTACACAGTCTACGAGCAAGGGCAAAGACCAAGTTGGCACGCATGCCGGCACACAGAGCAACAAACATAACAATGGGCTATCGTGCGGGCGAAATGCGGCTGCTGGCGGTAGACATCATGGTCCTTACCAAGGGGCTTCCGCTGCTACAAGAAAGCGGTCATTTTGAAAAAGTAGTCACGGGATGCTTAGGAAAAGAATACTCAACACTTAAACATGTTGTGGGTAGTCCATAAAGATCAACATTGTGCATCTAAGTCAAACCAAATCGGATAGTAAGCTCCGACCAGTTCCACCTCAACCTAGGGATGGTGCGGCTTCGTTTGGGAATTTTGTCACGGGTCTTACTATGGGGTGTGTTTGGATTGGGCTTTGGTGGTGGTGGGTGGGGGAGGGGATAAAACAGACTGGAGTGGTGTGGGTTGACTAAAACAACAGACTAGAAAGGGTGGTTCGGCCTGGAATCAAAGCTGGTGGTAGTGGGTTGAGTCCATGGGTTCAACCCGCGGGTTCACTCCACTCCACCGAGAACCCTCGTCGTTGTTCCCTACACTGTCGCAACGACGTAAGAAACCTTCGCCGCCATTGCCCCTTCCCCGACATGGGGACACCTAACCCTCACCTCCGACAAAACTTCTATACATCGCTCTCCACCACCTCCCTCCCCCCCACCGATGTGATGCAATGCCGCTCAGCCATTGTGCCCTCGTGTTCCCTCCCCTTCGTGTTGTCCCCGATGATGTCACCCTCGTCTCAATGGAATCCAGCACCACTGTGGCCCTAGACACCTCCTGCATTAGGGTGACTCTTCTTCCTTCTTGCTCCCATTCCTCCATTGTCTCTAGTTGATATTTACTGAATAAGGATGGTGACTACGTCTTACTTGCTAATCGCGGGCGTCAACGTTAATACAATCAGATTGATTCTCCAGTTCTTACGTGCAATGCAGGTTGAGTGAAGTTCAATCTCACTTCCAGGCTTGAGAAGTATCTCTAGGATCGGCTCCTTGTCAAACCTAAACTTGACTTTTCCAATTAACTGAACTACACCACGTAGTGGTTTCAGACTTTGAGTTAAACTGACTGGCTGCTCATTGCCGCCATGGTGAAGTTACATTGCGGGTTCGAGCTTCGATCTGTGCAGTGGTATACTCTAGGGGGGCAGCCTAATGTTCCATCTAATACATGTGGTACTCTTTGTGCATGATATGACGAGGACAAAACAAATGCATAATTTTCAGAGTATATCTACATGTAATTCAAGCTCTTCATTGTATGTTAGTAGTTGACTAGATGAAAACCAGAAAACTATGAAGAATTTTAGGTTGAATTCATGTCTGAATGCAAGTAGTTCATATAGCAACCTATATTAACATTGTTAGTTGCTTAGAAAATGTGACACATATACTCATCTTAGGACTTGAAATGTAGTACACCCACCATGTTTTGTTAGTTGCAAACCAACATTCTTCAAATTTTCAATCTTATACTTTGATGTCACTGTATTGAACTGAATTGCTATCGGTTGCAAAATGATCAAGTTGATTATTACATAAAATTATTCACTGGATAGGTAGATCAAGTTTTACAAATTGATTAAATTGGATTGTCTTCTAGATCAAGTTTGAAGTACATATGAGTGGAACATTCTTGCGGTTCATCTTTAGAGTTCTTGCCATGGACCAAACTACTACCATGTTAAGCACACTAATTGTTCTTTTTTCTTGGTTAGGCTCTGGAGTTTTGCATATTTGAAAGGATTGAGAAGAGGTGTCTAAAGGGGGGTGATTAGACCTTCAACAAATAAAGGTGGCAATTTTTAAGTTTTTCAAGTTGAGGTTGACAATTAGCACAATTTCAAACATTCACAATACAATTCAAGCAAGCATGCAAAGAGTAATATGAGCAGCGGAAAGTAAAGCATGCAACTTGCAAGAAAGTAAAGGGATGGGATTGGAGTGTTCAAACGCAATTGGAGACACGGAGATTTTTGGCGTGGTTCCGATAGGTGGTGCTATCATACATCCATGTTGGTGGAGACTTCAACCCATGAAGGGTAACAGTTGCGCAAGTCCACGGAGGGCTCCACCCACGAAGGGTAACGGTTGCGCGAGTCCACGGAGGGCTCCACCCACGAAGGGTAACGGTTGCGCGAGTCCACGGAGGGCTCCACCCACGAAGGGTCCACGAAGAAGCAACCTTGTCTATCCCACCATGGCCATCGCCCACGAAGGACTTGCCTCACTAGGGTAGATGTTCACGAAGTAGGCAATCTCCTTGCCCTTACAAACTCCTTGGTTCAACTCCACAATCTTGACGGAGGCTCCCAAGTGACACCTAACCAATCTAGGAGACACCACTCTCCAAAAGGTAATAGATGGTGTGTTGATGATGAACTCCTTGCTCTTGTGCTTCAAATAATAGTCTCCCCAACACTCATCTCTCTCACAAAGATTTGGCTATAGTGGAAAGATGATTTGAGTGGAAAGCAACTTGGGGAAGGCTAGAGATCAAGATTCTTGTGGTTGGATTGGAATATCTTGGTCTCAACACATGAGTAGGTGGTTCTCTCTCAGATAATGAATGCTAGAAGTGTAGGCACGTTCTGATGGCTCTCTCCACGAATGAAGAATGGGTGGAAGGGTATATATAGCCTCCACACAAAATCTAACCGTTACATACAGATTTCCAAACTCGGTGAGACCGAATGGTAAAACTCGGTCAGACCGATTTAGGTCAAAATATGAACGTTAGGCTTTTCGGTGGGACCGACACAGTCAACTCGGTGGGACCGATGTGTAGGGGTTAGGGTAAAAGCTCAACTCGGTTTAACTAATTACACAAACTCGGTGGGACCGATTTTGGTAATAAGCAAACTAAGTATTGGTCAAGCAAACTCGGTGGGACCGACTAAACAAACTCGGTGAGACCGAAATTGTTGTAATAGGTCACAAAGAATTTGCAAGCCCATCTCGGTGAGACCGAGATCCCATCGATGAGATCGAACTGATTAAGGTTTGGCAGTGGCTGTATTAGATGAATTCGGTGGCGCCGGATAGATCAAATCGGCGGGAACGAGTTTGACTTTTAGGTTTAGGACATATGTGGATATGAGAAAGTGGTTGAGGGCTTTGGAGCATATCACTAAGCACTTTGAGCAAGCAATCCATTAAGCAACACCTCATCCCTTTTTAATAGTATTGGCTTTGCTATGGACTCAATGTGATCTTGGATCACTAAAATGAAAATGTAGACTCTTGAGCTTTTGCCAATATTTGTCCTTAGCATCTTGAAGGGGTTCCATGTCCATGTCCATGCCACTCCAATGTTGAACTTATCTAAAATATACTAGGTAGAAATATTAGTCCAACAAGAGATATGTTGACATTAATTACCAAAATCACCCAGGGAGCACTTGTGCTTTCAATCTCCCCCTTTTTGGTAATTGATGACAACATAGATCAAAGCTTTAGATAAAGATATAAGGAAATGGCAAGTAAAGCTTTGACAAGACATGCAACATGCATTAACTCCCCCTACATGTATGCAATCATGTGATGATGGATCATAAGAGTATGAGAATGCATAAGCATGACAGAGCAAGCAATAAGTTACATGTGTCTTGGCTATATGCATCAGAGCAAATGATGTAGATGCTGAAAATATACCTTAAAGTTCATGAATTTCTCTTGCAAACAATATGTACCACAGCAAGAGGTCTTCATGCACATGTGTGTGATGCATATACTTACCTTGTGGTCTTGAACTAGCTTTGAAAGAGATGTACCTGGGTAAAGAAGGTTAGATAACACCAGAACATCTACTAGACAGAGCAAGAATAGGAGATCACAAGAATACCAAGATTGGGATGACATGTTGAGAGTGAGTACTAGGTACTCTATTTGGTTATAGACATGTCCCCAAGAATAAAGATATGCAATGAATTCCAAAGATTTTCTTCCCTTAGGTGTCTTTCTCCCCCTGAATCTGACGTTGGATAATGGGAGAAGATAGGGTATTAGAAAATCAGAGCAAACAATAAAATAACCAGAGCAAGATATAATTGTACCATTTACTATCATGCTATCATGTCTTTCCCCTCTCGAAGACATGAAATAACCTTCCTCCTAAGAATGGAAGCATTAGGAGAAGCTTTAGGAATGCATTCTCTCTTATGTGATAAGCTTTGATGTGCTCTCTCTCCTCCTTTGACATCAATTTTCAAGAAGGGACTTCTAGAGCATGAGTCAAGTAGGTTTAGTCCTTGAGTCACATTACAAAGCGACATGTAATATAGGATGTTGTTAGAGGACAAGTATCATTGAGTGGAGCTGGAACAAATATGCAGGATGCAAGTGACATAGTTTTTATCTCAGTATTGACATCGATAGCACCGACTTGTTATTTTCGGTGGCACCGAGATGGTTCGGTTCAGCCAAAGTAATCAAGTCGGTGAGACCGAGTTCAGCCCAAAGAGAAAATACTTGTCACCTCAGCTCACTTAGGCAATAAAGATCTCACAAGGATATGCAGGGAATTAACTAAAGGATTTGCAATGAATTAGATGCAGCGAAATGCAGAAAATAACAGAGAAAAGAAAAGAAATCTAGATGAAGTTTTTTTGAAGGGGGAACTAGCATGCAAGAGACAAATGCAAGAGCACAAAGAAACAACAGTGAACTACATCTAGAAATGGTCGGCGACAAAGTTACCTATGTTAGAGTATATTGACTTAGGAGTCAAGTGAAGACACTTGATAATAGGTCATACTCATCGTTTAAGCTCAAAATGGGGTTGCCATTTTTCATTTAAGCATTTTGATGTATTCACATCTTGTTGAGTTGCCTTGACCCATGTCTTGGGTTAAAGCTTCTCTAAGATGGAATGACATACCTTGGGTGGTGGTGTTGAACTTGGTCATGTAGTTGAACTTGTGTAGGGTGCTCAAGTTGATGTAGATCATCAAGAGTTGGGAGCACCACTTGTAGTTGAAGTTCATCTTCCTACATGGGTTAGTCTTGCAAGGAAGAGCACTTGTGTATCCAAAGTGACAATCATGAAATTTGATACCAATTGAAATTTGATATAAGGAATTTGTCCAAGGATATATTGAATGGATTCGTGCTTCCTTGTCTTCATCCACCATTTTGTAGAGACTTGGAGATGTAGAGATTGCTTAGATGTGATTGAGTTGCAATCTCATAGAGTTGGGTTCGTCCAAGTACCTACAAGGGTTAGATAGCATGCAAGAGTACAAGAATATCCAAGACATATGATCATCATCGTAAGAGAAATGTCAAGGATTAGTCATAGAAGGCTCATGCCTTGCATGCATCCACATGGAGTTTCTACTCCAAATTTGAGGCATCAATGATGTTCAATTCACCTTTCAACCTGCAAAAACTTTCTCATCAAGTGGTTTGGTGAATATATCTGTAACGCCCTCGATGCGGCTATATCTCCCACGTGTCGAAGCACGACTTAGAGACATAACCGCATTGAAAGCAATGTCGCAAGTGAGGTAATCCTCGCACAATCCATGTAATACATAAGGGAAAGAGATACATAGCTGGCTTACAATCGCCACTTCACACAATTACATGGATAAAGCATTACATCACACAGATACAATCAAGGTCCGACTACGGAACCAAAATAAAAGAAGAACCCCAAATGCGACAAAGGTCCTCGATCGACCCCAACTGGGCTCCACTACTGATCAACTAGAACGAAACAACACAAAATGGCAAGATCTTCATCGAGCTCCTCCTTGAGCTTGTTTGCATCACCTGCTCGGTAAACATAGGCACCTGCAAACTGGTTTTGGAAGTATCTGGTGAGCCACGGGGACTCAGCAATCTCGCACCCGCGAGATCAAGACTATCTAAGCTTATGGGTAAGGTAAAGGCATGAGGTGGAGCTGCAGTGTTTACTAGTATAAATGGTGGCTAACATACGCAAATGAGAGCGAGAAGAGAAGGCAAAGCACGGTCAATAAAAGTATGATCAAGAAGTGATCCTATAGCAACTCAAGTCAAGCATAACTCCAACACCAGTGTTCACTTCCGGACTCCGCGGAAAGAGACCATCACGGTTACACACTCGGTTGATGTATTTTAATTAAGGTCAACTTGGGTCTTCTACAACCGGACGTTAACAAATTCCCATCTGCCCATAACAGCGGGCACGGCTTTGAAAGTTCAAATCCTGCAGGGTGTCCCAACTTAGCCCATGACAAGCTCTCACGGTCAACGGAGGAATAGACCTCCACCCAAGACACTCCGATCGACTCGGTATCCCGGTACAACAAGACATTTCGACGGGTAAAACTAAACCAAAGAACACCGCCCGAATGTGCCGACAAATCCCGATAGGAGCTGCACATATCTCTTTCTCGGGGCACACTCGGATGAGACTAGCTACGAGTAAAACCAACCTCAAGTTTCCCGAGGTGGCCCATGAGTAGCTCGGTTCGGACCAACACTCGGAGGAGCACCGCCCGGGGTTAAAAATAAAGATGACCCTTGAGTCTGCAGAACCCAAGGGAAGGTGGTAGGTTGTTAGTGCAAATGGTAAAACCAATGTTGGGCATTCTGGAGAAGCTTTACTTAAGGCGAATCTGTCAAGGGGTTCCCATAATAGCCCAACCGTGTAAGGAACATAAAATCCGGGAACATAACACCGATATGACGGAAACTAGGGCGGCAAGAGTGGAACAAAACACTGGCATAAGGCCGAGCCTTCCACCCTTTACCAAGTATATAGATGCATTAATTAAATAAGATATATTGTGATATCCCAACAAGTAAACATGTTCCAACAAGGAACAACATCTCCATGTTCAACAAGGAACAAATTTCAATCTTCACCGCAACTAACAACGCTATAAGAGGGCCGAGCAAAGCGGTAACATAGCCAAACAACGGTTTGCTAGGAATGGTGTCAAAGGTTAGAGGTTTGACATGGCAATTTGGGAGGCTGACAAGCAAATGGTAGGCATCGTAGCATTGGCATAGCAAAAGAGCGAGCAAACTAGCATAGCAAAGATAGTAGTGATTTCGAGGGTATGATCATCTTGCCTGCAAGGTTCTCAGAGTTGTCGAAGGCTTGATCCTCGTAGGCGTACTCAACAGGTTCCTCGTACACGTACTCGTCTCCCGGCTCTACCCAAAGCCAGAACACAAGCAATGGAACCACAATCAAACAAGGAACAATGCACAAGCAATATGATGCAAAACATGACATGCTATGCGAGATGTGATATGCAATGCATATGTATGCTCCGGAAGGAAAATGATGAACCGGGCATCAACTTGGCAAACCAAGTATGCCGCTGGAAAGATGGGATGATTTCGGGTGAAATCGATATAAAGATCACCGGAATCGGATGCACGGTTTGCAAATGACAAGCAAAACAAGAATGATGCAAATCTGCGTTTAACAGCCCGATGCTACTTAGCACGCAACACGAAACTATGCTACAGCACCCCAACATAAAAACAAAGCATATGGCAACGAACTACAGGAGATGCTTAACAAAAGAGGAACACTGAGCTACGGCTAAATCACATCATAACATGTTCAAACAAGCATGGAGAAAGTGCTCAAAATATCAGGTTCACAGACTTAGTGAAAATACTAACATACCAGGAATTAACATCAGGAAGGCATGTTTAGAGCAAGCAAACAACATGCTACAGGAACTTATAATAGCAAAGCAAGGCATGACATGATTCTACTCAAAGCATATTTCAATAGTCCCTTACTGACCATAAGCCAAAAAGGACTCTAAGAAATGATGGCACCCATGTAAACATTGCAAGTTTTATTACAGATTTCAGACTTAGTGAAATAACAGGACATGGCAAAAACAGATTCCACATGGCATTGTTCGTGAGCTCGATGCACTCACTACAGAGCAATACATGGCATGGCAAGGCAACCAACAGTAAGGCATGATTATGAAGCTAAGCATGGCAAGAGCAAGGTCATAGCATACACGGATCAACTACAACGACCTCGTGAAAATTGAATCTCATGCAAACAATCTGCCAGGAAACATTTTCAAGCAAAAGTAGAGCACGAAAATGACATGCTAGACTACTCCATAAATACCAACAAAGGCATGGATGGATAGAGCACAACCATATGTTCAAAACACCCTTACTGATCATGCTCAAAAAGGGCATAGATCTCTCTGGAACAACATGAACATATGGCATAAAATTATCAGCAGGACAAGACTTAGTGAAATCACTAAGTTCCTGAAATCAGCAACATCATCATCCCTACTTTGCATGCTTGTTCTAGTCAACACATAACTCACAAAAATACATGGCAAACACCCCTGGAAATATGGCATGGCAATGTTCAACTCACATGTAGGACTCAAGTACATAAGGTGCACACATAATTCATGGCAAAAATGACAAAAGAGCTCGAGCTGATAAGATTCTGAAACTAACGATCTGAAGCCTTCTTCCAACAGCATTTCGGGCATCAAGATGAGCTCAAATGCAAATGATGCAATGGAATGAAATGATGTAATCTTCGAGACGAACAATTTGACATATTATACGCCCAAAACGGAGCCACGAGTGCAGAGATGTGACATGATGAAAATGGCATGAAATTAACTGATTCTGGGGACTTAGTGGTTTCGGGTCAACCTCGGGAAAAGTCAACCACCACGGGCTCGCGGAGTTCGTCGCCGGAGACGAGGAAGGTGGTCGCCGGAGGTCGGGAAGAGGCCGGAGGGTCGGGTCGCGGATCCGCCCTCCCGCCGGATCTGGCGAGGATGGCCGGGAAAAGCCGGGCGGCCTTTGGCCTGGCAGAAGGGCCAGCCGCGTGGCGGTGGCCGGCGCCGGGCGGCGGGTGTGCGCCTCGGACGACGGGCGGCGCGCTGAGGAGCCTCGGTGCCGGAGGACGGCGAGAGGGGAGGCAGCAAGGCGACGCTGGCGGAGCCGGCAGGCGGAAGCGGAAGGCGGCGGGCGGCGCGGCGGCAATACGGCGAGGCGCCGTGGCGGCGGCGCGGCAGCTGGGCTTGCGGCGGAGCGACGCGGGCGGGCGGGTCAGACTGCTGGCCCGGATGGGCTCCATGGGCATGCAATGAAGTGAAGCCGGCAGCCCACGTGTCGCATGATGGCTGGCTGCGGACGCGGAGGAGGTGACGTGGCGGGCGCTGATTGGCCGGGGTGAGGTGGAAGCCGGACGTGTCCGGCCGGAGTTGGACATGTCCGGCGCGCGCGGAGGGGAAATTAGGGTATGATCTGTGGGAATTCGGGGGAGGGTCTATATATAGAGGTAGAGGGAGCTAGGAGTGTCTAAATGAGGAGCGGTTTTCGGCCACGCGATCGTGATCGAACGACCAAGAGCATGGAGAGGAGTTTGGTGGGTTTTGGGCCACTTTGGAAGGGGTGTTGGGCTGGAAACAAAAGAGGGCTTTGCGGTTACCCGGTTAACCGTTGGAGTACCAAACGACCTCCAAATGGCACGAAACTTGACAGGCGGTCTACCGGTGCTATACCAAGGCCGCTTGACAAACCTCGGTCCATTCCGAGAAAGTTTAATACCCGCTCTAACGAGAGAGAAGAAGGGGCGGAGGACATAGGAGTGCCGGATTGCAAAACGGACAACGGGGAAAAGGCTCGGATGCATGAGACGAACACGTATGCAAATGTGATGCACATGATGACATGATAAAATGCAGATGATGACATGGCAAAGTGCAACACGCAAGCAAATGACATGGCAACAACGACGAATAACTGGCGGACACCTGGCGCATCGGATCCGGGGTGTTACAATATCCGCCAATTGCTTATCGGTACGAACATGCTTAAGTTTATATCTCCCTTAGCAACATGATCTCGAATGAAATGATGACGAGCTTCAATATGCTTAGTTCGAGAGTGTTGCACGGGATTATGAGCAATCTTAATAGCACTCTCATTGTCGCAAAGCAATGAAACATGTTTCACATATATCCCATAATCTTTAAGAGTTTGAGTCATCCAAAGTAATTGAGCACAACATGAACCGACGGCAATGTATTCCGCTTCGGTGGTGGATAAGGATACCGAGTTTTGTTTCTTGGAGGACCAAGACACAAGAGATCTACCAAGAAATCGAAAAGTACCCGAAGTGGACTTTCTATCAACCTTGTCACCGGCATAGTCCGAATCGGAGTAGCTAACAAGATTAAAAGAAGACCTCTTAGGATACACTATCCTTTTCACAGCCTTAAGATGACACTCTTTGGGGGCCGCTTGATATCGTGCACACACGCACACACTTAGCATGTTATCGGGACGGGAGGCACATAGATATAACAATGAACCAATCATAGAGCGGTAAACCTTTTGGTCAACCGGTTCGCCATCCTTTGTCAAGTCAAGATGTCCACTAGTAGGCATGGGGGTATTCATACCTTTGCATTCTTGCATGTTGAACTTCTTGAATAAGTCCTTGGTGTACTTTGTTTGAGAGATAAAGGTTCCCTCCTTAGTTTGCTTGATTTGCAAACCAAGAAAGAACTTGAGTTCACTCATCATAGACATCTCAAACTTCTCCGGCATGAGCTTTCCAAACTTTTCACTAAAATGAGGGTTAGTTGAACCAAATATGATATCATCAACATAAATTTGGCACACAAATAATTCTCCATTAACCCTTTTAGTAAAGAGTGTAGAACCAATTTTACCAATTTCCAACCCTTTTTCAAGAAGAAACTTAGTCAAGCATTTATACCAAGCTCTAGGAGCTTGCTTAAGACCATAAAGAGCTTTGTGGAGTTTGTAAACATGATCGGGTTTCTTAGGATTGACAAAGCCGGGAGGTTGTTTAACATAAACCTCCTCCTCAATTTCACCATTAAGAAAAGCACTTTTGATGTCCATTTGATATAAGGTAATGTCATGATGATTGGCATAGGCAAGTAAGATGCGAATGGACTCAAGTCTAGCAACGGGGGCATAAGTCTCACCAGAGTCCATACCTTCGACTTGAGTGTAGCCTTGAGCAACGAGACGAGCCTTGTTGCGTACAACTTGTCCATCTTCATCTTGCTTGTTCTGAAACACCTATTTGGTTCCAATGACATTGTGCTTCTCATCGGGGGGCTTTTCAACCAACGTCCACACTTGGTTCCTCTCAAAGTTGTGTAGCTCTTCATGCATGGCATTTATCCAATCCGGATCTTCCAATGCTTCTTCAACCTTCATAGGTTCAATGCTAGAAATGAATGAGTAATGTTCACAAAAGTTAGCCAAACGAGATCTAGAGCGAGTAATTTTCCCGGTTTGAATGTCATCCAAGATTTGTTCGATGGGATGATCTCTTGAGACTCTTGCTCGAACTCATGAGAGCTTTTGTTTGGGTCGGGGTGGAACATCCTCTTCATTGTCTTGTTCTTCCTCTTGTCTTTCTTCGTTGTTGTTGGCGTTGTTGTTCTCCCGTGGAGGTGGAGAAGGAGGTCGTTGAGGTTCATCTTGCTGTACATCCTTGTTTTCATCGTCTTGATGTGTCCCACTCGTGGATGCCTCCAAGTCAACTTGTGGTTCACCTTGGCGTGAAGTTGAGGCTTCCACTTGGACGAACTAGGTACTCTCCTTCACCTCCGTTGGGTGAATCTTGCTAATAGACAAGTCTTGGATTGCTTCCAAAGGATCTTTGTCACCTACATCAATTGGCAATTGCTCTACTTGCGAGCCGTTAGATTCATCAAACTTCACATCTACCGTCTCTTCAACATTTCGGGTGAAATTATTGTAGACACGGTAAGTGTGAGAGTTTGAGCCATAATCGAGTAGGGAACCTTCATGAGACTTAGGAGCAAATTTCGAACGATGATGCTTATCAAGAATGTAACACTTTGAGCTGAAACAAAAGTATCCAACTTGGGGTTTGTTACCGGCGAGAAGCTCGTATGCCGTCTTTGCCGAGTAGCTTGTGAAGATATAAACGATTCGTTGCATGACAAGCTGTCTCAACCTCTTCCGACCAAAGGTGTTTTGGCGTCTTGTACTCATCAAGCATCGTTCTCGCCATTTCGATGAGCGTCTGGTTCTTCCTCTCAACAACTCCATTTTGTTGAGGTGTGTACGTAGCCGAGAACTCATGTGAAATCCCTTCTTCGTCAAGAAAGGTGTCCACATTGGCGTTCTTGAACTCCATTCCATTGTCGCTGCGAACCTTCTTGATCTTCACTTCAAAATGATTTTGGGCCTTCCTAGCGAAGTTTCTGAAGATCTTTTGGACCTGTGATTTATCATCAAGAAAGAACACCCACGTAAATCTTGAAAAATCATCAACAATGACTAGCCCAAACGAGTTACCACCGAGACTCTGGTAGGCGTTGGGACCGAAAAGATCCATGTGAAGTAGCTCGAGCGGTCTCCCCGTGGTCATGATGTTCTTCACGGGGTGGCTTCCTCCAACCTGTTTTCCTGCTTGGCAAGCACTACAAAGTCTATCCTTGTCAAATATGACATCTTTAGCACCAAGGATATGATCACCTTTAATAAGCTTGTCAAGGTTTCGCATGCCCACATGACCTAACCGTCTATGCCACAAGCAGCCTTTGAAAGATTTAGCAATTAAGAAAGGTCTAGGTTCAGCCTTTTTAGTGAAATCAACAATGTATAGATCACCTCTACGTATGCCGGTAAAGACCATTTTATGATTATCTCTTCGAAACACTTGTCAATCTACTTCTAAATAGGACATTGAAACCAAAGTCAGCTAGTCTAGATACAGAAAGTAGATTATAGCCAAGAGATGCAACGAGCATAACATTTTGTATGGAGCTGTCATGTGAGATGGCCACCTTACCGAGGCCAACCACCTTACCCGTTGAGTTATCACCAAAAGTGACATACTTTCGAGGGTCGTCGTTTTAAGCAAGCTCAAGAAACGTATCTTTGTCTCCGGTCATGTGATCGGTACATCCACTATCAAGGACCCATTCCTTTCCTCTGGCCATGTAGCCGCAAAGGTTAGCCATAAGACCAAAGTGTCTCATAGACTCTTCAAGATCAAAGTCATTATCATCATCCTCATCATAGTATCCATGTTCAACATCATCTTGCAAATGATCATATCCTAGAGAGAGTGATTCATATATGATTTTGACAATGTTCATCTCTATGCATTCTAATAGATTCGGAAATAATATTGCTAATGATTCCAACATCTCCTTTTGCATGCATAAGATTGGTAATCTCAAATAAACAATCTCCAAACTTAGGATCATTGGGATTCATCTTATTCAAAGCAATAGACTTGTGAAGAATCTCATCTAAATTTTTCAAGGAATAGTCCAAAAATCGTTCCTCAATAAATCTCCATATAGTATAAGCACAATCAAGAGTTGGCAAGTGACCAATCAAGTTTCTAGGCAAACCTCTAGTGATAAGATTGATAGTTCTAAGATTGCGAATCATGTCAAGGGACTCATCATGGGTAGGATGCAAGGGATCAACAAGGGGTTCACAAGGAGTAGTAATGTACTTGTTCAAGTGATATTCATGAAAAATTCCAAGCATCTCATTTTTCCACTCACTAAAGAACTCTCCATCAAGCATAGGCACTCTACGTCTAAGACTCCCCAACGTAGACTCATCCATCTTTCTCCAATGGTGATTAAACCAAAGCAATGGATACCAATGCTCTAATACCAATTGAAAGGAGCGGGAAGAGGTGTCTAGAGGGGGGGGGTGATTAGACACTACTAGGGAAAAGGCTAGCAGCAGCGCGGGTTTTACATGTATCGATGGCGGTGTACCGCTACTATCTGGCCTTCTGACTAACTCATAGCGATGGCGCGTGCCCCATCGCTCTCGCTATACAAGTGTAGCAGCAGCTGTTGATTCTTGGAAGCTTCGCTATCGCTATTAGCGCTAAGCGCTCTTTGGCGAGACGCGCTCTTCGCTATAAAGGCGCTGCTTGCTAACTTTTGTACACTCGCTCTCGCTAATTTAAGTAGTTTTTTGGCATATTTGTTTTGTATTTGCACGGCTTTGTAGAAGAATCTTTAGCACATAGAAATTTCATCATGATACACATACAAATGCTGCGAGACCACAAATGTAATCATAGCATGTACATACAAATAGTCTCTTCATAATCATCATCCAACACAAAGTGATATCTTGTTATCATCTCGAAAATAGCAATACATGCAAGTCTCGAATACTTGCAACTACAACAACGTCATCCATCTAAACAAAGGCATACGCAAGAAGTGCTATCACTATGAGTGAGGCGGAACCATGCAGATACATGAGGTGGCGATTCTGAGTCCTCTCTCGCTAGCGTGAACCTCAAGTAACTAGCTTCTCCTTCTTATGCCTTTTGAAGCCTTTATGGCTGGCGCCCGTGAACCCATTCACTTGCGCGACACTCATGCCACTCGTTGTACACCCGGAACCTTCCCTTTGTACACGACATAGCATTTCCATCTCGCCATCAAGAAACTAGGTACCATTAGAGATGCATGTTCATGAAGAGGATGTACAATCATATATATGCAAAAAATATACTAGAGCAACACCAAAAAGAAAGGTTAGCAACTAGATGTAACATATACAAGATGCGCAAATTAATTAACTAGAGGTACGCAGGTCATCGTCGCCAACTAACAAAGTAGCGTTACGCAAGTTCGGCATGGACCGTGGACATCACAAAGTTTCATCGCTACAAAAGTATACAAGTTCAACCGACACATATCATCATCATCGGCATCATAACTCACTAGAAGTTCCATCCTTCCATATCATCGAGGACGAACCCTAGCTGCTTGAACGGCGTGAGGTCTAGGCGTTGCATGCCTATCGAGTTCGGACGTCATTTCGCGATATAGGGCCGTGGTGGAACATCCCTTCTCATCGACGACTTCTTTCATGATGATCGTCGCAATGTCGCTTTGGATGCGAAAGAAGTCATCTCTAAGTTTATAATTCGCTTCTCCATGAGATTCTAGCCACTTGTGGATATGATCATCATTTCTGCTGTTAATCTGAAGCTTTGGTGATCCGTGTTGAACTGAATCATGAGATGGACGATGTAGAATCCATCCTTCTTGCTTGGTTTTGGGACATGGATGCGGGAGAAGTTAGTTTTATCTTGAAACCCATCTTCTTGTTCCTTTGTTTCTGATATGCACGTGGCCACCTCTATAGTGAAGCCTTGGAGAGCATCATCTAGAATATTCATTATGTGGGTGTAGTCCTTTCTCTCGTAGTCTCTCGAAGGGTCAAAATACACGGCGTGGGAGACTTGCGGGTAAAGAACGATAAGAACGGCGCTTGTTGCTTTGAGGAAAAAGACACCTCAAATTATTCCCCATATGAGAGAGAAGGAATGATTGAAATGTACTGAAAGGGTTGTCGGAACTGACTTACTTTGGATGATAAGGCGGAGGACAATTTCCGGTCCTTATTCTACCATGAAGTTTTGGAGGTACTCCCTAGCAGTTTCACGCTCAAAGTTGCGAGACTCAAGAAAGACTTCGTGCATGTAGTACGGATCCGCCACACAGATTTGCGAGACTTCTTCACTCTTCACGACGGAGCTCATATGTAGCGCAAAAAGGCGACGATAGTAAAATCAAGCCGCCTTGTTAGAAACATCTCAAAGATATGGTCAAACCGCAGAAGAACACCTCCGCGGGCCGTGTGTCGACGTAGCACTTCCCTCGTGCACACGAGCCGCGTATGTCGGATATCCCGGATCCTTTGAGGCTAGTAGGCTTTTCTCGACGGCGGCACATGGTCGTGCAGTCTCCGAGATCCCCGATAGTGCCTCCAGCGGTTTCGGCGGTAGCATCGGCTCGCCCGTGAGATGGAACATGACTGCACCTTTCACGGGTACACGCTCTTGAATGCATCGTCTGGCTGCTGTGTGCTCTCGCTTGTTTGGAGGCGATTACCTTCCCGATCTCTTCCTCTCCTTTTCTTGGGCACACCTTCAGACCCTTCCTTAACCCCTGCCCAAGTGTTCCCGGGCTAAATCTTTGTCGACCCTCGCGCCCGGCTAGTTGAGCCTGTGTTGGCGGCATCTTGAGCGTGTCTGTGAGGATTTCATGAAGAGAGACTTTTGCATTCCATGGTACGGCCCTGCCCGCATATCATCCATATCCTCATTAGCAAGTCGATAGCCCGATTCGTCATATGGTTGACTCATCATATCTATTTCACGATCATACGCGTTTGTATTGAGGTAATCCATAGGGTCGACCTCCGTCTCATCATCCATTCTCTGTTCTCTGGTACATCAGCCATACTATTGCACCCCTTCATCATGTCGTCCGCCGCTCTCACCCGCACTACTACAGAGCTGGTAATTGCGTGGGTGGGGTGGTGGTCTCCGCACATGCTTGTTGATGTGTGGTAGTTATTGGTGTGCTCTCGGCGGCTCGCACGAATAAGATTCTTGACCATAGCAGCACCCAACCCTTGCATCGTCCAATCCATGACGGGGTCTCGTCGTCCGCTCCCACATCTTTGTCTTGGAGGAGGCAAATCCTCGTGCCCGATTTCACACTGGTCAAGCTAACCACAAGTCCCAGCGAGATCGGGTGGTTGTGGAATGTGCGTTGAGAGGGTCCATTATCATCCCTTTCCCGTCCACCTTCGGCCTTTGATCAAGTAGAGTATGGTGCATGGGGTTTCTTTACCGCAAACACATATGTTTGTGGTGTAAAACAACCGAAAGGCAACAAAATGGAATATTATCTATATATATATGTTGGTGCGACATGTAATTACCGTGTGGCGTCAAGCTCAGCCAAAGACGAAGGCCCACCTAGCGCTTTGAGGCCGAGGACGGGCTGCTATGAGCGGAGCGGCTGCGAGAGGAGGCCGGTTGCTTGAGCAAGTGATGGTGCGATGGTGTTGTTGTTCATGGAGTTGCTCGATTTAAACGGGCATCGAAATCATGTACCGTCTTATGCGATTTTCCTTCGCCCGATTGATGATAATGGAACCAAGTTAGTAGCGAAATCATTTACGCAGCGATTCTGGTGCATTGATCGCTCTTTGTAGCAACTCATATTTGTCCTCGGCTGCTTTTTTCGCGTCCTCGGTGCTTTTTCTCGACCGCAAGCTTCACCTTTGCGTCGATGTCCGCTGACTAAACTTCTTTTACGCTTCTTGGCCTCCGGCCGTCGTTGTAAAACACCTTCCACGTGGCGCCGTCTCGGCGCCGTGCACACGACCATATTGCGGCCGCTGGTCCAACGGGAGTCCCTTAAGTTCGTTCAAGGCCGGTTGAGAGGGTGTCCCACTTGGGCCTCATCGAGAAGTAGGGCTTTCGGCTGCAAGCGGTGTTGCTTCTCCATGAGTCTAATCAATTTCCTCGTGATCTTGTCCGTGTAAAAACCTTTTCTCCTTGTCCCACTTGTAGAGGGCCCCGATGAAGTCATGCTCCAAGGGGTTGGTGAACTTCGCGAAGGGTGCAGGAGACCCGCGGCTTCACGTTCGCGTCCTCCTTATCCCATATGGGCCTTTTACCGAGGTAGCCACGGCTTCGGCGATGCTTCCGTGTTCGGAGTGAAGGCTTTTGAATTTCGCAGCCTTAGCCTTGGCTGCCTCGGTAGCGCAAGTGTCCTTGAACTTTTCGAACTCCTCTTCCGTAAGTGTCGGATTTTCCTCCGAATCTTGGACAGGGGTTCATCAGCCTCAATAGCTCGTTTCACCCTCCCTTTCCGGAGGCCAAATCATTCTGAACATGCCCATGGCATGATTGTTAATCTTTTTCATCTTGGATCATCCCACGGTTGTTCTATGTTATCATCCCGGTCGGGAACTTGAATCTCTTGTGCAACCGTTAGGAGCAATCTGCGTCAAATGTTCTTTACTCCTTAAGTCATCGCTGCGTTGATGCTCGCGCATTCCCGTAGGATGCATCCTACTTGGTTCCCATAGCACTTGCGAGGTTCTTCCGGCTCTAACGGCTCAAACTTGCCAGGTGCCATCTTTGTGATCACAAGTCGTCCAATCCCTAGTTTGTTAGGTTTTCGTATCCTCTGCTTCTTATGCTTCCTCTTTTCGGTATCGGCATCGAGGCCGGTACCTTCCTCGCCGGTACCTTCCCCACCGGTCTCGGCGCCGCCATCGGTGTCGGCGCCGTCGGTGCCGGCGCCGTCGGTGTCGATGTCGGCGTCAGTACCATCATCGAGGCCGACACGCAAACCTTGCTTAGCGATCAAATAGTCGAGGTACTCTTGTTCACCATCATAATCCATCTCGCTCGCATCTTGGTCAAGGCCCGGTTTCTTCGTTGTTCGACATGTTTCCTATGATTAAGTGGCCTTATTTATTTCTAAAAGTATGAATAAATGAGAAATGACGTAAAAGAAATCTATGTGCCAAGACTTTCGATATGCCAACTATGTAGCACAAATCATGCCTTTATTCACGGGAAATTTCGGCATGACCTTTGCTAAAAAATGGACATATCGAGCGCCTGAAATTCACCGAAACGGAAATGAATCAACATTTCGGCGTAACATAGGCCACTCGGATCATTTTCCAAACATGACATGTCCAAAACATGACATATGCACATATCACATGTCCAGTTCAAATTTCCATATAAATTCAGCTAATTTTGAAACCTAGCTAAATTCATAACTAAATAGATAACCTAATTAATTAACATGAACCCTAGCAGAGAGGGGGGGGTTTACAGAGTGCAGGGGCGAGGAGGGAGGCGAGGCCGACGGTCGGGGCGAGCGCTGGGTCGGGGCGAAGGCGGCTGGTCGGGGCGAGGCTGTGGTCGGGGCCGAGCGCTGAGTCGGGCGAAGCCTGAGTCGGGGCGAAGCCGAGTCGGGTCGAGGGCCGACGGGCGAGGCGCCTTGGCCAGGAGTCGGGGCGAAGCGCCGGGCCGGTCGGGCGCGGCGGAGCGACGGGGCGCAAGGAGCGACGGGAGAGAGAGTGGGATTTGGGGAAATGTGGCGGGATGAAGCTGCGCGACTGAAAATTTTGGTTTAAGTGGGCGTAGCGATGGCGCGTTTGTGAAACGCGCTACTACTATGATCTGTAGCTGCAGCGCTTGATGGTAAACACGCTGCTACTATCATGCGTGGCGGCAGCGGTTTATAAGAAACGCGCTACTCTACCGTATGTAGCGCCAGTTTTCATTTTCTTTTCCTTTATTTTATCCCACTTTTATTTCCCGAGGCGTGAGCGAAGGGAGGCGATATATATTGCATCATTTGACGGTTAAATATGTATGCAAAATAGGAACATATATATTACACATCATATGGCTAAGTGTGTATACAAAATAGGAACATATATCTATTACACATCATTGGACCCATAACATACGTTTCCTCGGTCTTGGACGTTTTCGTTTTGAGTCAGCTTCTTTCCCTTCTTGTTAAATCAAGAATAATTGAGCCCCTCATTGTGACTTTGCCTTTTCCATGGAGTGCGATTTTTCTTAGGTAACGTAGTATTGATTCTTCTTTTGGCGTATACTTCATCATCGCCGTCATCTTCCCTCATTGGGTTGCCGTCTTGATCATAGTCTTCCTCGTTGGCGACTCCATCCATTCCAATGATGTTCCTTTTGCCTCTCCTCACGACAACACGGCTGGGATTGCGCTGGTCGATTATGAAGAAGCATTGTGTCACGTGCTTAGCGTGTACCCATGGCTCATTTTTTGCGATAGCGTTGACGGTAGCGCTCTTGGCGTCGGGTATAGTCATGGTAGTGAACATCCGGCTTTCTCTTCGACATTCTTAGCCCATCGACACGGAACATCGTGTGTTGTGCGATCGAGTAGTCAAGCTCCCGGATCTCCTCGACCCTTCCATAAAATCGTTCGGTTGTGCCGTTGTCGCCGCGGTCATGCATTCCATCGTCACCCCGAGTTACGATCATCCTTGTCCATATCTTTTGCCTCCGTGTAGAACGTGTATCCGTTGATATCATATGCACGATAGGTTACGAGGTTGGGCGAGGGCCATGTGCTAAAGCGTATATGAGCAATCCGTCCTTAGAGCCCTCCTCCGGGATTAGCAATAATATGCTCTTTGAACCAATGCAGAAAGTGGAGTTGTGCTCTCTAGTAACTTCGGCGTCCGTCCCGCATACCCCGTCCACGATACTTCTTTGCGATAATTTCTTTGTGCGATTGCCACGAAAGGATCTACCTCGTCTAGGTGTTGTAGCACTACCAAGTTTGCTCTGTCAAAATTGCTGCGTCGATCTGAGTATGCCACGTGCAGTTCCTGCGACCGTTAATGGACCATCTCCTTGAGCCTCCCATCGTGCTTGTTAACGGGCAAACCAACACTAACACCGGCGGCTGGTCTGCACCATATAGAAAATTCTCACGAAAGAGATGCACTCTTGTGCCAAATAGCCTCGACGATGCTTCCATCCGGACGGGACATATTCTGAACGAATCCTTTGATGATCCCATTCATCCTCTCAAGCGGCATCATGTTGTGCGGGAATGACGGCCCCAGTCTATTATGTCATCCACAATATGGACACACAGATGCACCATCACGTCGAAGAACGCGGGCGGGAAGTACATCTCAAGCTCATTCAATATCACAACGATCTCTTCACAGTAGCCTTTGGAGCTGCTTCACACCGATCGACTTTCGAGATGACGTCAAAAAGTTGCGAGACCAATAAGCGTTTCACGGACGTGCTTGTCCATTATCCCTCTAAGGGCAACAGTAGTATCTGCGTCATCATCACATGACAGTCATGAGACTTCATCCCGCTGAACCTTTTCTTGTCCGTGTCTAGATATCCGCTTATCTTGCCACAATGAATCGAACTAACTTTCACTCCGTAAGGCACTTAAAGAATTGATTGATCTCAGCCTGACTTAAGGTGAAGCAAGAGGGGGGGCAATAATCTTCTTTCTTTAATTTCTTGCCCTTCTTCTCCCGTGCCTCTGTCTCCATCTCTGTCTCGTCGACATTTTACGGGCGGCATGTGCGATCTTCCCGATTTTCAAATCTTGCAAGTCTTTTCTTGCCTTCGGCCCATCCTTGGTCTTATCCGGCATGTTCATCAGTGTTGCGAGCAAGCTCTCAAGGACATTCTTACAGATATGCATTTGATCTAGGCAATGAGGTGTATCGAGTTTGTGCCAATACTCAAGTCCCGAACACGACCTCGTCTTCCATACCTTCAGCAGCTGCTCTGGCGCCTTTCTCATCGTCTTTCGGCGCGGGGCACTCATTCCAGTTTTCAACAGCTCATCGATTTGGCACCGCTCCGCTTACGTGGAGGTCCTCGATGCTCAGCGTGACCATTGAATAGATCTCCACGGTTTCTCCACGGGTCGTCTGTTCAAGCCATCTTCGATGCCCCATGTACACGATTTTCCCAGACCGCCATCTTTCCTTGACGTTAGCTGCGAGACGTTGTATCATCCATGCACCGCGTGCATCCGCAATATCCATGGCACACCGGCCCGCCACATATCCGTAATCGAGATAGTCCTGCCTTTGTCGTGATCGGCGCTCTCTCATGTTGAAATACTCACCTTTGTTTGGCGTCCCATGTCTTGGCGGTGTTTTCCATAACGTGTCTAACTCCTCTTGAAGTAGCCCAGATACAAATTAATATTATTTCGGTTGTTTGGGCCCTTGAATAAGCATGCTCATGTGAATGTACTTGATTTCATGCACAACCGGGGAGGTTGTACATCCATACAAACACGGGCCATGTACTATGGTTGGTGTTACGGTTGCCAAACGGTTCATGCCATCGGTACACGCCACGAGCACGATGTTCCTTGCATCACATTCAAAATACCGATAGAAGCTGTTCAACGCTCTCCACCGCTTCCATCCTTCACGTGTCTCGACTTCGGATCATCTCCATCGTCGGGCTTCTTCCTCTCCGCGTGCGGCGCATTAGCTTTGCTTCCTTGGGATCTACAAAATACCTCGAGACGGGAGTGATCGGTAAGTACCATACAACTTTACGGGACATTTCTTCCGGCCTTCTTGTATCGAGAAGCATTGCACACCGGACAGCTTGTTTTTCCGCGTGCTCCTTCCGATAAATTATGCAATCGTTGATGCATGCATGGTATCTAACGTGTGGCGGATCAAGAGGGCACACGATCTTCTTGGCCTCATCAACACTAGTAGGACATAGATTACCCGGGAAGAACATCCTTTAGGTACTTGAGATGCTCATCGAGGCTAGTGTCGGTCCATTTGTTTTTAGCCTTCGTCTTGAGGAGTTGGGCGTGAAACTCAACCGGTCACCTCGGATTGCAACCATCATACAATGGAGTGTTCGAGTCTACCACCGCTTGCTCCAGCTTAGCCTCCTCTCTAGAAGCAGCTCTCTCGACTCGTCTCCTTGCGGCAATGCTTGAACATGAGGGTCCCGCAATTGAACTTAGTACCGACGAACTCTGCTGCGTGGAGTCCATGTCGTTCTCTCCGCCGCCATGTCCGCCCTTCTCCTCCGCCATGTCCGGCCCTTCTCCGCCGCCATGTCCGGCCTCTTCCCCGCCGCCATTATCGATCATCTCTTCGTCTTGCCCCGTGTCATCATTTCCTGCCCCGTCGGCATCCTCAACATCGTCATCCTCATCTTCAATTATCCACCTAGTATAGCCATCCATGAAACCAGTCATGGCAGTGCGCCGACACGACCATCGTCATGGGGGTCGAGCCAAACTATTCCTTTGCATTTTCGACACGGACATAAAACCTCTGTCCGGTTATTTTCTTTCATGTCTTGCACCGCCGACCGCAACCACCTGTCCACCATCGTTCCACTGACCATCGTCAACTCGCACGGTAATAATAAAAAATTGATTGTAAAAATGCATGCATGCATCAAAGTCATAAAAAATTTGGCATGACCTTCCCTAAAAATAGGACATATATGGATCTAGAGTTTGCTCAAATTAGCAAACGGAAATAAATCGACATTTCGACAAAACATAGGCAACTCAAAAGCACAATTTAGCGGCGTCAACTCATGCCACACACACAATTTCCACAAACATATCACACACACATAAACACATTTCCATTTTGCAAAAGCATGAAAGTTTCATCACCTCTATCTTGATGGCCGAAGATGATGTTGTGGGGATCAAAAGTGCACAAATTAAGCTCTTCTTGACAAAGATAGATCTAGTTAGGGGCAAATAGGTCCTTAACTAAATCCTACATCTACCTAGCTACCTAATTTGGAAGGAGACAACTTCAACTAGTGGAGGGGAAGGAAAAGAGAAAGGAGATGCATTAATGGAGGTGGTGTAGTTATGTAGGAGTAATGAAGAGAGAGAAGGTGGATAGAGAGAGAGGGAGTAATGGGGAGAAGTATTGAGAAGAAGAAGAGTGAGAGTGGGAGCATGTGGTGGAGGGAAGAGAGGAGAGGGGAGGTAGGGGAAGGGAAAAAAGTGAGAGTGGGAGCATGTGGTGGAGGGAAGAGAGGAGAGGGGGGAGGTAGGGGAAGGGAAAAAAGCAAGGGAAAGGGAGGGACGGTTTTGGGGTTCTTTGGGGTTAGCGATGGCCAGGTGAGAAACTGCTGCTGCTGCTAAAAGCGTGAGCAACGCTTTCATGTAAGGCGCTCTCGCTAATCGGGAAAAAAATGGCGGCAATTTGAAACTTACCAAAGAAGCGATCTCGAGGAAACCGCTACTATGCACTAGCTTAGCGAAGCGTTTTTCTGCGATCGCCCTTCGCTACTTAGAGGTGGGGAACACCGCGGTCGATATTTGTAGCAGCGTGTGTTTACGGTCGCCTCTTGCTAAATATTTAGCAAAGAATGAGTTTACACAAAGCTGCTACACTACTACTTACCAAAGCTCTATTTTGAACCGCGCTGCTGCTAAGATTCTGTGTATAGGCTTTTCCCTAGTAGTGAGACCCTCAACGAATAAAGGTGGCAGTTTTTAAGTTTTTCAAGTTGAGGTTGGCAATTAGCACAATTTCAAACATTCACAATACAATTCAAGCAAGCATGCAAAGAGTATATGAGTAGCGAAAAGTAAAGCATGCAACTTGCAAGAAAGTAAAGGGATGAGATTGGAGTGTTCAAACGCAGTTGGAGACACAGAGATTTTTGGCGTGGTTCCGATAGGTGGTGCTATCGTACATCCACGTTGGTGGAGACTTCAACCCACGAAGGGTAACGGTTGCGCGAGTCCAGGGAGGGCTCCACCCACGAAGGGTCCACGAAAAAGCAACCTTGTCTATCCCACCCACGAAGGACTTGCCTCACTAGGGTAGATCTTCACGAAGTAGGCGATCTCCTTGCCCTTACAAACTCCTTGGTTCAACTCCACAATCTTTACGGAGGCTCCCAAGTGACACCTAACCAATCTAGGAGACACCACTATCCAAAAGGTAATAGATGGTGTGTTGATGATGAACTCCTTGCTCTTGTGCTTCAAATGATAGTCTCCCCAACACTCATCTCTCTCTCAGAGATTTGGCTATGGTGGAAAGATGATTTGAGTGGAAAGCAACTTGGGGAAGGCTAGAGATCAAGATTCTTGTGGTTGGATTGAAATATCTTGGTCTCAACACATGAGTAGGTGGTTCTCTCTCAGAAAATGAATGCTAGAAGTGTGGGCACGTTTTGATGGCTCTCCATGAATGAAGAATGGATGGAGGGGTACATATAGCCTCCACACAAAATCTAACCGTTACATACAGATTCCCAAACTCGGTGAGACCGAATGGTAAAACTCGGTCAGACCGATTTAGGTCAAAATATGAACGTTAGGCTTTTCAGTGGGACCGACATAGTCAACTCGGTGGGACCGATGTGCAGGGGTTAGGGTAAAACCTCAACTCGGTTTGACCGATTACACAAACTCGGTGGGACCGATTTTTGTAATAAGCAAACTAAGTATTGGTCAAGCAAACTCGGTGGGACCGACTGAACAAACTCGGTGAGACCGAAATTGTTGCAATAGGTCACAGAGAATTTGCAAGCCCATCTCGGTGAGACCGAGATCCCATCGGTGAGACCGAAATTGTTGCAATAGGTCACAGAGAATTTGCAAGCCCATCTCGGTGAGACCGAGATCCCATCGGTGAGACCGAACTGATTAGGGTTTGGTAGTGGCTGTATTAGATGAACTCGGTGGCGCCGGATAGATCAAATCGATGGGACCGAGTTTGACTTTTAGGTTTAGGACATATGTGGATATGAGAAAGTGGTTGAGGCCTTTGGAGCATATCACTAAGCACTTTGAGCAAGCAAGCCATTAAACAACACCTCATCCCCTTTTAATAGTATTGGCTTTCCTATGGACTCAATATGATCTTGAATCACTAAAATGAAAATGGAGAGTCTTGAGCGTTTGCCAATATTTGTCCTTAGCATCTTGAAGGGGTTCCACATCCTCTTGTCCATGTCCATGCCACTCCAATGTTGAACTTATCTGAAATATACTAGGTAGAAATATTAGTCCAACAAGAGATATGTTGACATTAATTACCAAAATCACCCAGAGAGCACTTGTGCTTTCAATATTGCTAAGTTTATTTCTACTAATTATATGAGGGTGTGCCCAAATTTTCTATAATCTATAGTCTACCATCCTACATCTAACATCGGTCTAGTGTCACTTGTACGTTTGTTAATGAAGGCTAAAATCAAGCAAAGCATCTCAACTTGTTTTGTACAAAAGCTTAATAAAGGAAGACTCAAAAGAGGGGGAAAAGACTCTGCTAAAAGAGTAGAATAACCATAGCAAAAAAGAATACTTAACTATAGTTTCTCTCAAATTGATTATTTCTAACGCTTTTTTCAGAAGTAAAATACAAAGAATCAAGACCTGTAATCATCAAGTAACATAGCTTAAGCAATGTGCTAACATCAAAAAAACAATATCAATCCAGAACCTCCCATCAGCTAGAACTATCACTTAATGCTAAGAAAATTAGATAATGAGTCGGGATAAGCAACTTTACAAAATAATATGAGAAAAAAAAATACTTGGAAGTCACTCCATAAGTTGGCGACGACCGTCTAGGCTAGGCCATACAAAGGAATCATGGGTGGAGGGAAAGATTGATATGGTAGACGTGTGTGTGCCTGATTTTTAGCCAACGGGTTTTTAAATAGGAAACCGAAAAACCCCAACAGAAATCCGGCGGGAAGAAGACGTACATGATAGGAGGGGAGATTTACCCCGGAAGCGAAGCAAATACAACCTCCCCTAGTAAAGATCCCCATCTCACACTGTATGAAGTGTCAATTAGTACTCGGTCCTCAAACCCCTCTTAGCATCTCTTGTCCTAGTCTTCATGATAAATATGCAGACATCATTACACGTATGATATATGCTTTCTACGTCATAATGATGTTTGTAACATGCATGAGTATTTTAATTAAAATAATTCAAAGCGCTGCAATTTTACCATGTATACTGTTCGTTTGAATTTGAATTTGAATTTTACATCGGTAGCCCCTCCCTAGAAAAGCCCTCAGTTCCAGAAACGCACCCCGGTTTGCGAAGAAATTACCTAGGACTGCCACCGCGTGCCCCCCAAACCCCCGGCCGCCCGCAGCCGCAGGGTTCTCCTCCTCATCACTCCCCCGAAGCGTTGCGCTGCGGCTAGCCTCTCTCTCCCCCTCTCCCCCGTGCGCGACAAGCGGCTAGGGTTTCGCCCACCCCCGCTCCGCCGTCGCCTCCCACCCCCGCCGTCGCAGCCCTCGCCTCCCGCCTCCCGCATACTATCCCCGCCGCCGTCTCTCGCCCCTCCGCTGACCGCGTCCTTCGCCGCCGGCACTTCCACCGAGCTCCCGCGCCAGCAGATCGACGCCGCCGGGCCCGTCCACCCCGTCTCGCCGCCGCCCAGCCCGTCCCCGGCCTCCAGCTCGCCTCCGCCCAGGTTAGACCTCCACCTCCACCTCGCCGCCTGCTACCTTCCTGATAAGCTTCAGCTCGGAGGAAGTGACCCGTAGATTGGTCCCCTACAGATAGGAGGCCCTGGGCGGGCGCGCGGCCGGGATTTGCTTCGTTCGATTCCGAGTAGTGCGGTAGTAGTTGTGCCGAAGCAATGCTCTGGCTGACCTGCTGCTAATTGCTCTTCCTGACAGACAAAACGTGTGCAATTTGTAACAGCCAATGATTTCTAGTTGTATTTAGGGTATGCGGTTTCAAATTCGAATTGCTGGATGATTAGTCGAATTTACGCCAAATAGAAGAATGCCGGGAAGGGGTGTGGCTAACCCCTATTTTGGTAGAGGAAGGAGTGCCAGGAGCATTGGAATGTTTTAAATTGATAAGCACCAATGTTTCCTGGAATGTAGGCTCCAGGAATTTTGCGTCTCTCTGAGACTAAACTTCTTGTTTCCGTAAGATTAGCGCATACAGAGAGTTCATTGGCACACAGACTGCTGAATTTGAATACTGTAATTGTAATCAACTTTATGTAGCAAATTTAACCGTCCCTGTTATGTTACCCTGCAACACCCTCATTGCTGTCATGTTACCTTGCAGAGTCCTCCCATTTTAGTCCCGACGTCTCTTCATAGTGATTTGACCGGCAGAGATTTGAGCTGGGCTTTACTATACTTCTGGTAGCTGATTCTCTTCACCAATTTTCATCAGGTCTGTACTCTGAGGGTTACTTTCATTTGCGTTGAAAGCTCTGCGGCTCACTTTGACGGAGTTTGTGCAATTACCCTGAACCTACTTGGCGGAAGTGTGCTGTGAGGTCTGGTGTTCCTTTTCTCGTATACGAGCCAACTGTGGGCAAGAAGTCTTCTTGATTGAAGGATGCCGACGAGAAAAAAAGGACCTGCAAGAAATGCAACTGTTGAGCATGTTAATACGAAAACTAGTAGACAACCTGGAAGATCCACTCAGTCGGCAGCTCCTGATAAGAAAGTCAATGATCTAATTACTTCTTCCTCCAAAAAGCAGAAACCTGGTAAAGTTCCCCCACCTTGCATCCCCCTTCTTACTGTTCTGTGTTATGGTGCAACTTCATCTCTAGTACAGTATCCTATATGACATTATTTGAAAGAAAATTAGACAGAGGGACAATGATAAAATATATTTATGGTCACTATCCAACTCGTCATATACTGCCATTTGTCAGTTCTCTTGTTGTCCAAACTATTTTTTTTATGTATAAGTATCTTTGGCACACCATCTTATGCACAGTAATTCAGATTAATGAAGCAAGATTTATCTCTTCCTTTCTTGACCATGAAAAGATAATATACCCCTTAGCAAGCTAACTTCTTTGTTGAACCTGATGACTTCACTTCACTTTTGGCAAATGTTCTTTGTGTGATTATTCCTTCAATTGGCTGGAGTTGGTTTTGGAGAATGTAATATTATGAACTTTTAGGAAGTTGGCTAACTGGTATCTACTGGAGGTGTCTTAGTTTTGCGCTAACATTGCTCTAATTGTTGACTCCGCAGCCGAAGACCCTCTGAAGAAGAACCAAGTTCTCAGTGGTGGAAGAAAATTAACATCTCTATGTGATTCTGATACTGAAAATGGAGTTGCTGATGTGCCAAGTAGTAGTATGCTTGATCACAAGGTATGGCTCATTCTGGTTTAAGTGAGTTATATATACGATCTGGCTTTGTCTACCGTTGTTATCATGCAGTGCAGTCCAGCAAAGATGATGAAATGAGCTGAAAACTGAATACCGTCTCTTTTAAATATTCTTTTTCTGCACAGCAACATTTTGGGATGTAAAAACAAAATATTTAAGTCATTAATAAGGTATACCTGAGATATGTGTATGCTGTAGGTCTATTTTTCTCATCTGCAAGACTACAACTATGAACCTCATTGTGCAGCAATCAATTTAATCCTGTCTCTGTTCTTTACTTTACATTCTTATACATCTATTTGGTCTTCTTTTTTGCTAGCTGTCTCATGGAAATGATGACGAACCATGTGAGAACATATTTTCTCAACCATTCCACCATCATAATGAAGACGGCAATGATGGCTTGAGCAAAGGTACACACAATTAGAACATTGAGATTCCCTCTAAACGATGCTGTTTGAATATTTTGCCATCTTATGATGTATCAGTGTGCTACATTAATGCATAAGCCGTTAGTATCTAGTAACTTGGCTGGTATGGCTTCTTATTTTCCTCGATGTCTTGCGTATCTATAAGGTATATATGCGCATAGCACCACATCCTTTCCCTAATTTATAAATGTATAGGTCAATATGTACTTAGATCTGTCCCATAGTCAATGTAACCTCACCTTTGTGGAATATTTGATTTATATTAATATTATCAAGCTCTTTTATGAAGCAGATATGTGATTTCTGACACTCCTTTATGAGTCGTAACAAGTAAAACTTTCAAAGTCCTTAGTCACTGTATTTGCTTTGCCTTTCCCTGACTAATCTAGACTGCATGCAATTTTTCTGTCTTATTTTTTTATTGTATGGCTGCAGTGGTATTTTAAGAACTTGGTAGATAAAAAATTAAAGTACGCCCTCCGATCCATATTAATTGTCGTAGGATTGTACTAAATCTGCGACAATTAATATGGATCGGAGGGAGTATGTAAATTAGTTATTTTTTTATTTGCATCCTGTACTGTGAAAAATGTGATTATTTATGCCAACACAACACCGTGTAATTTATGTACATTAGCAATTTTCAGATCTGTGTTTGAATTTTCACATCCATGCATATAATCAATAATAAGTATTCCTTTGTAAGTGGCTTGACACTCTTATTGCAGTTCCTGTGCAATCAACATGTGGTAATACAAAGCGTGCAGATGATGAGTACAGTGAATTGGGTAGTCTTTCTCCCGAAGTGTCTGCTATATATCTTGCAATGCAGCACTCTAAGCTGGAGTGTATTGATGAACAAAGTCAAGATTCTATCTCAACAGATGGCGGGTGCGCTGATCCTGATGAGACTGAGGAGCTTGATGAGTTTGACCCTTATACCTTCATAAAGGATTTGCCTGAGTTATCTATGGTTGTACCCAAGTTTCGACCCGTTCTTCTTCCAAAGCAAACTCGGAGCTGCCCTAGAACCACCCTTGTCCTTGATCTGGATGGTAAGATGATTGTTTGGGTGAATATTTTATCTCTGATATATGCTCTTGAGTCGTGGCGAAATATCTTGATGGAATAACTATTTTAAAGATGTTTCTTCTGTGAATAATGAAGTAAATATTATCATTTCTCTACATTACTCCCTCTTTTCCTGTTGTGAGCCATTCAAGTCGTTAAAGCAATGTTTAGTACAAGAGAGGACATCAATTACATGCAGAATTATCCATTTAAGGCAAGGGTGCCAAATGAAACAATTGTGGTAATTTTGTCAGAGTTAGTAGAATGAATAGTAATGGCAGATGAGAAAATGTGTGTGTGCGCGCTCGCGTGTGTGGTGGTTGGGGGGGGGGGGGGGTCACTGATACTGCCAAGGTTCTGCAGCATTTTTATTTACAGGGGCCAAAATAGTTTTTTTGGGGAGAGAAGCAAAGGATCTGGGTTTGAACTTCAAACCTATAGAAACCCATGAAGCATGCTGTTTGTGCAATTATAAGTTTCTGTTGAACATGATTGCACATGTTTGTTAGTCTTATGGGTACTGCAACATGACCATCATTATTTATGTACTCTGTTCATTTTTTATTTATTTATGTACTATTCACATAACTATAAACTTGTTACTTAATGTTAGCCAAGTGGAATTTTGTGGCTGTGCACCAATCTCTGGTCTTTTTAGTTACGTCTTTCTACTAGTTCGATCAAATGGAATTATATCTGGTGTCAGTTCTTATTTGTAACCATGGTGTGTTAGTTTATTATGAATTCAGTGTTAACCTAACCTGAAGCTATTTCCATAATGTCATGCAGAGACACTGGTGCATTCTACTCTTGAGCCATGTGAAGATTCTGATTTCACTTTCCCAGTTCACTTTAATCTCAGAGACCACACAATCTATGTACGGTGCCGTCCATATCTGAAAGATTTCCTGGAGAGAGTAGCCAGCATGTTTGAGATAATCATCTTCACGGCTAGTCAAAGTATCTATGCAGAACAACTACTTAATGTTCTTGATCCCAAAAGAAGGTTGTTCCGTCATCGAGTTTATCGTGAGTCTTGTGTCTATGTGGAGGGCAACTACTTGAAGGACCTATCTGTTCTTGGGCGTGACTTATCTCGTGTTGTCATAGTTGACAATTCTCCACAGGTATTTGTTAAACCATACACGTTAGTTATTCATGGGTCAGTTTTTTTTCCTGTTCGAAATTTTCTGAATGCTATTGGAGCCAATCTAGTCTTAATCATTTTATTAGCATTGGTCTTTATTACAACTCAATTTTATCCTGGTTTATGCCTTTATGGTCATGATGTTTGGTCTGACTCTTGGTTGTTCTGAAATAACAACATGAATGACCTATCCGTAAAACCTATTTTACTGGCCAGTTTTGAACCTTTCACCTTACTATTACAGTATTACTTGTGGTCATGATGTTTGGGTCTGACTCTTGGTTCTGAAATAGCAAAATGAATGACCTATCTGTAAAACCTATCTTACTGCCAGTTTGGAACCTTTCACCTTACTATTACTTGTGAAGCATTTTCAGTTGGAATATAACCTTCCACTTTACTTTTTCACTGGGATTGAGTGCCCCAGAAAGAAACTTGATCATCCCTTTGCTGAGCAGCGTTCCTGTTGTGGTTCCTCAGTAGTAAGCAGCAGTATCATGGGTGTAGTTAATTCCTTACTGCTGTGCAATGAGATACTCATAAGTTACTATTTCTTCATTCTTTTTTGTGTAGCAATGAGTTTCCCCTTTATTCTCTGCCAGTACTGCAAACCCACATGTAAGCAATGAATCAAGAGGTCTTTTATGATATATTCTTGCTTTCAGGCCTTTGGGTTCCAACTAGACAACGGCATACCGATTGAGAGCTGGTTCGATGACCCAAACGACAAGGAGCTCCTAGCACTGCTGCCATTCTTGGAAAGTCTAGTTGGGGTGGAAGATGTCCGGCCATTCATCGCAACCAAGTTCAACCTCCGCCAGAAGGTGGCCAGCGCGACTTCCCTCGCGATGCACTTCTTTCCCAACGTGGAGCGTGCCAACTGAAGCGCTCCCACAGAAAACAGGCAATCAGGTGCTCGAAAGGATATCTGGAATTCAGGATCCTTTGTTGTCGTGGTACACTCATGTGTCATTTAATTTCGAACCGCCAGGCAGACAGACGGATGTATAATTTGGGCTGTTGTAAGTTTCTAAAAACCGGTAAACCTTAGGGAACCTTGTACAAGCAGTAGCGAGCCCCAGAAGGGTTGTCAGTCGTGACCGTGTTGCGCGATGGATGCGTGCGCAGAACTGCCCAGCATTGTAATAGGTCAGCGGATATTTGTCGGAATTTGTTGTGCTCACTGAAGTTGTGTTGCAGCATGTAGTTTCCAAGTAGAGTACACAAGTCGGTCAGTGAGGATTATAGCTGCCAATTGAGCATTTGAGCCCTTTTTTATCCCCAGTGGTAATATAGCTTTCGTCTGCTGTGCTTGAATTGAATCTGTGCATTTTAAAACCGAACAAAAAAAACATGCCAAGAAAAACCAAAGTGAGTCAAATTTTTTTGGTTAATGGTTTACAGTATGGCGTATATACAGTATTTATTTTATATAAAAACCATACAATGGTCGGGTGTCATGGGTATAAAATTGATTTTTGTTCTTTTTTTTTATTTCTAGGTAAATTCGATTTTTATTCTTGTTTTTGAGGGGTGATTTCGATTTTTATTCGACAATTTCTGGTTGAACCGATATTATGGATTGGTAGAAAGCCCAGCCCGGCCCATTGTAAACCGTTGCTGGTGCTGTACAGTCCACCAGCCCACCACACGGCCAGACTGGGTATAATTCCTGTGCTGTATGTTCATCTGTCTAGCTATGTTTCTTTTCTTCTGCACGGGTGACCCTAAAGATGTAGAGGATATAATCTCCAATGTCCAAATCCCAAACACACCGCAACTTGCAAAATAGTCCCTCTGCGTCTACTCCCTCCGTCCGTGAATAAGTGAACATCTACCTTTTGTTCTAATCAAAGTTTTAAAATTTTGACCAACTTTATAGAAAAGAATAGTAGCATGTATGACATCTAATTGATATATTATGAGAGTACAATTTTAAAATGAATCTAGTGATACTAATTTAGTGCCATAAATGCTGCTACTTTTTTCTATAAAGTTGGTCAAAGTTTTAAAACTTTGACTTCGGACAAAACCTAGATGTACACTTATTCACGGACGGAGGGAGTATGCTTGAAGAGGTAGAATGCGATGCTTTTTCTTTCTTTAGGGAAAGCAAAGTACAGTACAACGCTTGAAAGAACAAAAGGAAAAAGCCCACAAAACAGATCAGGAATGAGTGACATTATCTGCAACTGCAAGCAAGGAACAATGTGCTTTGGGAAAACACGAAAGCAAAGCGGGCAAAACGAAAAGCTCTTACCATCACCACTGCAACCATCTACCAGAACATATGCTAATTGCCCCAACTTGCACTACACACTGTTCCCCAGCTCTTCCAGCTACACACAACCGAAAAACTTCTTTCATCTCCAGCCAGCCAGATGACTAAGTGATACATCTTCACCTTGGACTAGAGGATGGATGGCTTCGACTAAGTACGGTTTGCATCATGTATATAAGTTTGTTTTCTCATAGGGTTTTTTTTTGCGGTGTCATATCAGAATTTAAGCATCTAATCAGCCCTTTTCTTGTTTTGCAGCAAATCTGTGGCCAATGGGTTAGACATGTTTTTCTCATGGATTTCTTATACTGCTGTGCTGTTAGTTTTGATTTGAGGAAGATGATGGAGTGAGCTGCATCTGGAATAATGGATTTTTTGGAGATAACTTTATTTTTATGTGCAACTCTTCTTCACTCCTTGAATTGATCCGCCTGCGGCTCTAGAGGTATTATTACTCTCTCCGGCATCAGAAAAGTTGACGTTTTAGACATGATTTCACATACAGAAGCTGCTTTTTATAATTATTCTCTCCATACTAACTCCGCAACTCACTAATTCTAGGGTAATACTTTCTAGAACTTGCTTCAACATCAGCATTTTTTAATACTGGAGGAAGAACAATGCATATCGTGTAAAGACATAGCAGGTCGTCTTGTCATAAGTTTTGTCTGTGTTTAATCTGCTTCGCGGGTCAAGAGATGTTACAATCTTAGCCGGATCTGCCTTTTATTAATATTTTTTGGAAAAAAACGACCAGATTAGGAAATCTTTATAATTCAAACCCCAAATTCCAGTTTTCTTTCTGTATAGCTGTTCCCCTGAATATCTAGAATATAGAGCCCGAAGTATATTTGTTTAATGGAAAAACGAAATATACATAAACAATGCACCTTTTGTGATTTCTTTGTTGCAACGGTGTATATGTAAACGCAGTTTTTTTAAAGTTAAACATGTTGCAAGATACTAGTCTCTTAGTGTGTATACATGCTTAAAGGAGGAAGAGACAAACCCTGCTGTAAAGAAAGGCCACAAAAATCTGCGACGTGGGACGATGCCAAAAGCTCCCACCGTCATCGTGCACCTGATTATCAACTGATATCACTGCTCAATCTTGCAGTTCATTCTTTTGTTCCCGAGCCCCGCCACCATCTAAGAAGAACAAGTGGGTTTGTTTTTCCATTTCGAGTGATATTTCTTCACCTGGGACTTGATTTCTTTGGGACAACTTCTCCTTTCTCCGCAAGTCTTCTTGACTCCTTGACTTGATATCTAGGTACTACAATTGCATCTCGTATGTACATATACAAGCTTGTTTTGTCATATGTATTTTTGTGATGCCACATCGTGACTCTGACGAGCATCTAACTTTTGTAGACTGCGGGCCAGTGGGTTACAAGCACAGAGTCATGGTTTTCTTCTGCTGAGGGTAATTATCGGTTTTACTGTGGAGCTTCAGAATGGCTGCTGCACCACCTGGACCTACTCTGAAAGGGCGTACTCTGGTTGGTTTTTTTTTTCTTTTTTCGAAAAGGGGGAATACCCCGGCCTCTGCATCAGCATGATGCATACGGCCCTCTTATTAAAACAAAATAGAGTAGTAACAATAAGGTTCCAAAGGTCCTGAAGAGTAAATAAAAGAAGCAACACAAGCTCACACAGAGCCCGGATCAGCTAGATACATGAAGCTAGCCAAAACAAAGAGCCACAACCGGCGAGGCAAAACTAGATAGGAATACTAAATGCCTATCCTATTACATGACCGCCATCCAAACCGGTTGAAGATATCGAGCTACCATCTCCCATCGGACGCACCCAAGAACCAAATGCTCCTGGCCTCCGTCTGGTGAGTAGCGACCACGAACGAATCAGAGCCGTAGTCCGGAACAAAACCTGCAAAAATGTATATATGATGTTACATTAAAAACCAAATCGTTTCTGCAGTTCGGATGGTCCACAACAATGCACAAACCCCACCCGAATATGTCTCCTAAGCTGGGCTCAATCCCATTAAGCCAGGTCCCAAACAAAGCACTAATGGAATTCGGTGGTTTGATGTTAAAAGCAATGTGGACCGTCTGCCATAGAACTTTTGCAAGCGGGCAATCAAAAAAGAGGTGTTTAATCGACTCATCCCGATCACAGAAACTACACCTAGTAGGTCCTGTCCAATTGCGCTTCTTCAAGTTATCCTTAGTTAAAATTACTTGTTTATGAACAAACCACATAAACACTTTTATTTTCAAAGGAACTTTAACATCCCAAACATGTTTGGACGTTGGAATGGGGCTTGAATTAATAACATCAATATACATTGATTTAACCGTGAAGCCTCCAGACTTAGTCAACATCCAGCGCAATTCATCAGGTTGTTGAGATAACTGGATATCCATCAGCCTTCTCACTAGATGGAGCCATTGTTCCCAACGATTGCCCGCTAGCACTCGTCGAAACCGAATATTAAGGGGGATAGTTTGGAAAACCGAGCGGTGACTACCTCCTTGCGTTGAACAATTCGGTACAAGGAGGGATATTGGATGGCGGTGGTGTGTCACCAAGCCGGTATCCTCCTGAAGCAGCGTCGTGAGCCGTTTCGTACAACAAACTTCGTCCTATTAAAGAAAGCCTGCTTGACCTTCATGAGCCCCTTCCGAAAGGCGAGTCGATCGGCCTTCTGATATTTGCGACAAAGTTTTTGATGGAGGTACTTGGCACGAAGGATCTGTGCCCACAAATCCGTCTCCGACGAGAGCTTCCACACCACTTGCTAAGAAGGCATTTATTCTTAATTTCTAGATTCTCAATACCTAGACCCCTTGGTCCTTGGTCTACAGATAATGTCCCACTTAGCCATCTGTATTTTCTTTTCAGCTCATCACCTGCCGGAAGAACCGTGATCTATAGAAATCCGGTCTCTTCCCGACTCCAACTGGTATCTCAAAGAAAGAAAGAAGAAACATCGGTAGACTTGTGAGCACCGAATTAATAAGAATTAACCGGCCTCCATAAGATAAGAGCTTGCCCTTCCAGCAGCTCGCTTTCTTCTCAAATCGGTCTTCAATGCACTTCCATTCTCTGTTCGTTAGCCTCACGATGGTGGATAGGAATCCTAAGTATGAGAAAGGCAACTGTCCCAACTCACACCCGAACAATTGTTTGTAAGCCTCCTGTTCATCTTTAGCCCTACCAAAGCAGAACAACTCACTCTTATGAAAGTTGATCTTCAACCCGGTCAATTGTTCGAATAGGCATAACACCAGCTTCATATTCCTAGCCTTACACACGTCATGCTCCATGAAGATGATGGTATCATCAGCGTATTGTAGGACAGAGATGCCTCCATCAACCAGATGAGGCACCAATCCACCTACCTGACCATTTTCCTTAGCCCGTCCTATCAGAATTGCCAACATATCTACCACGATGTTAAACAAGATAGGGGACATTGGGTCTCCTTGTCGTAGGCCTTTATGAGTCTGAAAGTAATGACCGATGTCATCATTAACTTTAATACCCACACTACCCTTTTGCGTAAATGATTGCACCTGCCTTCGCCAGGCTTCATCAAACCCTTTCATACGCAAAGATTGTTGGAGAAATGGCCACTTTATCTTATCATACGCTTTCTCGAAATCCACTTTAAAAATCACTCCATCCAATTTTTTGGAGTGGATTTCATGGAGCGTTTCATGCAAAACTACCACTCCTTCAAGAATGTTTACATCGCATGAACGCGGTTTGGGATTGATGCACTCTGAATCGCGCAATCTGTGTGAGCCTATTGGTCCCAACCTTTGTGAAAATTTTGAAACTAACATTGAGGAGACAGATCGGCTGAATTGCTCAATTAAGTACGCATCCGTCTTCTTAGGAAGTAATGTGATAGTCCCAAAATTCAGATGGAATAACCTGAAGCTGTCCGGAGAAAAGATCATGAAACATAGGTAGTAAATCCCCCTTAATAATGTGCCAACACTTTTTATAAAACTCGGCCGGAAAACCATCCGGTCCAGGAGCCTTATTATTTTTCATTTGAGCAATTGCCTCAAGAACCTCCTTTTCCGAGAACGGGGCAAGCAAAATGTCGTTATCAGCAGCCGAAAGCTGAGGTATATCCTCAGTCATGGACTCATCTAGTGTCACCGTATTCTCCTTCGTGGACCAAACAGCTGCTTATAGTATTCAAGTGATATAAGTTTTAGGTTATCCCGACCTAAAATTGTACCCTCGCCCCGCTTTCGAGCTGAAAGATTCGCTTTTTACGTGCTTGCCATTCGCAATTAAATGAAAGAATTGAGTATTCGCGTCCCCCTGGACTACTCTACGAACCTTAGCACGTAAAGCCCACTTCAATTCTTCTTCACGTAATAGTTCTTTCAAACGCTTTTCCGCCTCATTCTTAACCTGAAGCTCAGCAGGGACTAAAACATTAGACTCGGCTTTTACGTCCAAGTCATGTACAAGAGAAAGGAGTCTATCCTTTTCAACCTTATACTCCCCACTAAGATGCTTAGCCCAACCCCGCAAGAAGCTCCGCAAATGCCGGATCTTATTTTGCCAACGCTCAATGGGTGTATTACCGCGAACCTCATTCGCCCATTCCCGAGCAACCAAGTCAAAGAACCCCTCACGTTCAAACCATGACGTCTCAAAAGAGAAGGTTTTCTTATTACCCACGTGGTTCGGCTCCCCTGAGTCCACGAACAATGGGGTATGATCGGATATTCCCCTCGACAGTGCTTGCACCGTGACCAACGGGAATTTTTGTTCCCACTCCACGCTTGCAAGAACCCTATCCAGCTTTTCGTAAGTTGGGTTTGGCAAGGCGTTGGCCCAAGTAAACTTTCGACCCGAGAGTTCTATCTCTCGCAGATCCAGGCTTTCAATAATGGTGTTGAACATAAATGACCATCTACCATCAAAGTTGTCATTGTTTTTCTCCTCCCGCCTCCGGATGATATTGAAATCTCCTCCGACTAAGATCGGTAGTTGTTCTGACCCACAAATTCGTACTAGGTCAGCTAGAAACTCTGCTTTAAACTCAGGCTGCGCAGCCCCATAAACCGCCACCAAAGCCCAGTTAAAGCCATCAATCTTAGACCTAACCGAAACTTTACAAATAAGTCGCCCATCACAACACTACGGACTTCAAGTGAATCGCATCTTACACCTAGTAGGATGCCACCCGATCTTCCTCGCGGAGGTAAGCAGTGCCAATCAAAATCAATACCACCAACTAGTGAGGAGAGAAACTGAGGTGCAAAGTTATCTCTACCCGTCTCCGATAGAGCAACAAAATCAAGCTTTTGCTCAATAGAAGTCTCAGCCAGGAATCTTCTTTTAGTCAAGTCCTTAAGACCTCTGCTGTTCCAAAAAATTCCTCTCATAATTCATCATGAAATTTTTTGGTAGTTCGAATCCTAGCACTCCTACGGACAGCGGAATCTGGATAAATCTTCCGTTTCCACTTACGTTTAGGTTTATTAATCTCAAGTCCCCGTTCCTCATGACCGGGTTCTGAAATATTGCTAGCGTCATTCTGAAGGGGCACATCCTCCTCGTCGGCCTCCGGGTTAGTGGGTGCTAGATCCTCACACGAGCTATCAAGCACTCTAACTCCTAACGCATTAATCTCATTATCATTCATAGGTTTAACAGCCGCAATATTACGAATAGCCTCTAAAGCCCGTTCCGCTTCCAAGTCTAAAATATCATTTACCGAATTAGTAATTTCACTATCCGTAGCACCTAGTGAAACTCCTAATTGGTTTGCATTATTAATAATGTCCTCATTAGAAAAATGCAATAAAGAATTAGACAGGTTAACTGACATACCCGATGAACAAGCAGCCTCCTGAAGCTTGGCCGCCCTCATAGCGCACCGCTGCTGCATGTCATCAACCTCCGGGACGTCGAGGATGCGAGCACTCATCCGTCTGCCCCCGGAAGTAGGGTCCGAGATCCCTCCGAACGCGATCACCTCCTCCCTAGTAAAACCGGGGCCCGAAACTCCAGTTGGTGCCGAGGTCTCTAGGGGAGGCATCATCGGGCTCCCGATCCCGCCGGTCGAGTGCCCCACCGCAGTCAATGGGGAGGAGAGAACGACCGGGGCCACCTGCCCGCCGTCTCCTCCCGCCTGACCCTGCGGCACGGCCGAGGTAGCCCTCAGTGGGGTGATCCGCCTGACCACCCGAGGAGAGGGAGTAGGCCGGGCCACCTGCCCGGCGTCCCCTCCCACAAAGATCGACAGTGCTATCCGCCTCCGTCGCAGAGGTCCTCCAGCCGCTGCCTCGAGGACCCTCCACCGAGAAACCGTCCCCGAGGGGTCAAGGCCCCGGCAAAACTCTGCAACGTCCGCAGGGCGAGGGAGAGTGGGCTGTAAGTCCCAACCCTCTCCCCACAACCCCTCGGCCCGTGAACGCCGACACAAGACACTCCTCAACAACAAGCAGTCCGGAAGGGCTAGCATGAGCCCGCAATCAGCACGAACCTCCTCTCCACCTCCAAAGTGAAGGAAGCGTGTGCTCAAAATCACTGTCTGACTCCACCCTGTCACTCCAAAGCCTGGGAGGTGCCGAAGCTGGCTCGAAAGAACCAAACCGCAAAGTAGCCATGGGTACCTCAGGTGAGTCAGTGTGCTGAGCCTCCGGTCCTGTCCCGGCCGACTGAGGGTGCGATCCGTTGGATCCCTCACGCATGGTCTCATCTGACGGGGCCCCCTTAGACCCAGTGCCACCCTCACGGTCGTGCATATCCACATCATTACCGTTAACGGCATCATCAAATAAGTCGGTGTCCTCAAACTCGATATCCAGCGGAAATACCTCACCCCTATATGTCCAGTTGACCTTATCGGGCACATACTCGATATCCAAAATGCTCACAAGAATTCGGGCAATCCCATTGGCACGAGTGAAAACCATGTCCACCTTTTCAGTTTTTCCAACGAGGATACCCAAACTAGCCACAACACGAGCATCCTGCAGAGGTTTTGATGGAGCCCCCAAAAACCTCAGCCATACCTGCATAAGCGGTTTGCCTTTAGGCTCAACCTGTTTCCACTCGTTAAACTCCAGAATACACTTAGTTCCGGGAACTTTACACAAGCCAAAACTTAACAATTTCTGCAGGTCCTCGACAGAGGGGAAATCAACCTTAAAAACTCTGTCCTCAATGGGTACTAACTCCCAGACAAAATCACCGGGAGCTAACTCCTGCAGCCTCCTCACAATCTGTGCCTCAGTCACCACTCCCTGTGTCGCTCTGACGATCCCAGTAGTCGTAGTCCGGTTATCCTCCGGGACCTCTCTCGCCTCCGAAGACTCGAAAAACATGAGCTCAGCACAGTAAACTCCATAGATGTGCAGAGTGGGAGGTACGTCACGCAGCATTGGGCACTCACCCGACTCATGGGCAAGTTTGCCACAAGACTCACACAGTTGGGCCACACACTCAGCAATGAAGTGGCCCTTGTCCCCACACCGATAGCAAACCATCTTTTCCTTCTTACGGGCATACTTGGACGCCCTCTCAGCATCAGACCTATCAGTGGCCTCATCCACCGTCGCATCCTCAGAAACATCAACATTGGCCAACTCCTTCACCACCTCCATTGCCTGGGGAGGTAGCTCTGAAGAAATCTGAGTCTCAACCGTAGCATCAGAATGAGAAGTCCCCCGAGGCTGTTGGCGGCGAAATCTCCCGCGACCCCAGCCTCGACCACCTCGGTTCCCACGAAAACCTCCTCTCTGGCGATTGTCCGGGCCGGAGGCTCCCTCAACAAACCCGCCGGCCGGCCCGAGAAAAGGTCTCTCGGCCGTCCCGTCACTCTGCCAAGCGTAACCGCGCCCTCCTCCAGTTGACGAGGATCCTCGGTGCTGTCCCTCGCCGTAAGCATCGTAACCGTCGTCTCCCCACTGTCCACGTGGAGGAGCATTGGGCTGTGTTGACCTGTTCTGCACCGCCGGGCAACATAGTGCGGAGGCGGTTTTCCGTGGCGGCCGGCTCAGCTCTAGCCTGCGCCACGACCATCGCCATGCCAGCCAGTCCCAACAGCAAGATCTCCGGGCCGGAGGTCTCGGGCCTCCACGGCTGCAGCACTGGCAAGGCGGAGCTTGTCTCCCGATCCCGCCGGCCGCGGCCACCGTGGTCGCCGAGCCCGTAACCACCGGCCTCGAGCCACTCTTCATCCCAGGCGCCTGCTGCGGGAGTGGTGGCCTCGGCGGCTGCGTACCAGCGGCGACACCGCGTCCCGCGGCACTGGCAGCGCCGCTTCCTCCCGTCGGAGGCCTTTGCCCGATCGGCGGCAGACCCCCCCCGTCCGGCATTAGCAACTGGTGGAGGAGGCGCCTCCCGACTGCGCGCGCCAGCAAAGGCGCTACGGCGGCGGAGCATCACCTCTCCCTGCCATGGCCGTCCCCGACGAGATTCGAGAAGCCCGTCTTTCCCCGCAAGATGGGAAACCCCTCGTGCCTTGTTTCCGAACCCTACCCGGCGGCAGGCGGACGACAGAGGAACCGCGATCGACGATCGTGCATGCAGTATCAACGGGCCGAGGGGACATGACTTGATCCTCCTGGGCCGCATACCCACTAGAGGCACCACAGTCAAGGCCGGTCGCTACACCCCCATGATGGGCCTCATGCCCATGCATGGTCTGAGGACCGGCCCACACCAGTCCGGCCCCCTCAGCGACAATCAGCGAATTCAAACGAGCGGATCTGGCCGCCCTGATCCCATCCGCCGCCATGCTCGCCGGCGGCGGAGGTGCCGGATCCGGCCGGCCTCCTTTCTTCTTTTTCTTCCGAGAAACCACAATCCAATCCTCTTGCGGAAAAAAATCGGACAAAGTGATAGGTTGAACGCGTACCTTAGGCAGAGGCCCTTTCCAAGGTCGGATCGCCGTCGCCGCCGTTCTCCGGTGAACAATCCGGCGTACCACCTCGAGCCGGTCGGTGGATCGCAGGCCTAGCCGTGCCGGATCCTCTCCGGGCACGATCTCGTCCACTAATGCAGCAACATCTTCCTCCGAGTATCCTGGGTTGAACGCCTCGCAGATCACGTCGGATGGTGTTGGCGAGTATTCCGGCACCGGATCGTCGTCCTCATCATCTTCCGAGTCCACTAGCGCCCAAAAACGTCCTCCTACGCGCGCCTCAAGGAGCTCCGGCGTCTCCCGCCGGTGGCCGGCGGCGGTCGCGATGGGAGAGTCGCGAGTCGCGCCGCGAGTCGCCCCGCTAGTCGCTCTCATCCGGTCCGTCAGCATATGATGGAGCTACACAAGCAAGCACGCCCACCTATACTCTGGTTGGTACCTTTTCTTAATAAACTCATGATATTGTTGTTAGATTATGAACCCTCCCAAGCTTCTCTGCTTGTTTGTAGCCTGACTACCTCTCCTCGCAGTTACCGCACTCTTGCAATCTCGTTCCTTGAGCAATGATGTTCAGGTCCGTAGAGCTGCCTAGTGCTTCAACAATTTTGGACTGCCGCGGCCCATGAAATACTCTTACTAACAATGGTTATATGTTTTGTGTGGAAAACAATACTATGTAATGAGCAAGCATATATGAACCGATTATTTTTATTCATTATTATATTAGTTCCACACTAGCTAAACTTGTAAATTAGGCACATTTCTACACTGACCTGAGATTGCAACATGAGACATTTGTTGTTTTAGTTTATTAATTTAGGAAAATAGCTAGTATTAATTAATGTTATAGTGTCAACATGTCTACTCATTTGGCAGTTATATCTAACAGTCGTTAATTACTACAGGTTGTAAAGGATTTCGATGACGCCGTCAAGCAGCTGATTGATTTTCTACATCATGGCGATGATGCTGCAGAAGGCAGAATAAAAGCATTCTTATTTCATGGCTGGTACGGTCAGGGTCTGGGAGCATCCGCCGTTCTTAGAGCTACAGCAGAACACCTCAAATCCAAAAGAAGCGACATGAAACAACAATTTGGTAAAGTTGTCCATGTCGACTGCTCTCTGTGGAAAAATAGAAGGACGATGCAGCAGGAAATAGCAGCAGAACTGAACCTTGTGCATTTAATGCCTATTTTTGATAAGCAAGATGAGGACGATGATTTCAGAGGAGTAGATGACAGTTCTAGAGCAGAGATAACAAGCATAGCAAGTGCGATCTATGAATCTCTAATCAATGAAAAATTTATATTAATTCTTCATTATGGGGGAGATGCAGATATTGATCTGGCAGAGTCGGGCGTTCCTGTATTTGGACCTTTTGGTAAAGCCAAGCTTTTATGGACCAATCATGGAAGATTTCAGCTCTCACAGAAACAACAGAAGTTGTTGACATCCAGTTTCCTTGATATACACATGCTTTTCATTACCATGGACCACATCTATATCGGGCAACAACTACGTTGTTTATTGCACAAAGAAGCTGTTGAGGTGATTAGTTACACCGGAATGGATGACATCAACCCAGCAACTGTTGTGGATTGCTTCTTGTACTCACTGTTGCTGGTAGGACAACTGCGTGAAAACTCTGACACTGTTGAGTATGGTTGGGCCACTTATGTTTGCAACTACTGGATATGTGACGGAATCCTTCAAAAGGACAGAGCTTGGGAGGTTGGCAATGCATTATATGGAGTGATAGGGCAATTGCGCCATTCTTCAGGTGCAATAGAAACTCTATTATATTGGTTGGACCAACAAATAAAATCCTACCAAGGCTGGAAGTCAATTGCATCAAACCAACAAGGAGCACAAAGTATCTTTGCTGTTCCTGTTGATGCATCATCCTATTTCTTGACATTTAAGGGAGATGATCTGCCAGAACTACCGAATGATTTGTTTCAACTAGCCAACAACCTCCGTGTGCTAAAACTCTGCAAGTGCAGTTTTGATTTTGCTTTCCCTCATTTCCAATCCTGCCACAACCTAAGGTTCCTTTGGCTTGACCATTGTGCAAACACTGGGAAGGAGCAAGGTGGGGGAGCATGTTTTCCAAACCTGATAGTGCTTGACTTGCGTCACACTGATTATGCTTTGCAGCAGCAGATGATTGAACGGATGACAAATCTAAGAGAAATAAATACAAAAGGAGTCTCATGGAGGAATGTAAGTCATGCATGGAAATCTTTACAAAATGTTCACAAGCTCCGACTAACAGAATCTTCAGATTTGATCACAGTGAACAATTGCTCTTCCTTAGATATGATCAATCTGGAGCTCCTTGACTTGTCTGGCAATATCTCTATGGCATCATTGCCTAGAATGTCATCAGCGGCAAGCCTGAAGATGCTTGTTCTTGATGGTTGTTCCAACTTGGAGACCGTTGCAGTTGAAGGAGCTCTTCCACTGCTCGAGACTTTTAGCTTCGATGGTTATGGCCCAACAGAGAACTGGGCACATCCCATAGAATTACCAAAAAAGGAATTTCGACCAGAGTCTCGTGCAACTGCAATCAAAGAAGCCAAGGTGACAAAAATATCTCTGGTTGGTTGTGGTCGATTGCAGAGCATATTCTTGCGCTCGTTGGCCAATCTGGACGAGTTGGACCTCTCTGGTACAGCCATAAAAATGCTTGACCTTACTGTCATGGATGTCCCAAAGCTCAGGAAGTTATTATTACTGGGTTGTCGGCAGCTCTGTAGCCTAGGTTGGCGTGATAATAACCCTTCTGGATTGAAAGTGATACATGTAGACACTTGCTGGAGGAAAAGATTAGTGGTATGTTGTGCACGAGCGAGGGAGGATTTCTTTATTTTTGAGGCATGCATTACCCTTACAGACGCAAGGATTCTTTGGCAGGGCATGGAGGGACTCTACTTACGTTCATGGTGGTGCATGCACAGTGGGGGCAAGTTGAAGTTGCACCTCCATATCTCTTCTACCATTCATAACCAAATCAACATGACCAAAAGTATCAAGGAGATTGGTCCTAGCCAAGAGGGTTTTGCTCCCACAGGGCAATCGTTACCTTATGATGATATTATTATCCTTTTGAAGGATGTAGCAAATTCATCCCTTGTGTGCGACCAGAGGCAGCTTCAACCTCTCGATGTGCATATAGAGATTGGTGATGAAGGCCACAATTTGGAGACTATGGACAAGAACCAGGATTTCAGATGGTTCGTTAGGGATTATGTTCAATCATTGCATGTGCATGACAATTCCTCAATCGCGGCTATCCCTCCAAGGGGTCCACAAACTTGGCGGAGACTCACATGGTGTCATGTTGAGAGATGCCCCAAGCTACGTTCACTCTTCTCTTGTGAGCCTAAAGCAGTCAACTTCACTGATTTAAAGACATTTTCCGCGTATGATCTCCCAACGGCCTACTGCATCTGGGATAAAACCAATCCTGAAGACCCTAATGATTGCATATACCTACGGAGTGCCTTCACAGCCCTACATTCCATATACCTACACAATTGCCCCAGGCTGGTGTTTGTCCTCCCAGTTTCCTTCACCTTGCCAAGCCTGGAGACCCTCCACATCGCATACTGCAGGAACCTCCAATATGTTTTCCCATTGGACAACGAGTACCCTCCAGAGCTAGCATCAGGCGTCACATTCCAGAACCTGAAGCACATTAAGCTATACCATCTCCACCGACTGGAGCAGATATGCGAGACCAGACTGACCGCGCCAGCACTGGAGACGATCAGCCTCAGGGACTGCTGGGGCCTGAGGCGGATACCGGCCATCGTCGCGCGTCAAGGGCCTAAGCCAGTTGTGGACTGTGAGAAGGATTGGTGGGGCAGGCTCGAGTGGGACGGCCTGGAGGCCGGACACCACCCGTCACTCTTTGAAACGCTTCACTCAGCTTACTATAAGAAGACGCTCCCAAGGGTCTCCGTTCTAAGGTTCGTCCCCCATGGCCATGGGCTCTTCCTTACATGCGTACACACACTGCACATATAGACTGAGCATGCATCTGTCACAGAATCTGACGTGTAGTTAAGGTATCTATTTGACTTTTGTTCTTCAATTCGTAGGTGATCTGTGCACTCCTCTACGATGCAATCAAGGAAGGCGAGCTTAAATGTTTCTGTGTTGCAAGTGTGGTGTGTGCATGTGCAAGTTACGTACGTGTGGTACGTTGCTATGCACGAAGGATAAATGGTGTGCTTTCAGTCAACAAGCTACCTGATGCGAGTATGCTTGGATTTGATTTGATTGGATTGGATTGTTGTCTGATGCGCTTTGGGTGCTGGGGCTTTCTCCAGCTTGGTGTGGAGTTCACACCCAGCTGGTTTATTTGTGATGATTGGCGATTTGCTTGTAATAAGATTGAGGTCGTGCGGGTGTGTGCGCGCATCAACCTAGTGTGCCGTGCCGTGTGATTTTACAGATGAACCATAAATTCAGCTTGTATTTGATCATATATGTAACAACGTATTATTGTGATGAGTTGAAACGTGGTTTGCAGTCGAGCTTGTATCCTGGGAAATTAAACAGTGAGATTCAGCAAATGTAGTATGCATTCCCTTAATACAGTTGCTTGGAGTGAGATTTTTTTTTTGCCACGAACTTGGGGATCTTTATTGCATAGCTAGCATGTGATTACAATCTGCCCGCAGGCCACTATGAAGAAAAGGAGGACAGCTCTCTAGCCAACAGTCTGAAACCAATAAGGAACAGGCCCGTTTAGCACAAGAGTCTGCCAAAAAGTTTGCCTCCCTTGGGACATATCTAACTGAGAAAGAGATAAAAGCTGAAAATTTCTCCCCAATCTAGTAAGATAGGCGCAACAATTGACCTCGAACTGTCACGCGATAACCAGAGGTTGACAACCTCTAAACAGTCTACTTCCATCAGCACATGTGAGAAACCACGAAGCTGAGCGAAGATGACTCCTTCCCGTAGAGCTAAGGCCTCCGCAACGAGAGGATCTGTCACCCCCGGGAAGGGTTTGAACGAGAGGTGAGATCGAGCTATCCCACCCTCCCGCACACCGAGCTTCGTTGTTGATTGCGCCATCCGTGTTGATCTTGATCCAACCCACATCCGGCATGCGCCACTGTGCTCCTGCCACACCACTCGTAGGCTTTGGAATATCAAGCATTAAGAGATCATCACGTACTGTCTTTACCGCCTGGACTGGTTCATAGCCGACCTTGTCATGAGTCCATCGGTTCCGATCAGACCATATCGCATGCATGACCGTTATAATTTTGCATCTGTCTTGGTCTTGTATGATCTCGTCCATCAATACATCCCTTGCCCAAGTGGCAGGGTGCAACCTGGGTAGCTTCAAACCCAAGAAATCTCGGGCTGCTGCACAAAAAAGTTTGGCATGTGAACAGTTTATCAGTGCATGTCGCAGATCCTCCACTGAAGCCCTACACAAATCACATACTGCCATCGTCCGGATATGCCGATGCTGAAGGGTAGCTAGTCTGGTAGAATTCCACGCAAGACCCGCCACCAGAAAACATGGACTCTAGGAATAACCTTTAGTTTCCACAAGGCAATCCACATGGGTCTATTTGACGTTGAAGACTCCGCTATCGTTCCTTCCTCTAGAGCTAAGCGCTCTTTTTGAGTCACTAGAGCATGATAAGCCGTTTTAACAGAGTAGACACCGGACCTTTCCAAGTCCCATGCGAGATAATCCTCCCCACCAGGCACTCTCAGCGGTATATTCAGAATTGCGTCCGCGTCTGGTGCAAGAAAATTCCTTCGAATTAAGTCCATATCCCACGTACCACTCTCCTGATCAAATAACTCAGAGACACGATTAATAGGATCGTTCCCAATGCGGCCCATTGGCTTGAGAGTAGTCGTGTTTGGGATCCATCGATCCGTCCAGATGGATATAGATTCACCATCCCCAACTCTCTTGATCAGTCCTTGTTCCAACGCCTGCGATAATAGCTTTCCATGTAGCAGACGCCGAGCGAGGTGCAGTAGCGTCCATGAAGCTGCAGTTATGAAAATACTTGCCTTTCAGAACTCGAGCACACAAGGAGTCAGGGTGTGTCATGAGCCGCTACCCGTGCTTACCGAGTAGGGCCAGATTAAAGAGTTCAAAGTCACGAAAACCCATGCCTCCTTCTGGTTTCGAAACAGAGAGATTCTTCCAGGAGAGCCAATGAAGAGATCTCCTGTCGATGTCACTGCTCCACCAATATTTAGCCATGGAAGAAGTAAGTTGTGAGAACACCCCCTTGGTCAATTGGAAGCAAGACATGCTGAACGTAGGGATGGCTTGGACCACAGATTTGAGCAAAACTTCCCTCCCTGCACATGCCAAATTCTTCTCTGACCAACCTTGCATCTTAGTCCGGCTTCTCTCACCAATGTGAGCAAAACTTCCACTAGTGATCCTGCCGACCGCTGTTGGTAAACCCAAGTAGCGTTCTATAAAAGCTTCAACATGAATCCCTAGTGCCTGCTTAATCTCAGCCCTTAAAGGTGGTAATGCATTAGGACTGAAATAAACGGCGCTCTTCTCCCGGTTTACTAATTGTCCAGAGCACGCAACATAAATCCTGAGAATATCGTTCAAACGATTTGCACTTTGCACCTTTGCATTCATGAAGATTAAACTGTCATCCGCAAAAAGCAAATGATTCACCCAGGGCGAGTGGACACTCACCCTAATGCCTCGATCAATATATGCACCGCCATAGTAATTCATTAAGGATGTGAGGCCCTTTGCACAAATAAGAAAGAGAAAGGGAGATGCTGGATCCCCTTGTCGCAACCCTCGAGAGGGTGTGAAAAACGGCAACAGTGATCCATTTACCTTGACTGTGAATCTGACGGAGGTGACACACTTCATGATGAGACGCACGAATTTGTCACAGAACCCCAATATGACTAGCATCGCCTCCAAGTAATGCCACTCGACCCTATCATAGGCTTTCAACATGTCGAGTTTAATTGCACATGAGGCTTGTTTGCATCGCTTCTTTTTCTTCATTGCATGCACACTTTCATAAGCTACCAAGACATTGTCAGTGATCAACCGTCCTGGCACAAAAGCACTTTGTTCCTCCCCAATAATCTCATCCATCAGCCCGCGTAGCCTATTAGTGATCGCCTTGGCTGCAATTTTATATAGGACCGGGCAAAGAGAAATTGGTCGGTACTGAGATATTTTCTGAGGATTTCTTACCTTAGGAATGAGGGTGATGGCAGTGTCATTGAGGCCCAACGACAACTCTCCCCCGTTCAGAAAATCCAACACGGCCGCCGTAACATCACTACCTAGAATCTCCAAATAACGCTGGAAGAAACCAGCGGTGAACCCATCCACTCCTGGCGCCTTCGACGGTGCCATTTGGAAAAGAGCGTTGCGCACCTCCTCCGCCGTGAACTCCTTCTCTAGTAAACCATTCATAGCAGCACTAACACGTTGCGGAACAAATTGCAATAGTTCAGACATGTCATTGTATCCCTGAGACTGATAGAGGTTCTGATAGAAATCCATCACCTCGGTCTCCACCTCATCTGGATCATCACAAATCGAGCCATCCGCTCTCTGCAGGGAGACAATTCTGTTACTTCGACTGCGCTGCGCTGCCTGAGACTGATAATATTTTGTATTTCGGTCTCCTTTGCGTAGCCAGTTAACTCTTGACCTTTGTTTCATCCAAACCTCCTCTTGTCGTAAAAGTTCTCGCAGTTGATCCGCTACCCTTAGTTCTTTAGTGTTCGGCCCCCTCCCAATGGAGGCTGCTGGTAGTCGTTCCAACTGTTTCTGTAGTTTTTTCACTTTTTTTGCAATGTTTCCAAACTCGCGATCACCCCAGGACCACTAGTGCAGAACCGGGCAATAGCACCGGTTCGTAAGGCCCTTTAGTATCGGTTACATAACCGGCACTAAATTGTGGTCACTAAAGCCCCCCCCCTTTAGTACCGGTTCAGCACGAACCGGTGCTAAAGGGCAACCACGCAACACGAGCCAGCTCCGGGGCTCGAGCCCTTTAGTACCAGTTGGTAACACCAACCGTACTATAAGGTTTGGTGGGTTTTTATTTTTATGATTTCTTTTTCATTTAATTTTGTGTTTCCATTTTAATTCTTTTTCGTTTGCTGGTATTTTACGATACTACACATTGTACACGTTATGCATCATACATCATGCATGCTTTGTTTATCAACGTTGCTGCTATGTTCATTGCACCCGCAGATATAACATGCTCATGCATGCTTTGCATCATTACATCATCATATATATATAATAACAAGTCCTACTAATCATGCATCATCATATAACTTCTACTCGTTATTAATAATAAGTCATACGATCATCATCCTCATATATAGTCATCGAACCCAACCCTACATAATTGTTCTTAGCACATGATCATCAGTATCATGTAGGACCTAAACACCCTTAAGGTAAAATAGCATAAAACAATATAGACCCTGACTCTCCATTATGAAGAATGGCGATCATCCTGTCTCCAATTCTTGCCTTTCGCTGCTTATTGCTTCCAAGAAGCTCCTTACGACTGTCCATACATTTTTTCCATTCTTTGATTGTTATGTCTCCATTTCTTTTAGAAACCCGGTATGGACAGTTGAGATTCGTAGGACGACCTGGTCGTATGTTCAAAACATGAAGGCTGCCACGCCAGATACATCGATGAGGCACACAATCATTCGGGATTATCTGTTGAAAAACATAATAATAACTTTGTAGTTAGCAATGATGTACTAGTTTTAGAAGTGTGCAAAAAGATGCACGGATGTTGTAATAGTAAAAATAATCTTACCAGGTATCTCCATGGTAGTTATCAGAGTTCAACACGTGCACTAGTGGCACGTATTGACCATAATGTTGAGGAGTTTGATTGTAGATATTGTAATTCTCAAGATCAGTACAAAATCCGACCAGATGATTTTTCTCCTGATAAGTTAATTCAGAGCCTTCAGTGTAGTACGTTCTGTCTACCATCTTCCGCACATTCTTTGAAGAATGAAAATAAGCTGTCAATGGAGATAAGTTGTCAACATTATATTTTGAAATAAACAATATAAATTACTTAATAACTATGTTTAGCTCACATGAGGGAAAAACTGGAGGTGTATCCACAAAGACCCAAATCGAAGGTGTCTCTTGCTCGATTGTAGGATCACTAAGATCCATGGTGACAAGCATACCCTCATCAAGACCATACATCTTGCAAAATGCATCCTAATTTTTGCAACCAAAATGGGTTACGCTCTGAGTATTGTACAGCTTTACTTGAAAATTCACACCATGTTCGGTACTTAGGATAATTTTTTTGGTTTCGAAATTTTCATGGTCTTCAAAACCCATCCTCTCCAAGACATAGCGTCTTGCAAAGCATGGGATAAGCTAGTCGAATTGGAAAAGATGAAAAATACACGTTAAAATAGTTGAAGTCGTGCTTAATTATGAAAAAACTATTGTCGCTGCTATGCATCAGATGAACATCGCAGGTCTCCTCGAGCTTAATGCTGAAGCGCCGATCTTCGCCCAGCTCAATGAACTCTGTCGCAGATACCTCGGTCGTCGTGGCACCAACAGCACTCCCAGGCGGTTTTCGGTGTCCGATGAGTACGACATTTCCGCCTACGCTCATAATTTAGTTTTATTAATTAAGTCAACTATCTAGTTCAACTACTAAGCACTTACTATAAATAAATAAGTAGTACTTACTAAAACAAACTACTTCTATATATAGTAAAATAAATTAGTTTATTAAATCAACTAGCTAGTTCAACTATATATAAATTACTTCTTTTTTCCTTTTTCTAAATACTATGAACAAAAAATCATTAAAATTCTATGAACAAAATTAATTACACAATCTAAATATCACCCCAAAAAATCTATTAACAATAATATCACCAAGCATACATATTCAATAATAATATCACCAAAAAATCTATTAACAGAAAAAATCTATTAACAAAAAATCTATTAATTCAACTAGTTCAACTAAGCATTTACTAAAAATAAACTAGTTATATTAATTCAACTAGTTCAACTAATTAAGCATTTACTAAAATAAACTAGTTCTATATATTAATTCAACAAGTTCAACTAATTAAGCATCTTCTAAAAATAAACTAGTTCTATATATTAATTCAACAAGTTCAACTAATTAAGCATCTTCTAAAAATAAACTAGTTGATCTATATATTAATTCAACTAGTTCAACTAAGCATTATATTTACTAAAAATAAACAAGTTATTATATTAATTCATCGATGATAACATTTCTAATTAACATTCTAAAAATAAACTAGATAGTTCTAATTCATCTAAACATTATATATAGAAAACAGAAAATAAGTAAAAAAATATGTGTGTGTGTGTGTGTATATACGTGTGTGTGTATGTGTGTGTGTGTGTGTGTGTGTGTGTGTGTGTGTGTGTGTGTGTGTGTGTGTGTGTGTGTGTGTGTGTGTGTGTGTGTGTGTGTGTGTGTGTGTGTGTGTGTGTGTGTGTGTGTGTGTGTGTGTGTGTGTGTGTGTGTGTATAGGGCGCAGACGGTGGCGCGGGCAAGGATTTACGACGACGGCGGCGGGGCGGCGACGACGATGCAAGGCGGGTCGGGCGGCGACGACGGCGGTTGGGGCAGCGACGACGACGATGCATGGCGGGTCGGCAACAAGGCGATTTACGACGGGCGGCGGGGCGGCGACGACGACGGGCGGCGGGGGCGGCGCGATTTACGACGGCGGCGGGCGAAGCGGCGAGGGCGACGGCACGGCGGCGCGGCGGCGCCGGCGAGATCGAAGCGAGACTCTCTCGCGAGAAAAGTGAAACGGTGGCGACGATAACTGATTTTTCGTAAGTGCCATATATATAGGGAGTTTTAGTACGGTTGGAGCACCAACCGTACTAAAGGCCAATTTTGGCCAGCCAAGCGGCGGGAACAAGGTTTTTAGTACCGGTTGGTGGCTCCAACCGGTACTAAAGGCAACAATTAGTACCGGTTGGAGCCACCAACCGGTACTAAAGGTCGTCTTACGCCACCAGCATGCGCGCTATGTTTAGTCCCACCTCACCGAGCGAAGGGCAGCCGCACTGGTTTATAAATCCAGCCGCGGCTGCCCTTTCAAACTCCTATATAGCGAGCTTACGGGCTAACTATGGCGCGCTGCCCGGTGAGCCTCCTAGACCTTCTGGGCCTGCATTTGCACACCCTAGGTCTTGTAGGCCCACCGGGCAGCGCCCCAACATTTTTTTAATTTTTTTTCTTTTCTGCATTATTTATTTTCTTCTATTTATTTTTGAGTAATTTTTTATATAGTTATTTCTTTTCTGCATTATTTATCTTGTAGGCCCACCGGGCAGCGCTCCAACATTTTTTTTGAAAATTTTTCTTTTCTTCTATTTATTTTTGAGTAATTTTTTTATATACTTATTTCTTTTCTGCATTATTTATCTTGTAGGCCCACCGGGCAGCGCCCCAACATTTTTTAAATTTTTTTCTTTTCTGCATTATTTATTTTCTTCTATTTATTTTTGAGTAATTTTTTTATATAGTTATTTCTTTTCTGCTTTATTTTTTTCTTCTATTTATTTCTGAGTAGTTTTTTGCCGTATTTAGTTTCTTTGTGAATAAGTTTGCTTTATATTAGTTTTTTTCTTTTCTGCATTATTTATTTTCTTCTATTTATTTTTGATTAATTTTTTATATAGTTATTTCTTTTCTGCTTTATTTTTTCTTCTTCTTCTTCCTCTTCTTATTCTTCTTCTCCTTCTCCTTCTACTTCTTCTTCTTCTTCTTCTTCTTCTTCCTCTTCTTATTCTCCTTCTTCTTCTTCTTCTTCTTCTTCTTCTTCTTCTTCTTCTTCTTCTTCTTCTTCTTCTTCTTCTTCTTCTTCTTCTTCTTCTTCCTCTTCTTATTCTTCTTCTCCTTCTTCTTCCTTCTTCTTCTTCTTCTTCCTCTTCTCCTTCTTCCTCTTCTTCTTCTTCTTCTTCTTCTTCTTCTTCTTCTTCTTCTTCTTCTTCTTCTTCTTCTTCTTCCTCTTCTTCTTCTCCTCCTTCCTTTTGCCATAATGTAAGAAGTCCGAGTTGTAATAAGTTATTAAAATAAAAAGAGGTGCAATGCTTGTTAATTTGCTTCAAGCCTTTTGGAATAGTGTAAACTGCACTGCTGCGTAGCTCTGCAATCTACCATATTCCTAAAGGCTTGAAGCTAAGCAACGTGAGCATTGAGCCTCTTCTTCATCGTCTCTGCACCCAGGGCTTATAAACCGCTCCTACTCCCTCTCTCTTGGCGAGGTGGGACTAAAAAACAGCTTACCCTTTAGTACCGGTTGGTGGCGCCACCTGCACAAAATTTAATTAGTGTCATTTAGCTCAAAACAAATCATTAAATGCATGAAAAATATCAAATGAAGATAGAAATGGTTGAAAGTTGATGGCGTCGCTTTGAATGATGCATACTGAATGCACAAAAAGTCTGGAGTTGTAATAAGTTTAAAAAATGAAATGCCTTTGTAACAGATGAGTTTAATTTCGTCAGAAACCTGAATACTTCGAAAGAGATTGTCCAGTTTGTAAACGAAGTGCATCCAGTTTTTGCCGTAACCCTCTCTACTTTTTTGAACAATCTATGTGGGTGAAATGATGATACCATGCCAAGTTTCAACTTTTTCAGAGTTCATTTGTAGTGCTTTTCAATTTTCAGGTCATTTAGTTCTCAAAACAAATCATTGAATGCATGAAAATAGCAAATGAAGTCAGAAATGGTTGAAAGTTGATGGCGTCGCTTTGAATGGTGCATACTGAACGCAAAAAATATAAGAGCATTTACATCACGATCTTATATTTCTTTAGAGTTTAAACTGTCAATATGATCTTATAACATCAAAAATACTTTGATCATCAATGATCTTTGTGTGTACAATCTGAATTGTCAATATGAGTCATCAACGATTTATAAACCGATGAAGACTCATATTGCGGCCACAAATTCTACACATAGAGTTCAATGAAGACCAAATGCTTGTGATAGTTTGAGAAATAACATATTTAAGGTGGTAAAAGGCTTGTTAGGGGAGCGAGGTGGGACTAAAAACAGCTTGCCATAACCTCATTAGTACCGGTTTGTGGTAGGACCCGCACTAAATGGTGATGGTGGGGCCATAGCCTGACCGCAGGCTGACACATCCCCTTTAGTACCGGTTCGTGGCATGAACCGGTACTAAAGGTTCGCCACGAACCGGTGCTATTGATCGCCGCCACGAACCGGTGCTATTGTACACATTAGTGCCGGCTCTAATACAAACCGGCACTATTGGGCTTCACGTATGACCCTTTTTCTACTAGTGGACCCGAGTCCACTCTGGACTACTGTCAGTGCATGCACTACACCTTCCAAACCTTCACAACCAGACTCTGATTGCCATATTTCTTGCACAAGAGCATCGTAATCACTATGAGTCTGCCACACATTTTCATAACGAAATTGTCGCGGACCACGCCGCCCCCCTCTCGCCTGTACTGTCCTCAACTCAGCAAGAACATAACAATGGTCAGATGATGTTGAACTAATATGCTTGACAGACATGTACGCATACAAGGATAAAAAATTTGCATTAGCAAGAACACGATCAAGTCTAGCTTTTACATTTGCACTCCCATGCTGCTTATTATCCCGTGTAAAGGGAACACCTCTCCATCCAAGATCTTGGAAGGAGCAAAAATCTACTACATGAAAGGAGCGCATCTGCCACTCCGGCCTCGCATGCTCGCTAAAATGTTCACATGGAGATTTGTTGTGCTCATCTGCAAGAGGATTGTTTTTACATACCTGCCCATATCGAGCCTTGGTATCTCTATTTGTAATAATGTAAGCTAGCTCTCGTTGGCTGTGATGCATTGCTCACCTGTCTAGCTTGCTCTGTTTATATTTTTTGAGCATACACAAGCGCTCATATACACGCGCATACACTCACCTCTATAAACGCACACACGCACACCCTATCCCTATGCGCACCTATAAAAGACTGAACCGGCATATCATCTTAAAATTTATGAAGTCATCGTAGCCACCTCGTCGTCGACGGCCCACTGAATGCGCATCGCCGGAAATCCTGAAATAAATCCAAGAATAAATGCGAGCACCAGGATTTGAATCTTGATGGGCTGGGAATACCATAGTCCCTCTAACCATCCAACCACAGGTTGGTTCGCTGCTTGGTTTATATTTGACCAAATGCTTCACAAGTGGCCATAAAACTCTGTTTCGTCTTCTGTTTTATGTATCTGAGTGGTGGGAAAATCCAACGAAGGAGGAGATCAGTTGACGGAATTAGCTTTTTTTTAGAACATGATTGATGGGATTACTTAATCTACGGTCGATGTGTAGCGGGAGCGGTGGCCGGCCACAGATTGAGATCCACGAGTAGTCAATCCATTTTCTACCATGCTCTTCCTATCTATCTATGCAAAAAATAAAATAAAATACCTTGGTCTTCTCAAATCAAACCCTAGTCTTGGGCCGGCGCACGCACAATGTCATGGGCGTGGCGATCGTTCATCGGTCGATCTCACCCCCTCCTCATCTCCCGTCCACGGCCAGTCCGCCGCCATGCCAGCCGCCCCACCACCGTTCTTCTTGGCCGAGATGGCCCGATCGGCTCACCAGGCTACGCCTCCAACTCCAACTCCGACGGTGACTCGCATGCCAAGGTCGCGACGAAGCGGCATCTGTACGTGGTGCTCGACGACCACAAGGACGGCTACGGAATCCACAAACTGGACCTCGGCGCCGAGGACGATCTGGACGGCGGCGGTGCGCAGCCCCTCCCGAACCCTCCACTCCTGCACGTGGTGCTTAAAACTGTCGGAGAGCGCGCGCAGTTCGCCGCCGTGGGCAGCAGCATCATCGCCATAGGCACCCCTTCCGTCTTAGAAGACTGTGGGCTCGGCGCCCTCCTCATCTACGACACCAAGACGGCGGCGATGGCCGTCTCGCCTCAGGTCCCAAGGGGCTTCCTACAACATGACCACAAGGCAGCCATGGCCGTCGGGAACAGGCTGTACATGCTCGAGGCCAAGTCCGACGTCTGGAACAGCGGCGGGTACCTGCACTGCCTGCGCGACGGCGACGGCCACCACGACGACGTCGGCGGGTGGATAGGTTGGCAGCCACTGTCCAACTACCCGCGGTGGTGCTGGAGCACCGACGCAACTCCTCGGACCCTCCCATCCTCCCCGACTCCTCTGACGCTCCCGTTCTGTACCGACTACATCATGGCGTACGCGGCGCACGGGCAGCCGCACGAGCATGTCTGCATGTGCACGAGGTCTTCGTGTCTGTGAGATCCACGAACAGGAACAAGTACCCTCTGAGGTACCGTCTAGGCGTCGGCACCTTCTCTTTCAGCACGGCAACCCGCGAGTGGACGCCGCATGGCAACTGGCGGCTGCCGGCCCACGGCCACGCCCACTACGACGGCGAGCTAGGAGCGTGGCGGTGCCCGTGTTGGAAATGTGAGCAATTTACCAAATAATTTTGCTAACGGAAATACTAGATAAAGCATGACTAAAATAGCAAATATAAAGCAAGTCATGCAATCTGACAGAGAGAAGGTAAACATCGTCTGCATATATGAACTTGAGGTAAACACATCTAGAACAGACCCTAGATGAAGTTGCTTATACGACATAGAACCTAATATACGTAGGGCAGAAACTAGAGCCAAGAACTGTAGCAGGACTTCTAATAGAAAGGAGAAGAACACGTACGGCACAGCAGCAGCAGCAGGTTACCGGACTTGGGGTCGGTGTCCTCACCTGCCATGTCGTCGAGGAGGTCGTGGACGTCGGAGAAGAAGTCGTCGTTGGGGAAGTAGTCGTCGGCGACCAGATCGTCCGTGATGAAGCAGCCAGTAGTCGCGCTGAGCGCTCCCCAAAAACCTTATCACCCTTCTCCCGTACAGGACTCAAAAGGTGCGGTCTCGAAGGCCTACTGTCCAGACGTGCGGTGTACGCCGCAAGCCGGGATGAGGAAGACAGCAGCAGCTCAGAGATGGAACCGATGGCGAGGGAAGGAGTAGTTCTGGTGCGTCTTGCTGAGAGGAGCGACCTCCCTTTTATAGGCACAAGAGAAGGAGGCGAGAGGGCAGCGCCGGGAGCTGAAGGGAACGAGGGAGACGAAACAAACAGACAGCAGCCGAAGGGTGCAGCGTTCGTATTCAATGTCCACTACAGCAAAAACTTTTCAGCTTTCGAGTGACCTTTCATATACCCATAGTGCGTGGCAAAAATTTAGACATCGGCTCGGCGCGTCGAGGCGGGCGGCGGAGGAGGAGCGCGCGTGGATGTCCCTCTTGTTCTCATGCTCATACAAGTGGGGAAGGAGCCTCCCTTATAAAGAGGTCCAACCCCCTCTAAACTAGCAATGTGGGACTAAACTTTAGTAGTATCCCTTGCCTTGCACAAATGGGCTAAGTGGGCCTCTAGGATTTATTAGGAATTTCTGAAATAGTTATTGGGCTGCCCAAATAGACTAAATTCCAGCAATCCCCCACCAGATCCCAGAGGCACACAGAAATTTGACTTTGGTTCCAAAACACTGTTTTATATACCGGCACTGCAGTGGAGACTGTTAAGTTGAACTACCACCTAGAACTCTATGCTAAACTAGTAAGCAACTTGAACAGTGACTGGGCATTAAACTGCAAGTTTTCTGCGAATCTAGCTTCACATAAAGCCTTAACCGATACGTGGCTACCGTGGGTCTTCCCCGCGGGTGGAGCTTATGCGTCATACTCCGTGACCTTTCATGAGTTTACTAGAGAGAACCCTGCTCTCATAGATTGCGACGTTTGACAATCAGACTCATATAGGTGTGTTCTTCAAAAGATGTTCTGCAGGATAACATCTCTGCTTAAATGAGCCACTCAGAACACATTAAGATATACATCAACCTGCCATGCAGATTCGGAGAGTATTGCATCTTTATGGAGTGGTATTGTGAATAGTAAGGATACTCTTCTCTCAGTTGACCAACAGCTTGTCTTCCACATCTAATTCACGGGATCTCCAATCACAAAGAATAGGTTACCACTGTGAACAACTCATATTGTGGGTCTCGTTCCCATCTCCCTCGATGCACTATCTATCACATTACGTAGTAAAAGGATCTGTCAGATTTTTAGACGTTTGGATATAATCCAATGCAATAACTCCGGAGTTTCTCATTTTCCTGACAGACTTTAACCTTCTCTGAACGTGTCTTGATGACTTCATGTTATCCTTTGAGCTGCTCACTTTAGTGATCACAGTTTGATTGTCACAGTTCATAAGGATACCCGTACAGTTTCTCAACTACCGCAAGTCATTCAAGAGCCGACGGCCAATCTGCTTCAATCGTAGTTGTATCTAGTGTTGTGAGTTCTGCTTCCATTGTTGACCTCGTTAAGATGGTCGCTTGCAAGACTTTCAAGAAACAGCGCCACCTCCATGAGTGAATACATATCCGCTCGTGGCCTTTATCTCATCAAGATCTCGAGATCCAGCTTGAGTCACTATACCCTTCAAGCACCTTTGGGTGTCGGTGTAGTGAATTCCATAATTGCAAAGGTTTTCAAATAACACAAAACTCTCTAGAGCTTTCCAATGCACATCTCCTGGTTTTGAGACAAACCGACTCAGTTTGCTAACAGCAAAAGAGATGTCAGGTCTTGTAGCACTAGCTAAGTACATAAGCGAGCCAATAATCTGAGAATACTTCAATTGATCTCTAGCAATTCTTCGATTCTTTCGAAGTAGCACGCTAGCATCATATGGTGTTGGAGAGGGCTTGCAGTCACTATAGCCAAAGCGACTCAAGATCTTTTCCACATAGTGAGATTGAAGCAATGTAATCCCACCATCATCATCTCTCAACAACTTGATGTTTAGAATGACATCAGCCACTCCTAAATCCTTCATCTCAAAACAGCGAGATAGGAAATCCTTGACCTCCTTAATAACACCCAGATTTGTTCCGAAAATCAGTATGTCATCAACATACAAGCAAAGCATAACTCCCTCGCCCCCATCATGGCGATAGTACACATATTTGTCAGCTTCGTTCACAACAAAGCCTGCAGCTGTTAAAGTTCTTTCGAACTTCTCATGCCACTGTTTGGGTGCTTGCTTGAGTCCATACGAAGACTTCAAAGAACTCCGCACACTTTCCTTTCTGACCATCTATTACAAACCCATCTGGTTGTTCCATATAAATTTCCTCATCCAACTCTCCATTTAGGAAAGCAGTCTTAACATCCATTGATGAACGAGAAGACCATGTGAGGCAGCTAGTGAAAGTAGAACTCGAATAGTGGTCAGTCGAGCCATAGGTGAGTAAGTATCAAAGAAGTCTTCACCTTCCTTTTGGGTATAACCCTTAGCCACGAGCCGAGCCTTGTACTTTTTGATAGTACCATCAGGTCTAAGCTTCTTCTTGAATACCCATTTGCATCCTATAGGTTTGCACCCATAAGGACGATCAGTTATCTCCCAAGTTTCATTCGCCAAGATGAAATCCATCTCGCTATGAACCGCTTCCTTCCAGTAGTCAGCATCTTTCGATGCATAGGCCTCTGAAATAGAACTGGGAGTGTCATCTATGAGATACACAAGAAAATCATCACCAAAAGACTTTGCAGTCCTATGTCTCTTGCTCCTAGTAGGAGCTTCATTGTTTTCCTCCACAGGACTTTCAAAGTGTTCCATCGAAATGGCAGGTTCAGTAATTGTAACTGGTTCCTGATTCGATTAACTAGGCATCTCCTGATTAGATGAGATAGCCATATCCTTCATGGGAAAGGTATCTTCAAATAAAGTCGCATCATTCGACTCCATGATCGTACCGACATGCATGTCAGGTACCTCAGATTTTACAACCAAGAACCTATAGTCAATGCTATGAAAAGCATATCCCAGAAAAACACAATCCTCAGTCTTTGGTCCAAGCTTCCGCTTCTTTGGAATTGGAACATTGACTTTCGCCAAACAACCCCATGTTCGCAGATAAGAGAGTTTTAACCTTTTCTTCTCCCATTCCTCCAATGGAGTTATCTCTTTGTTCTTTGTGGGAACTCGATTTTGGACATGACATGCTGTCAATATCGCCTCCCCCCACCATGCCTTGGAGAGACCCGATGTGTCTAACATGGTGTTAACCAAATCAGTTAGAGTACGGTTCTTTCTTTCGGCCACCCCATTTGACTGAGGTGAGTAGGGAGGCGTCCTCTCATGGATTATACCATGTTCCGCACAAAAAGCATCAAATTCATTGGAAAAATACTCTCCACCACGGTCAGACCTAAGCCTCTTGATTTTTCGATCAAGTTGGTTTTCCACTTCAGCTTTATAGATCTTGAAAAAGTTTAAAGCCTCATCCTTAGATTTCAGAAGATACACTCGGCAGTATCTAGTGGAGTCGTCAATTAATGTCATGAAATATTTCTTTCCACCTTTTGTCAAAACACCATTCATTTCACATAGATCTAAATGTATAGGTTCCAGTGGTGCAAGATTTCTCGTCTCCGCAATCACGTGAGACTTACGAGGTTGCTTAGCTTGCACACACACTTGACACTTAGATCCCTTGACAGTGGTGAAACTAGGGATTAAGTTCAACTTCGCTAGTCGCGACATGCAACCAAAGTTAACATGACAAAGTGAATGCCACACATTTGATTCACTATTGTTGTAAATATGATTAACAACTTTATTGCAAACGTCTGATAAGGATAATCGAAACATGCCTCCTGACTCATAGCCTTTACCAACAAAGGTTCCATACTTGGAGATTACAAATTTATTCGACTCAAAGACAAGCTTGTAGCCATCTCTACACAGAAGAGATCCGCTAACAAGATTTTTATTGACGGAGGGGACATAATGCATGTTCTCCAGCCGCACGATCTTCCCTGAAGTAAACTTCAGATCGACCGTGCCAACACCACGAACAGAAGCACTTGAACCGTTGCCCATCAGCACGGTTGAAGTCCCTGCAGTCTGATAAGATGAAAACATGGAAATATCGCCGCATACATGCACATTATCACCCGTGTCAATCAACCAATCAGGAGAATGACATGCTGAAAGAATAGTGGGAAATATACCATACCCAAAGATCCTTCATGTCGTTGTTCCAATGACAACATTAGCGCCTTGCCGCTTTTCCTGTGATGACGCTTGTCATAGCGATTGGGGCAACTAGGAGCCTAATGATCAGGATCTCCACACACATGACAAGCACCTTTCTTCTTGTCACTCTTCTTCTTGAAGTTCGTGTGTTGTACAACCTTGTTCTTCCCATCAAACTTTGCTTTACCATCAAGCTTGCCCTTGTTCTTGAACTTGTGGGACTGGAAGTTTTTCTTCTGTACCAGATTGGCACTAGATCCTCCATCAATACCTCGAGCACGTGTGTCCTTTGCTCTCTCCTTTTCTTCCACATCAAGAGTACCAATGAGATCCGGAACGGAAAAATCCTGTCTCTTATGCTTCAGTAAGGTAGCAAAGTTCCTCCATGAAGGAGGAAGCTTAGTGATGATACCCCTCGGCAACAAACTTGTCCAGTAGCATGCAATTGAAGTGCTCAAGTTCTCTAGCAAATGATCAGATCTCATGAGCCTGCTCAACCACGGAGCGCTTTCAATATCCTATAATCATGGAATTGCTCCATGATGTACAGCTCAAGGCCGCATCCGAGACCCCAAACTTGGCCTCGAAAAGGCCCCACATATCTTTTCCATTATCAATTGACGCATAAGCATCAACTATGTTCTCACCAAGAACACTCAAGAGAGCAGCCTTAAACAAGGTATCAATTTTTTGAAAAGCTTGTGCCTGTTGGGCATCTTGCTCTCCTTCAGGTTTACCAAGAATGGCGTCATAGCAACTCATGGTTTGAAACCATAAGACTGCTCTCACATGCCACCTCTTATGGTGGATACCCTCAAGCATAGGAGGTCTCTTGGAAGCAACAAAACCACTTGGGGTAAATTGCCTATAATAAGGTTGTTGGATTGTTGGAAATGTGAGCAATTTACCAAATAATGTTGCTAATGGAAATACTAGATAAAGCATGACTAAAATAGCAAATATAAAGCAAGTCATGCAATCTGACAGAGAGAAGGTAAACATCGTCTGCATATATGAACTTGAGGTAAACACATCTAGAACAGACACTAGATGAAGTTTCTTATACGACATAGAACCTAACATACGTAGGGCAGAAACTAGAGCCAAGAACTGTAGCAGGACTTCTAATAGAAAGGAGAAGAACACGTACGGCACAGCAGCAGCAGAAGCGCTGGACATGGGGTCGGTGTCCTCGCCTGCCATGTCGTCGAGGAGGTCGTGGACGTCGGGGAAGTCGTCGTCGGCGACCGGATCGTCCGTGATGAAGCAGCCAGTAGTCGCGCTGAGCGCTCCCCAAAAACCTTATCACCCTTCTCCCGTAATCAACTCAGAGATGGAACCGATGGCGAGGGAAGGAGAGCTGAAGGGAACGAGGGAGACGAAACGAACAGATTTAGACATCGGCTCGGCTCGTTCCCGCAACCCGCGGCGCGGAGGAGGAGCGCGCGTGGATGTCCCTCTTGTTCTCATGCTCATACAAGTGGGGAAGGAGCCTCCCTTATAAAGAGGTCCAGCCCCTCTAAACTAGCAATGTGGGACTAAACTTTAGTAGTATCCCTTGCCTTGCACAAATGGGCTAAGTGGGCCTCTAGGATTTATTAGGAATTTCTGAAATAGTTATTGGGCTGCCCAAATAGACTAAATTCCAGCAGCGCGGCCCCTTCCGGACCCTCCGCTCCTGCGCGTGGTGCTTAAAACCGTCGGAGAGCGCACGCAGTTCGCCGCCGTAGGCAGCAGCATCATTGCCATAGGCACCCCATTGGGCTACAGCTCTTGGTCCAGCAGCCAGCTCGGCGTCCTCCTCATCTATGACACCAAGACGGCGGCGATGGCCGTCTCGCCTCAGGTCCCAAGGGGCTTCCTAGAACATGGCCACAAGGCAACCATGGCCGTCGGAAACAGGATGTACATGCTAGAGGCCAAGTCCGACGTGTGGAACAGCGGCGGGTACCTGCACTGCCTGCGCGACGGCGACGGCCATGACGATGACGTCGGCGGGTGGATAGGTTGGCAGCCACTGTCCAACTACCCGCGGTGGTGCTGGAGCGCCGACGCGACTCCTCGGACCCTCCCGTCCTCCCCGACTCCTCTAACGCTCCCATTCTGTACCGACTACATCATTGGCGTACACGGCGCATGGGCAGCCGCACGAGCATGTGCACGAGGTCTTCGTGTCTGTGAGATCCACGAACAGGAGCAAGTACCCTCTGAGGTACCGTCTAGGCGTCGGCACCTTCTCTTTCAGCACGGCGACCCGGGCGTGGACGCCGCATGGCAACTGGCAGCTGCCGGCCCACGGCCACGCCCGGCGAGCTAGGAGCGTGGCTCGGGCTCCACGCCGTCAACGACGAAGGCGACATGTATCGCCCCCGCGTGACGGACGGGCGCCTCTGTATTGGCGACGTCACGTCCCACTCGGACGAGTGGAAGGTCGGCAGGGAGCAGCTGTTTCGCCTGGATGAGGACGCCGCTGCAGGCTGGAGGCACGTCGATGCCAAGCTCGTGCCCATGGTGGCGAGCGATGGCAGCAGCGAGTATCTCATAGATGAGAAGGAGAAGGAGAAAGAGAAGGAGAAGGAGAAGGAGAAGGTGTTGATGTGTATCAACGGGGTAAACCGTTGGTACGAGAAGGAGGAGGAGGAGGAGTGCCTCTTGCGGCTCACCAGCTTCCGTGTCAAGCGCGGCGAGGATGGCGAGCCAGTGGCCACGGTTCGACGGCCATCTCGCCGTTACAAGCTGTACAGGCACAACAAGAATTTTGAGGCTCAAGCGTTCTGGATGTAATTAGCACACAAATAGCGTGTGTTCGTTGGATGAATTCTTGCTGTATACTAATCCAACCAGAATTAACTAGTTTTTGCTGAAATGGATGTATTTGACGTAGTTCAGTGCTAGATATATCTGTTTGACTGACAAGTAATTTTAAACGGAAGGAGTACTATATACAAATTGGCAATGAATTTTCAGGTTTAAATCCTCGGCTCCTGGCTTTACTGTGGCATTCTGTTAAATATTTCCTTCCATACTTCTTTATATTTCCTACGAATGATTGGAGCAATATATTTTTAACGACGTCTCATTCGACATGGCGTACATTAGATCATTTGGCGCTTTAAGATTCGTCCAGCTGAGTGTTTTGTTTCGTTTCGACCCATTAAGAAGCGTTACATGTGATAGCAACTAGTTAACGAGCGCTCCTTCGAGAGCCTCGCAACGATAAACGCCACTTGGCGCACTCTCAGCCATTTGCCACGTGTCGCGCTCTGGACGCTCCCTTTGGATTTTTTTTTTATTTTTTCGCACGTGTTTTCGGCTTTTTAAACGGTTTGTTTCGGTTTTTTCGACGTTTTGATTTTCACCGGTCTTCCTTAGATTTTCGATCAAATAAAATTTCAAAAAAAATTGCGCGAAAAAACGCGTTTTTTTTCTTTCGTGAGAGTCACAGTTTTGCTTCTGTGAGAGGCACGATTTTGTTTTCGCGAGAGTCACGGCCGTGTCTCTCGAAAATGAAAAAAAACATGTTTTCTGTTTTTTTTCTTTCACGAGAGGCATGGTTGTGCTTTAGCGAGAGTCAGGGCCGTGCCTCTTGAAAACGAAAAAAACACGTTTTTTGTTTTTTTTCCTTTCGCCAGAGTCACGATTTTGCTTCCACGAGAGGCACGGTTGTGCTTTCGCGAGAGTCACGGCCGTGCCTCTCGGAAACAGAAAAAATGTGTTTTTTCTTTTTTTTTCGTGAGAGTCATGGTTTTGCTTCCACGAGAGGCATGGGTCTGTGAAAGTGCGTTATATCGACTAGAGGGGAGTGAATAGACGATTTTTACAAATTCATTACTGAGAAATTTGTAGGTGAAGAAATTCCTAAGCAACGACACACTAGCAGCGGAATAAGTACTCAAATATAAGCATAACAGAGCAACAGCATAGTCATCATGATGAAATAAAAACAAGCACATACTACAAATAGTGTGAAAACAGGATAAGCAGATTGAAGACTATGTGACTGAAGAATTAGGATTGAGGAAATAGAGAAAGTCTTCAGTCAAAGTCTTCACACAGTAATGATCAGGTTCATCAACACATGAATGAGAAAATGGAAGGGTTGAGGAAATAGAACCAGTTGGCTTGGTGAAGATAATGATTTGGTAGACCAGTTTCAACTGCTGTGGCAGTTGTACGTCTGGCTGGAGCGGTTGGATATTTAAAACTGAGGACACGCAGTCTCGGACACAAAGTCCTCACCGTATTCTCCTTGAGCTAAAGTCACACAGACCTCACCCAATCACTCGTGGTAAGTCTTCAGGTGACTTCCAAACCTTCACATACTTGATCACTCAGCGATCCACAATTCCTCTTGGATGCTCAGACCATGACTCCTAACTGTCTGGAGGATAAACAGTCCTCAAAGGTAACAAGCGTCAGTTCCACACAAGAACAATATTTTCAGTGATGCTCAATCACTTAGGGTTCGTAGGTGTTATGGTTTGAGTTTTCCTCACTTGATGATTTTTGCTCAAAGTCCTCGGAGGATGGGATGCTCCCAATGACATGTGTCAGTTTCTCTCGGAGCATCCAACCAGCTAGTGGTTGTAGGGGGCGGCTATTTATAGCCTAGCGAGCAGCCCGACATGATAAGACATATATGCCACTACTAGGAAAAGGCATGCTAGTGGCGCACCAGTTTTGCCTTCTAATGGCGCATGGCTGGTGCGCCACTGGCATCACGCCATTAGAATTTCTTTCTAATGGCGCACCACCTGTGCGCCATTAGAATCTGGTATTCTAATGGCGCACCCGGCGGTGCGCCATTAGTACTGCTCACAGTGCGCCACTAGTATCTGCTATACTTACAGCGCAGCATACTGTAGTGCGCCATTAGTAACAACTTTTTTAATTCTTTTCTTCTTAATCTCATGTCACTATTTCACATATGAGATATTCAACACATATATATGTACAACAAGCATCCATATAGCAATCATATATGTACAACAAGCATACATATAGCAATCATATCCAACACACAAGTTTCATCATATATACATACGTACATAGCCAACACATAGTTCCGTCGTTACAAAAGTTTCACATTGTTCATCCAACACCGTTATCCATCAATTCACAAAAGTTTCACATTCATACAAAATAAAAACAGAAATGGAAAAGAAGCACCCCATCCACGCAAGCTTCCGTCAATTAAATCAAATCTGCAAAATGATAAACAAGAAGTTAGAAGAAGAAAAGAAGAAGACTAGAAGAAGAATAAGAAGAGTTTTGGAAAAGAAGAAGATTAAGAAAAGACTATAAGCTTATTATGTAAACTTGATCATTTTGTGCTAACATAAGTTATTTTGGAGCTAACCTATAGGAAACTAAGCATAGTCTAAGCTAGTATATTAGAGCCAACTTAGGTAAAATGAAGCTAACCTATGTCATTTTGGAAAAGAAGAAGATTAAGAAAAGACTATAAGCTTATTATGTAAACTTGATCATTTTGTGCTAACATAAGTTATTTTGGAGCTAACCTATAGGAAACTAAGCATATAAGCTCTAAGTTAGTATATTAGAGCCAACTTAGGTAAAATGAAGCTAACCTATAGGAAACTAAGCATATTAGAGATAACATAGGTAACTAAGTATATATATATCATTTTGGATAGCTAACCTATAGGAGATCCGACATACCCGACAAAGTAGGCAGTTCTTCTCCTTCTTCTCCTTCATCTCCTCGATGATGCCTAGAGCGGCGAGGCTGTGGAGGCAGTGGAGGTAGTGGGATGTAGTCTTCTACCACAATTGGCGTGGTCATGTTGCCCACCGTGGGATCGCCGGCGCCACCACCGTGCGTGGTCATTGTCGAGCACCACCACCATCGCGAGGCCACCTTCAGCACGACCATCGCTAGGTCATCCTCACCACCTCCATCTCTTGCCCATGGTCAGCCACCACCATCTCTTGCCCTTGGTCCGCCACCACCAGCTTAGGTCATCCTCACCGATGCCCATCCTCACTCTGCCCTCTTCTCCCGCACTCCAGTCCGGATCATCCTTCTTGTTGTCTATGCCGGTGCCAGAATCGCTGCTGCTGTCGCTCTACCCAGAATCGCTGCAGCTTCGCTATGAGCCATAGTCGCCGCTTGCTTTGGCAGTAGCCAAGATGTCGCCGCTGCTCCTACCTGTCCAAAATGCAACAATGACCGTTAACAATCGATGTGAGACAAAGCCAAATGTAGAGGAATAAGAAGAGGCGAACGCATCGCATCATCATCGGCAACAGATCGCATGCGACACATAGTCTTGTTGTACACCTTCACGATGAGCATGTTGGCGCTGCTGCGCACTCAAGACAAGGAAGTACCCCAGCTGCAGGTCGAGGCACGGTAGAAGTTCTCCCACCCACGAGACAAGTACATGTGGCCCTTCTTGATCGCCAACTGCACATCCCATCGCTCATAACCTGCTGCCGGCCTGTCGCAGCTTCACATTATTTGGCGGATCTTCACCCATCAGCATGTTCATAAACCTGTCAGCAGCCTCTGCAGTTTGGGAAAATGAGTGATGTAGCAAACAACAAATATCATAATGAGATGGGTGAAGGGAGATCTCTCATTTTTATATACCAGCCATGGATCCAATCAAGCCTCAAGTATGATAGTGAAGAACTCGAATCATCCACCTCGATCATGTGTCGCAGATCGGCGGTGGCTGCTTCCCGCCATCTCGATAAGCAGCGAAGAGACCAATTAGTACCCTTACAACAGATCATAAAACATGCATTAGTCGCAAGTACCCCATATGTCCTATTTTTAACAAAGTCATGCTAAAATTCACGGAAAATTTCAGCATGACCTTTGCTGAAAATAGGACATATGGAGTGCCCGAATTTGCCGGAACGGAAGTTAATCGACATTCCGGCAAACTCAAGGGCCTCTCGGGTGGACAAGGCAAAAAAAGGCCTCCATCATAGCATGGAAAATACATTGGCATGTTTTTGCTTATAAAAAAGCTAACAAGTGTAATTCAAAACAATATACCACCAAGTGAACCACCACAACATCTAAAAGCTAACAAATTCCTTGTAAATTCCTTGTAATAGTATTATGCAAATTCCTTGTAAAGCTAACAATATGTCAACCGGGGTGCACAATCTTCAACATGAGTCATCATTGAACTGTATTATGCAAATTCCTTGTAATAGTATTTTTACATTTACAGATAAAGATAATACTGTAACTTCTAATTTCCTTGTGATATTGTGCATTTTACTATGTTGGACTAGCACTCTGGCAGTACTAGAAGGCATCAAGGCAGTATGGTATGGTGTGGTGTGGGCCTTTGTGCCTCAAGCACTGTAAAGTGCCACCCTAAGCATAGCAAGTCCACTAACACCTTAACAAAATCATGATCAGCATTCACCTCTCAAAAATATTACTTACAAAATCATGATCAACATTCACCATGATTTCCCTAAGAAAGCATACACCATGATTGACGTAGGACCTATCATAACAATTATTCCAAGTTTGCAATATAGCAGGAGTAACACATCCAAAGAAAGGGTTCGGTCATATGATTGCTGAGAGATTATAAATGGTACTAGTCTGGCCACTAGAACACTTGGTTACAAAAGAAGTTAGAATGGTATGCGGACGGGCATGGAAATATGACTTGAGCAGCTCCATGGGTGAATTCCATCGATGACGCAGTGCTCTAGTTTCCGTTCTTTGCTGATCTGATTCTGTTAAGGTGGTTAAGAACTGAGCAAAGGCATATTTTGATTTAGGCCATTTGGCTACTTTCGTTCTGATATAGTGCACCTGCATACTTATTGTTCTAGCCGAGCATAGTTATAGTAGAAACATGGAAATAAGCACATGTGACACAAAGAGCTTAAATCAGCATCTTCCTCTTGCTGTCCTCTCGAACTAATGTTGAAACATGGAAATTGAAACAAAAGAAGAAGGCATGCACAAAACTGAACTAATGTTGTCCTCTCAACTAATGTCGCACACACACAAATCACACACGAGCAGACTTGAGATCAGCATGCACACAATCAGCGAATCCATCATCCAAACAGATCGAATAGCTAGGGTTACAGACTGGGAGGAATCACCAACGGAGAAGAGAGGGGTGCTGCTGGTCGCCGCCTGCCGCTCGTCCTGTCCTCCTTACTGCAGCTCGGGAGGAAAAAACAGATCGAGGTGGAGAGAGGGGAGGGAACCAGAGCAGGAGAGAGGGCATCCAACGCCGCCGCCCACCACCCATGGGGACGCCCGAGAGAGACGGGCAGAGCAGCCCTAAGGGGAAGGGGGCGAGGGAGAGGAGAGGGGCAGCACCTCGACGGCGAGGCGGCGGGCAGCAAGGCTGGGCGGCGGCTGGGCGGCGAGGCGGCGGCGAGGCGGCGGCGGATCGAGGGCGAGGGCGAGGGAGAGAGGGGATCGAGGCGAGGGAGAGAGGTGGGCCGCCGGGAGGGTATGGATGGATGGAGGCACAATACTAATGGCGCACCAACCACCGGTGCGCCATAAGTATCCACACTAATGGCGCACCTCAAAGACGGTGCGCCATTAGATATTTCTGCCGAGACAACAAGTTATATTCCACCTGAACTGATCCACATCAAGTCCTCTACTAGCTCGACCGGTCAGCAGCCAGCCTCCCACTCAGAGGTCCCGGGTTCGACTCCTGTGATCCCCAATATTTTTGTATGCATTTTAAATGGTGTTTTTATATTTATTTGTGTTTAAATATGTTTAAACTTGTTTAAATCAAAACAGTAATATTTTTTATGCATTTTAAATACTGTTTTTTATATTTATTTGTGTTTATCAAACTTGTTTAAATTATAACAGTGTAATATTTTTATAAAAATAGTAAAAAAAATTAAAAACATGTTCAAAATGTGCGGGTTGCGCGCGGGGGGCCGGGCCGGTGCTCCGGCGGTGGAGCGGGGAGGGTTGCGATGGGTAGAGCTAGCGGGGGGTGCGGGTGCGATCGAGATGGAGGGGGATCGAGATCGAGATGGAGGGGGATCGAGATCGAGATGGAGGGGGATCGAGATATTATTTGTGTTTAAATATGTTCAAACTTGTTTAAATCATAACAAGAATATTTTTATGCATTTTAAATACTGTTTTTATATTTATTTGTGTTTATCAAACTTGTTTAAATTATAACAGTGTAATATTTTTATAAAAATAGTAAAAAAATTAAAAACATGTTCAAAATGTGCGGGTTATGCTGGGGGGGCGGGCCGGTGCTCGGCGGTGGAGCGGGGAGGTTGCGATGGGTAGAGCTAGCGGGAAGGGTGCGGTGCGATCGAGATGGAGGGGATCGAGATCGAGATGGAGGGGATCGAGATCGAGATGGAGGGGATCGAGATATTATTTGTGTTTAAATATGTTCAAACTTGTTTAAATCATAACAGAATATTTTTATGCATTTTAAATACTGTTTTTATATTTATTTGTGTTTATCAAACTTGTTTAAATTATAACAGTGTAATATTTTTATAAAAATAGTAAAAAAATTAAAACATGTTCAAAATGTGCGGGTTGCTGTGGGGCGGGCAGTGCTCAAGCGGTGGAGCGGGAGGGTTGCGATGGGTAGAGCTAGCGGGAGGTCTTGGTGCGATCGAGATGGAGGATCGAGATCGAGATGGAGGGGATCGAGATCGGGATGGAGGGGATCGAGATATTATTTGTGTTTAAATATGTTCAAACTTGTTTAAATCATAACAGTAATATTTTTATGCATTTTAAATACTGTTTTTATATTTATTTGTGTTTATCAAACTTGTTTAAATTATAACAGTGTAATATTTTTATAAAAATAGTAAAAAGAATAAAAATATGTTCAAAATGTCTTGGTCTTGCTGGGGCGGGCCGGTGCTCCGGGTGGAGCGGGGAGGTTGCGATGGGTAGAGCTAGCGGGGAGGTCTTGGTGCGATCGAGATGGAGGGATCGAGATCGAGATGGAGGGGGATCGAGATCGAGATGGAGGGGATCGAGATATTATTTGTGTTTAAATATGTTCAAACTTGTTTAAATCATAACAGAATATTTTTTATGCATTTTAAATACTGTTTTTATATTTATTTGTGTTTATCAAACTTGTTTAAATTATAACAGTGTAATATTTTTATAAAAATAGTAAAAAAATTAAAAACATGTTCAAAATGTGCGGGTTATGCTGGGGCCGGGCCGTGCTTGGCGGTGGAGCGGGAGGGTTGCGATGGGTAGAGCTAGCGGGAGGTGCGGGTGCGATCGAGATGGAGGGGGATCGAGATCGAGATGGAGGGGGATCGAGATCGAGATGGAGGGGGATCGAGATCGAGATGGAGGGGGATACAGTAATGGCGCACATCCTAGCCCGTGCGCCATTAGAAGTTATATATAGTAATGGCGCATTGGCTGCTGCATGCGCCATTAGTTTGTATGGGAAAATGGAAAAAAAAGAAATTCATACTAATGGCGCACTCTGTCGGCCGTGCGCCATTAGATTCTTCCACTCTAATGGCGTATTTGGAACAGGTGCGCCATTAGTATATAGTAGTGGCGCACTACACACACGGTGCGCCATTAAAGTCAATCCTATCTATAGGCCTTTTTCCAGTAGTGTGCCCTTCAATGATATGGCCATTAGGTGGGTACATATTTTGGGACAGCTGGCGCATAGCACAACAACGGTTGGATATTTGAGGTTCAAATTCCTCGGGGCTATTATATTCCTTACTGTGTAGGCAATTCGCACTGGCGAATTCCTAACTACTCAGTTAGAACAAATTCCTCAGAGACCAGAAGATCTTCGTCTCTGTCACTAGAAAAATTGACTGAACTGATATGAGATTTCCAATGGCTTCACCCCAAAGGATTGGGTAGGTGTAGGATTTTGAGATGAGCATCACATGAAAATCACTTTCCTTAGTATTACTTCGACCCCCTTTAACAGTACGGTGTTTTCTATGACTTAAGAAAGAGAAAAAGAAATTATGAAAACACAAGTCTTCACGCTTCATAATCCTTGCATGAATATCCAAGTCTTCAAGGTCACACCAATTTCTTCACTTTCAAAATCTTTAGGAGAACCAAAGTCTTCAGCTGAAGACATACATTTTTAGGGGTCGACTTTCATCGTAAGTATCAAACTCCTCATCGACTTATAGAGCCTGTGTACACTCACAAACATATTAGTCCCTTAACCTATAAGTATTCAACACACCAAAATCACTTCGCGAGAGTCACGGCCGTGCCTCCTCGGGAACGAAAAAAAACACGTTTTCTTTTTCTTTTCTTCCGTAAGAGCCACGGTTTTGCTTCCGCGAGAGGTACGATTGTGATTTCGTGAGAGGCACGGGCGTGCCTCTTTTGGAAAGGAAAAAACCCGTGCTCCCGATTCGGTTTTTTCGTCCGTTTTTTTGTAAAAAAAGGTTCGTCAAAACCCATCAACATGAGATTTAGTTTTGAAGATCTCGACGCGAGAAATCCAACGGTGAAAGCGTTCGAGATTTGAACGCACGGTTTAAGAGATAAAACGTTTTGAATAAACGAGTCTGCGAAAAAAGGGAAAACTCACAGGTTGCGATAAGTGGCGCACATGCAGCGCGCTACTTCTCACAACCTGGGAAGGTTGGAGTGATCTTTACAACAAGTACTCCTCAACTAGCGATTTCAGTCTTTTGTCGTTTTCTTCCTCTCATCGCCGTGGACTGGGCCTGGGTCAGGGTGCCTTCTATCCTTTTACTTCATCGTCGTATGCTGGGGCATGGATGCAGGTCTTTTCCCTTGCTTATTTTGGAACTTTTTTGTGTCCCTAATTTTAACACCCGGGAGAACGGAGAAGCGGTCACTTAGGAGGGTGTCTCTGACTTTGCGTTAGAAAAGTCCGATGCTAGGCGTCAACGAATGATGTTAGATAAAACTTAGGCCCTGATTGGATTGTTGTTTTCCTGCGCTTTACACCTGTAAAAGATACACACCTCCATCCATCGTTTTCATTCTTCGTTAAAAATTACATACAGCCGGTGAAATACACGTGTAGAATAAATGCAGTTGTAAAAGGATACACCGATTCCAAGTGGGGCCTTAGTCGGTTGACCAGCGTCCAATGTGTTTTGATCTAAAAGTGCCCAACCACCAGATTAAGGCTAGCCATAGTAGTGGTATTATAGCCGGTATCATGCACTCAGAAATAACAAGTATGCTGATGTGACAAAGAATTAAAAAAGATAGAGAGGGTTAGACTAACATAGGTAGATACTGTATCATGTTAAATGCGATGCTAACTCGTGTCATGCATGCCAATAAATATGATCATCTATGATACTACTCTATGATACTATCCACTATAAAGGTTGTATTATACACTAGTATCATATGCATGATACTCGGTCTCGGGGCGTCACATACTACCTGGTATGTGTGGTGGGAAAGACGTAAACTGGTTCATGATGAAGCAATACAAAGTGCATCCCAGATCTCTATGGGGATTCGTGATCTTACAACAAACTTTGTTATTGGTTCATCTCCAAGAGCGACGATAAAAAAGGGGGCTGAAATCGCCCCGCGTTTTTTTGTAAAACTCAATATTTATACATCCTTTGACCATGATCAACTTAGCGGCATAGTCAGGGCGGTTTTTAGGGATGAAAAAGGCAAATTCATTGCACGGGGAATAGAAGGATAGACTGGTGCGCGGATGTCCTGACAGTTTAAGCTTTGGTCCTCAGGTTCGGTTTGTCTCTTGCACAAAGGCCGGGGTGTAATCATCTTGTCATTTACTCGGGCAACCCGAAAGTCATCGACACCATGAAGAGCGAAGGATGTTTTGCGGGCACGGCGGCTGCGGTTTTTGACGTCTGTTATTATTTTTGGTGTGATTTTTCTATTTCTAGATGCAAACATTATAATTGAGAAGCAAATAACTAGCACATGAGCTGGCTAGGTTGTTGGCTAAATTTTCTCTTTTGATTGGCTGGAGGAACCTCCTTGTAGATGTATCTATTATTTCTATCCAACAAAGTTTCGGTTTAAGTGTTGATGACAGAATTAATCCACGAGTAATGGTACACGTACAAAAGGATACATCCTTTTACATAAAGGTGAGTTTTGATTGAAGATTTAGGGGGAGAAGGGGGGCCATCCCCATGAAAATGAAGGGTGGGGGGGGGGTGGAGAGGTTAGTTAGTTTTAAAAGATCCTAGTCAGCGTGTAAAAGCATGTAAACCTTTGTATGCTTAGCATTATTGAAAATGAGCAATGCTACATCTACGTCATGATTTACGTAAATTTACGAACAGATATGACGTGGGCCTACGTACCCATTACGTAAATTCCAACTAATCTAAACATGCCCCCCTGATTTTCAGGTGCGGTGGGCCTTATCTTCCCCTTTAATTCAATCAAACACCCCCACGTCAGATCTGTTCGTAAATTTATGCAAATCATGACGTAGATGTAGCATTTCTCGTTAATCCACGGTTGCTGTGTCACAAGACTTACGAGGAGGGCTGGATCGATCGAGCCGTCAATCCATTTTCTACCTTGGTCTTCCCTAATCAAACCCTAGTCTCCGATCCGGTCGGCGCACAATGTCTTTGGCGTGGCGAGCGCTCCTTCGCCGACGTCACTCCCTCGTCCTCTCCTGTCTCCGGCCAGTTAACCGTCCCCGGGCGAGCCACCTGACCGCCCCTCTCGACAGAGACGGCCCGATCGGCTCACGAGGCTACGCCTCCAACTCCTACTCCGATGGCGACTCACATGCCAAGGTCGTGATGAAGCGGCATCTTTACGTGGTGCTCGACGACCACAAGGACGGTTACGGAATCTACAAGCTGGACCTTGGCTCCGAGGACGATCTGGACGGCGGCGGTGCGCGGCCCCTCCCGGACCCTCTGCTCCTGCATGTCGTGCTTGGAACTGTCGGAGAGCGCACGCAGTTCGCCGCCGTGGGCAGCAGCATCGTTGTCATAGGCACCCCTCCCTTCCGTCTTAGAAGACTGTTGGCCCGACGAGCTTGGCGTCCTCCTCATCTACGACACCAAGATGGCGGCAATGGTCGTCGCGCCCCAGCTCGCAAAGGGCCTCCTTATGGACGGCCACAAGGCAGCCATGGTCGTGGGGAACAGACTGTACATGCTCGAGTCCAAGTCTAATCTGGTGTGGAAGCCATACGCGTGGAACCGCGGCGGGAACCTGCACTGCCTGCGCGACGGCCACGACGACGTCGGCATGTGGACAGGTTGGCAGCCACTGTTCCACTACCCGCGGTGGTGCTAGAGCGCCAACCCGACTCTCCTGACCCTCCCGTTCTGCACCGACTACGGGGTACACGGCGCACGCGCCGCCGCACGAGGAGGGTAATGAGATCTTCGTGTCCGTGAGAACTGCGGACACGAAAGAGTACCGCATGGGAGCCTCCACCTTCTTGTTCAGCACGACGACGAGCGAGTGGACACGGCGCGGGGACTGGCAGCTGCCGGCCCACGGTCACTCCCACTACGACGGCGAGCTGGGCGCGTGGCTCGGGCTCCACGCTGTCAGCGACGAAGGCGACATGTATCGTCACCGCGTGACGGACGGGCACCTCTGCATCGGCGACGTCATTTCCGAACCGGCCGAGTGGAAGGTCGGCAGGGAGCAGCTGTTCCGCCTAGATGAGGACGCCGCGGCGGGCTGGGGGCACGTCGATGACAGGCTTGTGCCCATGGCGGCGAGCAATGGTGGCAGCGAGTACTGCATCATGGAGCGCCTACGACCCAAGAACGAGAGGGATAAGGAGAAGAAGGTGGTGTTCATCAACGAGGTCAACCATTGGTACGAGAAGGAAGAGGAGGAGTGTCTCCTCCGGCTCACCAGTTTCCGTGTCGACCGTGGCGAGGACGGTGAGCCGGTGGCCACGGCTCGCCGGTCACCTCGCTGCTTTATCTATAAAGCGGGGCGAAAGCCTTTTTCGGTATTACAAGGTGTTCAGTCACAATAGGAATTTTGAGGCTCAAGCTTTCTGGATGTAATTAGCACAGCCGCATGCTTGGTTGAATTTTCTTCCCAATTTAACAAACTATTGGAGTAGTTAAAAGGAATTTCACCGAATGTTATTATGATTTTTCATGCGGTGATCATCATGCGAGGATCAGTGGCTTACTGCTATAATACCAGAGCAAGTTGAATAAATTGCAGAGCCGGGATATCACCGATGTAACATCACAGATGTGTGGCGGACCCCCTCATAGATGTGTGATGTTAAAGTTCGTATGTGATAGGCCCGGGGTAGAAATCCGTCTGCCATGTGTGACCAGCGTCGACGGGTAACCTGGTCGACGAAGCCTACTTTGATGGGTTCTACTATATCGGCATGTCTACAATGGCCTATTCGATTCCATAAAAGTTAACCCTAATCAGCGTGCCTCCCTTTCATTTCCAATCAGAGTCCCCACCACCTCAATTGATGTGTCTAGATCGTGCCTACTTGGCCAAAAAAAAAAGAACAAGAAGGGGGACTGGATTGCTCCCTCGTCGTCGTCCCTCCGATGGAGGAGAGATGGTGACATCAGGTGGTGTCAAACATTCAGTCGTAGAAGGAAGGGGGCACCGGATAAAGAGCTCGAGAGGAATAGGAGCCGCCAGAGAGCATGGCACAGAGCTCCTGGGGATGGAAAAAAAATGCAAGTGTCAAATGCCAAGTGCAAAACAGTCGTTCATGAGATGACGAGAACATTATATTATTTAATAACAGCAAAACCATATTTGGTTGGAGCTAACTAGATAAGGGGAATGGAATGTTAAGGGTTTTAAGATATAAAGTGACCTGTTTGATTGGAGGCGATGAGAATTAGGGGGGATTGGACTTGGGAGTTAGTCTAACTTTCCATGGTAGCTACATGTAAGTTGACTTAATTTATCGGTTTTGCTATTTTTCAGTCGAGTGTTTTGCAATTGGCTATCATTCAAATTTGTGTCCGTTCGATCTCGTGTTGAGATTCGCGCTATTTTTTGCTTTTTTCCTCCTGCTTGTTTTCCGGTTATTCGGGTTGGTTTTATTTGTCGGGTCGGTTTTTCCACTCTCAGCCCGTTATCGCCCGCCGGTCCCGTGCTGTTTGGTTTTGTCCTTTTTGAAATTTGGAGTGCGTGTCGTTCCCCTTTCCCATTTGGGTCATTCTGTTTCGATAAGGCCGAGGGAGAGAGCCCGAGCGGCGGAGGAGGCGACGCGATTCCATGGCCATTCTGATCTTCCCCTCTCCTCGTGCTTGATCTTTCCTCCGTGTTCCTTCGATCCCGGCTCCCGTGGTACATTGCTGCTGTCTCTCGTGGTGCCCCGTTTGATTTTGCTCCTGTTTTGGTCATGTTTTTTCAGATCTAGGTGAAATTCCTGTATGTGGATTCGGATTTCGCATGTTTCTGCTTGTCAGTGGCACTGACATGCCGGACCCATCAGCTGCTGGTCAACAGGTGGACACGGCTACGACTGCTCTGGCGGCTCGGCCCATACGTGAGCGCCGGCCCAACTCACGAGTCCAAGGGCCTGAGTGGGCGTGACTGCTACTCACCTACTTACGCTCCTGACCGCATCAGGGGGAGGCATCCAGTGGATCACCCGACTCGGCGGCGGCGGCTACTTGTTCTTCCCATTTCTTCCTCTCCAATTCGTGTATCCCCTAAATTGTATCCTGAATCGCCACTGAATTCGTATGAGAAGCAACAGATCGAGAGGACTGTTACTGGGCTGTTAACATCTGGTATTCAGAGCCTTCAAATCCATGCTCTGGCGCATCTCGTGGAGACGCGGCTGCAGAAATCAGTCAAGGACCGAATCGCCGCCATGGAGCCCTCCTTCAAAGACTACTTCGACAAGTTGACCGGCTCCCTCGACGCGATCCACGCCGACATTCGCTCCCACACCTCCAAGCTGGATGATCTGGCTCAGTGGCGCCCCGATCTGGAGCGGCGCGTGGATCAACTCGCCGCTGCAGTCGCCGAACTCCAACAAGCACGGTCTGCTCCCGCTGTGGAGGGGCAACCAGTGGCAGCGCCCACGCCACCACCACCTACACAGGCAGCCCACCTGCGTGACCACATCGGCACCAGCAAGGGCGCGGAGGGCGGGGCCCTCAGGCCTCAAGGCCACGGCGACGATGTTCATCTACGGGGCCTGGCACCGGCGTTCGCGTCGGTGTCTACCCCGACCAACGGTCAGTCCGTTCCCCCTTCACGTGAATCACTTCCATCCCCGTTTGCTCACGCCAGTCAGATCCTAGCGGGAATCGGGCAAACACACCCATCCATCGGGTTCCCTCAGTTCTCTGGCGAGAATCCTCGTCCGTGGAAGACTTTGTGTGAACAATATTTCCACATGTTCGTAATTCAGGAGAAATTTTGGGTTCCCATGGCTACCCTGAATTTTTCAGGATCCGCCTCAGTTTGGCTGCAGTCAGTTCAGAAGAAACTCACTGATTTTGACTGGGAGTAGTTTGCCACCTTGCTATGCACTCGCTTTGGGCGAGATCGTCACCATTTATTGATTCATCAATTTTACACAATTTCTCAGCGCTCCACTGTAGCAGATTACATTGAGCAGTTCGAATTGATCATCAGTCATTTATCTGCTTATTCAGATTTGATTCATCCTTATTACTATCTTACTCGTTTTGTGGAGGGTCTTCATTCTGACATCCGAGCGGTCGTCCTGGTGCAGCGGCCACCAGACCTGGACACGGCCTGTGCGCTGGCTCTACTTCAGGAGGAAGTAGTCGACGGCGTCCACACGGAGCGCGCACGGCCCTGGCCTTCTCGTGGTGCGGAGGCGTCACCTAGGCCGGCGGCGTGGCCGTGCCACTACCTACTCCACCTCCTCCGGGCCATCCTCCCACGGTGCGGGCGCCCAGTGACCGCCGCGGCATCGAGTCGGCACGAACGGAGGGCAGCAAGGTCAAAGCCTTACGCGAGTACCGACGCGCGCGCGGCCTCTGCTTCAAGTGTGGCGAGCGCTGGGGGCACGATCACACATGCCCGACCAGCGTGCAACTCCACGTCGTCGAGGAACTTTTGGAGCTCTTTGGCATCGACAACGTCATCGATAAGATCTGAATTTCCAGGAAGAGACAGCCATGGCCAGTGGCGGACCTAGAAAGTGTTTGGAGTGGGGGCAAACTAATTGAGTGGGGGCATATTCTACAGAAATTCAAAGAATTTAAGCATATTTTTCGAAAAACACAAGCAAATCTTATTGAACTTTCAAATCTTCAGTGGGTGCCTGGGCCCCCACTCACCATAACGTGGGTTCGCCCTGGCCATGGCGATCTCTAGACAAGCGCTCACTGGTGGAACCCCTGCAAAGGCAATCAAGTTGCACGCGTGGCTCCAAGGCCATGAGGTGCTCATGCTTGTGGATTCAGGAAGTTCCACGTCCTTCATCGACGAGCAGCTCGCAAGGTGCCTCATTGGTGTCATTCCCCTGCCACGACCATGCCGTGTCAAGGTGGCTGATGGGGGAGAATTGTGTTGTTTATCTCATATTCCTCAGTGCAGCTCGTCCACCCAGACACATGAGTTTGTTACTGACATGAAGGTGCTATAGCTTGGGGCGTATGTGTTGCGGAACGTAGTAATTTCAAAAAAATTCCTGCGCACACGCAAGATCATGGTGATGCATAGCAACGAGAGGGGAGAGTGTTGTCTACGCACCCTCGTGAGACCGGCGAAGCGATCACAACGTAGAGGAAGTAGTCATACGCTCTCCTCGCGATCCAACCGATCCCAGCGCCAAGCATTCCGGCGCCCGAGTTCTTGACACACGTACAGCTCGGTGCGCTCCTCGGGCTCCGATCCAGCAAAGCTCGGGGAGAGAGTTCCACAAGACGACGGCGTGGACGATCTTGATGTTCTATCGACGCAGGCTTCGCCTAAGCACCGCTACGATATGACCGAGGTGGATTATGGTGGAGGGGGCACCGCACGGCTAAGGAACGATCTCAAGGATCAACTTGTGTGTCTATGGGGTGCCCCTGCCCCGTATATAAAGGAGGGAGGGAGGAGGAGGCCGCCCTAGGAGGAGGGCGCCAGGGAGTCCTACTCCCACCGGAGTAGGATTCTTCTTTCCTAGTCCAACTAGGTCAAGGGGGAAAGAAGGAAGTGGAGAAGGAAGGAAGAGGGGGCCGCGCCCAAACCCTTTGTCCAATTCGACTGGGCTTGGGAGGGCGCGCGCCTCCTCGGCTCCTTCCCACTAAAGCCCATTAAGGCCCAATACTCTTCCCCGTATTCCTGTAACTCCCCAGTACTCAAAAATACCGAATCACTCGGAACCTTTCCGAACTCCGAATATAGTCGTCCAATATATCGATCTTTACGCCTCGACCATTTCGAGACTCCTCGTCATGTCCCCGATCTCATCCGGACTCAACTCCTTCGGTACATCAAAATACACAAACTCACAATATAACCGCCATCGAAACCTTAAGCGTGCATGGACCCTACGGTTCGAGAACAATGTAGACATGACCGACACGCGTCTCGGTCAATAACCAATAGCGGGACCTGGATGCCCATATTGGCTCCTACATATTCTACGAAGATCTTTATCGGTCAGACCGCATAACAACATACGTTGTTCCCTTTGTCATCGGTATGTTACTTGCCCGAGATTCGATCGTCGGTATCCAATACCTAGTTCAATCTCGTTACCGGCAAGTCTCTTTACTCGTTCCGTAATACATCATCTTGCAACTAACTCATTAGTTGTAATGCTTGCAAGGCTTAAGTGATGTGCATTACCGAGAGGGCCCAGAGATACCTCTCCGACAATCGGAGTGACAAATCCTAATCTTGAAATACGCCAACCCAACATCTGCCTTTGGAGACACCTGTAGTACTCCTTTATAATCACCCAGTTACGTTGTGACGTTTGGTAGTACCCAAAGTGTTCCTCCGGCAAACGGGAGTTGCATAATCTCATAGTCATAGGAACATGTATAAGTCATGAAGGAAGCAATAGCAACATACTAAACGATCGTGTGCTATGCTAACGGAATGGGTCATGTCAATCAGATCATTCAACTAATGATGTGACCTTGTTAATCAAATAACAACTCCTTGTTCATGGTTAGGAAACATAACCATCTTTGATTAACAAGCTAGTCAAGTAGAGGCATACTAGTGACACTGCTTTGTCTATATATTCACACATGTATTATGTTTCCGGTTAATACAATTCTAGCATGAATAATAAACATTTATCATGATATAAGGAAATAAATAATAACTTTATTATTGCCTCTAGGGCATATTTCCTTCAGTCTCCCACTTGCACTAGAGTCAATAATCTAGATCACATCACCATGTGATTAACATCGATAGTTCACATCATCATGTGATTAACACCCATAGTTCACATCGCCATGTGACCAACACCCAAAGGGTTTACTAGATTCAGTAATCTAGTTCACATCGCTATGTGATTAACACCCTAAGAGTACTTAGGTGTGATCATGTTTTGCTTGTGAGAGAATCTTAGTCAATGGGTCTTTCACATTCAGATCCGTTATGTATTTTGCAATTTTCTATGTCTACAATGCTCTGCACGGAGCTACTCTAGCTAATTGCTCCCACTTTCAATATGTATCTAGATCGAGACTTAGAGTCATCCAGATCGGTGTCAAAACTTGCATCGACGTAACCCTTTACGACGAACCTTTTTTCACCTCCATAATCGAGAAACATATCCTTATTCCACTAAGGATAATTTTGACCGCTGTCCTGTGATCTACTCTTAGATCACTATTGTACTCCCTTGCCAAACTCAGTGCAGGGTATACAATAGATCTGGTACACAGTATGACATACTTTATAGAACCTATGGCCAAGGCATAGGGAATGACTTTCATTCTCTTTCTATCTTCTGCCGTGGTCGGGTTTTGAGTCTTACTCAATTTCACACCTTGTAACACAGGCAAGAACTCTTTCTTTGACTGTTCCATTTTGAACTACTTCAAAATCTTGTCAAGGTATATACTCATTGAAAATCTTATCAAGCGTCTTGATCTATCTCAATAGATCTTGATGCTCAATGTGTAAGCAGCTTCACCGAGGTCTTTCTTTGAAAAACTCCTTTCAAACACTCCTTTATGCTTTGCAGAATAATTCTACATTATTTCCGATCTACAATATGTCATATACTTATCGAAATGTTGTAGTGCTCCCACTCACTTTCTAGTAAATACAGGCTTCATCGCAAGTCTCAGATAAACTATATGCTTTGATCAACTTATCAAAGCGTATATTCCAACTCCGAGATGCTTGCACCAGTCCATAGATGGATCATTGAGCTTGCACATTTTGTTAGCACCCTTTAGGATCGACAAAACCTGTTGGTTGCATCACATACAACTCTTCTTTAATAACTCCATTAAGGAATGCAGTTTTGTTTATCCATTTGCCGATTTCATAAAATGCGGCAATTGCTAACATGATTCGGACAGACTTTTAAGCGTCGATCTGAGTGAGAAAATCTCATTGTATTCAACATCTTGAACTTTGTCAAAACCTTTTTCGACAAGTCTAGCTTTGTAGATAGTAACACTACTATCAGCGTCCGTCTTCCTCTTGAAGATCCATTTATTTTCTATGGCTTGCCGATCATCGGCAACTCCACCAAAGTCCATACTTTGTTCTCATACATGGATCATATCTCGATTTCATGGCCTCAAATCATTTTGCGGAATCTGGGCTCATCATCGCTTCCTCATAGTTCGTAGGTTCGTCATGGTCAAGTAACATGATCTCCAGAATGGGATTACCGTACCACTCTGGTGCGGATCTCACTCTGGTTTACCTACGAGATTCGGTAGTAACTTGATCTGAAGTTACATGATCATCATCATTAGCTTCCTCACTAATTGGTGTAGTAGTCACAGGAACAGATTTCTGTGATGAACTACTTTCCAATAAGGGAGAAGGTACAATTACCTCATCAAGTTTTACTTTCCTCCCACTCACTTCTTTTGAGAGAAACTCCTTCTCTAGAAAGGATCCATTTATTAGCAACGAATGTTTTGCCTTCGGATCTGTGATAGAAGGTGTACCCAACAATTTCCTTTGGGTATTCTATGAAGACGCACTTCTCCGATTTGGGTTTGAGCTTATCAGGATGAAACTTTTTCACATAAGCATCGCAGCCCCAAACTTTAAGAAACGACAACTTTGGTTTCTTGCTAAACCACAGTTCATATAGTGTCGTCTCAACGGATTTAGATGGTGCCCTATTTAACGTGAATGCAGCTGTCTCTAATGCATGATCCCAAAACGATATTGGTAAATCGGTAAGAAACATCATAGATTGTACTAAATCCAATAAAGTACGGTTATGACGCTCGGACACACCATTATGATATGGTGTTCGGTGGCATGAATTTGTGAAACTATTCCACATTGTTTTAATTGAAGACCAAACTCAGAACTCAAATATTTGTCTCCGCGATCGATCGTAGAAACCTTATTTTCTTGTCACGATGATTTTTCCACTTCACTCTGAAATTCTTTGAACCTTTCAACTATTTCAAACTTTATGTTTCATCAAGTAGATATACCCATATCTGCTCAAATCATCTGTGAAGGTCGAAAATAACGATACCACCATGAGCCTTAACACTCATTGGATCGCATACATCAAGATGTATTATTTCCAATAAGTCAATTGCTCGCTTCATCGCTTCGAGAACGGAGTCTTAGTCATCTTGCCCATGAGGCATGGTTCGCAAGCATCAAGTGATTCATAATCAAGTGATTCCAAAATCCCATCAGCATGGATTTTCTTCATGCGCTTTACACCAATATGACCTAAACGGCAGTGCCACAAATAAGTTGCACTATCATTATTAACTTTGCATCTTTTGGTTTCAATATTATGAATATGTGTATCACTACGATCGAGATCCAATGAACCATTTTCATTGGGTGTGTAACCATATAAGGTTTTATTCATGTAAATGTAACAACAGTTTATTCTCTTACTTAAATGAATAACCGTATTGCAATAAACACGATCAAATCATATTCATGCTCAACGCAAACACCAAATAACATTTATTCAGGTTCAACACTAATCCCGAAAGTATAGGGAGTGTGCGATGATGATCATATCAATCTTGAAACTACTTTCAACACACATCGTCACTTCACCCTTAACTAGTTTTTGTTTATTCTGCAACTCCAGTTTCGAGTTACTACTCTTAGCAACTGAACCAGTACCAAAGACCGAGGGGTTGCTATAAACACTAGTAAAGACACATCAATAACATGTATATCAAATATACCTTTGTTTACTTTGCCATCCTTCTTATCCGCCAAATACTTGGGGTAGTTCGCTTCAAAGGACCAGTCCCTTTGCAAGTAGAAGCACTTAGTCTCGTGCTTAGGTCCGACTTGGGCTTCTTCACTTGAGCAACAACTTGCTTGCCATTCTTCTTGAAGTTCCCTTCTATCCCTTTGCCCTTTTCTTGAAACTAGTGGTCTTGTTAACCATCAACACTTGATGTTCTTTCTTGATTTCTACCTTCATCGATTTCATCATCATGAAAAACTTGGGAATCATTTTCATCATCCCTTGCATACTATAGTTCACCACGAAGTTCTACTAACTTGGTGATGGTGACTAGAGAATTCATCAATCACTATCTTATCTCGGAAGATTAACTCCCACTTGATTCAAGCGATTGTAGTACCTGCATAATCTGAGCACATGCTCACTAGTTGAGCGATTCTCCTCCATCTTTTAGCTATAGAACTTGTTGGAGACTTCATATCTCTCAACTCGGGTATTTGCTTGAAATATTAACTTCAACTCCTGGAACATCTCGTATGGTCCATGATGTTCAAAACATCTTTGAAGTCCCGATTCTAAGCTATAAAGCATGGTGCACAAAACTATTAAGTAGTCATCATATTGAGCTAGCCAAACGCTCATAACGCCTCGCATCCGCTCCTGCAATAGGTCTGCTACCTAGCGTGCATTAAGGACATAATTCTTCACGGCAAGAATGAGGATAAACCTCAGATCGCGGATCCAATCCGCATCATTGCTACTAACATTTTTCAACACAATTTTCTCTAGGAACATATCAAAATAAACATATGAAAACAACAACGCAGGCTATTGATCTACGACATAATTTGCAAAATACTACCAGGACTAAGTTCATGATAAATTTAAGTTCAATTAATCATATTACTTAAGAACTCCCACTTAGACAGACATCTCTCTAGTCATCTAAGTGATCACGTGATCCAAATCAACTAAACCATAACCGATCATCACGTGAGATGGAGTAGTTTTCAATGGTGAACATCTTATGTTGATCATATCTACTATATGATTCATGCTCGACCTTTCGGTCTCCGTGTTCCGAGGCCATATCTGCATATGATAGGCTCGCCAAGTATAACTGAGTATTCGCGTGTGCAAAACTGGCTTGCACCCGCTGTAGATGGACGAGAGCTTATCACACCCGATCATCACGTGGTGTCTTGGCACGATTTAACTTTGGCAATGGTGCATACTCGTGGAGAACACTACTTGATAATTTTAGTGAGAGATCATCTTAAAATGCTACCGCCAATCAAAGCAAGATAAGATGCATAAAGGATAAACATCACATGCAATCAATATAAGTGATATGATATGGCCATCATCATCTTGTGCTTGTGATCTCCATCTCCGAAGCACCGTCGTGATCACCATCGTCACCGGCGCGACACCTTGATCTCCATCGTAGCATCGTTGTCGTCTACGCCATCTATTGCTTCTACGACTATCGCTACCGCTTAGTGATAAAGTAAAGCAATTACAGGGCGTTTGCATTTCATACAATAAAGCGACAACCATATGGCTCCAGCCAGTTGCCGATAACTTCGGTTACAAAACATGATCATCTCATACAATAAAATATAGCATCACGCCTTGACCATATCACATCACAACATGCCCTGCAAAAACAAGTTAGACGCCCTCTACTTTGTTGTTGCAAATTTTACGTGGCTGCTACGGGCTTTAGCAAGAACCGTTCTTACCTCGCGCATCAAAACCACAACGATAGTTTGTCAAATAGACTCGCTTTAACCTCACAAGGACCGGGCGAGTCACACTCGATTCAACTAAAGTGAGAGAGATGACACCGCCAATACCTTTAAGCAACGAGTGCTCGTGGCGGTGAAACCAGTCTCGCGTAAGCGTCGCGTAATGTCGGTCCGGCCGCTTCATCTCACAATACCGCTGAACCAAAGTATGACATGCTGGTAGGCAGATGACTTATATCGCCCACAACTCACTTGTGTTCTACTCGTGCATATAACATCAACGCATAAAACCTAGGCTCGATGCCACCGTAGGGGAACGTAGTAATTTCAAAATTTTCCTACGCACACGCAAGATCATGGTGATGCATAGCAACGAGAGGGAGAGTGTTGTCTACGCACTCGTGACCAAAGCGAAGCGATCACAACGTAGAGGAAGTAGTCGACGCTCTCCTCGCGATCCAACCGATCCCAGCCAGCACTCCGGCGCCTCGAAGTTCTTGACACACGACAGCTCGGTGACGCTGCTCGGCTCCGATCCAAAGAAAGCTCGGGAGAGAATTCCGTCGGACGACGGCGCAGTGACGATCTTGATGTTCTATCGACGCAGGCTTCGCCTAAGCACCGCTACGATATGACCGAGGTGGATTATGGTGGAGGGGCACCGCACACGGCTAAGGAACGATCTCAAGGATCAACTTGTGTGTCTATGGGGTGCCCCCGCCTGTGAGATATAAAGGAGGGAGGGAGGAGGAGGCCGGCCCTAGGAGTAGGGCGCCAAGGAGTCCTACTCCCACCGAGAGTAGGATTCCTTCTTCCTAGTCCAACTAGGTCAAGGGGGGAAAGAAGGAAGTGGAGAAGGAAGGAAGAGGGGGCCGCGCCCAAACCCTTTGTCCACCCGATCGGGCTTGGGAGGCGCGCGCCTCCTCGACTCCTTCCCACTAAAGCCCATTAAGGCCCAATACTCTTCCCTCGATTCCGTAACTCCCGGTACTCAAAAATACCCAATCACTCGAACCTTTCCGAACTCCGAATATAGTCGTCCAATATATCGATCTTTACGCCTCGACCATTTCGAGACTCCTCGTCATGTCCCCGATCTCACACTACTAGGGAAAAGCCTAGCAGCAAGAATATGGTTTTGGGCCTATTAGTAGCGCTGGTACCAGCTACTAATATATGCTTCTGTTTAACTTATAGCAGAGAGCTGGTGCAACCAGCGCCACTGACTAACATAAACGATAGCAGTGTGGTAGAAACCCGCTACTACTAATCAGAAGCGGAATTTTTTTTTGGAATTTTTTTTGAATTTTTTCCCTAATTTTCAAATTTCGAATTATTTTAACCTCTAATCACCCCTCCTCATCGCTGCTCAATTTAATCTCTAATCACCCTCATCATTCCAAATCATCTAACTTCCCGGACGGTCACCCATCCTCTCAATACTCCACTGAGCACGCTTAACTCCGCCGGGTTCTATTCTCCTCGCTTCCAAGTCCGCACTTGTTGTTTTCGACAATAGTAAGATGTCAATCCTATTAACCTCGTGAATTTAGCTTGAGCATGAAGTCACACATTTCACTTTGCTTTGTGTTTGAAACTATTGTTCTCTAAAATATTAGTAACACTAATATTTCTTGAATAATTAGTTTGACCATAGTTTGACCATAGTTTGACCAGATTTGACCACAGTTTGACCATAGTTTGACCAGATTCACCAAAATTCAAAAAACTAAAATAATTATTTAGTAACACTAATATTCTTGAATAATTAGTTTGACCATAGTTTGACCAGATTTAACAAAAATTAAAAACTGATTTTTTTCAATTTTTTGCCTCCAGATCTTAAACGCCTCGTAACTTTTTTTCTGTTAGGCTTTTGAGGATTTTAAAAATGTTTAACGGGGTTCCCCCTCCAGATGCTTTTTCATATAAAAAACTTTTTCATCCGAGTTCGTATGCAAAAGTTATGGCCATTTTACAATTTTTCAGAGAGATTTTGCAAATAAAGTCGAAATTCATATTTGTAAATTTTCCCAACTAGACCACATATCACATGGGAAACTTATTTTCTTTTATTTTTTTGACATTTTTATCATTTTCTTTTATTTTTTTAAAACTGAAAAGGCGGTCCACGGGGGTAGATTTTGACAAATAGGCCATACCCGCGCCATCGCTATGACAGACGATTAGCGATGGCGGGTTTTAACCTCGCTACTACTAAGTTGATAGCGAGATGCGGGTTAGTAGTAGCGAGGGTTAAAACCCGCCATCGCTATCAACTTAGCGCAGCCGAGGTTAAAAACCCTCGCCATCGCTATCAATCTTAGCAACGGCGAGGTTAAAACCCTCGCTACTACTATGGCATATCCCGGGGCACGGTAGAGACCGCTTAGTAGTAGCGAGGGTTACAAACCCGCTACTGCTATCAACTTAGTAGTAGCGAGGTTTAAAACCTGCGCTGCTAGTAGTAGCGAGAGCGAGGTTTTAACCCTCGCCGCCGCTAAGATTCTGTATAGCCTTTTCCTAGTAGTGTCATCCGGGACTCCGAACTCCTTCTTACATCAAAATACACAAACTCACAATATAACCGCCATCGAAACCTTAGCGTGCGGACCCTACGGTTCGAGAACAATGTAGACATGACCGACACGCCTCCGGTCAATAACCAATAGCGGGACCTGGATGCCCATATTGGCTCCTACATATTCTACGAAGATCTTTATCGGTCGACCGCATAACAACATACGTTGTTCCTTTGTCATCGGTATGTTACTTGCCCGAGATTCGATCGTCGGTATCCAATACCTAGTTCAATCTCGCTACGGCAAGTCTCTTTACTCGTTCCGTAATACATCATCTTGCAACTAACTCATTAGTTGTAATGCTTGCAAGGCTTAAGTGATGTGCATTACCGAGAGGGCCCAGAGATACCTCTCCGACAATCGGAGTGACAAATCCTAATCTTGAAATACGCCAACCCAACATCCGCCTTTGGAGACACCTGTAGTACTCCTTTATAATCACCCGATTCGTTGCTGACGCTTTGGTAGTACCCAAAGTGTTCCTCCGACAAACGGAGTTGCATAATCTCATAGTCATAGGAACATGTATAAGTCATGAAGGAAGCAATAGCAACATACTAAACGATCGTGGTGCTATGCTAACGGAATGGGTCATGTCAATCGATCATTCAACTAATGATGTGACCTTGTTAATCAAATAACAACTCCTTGTTCATGGTTAGGAAACATAACCATCTTTGATTAACAAGCTAGTCAAGTAGAGGCATACTAGTGACACTCTGTTTGTCTATATATTCACACATGTATTATGTTTCCGGTTAATACAATTCTAGCATGAATAATAAACATTTATCATGATATAAGGAAATAAATAATAACTTTATTATTGCCTCTAGGGCATATTTCCTTCAGTATGATGCCATACTTGGCATGGATTGGCTAGAAGATCACAGCCCAATGCAGGTGGATTGGCGAGGCAAAACTCTGCTAATTTCTACGGCCACCGGTCCAGCTCAGCTAGTGGGACACACAACAGGCAACCGACAGTGTGACACCATCAACAGTTTGCAATTGTCCAGTCTGCAGTGTCAAGGTGCTCTGTCAGAAATAGTGCAACTCTATGAGATTTTGGAGGAAGATGAGGCAATTTTCTCTCCAACGCCTGACTGCATTCAACATGTTTTGGATGAGTTCAAGGACGTCTTTGGTGAACCAACTGAACTTCCTCCACGCCGAGCTTGTGATCATCATATTCCTCTAATGCCCGGAGCACAACCTGTCAATATGCGTCCATACCGGCACAAACCTGAACACAAAACAGAAATTGAAGCACAGATTAAGGAGATGCTTAAAGCAGGCATCATTCAAGAGAGCCACAACCCCTTTTCTTCCCCTGTGATCTTGGTGAAAAAGAAAGATGGCACCTGGCGTCTCTGTGTGGATTACCGGCAGTTGAATGCCATGACAATAGTAAGCAAGTTTCCAGTACCTGTCATCGAGGTGTTATTAGATGAACTGCACGGTGCCAAATGGTTCTCGAAACTGGATCTTCGCGCTGGGTATCATCAGATCCGTATTGCTGAGGGCGATGAATTCAAAACAGCCTTCCAAACGCATTCCGGACACTTTGAATTCAAGGTCATGTCATATGGCTTAGCTGGAGGGCCTGCCACATTCAATGGCGGCATGTGTGTCACGCTGAAACCAGTCAACCGTGTGTGTGTCCTGGTATTTTTCGACGACATCTTGATCTTCAACAAGACTCTCAGTGAGCATGTGCAGCATGTGCGTCAGGTGTTAGGGCTGTTGAGGAAAGATTAGTGGCTGGCGAAGTTTAGCAAGTGTGCTTTTGGACAGCAACGCATTTCTTATCTGGGGCATGTAGTGACTGCAGAGGGCGTTGCCACTGACCCTACTAAGATCGAGGCAGTAGAAAACTGGCCCACTCCTCAAAATGTGAAGGATTTGAGAAGGTTCTTGGGACTTGTAGGCTATTACCGCCGTTTTGTGCGTCATTTTGGGATCATTGCTCGACCCATGTTCAACTTGCTGAAGAAAGGGACAATGTTTGCATGGACAAACAACACGGAACAGAGCTTTCAGGTCCTCAAACGTAGTCTGATCACTGCCTCGGTCTTAGCTCTTCCGGATTTCAAGAAACCTTTTGTTGTCGAGATGGATGCGTGTGACACATGAATTGGAGCTATCTTGCAACAGGAAGGGCACCCAATCGCATTCATGAGCAGATCTATTAGCCCAAAGTACCGCGGCCTGTCCACGTATGAAAAAGAATACTTAGCAGTCATCGCTGCTGTTGACCACTGGCGCCCCTACTTACAGCACGAGGAATTCGTCATTCAGACGGACCAGCGGAGCCTGATTCACTTAGGGGAGCAGCGTCTTACTACGCCGTGGCAGCAACGTGCTTTTACTAAACTGCTCGGGCTTCAGTACCGCATCATTTACAAGAAAGGCGTGGACAATGGGGCAGCAGAGCTTTATCCCGTTCTACCTCCCTCGAGCAGCCCCTAGTGGTTACTTCAGGGCAACCCGCTTGGCTCATTGATGTGATGAACAGCTACAACTCTAACCCGCAAGCTCAAAGTCTCCTTGAACAGCTGGCAATTTGTCCGGATCCCAAAGGTCGCTTATCTCTGGTGCAAGGCATGATCAGATTCAGAGATAGGATCTGGCTGGGCGGCAGCACGTCTCTGCAACAACAAATTATTACTGCTTTCCATGACAGCCCCGTGGGAGGGCATTCAGGATTCCCAGTAACTTACAAGCGCATCAGGAGGCTATTCGCCTGGCCGAAAATGAAGATTCATGTGCTTCAGTATGTTAAATGCTGCCAAATCTGTCAGCAAGCCAAGCCTGAGCGAATTGCGTACCCAGGACTACTTCAGCCTCTTCCAGTACCACGTGAATTGTGGGAAATGATCACCATCGACTTCATCGGAGGGCTACCTCAGTCAGGTCAGGCAAATTGCATCTTTGTGTTGGTTGACAAGTTGACCAAGTTTGCGCATTTCCTTCCTCTTGCCCATCCGTACACGGCTGCTAAGGTTGCTCTTCTGTACATGCACCGCATTTATCCTCTCCATGGGTTTCCGGGCGCCATCGTCTCAGACCGTGATCCGGTCTTCACAAGTCATTTCTGGCAAGAACTTTTCAAGTACGCCGGCACCGAGCTTCGCATGAGCACGGCGAATCACCCAGAGACGGACGGGCAAACTGAGCGTGTGAATCAGTGCTTGGGGACATTTCTCCGCTGCTTCACCCACGCCTGTCCGTGAAGATGGAGTCACTGGCTTCGGCTGGCTTAGTTTTGGTACAACTCTGCAGATCACTCTGCAATCGGGATGTCGCCATTCTGTGCGATGTATGTACATGAGCCTCGACAGTGGGGAATCACCTCTCACAACTGCTTCTCTGTACCAGCGCTGCGCTCGTGGATGGACGAGCATTCAGTCATCCAAGACCTCATCCAACAGCACTTGCAGCGTGCTCGACTCTGTATGAAGCAAAACGCCGACAAGAAACGTTCCTTCCGTGTCTTTGAGGTGGGCGACATGGTATTCCTGAAGCTACAGCCATACATCCAAACCTCTGTCGCCTGGCGCGCTAATCACAAGCTCTCCTTCCTCTACTATGGGCCGTACAAAGTCGTGGGCAAGATCAACGAGGTGGCGTACAAGCTGCAACTGCCAGAGCATGCGGACGTGCACCCTGTGTTCCATGTCTCTCAGCTGCGTCATGCTCTGACTCCAGGTACAAGTACAGAACATGAACTCCCTCGCTTCAGTGATGTCCCTGTGGTTCCAGCAGCTATCATGGACACACGCTGGCGGAAGAAGAATGGACGCATGGTGGAACATGTGCTCATTCAATGGTCTGATAGTGTTGTCGTAGCTCATACTTGGGAGGACAAGGCTGCTCTACGAGCCCGCTTTCCGGCAGCACAAGCTTGGGGACAAGCCTCTTCGCAAGATGAGGGGAATGTCAGTGGCACTGACATGCCGGACCCATCAGCTGCTGGTCAACAGGTGGACACGGCTACGACTGCTCTGGCGGCTCGGCCCATATGCGAGCGCCGGCCCAACTCACGAGTCCAAGGGCCTGAGTGGGCGTGACTGCTGCTCACCTACTTACGCTCCTGACCGCATCAGGGGGAGGCATCCAGTGGATCACCCGACTCGGCGGCGGCGGCTACTTGTTCTTCCCATTTCTTCCTCTCCAATTCGTGTATCCCCTAAATTGTATCCTGAATCGCCACTGAATTCGTATGAGAAGCAATAGATCGAGAGGACTGTTACTGGGCTGTTAACACTGCTCGTGGTTCCCTGTAGCGGTTGTAGGTGATGTTGTGTTGTTGTTGGTGGATCCATGGAAGGGGTGCTCAAGTCCGTCCTCTTCGTAGTTCGGCAATTTCCCCTCTGCTCCCGCTCGAGTGAGTTGTGTTGGAGCTTGCAGCTGCGGGTTATAGGCTGCCCCCCTGCTTGTAGTTGTGATTTGTAGCCTTAGATTGCTGCTGCGGGTTATAGTCCTAGTGACTGTTGTAGGGTTGATTTCACTACGAATTTTCTAGTTGGAGATGCTCCATCCTACCATCTTGTAGGTGTGTCTGAATTTCTTCAGGTCCTGTAGAATTTCTTCCTCACTTGCTTGTAGTTGTTCTTAGCTGTTGTAGTTGCTTGTAGCTGCCTGTAGTGTTTGCCCATGTGTTGTTCTAGGTTCTGTAGGGGTGGTAGTAACATTTTGCTACAGTTCTCCCCTGTTTTTGTAGATGTGGATGTAGTTTACATTTTGCTGCAGGTGGTAGAGGTAGTCACAGTGGTAGTTGGAGGGGTTGCAGTTGTTTCTCCTAGTATTCGTCATGACTGCCCTATGGCTGGTGTCATTGTGAATTTGTTTTGCAACAATCTGAATTTGTTTTGTAGGGGTTGTTTGTTCAGTGTTCACATGCAGTGTAATTTAACTAGCATTTTCACTTTTTTACCCCATAATGGTAGTGTAATTTAACCAGCATTTACCATGTAATCCGTCATAGTTTCAGTTTTTTCAGTATAATGTGCCCTAGAATAACTATGTAATTTAACCTACATTTACATTGTAATCTAACCTTATTTTTACTCTGTAATTTAACCTTGTTAAATTCTCAGTGTATTTTACATTGTAACATGTCCCAATTCTCAGTGTAATTTTATGCTATATTTACACTGTGATTTTGTGCTATTATTGCTGTGTAATTGTCCCATAGTTTCAGTGTAATACACAACTTAGTTTCAGTGTAATCTTCATGATAACTTCCGCGTAATTGTCCCTTACTTTCATTGTAATATGCAACTTAGTTTCATTGTAACTTAGTTTCTCTATAACTTCAGTGTAATTCACTGCATAGTTTCAGTGTAATTTTCACTAGAATTACTGTGTAATTTGACCAATAGGTTGTTTGCAATGTTCCATCACAGTGTAATTTGCGCCAAAATTACAGTGTAATTTTCATTGTAACTACTGTGTAATTTGTGCCAGAGTTTCAGTGTAATTATGATGGCACTATTATTGTGTAATTTGTAGTGTACTTACACTGTAATCTGTCCATTTTCAGTTGATTGCTTGTAGTGTAATTTGTATGTAGTCTGCCCATTTTACAGTGTAATTATTGCTAGAATTACTGTGTATTTTGTAGTGTAGTTACACTGTAATGTGTCCCTTTTTTACAGAGTAATTATACTATAACGGATTTGCTATAACGGATTTGCTATTTTTCAGTCGACTGATTTACAAGGCCATCGTTCAAATCTTTGTCCGTCCGTTGTCGCGCGGAGATTCGCGCTTGATCGCCCTGTCCTGTGTGGTTTTCGGGTTGGTTTTATTTTTTTTAGCCCGTTTGCGCTGCCCCGCCCCAACCCGGACAGTTCACTGTTGGTTTTTATCCCTGTGTAGTCCCCGTGTAGGATTTCGCTATAGTGGAAGTAGATGCAACAAACGGCTGGATCTATGTGGATGTTGGAGTGCTCAATGCAGTTGTTCAGGTGTCCCTTCATGCAATTTCCTCCCCTTTTTGTGTGGATGTAACTAGTGGAATCTAGCTCGTAGGGTTAGCTCTGTAAGTGTGCAAGTTGGTTGTCAGTGAGTTATAGTGATTGTGACTGAATTTTTCAGCTAATCCACTCGACATTAGATGTGGTGCTGGTGTTTTTAGCATTTTGGATGTGGTATGCATGTGTTTAGTTTGCTAGATACCCTGGATTTTACCTAGTAATTCCAGTGTATTTGTCACACCTTTTGAGTTGATTTACATTGTATTTTTTAGTGTATTTTTTGAGTTGATTCCCATCATTTTTCAGTGCCAATGATTCCAGTTTAATCTAGTGTATCTACAGTGTAATTTATCCCAGTTTTACAGTGAATTTTTACCAACAACTCCAGTGTATTTTACCCAACAATAACAATATAATTTGTCATTGGATGGACTGTAATTTGAATGCAATTACAGTGTACTACAGTGTATTTGTCATCGGATTTTAAGTGGACTGTAATTTGATTGTAATTACTAATTTACTGTAGTATCTGAGTTACAATGTAAATTTAGTGTAGTTGCACTGTAACAGTATTTCATAGAGGATTTACAGTGTAATTTTCAGTTTAATTGCATTGTAAGTACTGATATCTCATTTACAGTGTAAATTTAGTGTAATTCCACAGTAATTATGAGTGTACTCACAGTGACAATTACGTCAGTGTAATTACTCTGTAATATGTCCCAATTCTCAGGGTAATATGCCTCAATTCTCAGCATAATTTTGTGCTATATTTACATTGTAATATGTCCCAATTCTTTTTCAGTAACGACCATCTCAACTTTGTAATCTAATTTTGCAATGACAGTTGTCTTTCTTATAGGCACTACACTTTCCTTTTCCACTTCTTTTGTCTTGCCATACTTGTTGCATTTCATAGTAATTCTTGTAATTTCATTGTTCCTTTTCTTGCTCACTCTTCTTGATGCCGCGACAGTAGCTACTGAGAACCCAGCTATTTTTGAGTAAAAGTTGAAGTACTCATGCGCTTCTTCCTTTGTTTTGAACTGCATGCCAAGTTCTGGCTTGAAATTGCTGCTGATGTTCATCAAATTTCCCTCTGATGCGGCAGCCTCCTTATTTTGCAGGAACATCTCAATGTCATATTCATCATAAATGCGTCTTCTTCATCAAGGGATGCATTGCTTTCAGGTTGTTGATGCAAGTCCCCTTGTTCGCCCTTTCTTCTTGATTGTTTTGATTTCTGTTAGTTTTTGCTGTTGCTGTACGATCAGCATCATCATTCATCTGCATTTTTTCATTGTCCATGTGTTAGATTTTATTTTGTTTCTTTCAAGATATGTAGTTCAAACAATTGGTTTTGTGACATCTTACCTCATGTATGTTGATGTTCTCAAACAGGCTTGCCTCCCACGGATTAACTTGCGCTTGTGCATCTTCGCCTGTCGACTGTTGCCAATTCTGCATCTGCTGCGTAAGTCATCATAATATTTGTTATTCAGTTATCTTTTCCATACCATTTTTTGTTCTGATTTATTTAGAAAGGAAATTTATTTACGTTTGCATGTCCTGAGCTGTAGGCGGTATCTGCTTGTTTGCTGTAGTTTTCCTTTTTTCTTCGTGATTCGTATTTGCTTGTCCATTCACTGAGTGAACCTTGTATATGATGTCTGATTGTAGGAGCGCAGTAAATGGAAATGATCCCTGTAGTATTTTGTTATGATTGTCAGTATTGTCAATCAGAAAATGGTTGCTTTGTCAGTATTGTAACTCACATTTAGTATGAGGTCTTCTTGTGACATTGACGGTGGATCTTCTTCAGTTACTGTTTTTTGCTTTCTTTCTTCATGCAAATAAATTTGTAGTAATGACAGTTAATAGCAAAAAAACAACGAATAAATTACATTGGCAGTAGATCTTCTTCAGATACTAGAATAATTTTCTTACCAACTTTTGTTTGATTGTGTGTTGTATTTTTCTATTCTGGATCTACTGTTAATGCCTAGGTTTTCCTCTGCATCTATTGTTAATGCCTTTTCTGCATCTACCATTAATCCAGAGGAAAACTATGTGGTGTATTTTCTTACCAACTTCTGTATTTTTCTTTTGTTTTCTTCAATTTTCTTGTTATGTAATGAATGGTCCCAAATTTTTTGCAATTATCTATGATTTAGCTCTCTGATTTAATCACCTAATGATCTACCCTCTGTTGTTTCTTGACTTCTAGGTGGACATAATGAGGGGAGTTGAAGATTTTCATGTACCTGTTGTTTTCCTCTGGATTGATATTGTTGTGTAGCACAAGTGACTGCTTCTGTTCTACCTCCAGGTAATTCCCTCTGCCATGCCTGTGCCTCTTCCCTTTTTCCCTCTCCCATGGCGTTTGTGCCATGTTCTTCTTCCACCTCCCCCTCTCCCATGGCTTCTCTGCCTTGTTCTTCTCCCCACTCCCTCTCTCCAATGGCGTCTCTGCCATGTCTTTCTCCTCCATGCCCCTCTTCCATGGATTCTCTGTTATGTTCTTCTCCCCCCTCTATCTGTCCAATGGCGTCTCTGCCATGTCCTCCTCCATGCCCCTCTCCCATGCCTTCTCTGCTATGTTTTTCTCCCCCCTCTATCTGTCCAATGGCGTCTCTGCCATGTCCCTCTCCCATGGCGTTTGTGCTAGGTGAGATCTGTGAGATCTGTCAAAAGGGGGGAGGGAGAAGGAGGCAGGTTTTTTTCGTGTGTCTCAAGTTGAAGAAGAGCCTCTTGCTGATTTTTTTTCCTCGCAGGTGCTAGAAGGAAAGGAGGACAACTGGGAGGGACCGGTTCAACCTTTTTGTTTGTTTTTGGTTGACCCGTTTTCAACCCGACCCGTTTTCAACAGACAACTGTCAACAGTTCATTGGATGGAAAAATTGACTGCCATCTAATTATAAATCAGTCGAATTACACTCCCTAATTTATAGTTTGGGTAAGTCGATTTTGTGTGAGAAGGAACGATTGAGGAGAAAGAAAATTAGAGGAAGAAGAAAGAAGGTTGACAGTTGGATCCTTAATCTGATGACCCGGAAAATCGACCTAACCAGTTTTTTTTCAGACGACTTACATAAAGGATGTTCCCAAACTTTCACCATCTTATTAGAGAAGGGAGTGTGTGGAAATTGGGAGGGAACTAATATACGGAGAACAAAAGCTAACCCTGACTCTCATGACTGCCTTTCATTTTTCAATCCATGCTGCCGCCACCTCAATGGATGTGTTTAGATCGTGCCTGCTTCGCCATAAGACAAGGAGAAGATTGCCGCCGGCATTAATGCCTCATCGAATGGGAAAAGAGATGAAAACATTGAGGCAAATATTCGCACGTCCGGTCATAAAGAGGGAGACAGTCGCAGTATAAGAAAAATGATAGAAAGGGAGGGCCACCAGAGAGCATGACACCAAGCCATAGAGGACACGTGGCACGTGGAAAACGGTTCGTTCATGAGGTGACAAGGACACCATAAATTTTCGAAAATGGTAAGTACTAAATGTTTGGTACGGGCACATGAAAACCCGCCCGGACATTTTTCATGGCAACTTTAGGCCACGTTCGAAAGTTCTCTGGCTTCCCAAATTGGCTAGCTTCTCGGCCAGCCAGCCAAGCCACCAGACGGAGTGGCGGTTGCGTTCGGCGGCAGCCGCTTCGCTCCGTCAAGATGGGCCAGAGAGGAGAGGCACGGGCTAGTCTGACACTCGGGTCGTTAGGTCACTGGTTTGCTCAGGAGTGTTTTCTCTAATCGAAACGGTACACAAGTCACTTCGGAATGATATTCTCATGTAAATTCATTCAACTCATTCTTCGTCGTTTGGAGGAGCTACGCTTCCGCTGCTCCACGAAATTGCTTTGCGGGAGGGCTGGGCTTCCTAAAGCTGGTTTCGCGGACCTAGGCCGTTTTGGCATCGCTCTTGTTGACGTATAAATGTATTGTCTAGTCTCTTTCATCAGATCGGTCTTTTGGTTGCATTGGCTAGAGCATGCACTTCTACAGCTCTACGCATGGAGTTGGTGAAGCGTGGAGCTGGAGAGGAACCGAGCAGGCCATAAGTTGACTAGAGGATGGCAAGTTAGGGGCAAGCTGCTGAAGCACGAAAGTTATCATGCTTGGCAATTAAAGTTGTCATCCTCACATCATCAAACTTGCTTCTAAAGCCGTTCCGAGCTGGCATGTGCTCGAACGTTCGATACTTATCAGATTCGTAAAACGGGACATACAGCAAAACGGGACTCCATGGGATACTGTTCATCTCCACTGTCGACCTCCTCCAGCCTCCATGGGCTACTGTTCATCCACCTTCGACCTCCTCCAGCCTCCACCTGCGACTGTTCATCCATGGGCTCCTGTTCATCCAGCCTCCACCGCTCCTCCACCAGCTACTATTCAACCATCCCTCTCCACAGGGGGTCCTGTTCATCCACCCCTCCACGGGCTACTGTTCATCCAGCCCTCCACCGGCTACTGTTCAACCTTCCCTCCACAGGGTCCTGTTCATCCAGCCCTCCACGGGGTCCCGTTCATCCATGCCCAACCGGCTCGATCGATCGGGGTCTTGTTCATCCAAATGCACCACCACGGGTCCTGTTCATCCAACCCCCACCGAACTGCTTATTCAAACCCCCCCAACAACGCCACTGCTCATCAAGGGAAGGAGGCGGCAGTTCGATTGGCTTCGATTAGCGGCGATAGCGAACGAAGAATCGCCGATCGGGTTCGATTAACGACCATCGAACGATCGCCGGGTTCGATGAACGCGTAACTGCGGTCTGTCGCTCGCCGGGTTCGATTAAGCGAACGCCTCGCTTCGGGTTCGCTTAGAGCCCAACGCCGCACTCCACGCCAGCACGTCGTGTACGAGAAAACGCAGCGATCGCTTCGCCCCGACCACCCACCGTGTCGGGAACTCCCCGATTATTTCCTCGCCCTCGCTTCTCCCACGGTTTTTTCGTCATGGACGGCCCAAAGAATGTCATGCAATTGCGTCTCCGCCCGCCAGTGACGAAAAGCCCATTTTCTGTCATGATTTTTTGTCATAGAAGTAGGAGCCCACCACATCTATGATGATACCGGGTTTTGTCACAATTATCGTCATAGAAGTGTCATAAGCATGACGGAAAAAAATTCGTTCGGCCCAAAATGTCACGGATGTGTCTTTTTTTGTAATGTTAAACCCTAGTTTATGTGTTGCTTTGTAAGAGGCTGATTTGGATCCACATGTTTTATGCTATGGTTAGATTTATCTTAATTCTTCTTTCGTAGTTGTGGATGCTCGCGAGAGGGGTTAATCATAAGTGTGATGCTTGTTCAAGTAAGGACAGCACCCAAGCACCGGTCCACCCACATATCAAATTATCAAAGTAACGAATGCGAATCATATGAGCATGATGAAAACTAAATTGACGATAATTGTCATGTATCCTCGGGAGCACTTTGCTTTATACAAGAATTTGTCAAGGCTTATCCTTTGCTACAAAAAGGATTGGGCCACCTTGCTGCACCTTTGTTACACTTGTCACTTGTTACTCGTTGCGAAATACCTTGCCACCAAACTATCTGTTATCGATAATTTCAGTACTTGCAGAGAATACCTTACTGAAAACCGCTAGTCATTTCCTTCTGTTCCTCGTTGGGTTCGACACTCTTACTTATCGAACGGACTACAATTGATCCCTATACTTGTGGGTCATCATTCTCTGGCAACTTTAGGCCCCATTCGGAAGTTCTCTGGCTTCCCAAACTGACCAGCTTCTCGGCCAGCCAGCCAAGCCAGCTTTGCACGGGAGCGACGAAGCGTTCGGTAGCGGCTGTTCTGCTCCGTCGACATGGGCCATATAGGAGAGGCACGGGCTAGTCTGACATTGGAGTCGTGAGGTCACTGGTTTGCTCGAGAGTGTCTTCTCTAATCGAAATGGTACGCAAGTCACTTCGGAATGGCATTCTTGTGTAAATTCATTCAACTCATTCTTCATCGTTTGGAGGAGCTACGCTTCCGCTGCTCCATGAAATTGTGTTGCAGGAGGGCTAGGCTTCCTAAAGCTGGCTTCGCGGACCTGGGCGTTTTGGCATCGCTCTTGTTGACGTATAAATGTATTGTCTAGTCTCTTTCATCAGATCGGTCTTTTAGTTGCATTGGCTAGAGCATGCACTTATACAGCTCTACGCATGGAGCTGGTGAAGCATGGAGCTGGAGAGGAACCGAGCAGGCCATAAGTTGACTAGAGGATGGCAAGTTAGGGGCAAGCTGCTGAAGTACGAAAGTTAGTATGCTTGGCAATTAAAGTTGTCATCCTCACATCATCAAACTTGCGTCTAAAGCCGTTCGGAGCTGGCATTGTCTCGAACGTTCGATACTTATCAGATTCGTAAATTTTGTAACACCAACGTGTATGGAGTGGCCCGACATTGCAGATGACGACTGGGTAAAATTTTGTCTTGTTATATAACTCTTCACGTGTCGACGCTCGCTGCAAAGGCGACGACGCTGTTGGAGTGTTTGTCGCTGCTGCCAGCCGGGAAGAGGAAGAAGGGGAAAGGGGATGGCCGCCGACACCGCCTACGCGAAGCGGGTGCTGCTCGCCTGCAACGGCGGCGCCGACGCCGTCTCGCGGGGGGTCGCCGTCGGCCTAGCTAGACACGGCTGCAGGTACTCCCTCTCACCTCGCCGCCGTTCCCCTTCTTCTTCCTGTTGCTCGGTTCTGAATCTAAGCGCGCGCGCGTGCAGGCTGGTCCTGGTGGGCGACGAGGGCGCCCTGGCCGCGACGGCGGAGGAGGCGCGGCGCTGCGCGGCCGAAGGGGCGGCGGCCGTCGCGGTGGTCGGGCTGGACCTCGCGGCCTGCGACGAGGCGGCCGTCGGCGCCGCGGTGGACGCGGCGTGGCGCTGCTTCGGGGACGGCGGGCTCGACGCCCTCGTCAACTGCTGCTCCTACGAGGGTATGCACATACAGACATGCTACTACTGACAGACACTGATACACATGCCTAATTTTCCATCTGACAGAATTATACACATGACCAAGCCAACAAATTGGTTGTTCAGAACTTCAGATCTTCTCTCTGTCTTTCAGTCAGCTTATATTCCACTAATTTCATCCGTGGACCTCTTCCAACCGTGAAATGTGTGCTTGACTGTATGAGCAGGGGAAGTGCAAGATTGCCTCAGCGTATCTGAAGATGAGTACAACAAGACCATGAAAGTCAATGTTATCACACCTTGGCTCCTGATAAAGGCGACGGCGAAGCGGTTCCGGGATGCGCACTCCGGTGGTTCCGTGGTGTGCTTGACCCAGATCATCGGCGCCGAGAGAGGATTGTATCCAGGGGCGGCGGCATATGGCACAAGTTTGGGCGCCGTTCACCAGCTCGTCAGAGTGAGCCTTCTTTCCTGCAATACCAGCCTGAATGCTGACGGAAATCCTGAATGCCTACATGGCCATGATGTTCTCCTTCTGTTTTTTCAGCTATCGGCCATGGAGCTCGGCAAGCACAAGATCAGGGTGAACGCCGTCTGCCGCGGCCTCCACCTGGGGGACAAGTTCCCTGTCTCTGTTGGGGAGGAGAAGGCCGAGAAGGCGACCGGGGAGGTGATGCCGCTGCGGCGGTGGCTGGACCCGGAGAAGGACCTGGCGTCCACGGTGCTGTACCTGGTCGGTGACGACTCCCGCTTCATGACAGGCACCACCATCTACGTCGACGGCGCGCAGTCCATCGTGCGCCCTCGCATGCGCTCCTTCCTGTAGGTAGGTTAGTCATGCCGGCCCTGGGGCTGGTTGGCCATGCTTGGATTTCACATTCCATCAGGATGACTCCTGATATCTTCTTGTTGTTGTTGAATAGCAACAGCGGTTTGTGCAAAGAGATCAACTGTCATAATTAAGCAGTCTCTATGAATGCAATAATTAACAGGGTTTAAGATGGTAGAGTAAAGATCCTTCTTCAGATTAAAAGACAAAGGTCTTTTTTCAAGAACAATCTGCTAAACTTTATTAAAGGAGTAATGTTTACAGGGACTCATACAGGATCATAACCATCGCCGACGTCAAAACAAAGTCTTGAAACTGATTGTATGCCTTACAGTTCTGGAACGAGAAACGCAAAGCCCACCACATAAAATTGGAGCAAAACTTCAGGTGAAAGGAACGGGTAATGGTGTGGAGTGAGTCAGCATAGGATGCACAGTTGGTTTGGTTGGTTGGTTCACTCGTCCTTCTCCGCCAGCGCAGCCTTGCGGCTGCTCCTCTCAGCGAGCACCGACTTGGTCTTCTCCAGCACGCCGAAGAAGATGGACCCGCCGATGCCGATCCACAGAACTCGCGGCTCGATGCCCTGCAAGCATCGTCAAAATCATAGGCATTGTGCTTAGCATTAGCTTACCCAATAATTTTTAAAGAGTTTAAACTGCTTTTCTCATACACAAAATAGGAAACGCTCAAAGTGACTATCGGTGGTACTGTACCTTCAAAAAGGCGCCGGGACCTTCCTCTCTCAAGATTGTCTTAGCACAGCTTACAATTCCAGAGTATTGCTTTGTTTGCCCCTGCAATGGAAGTTGGAACCAGTGGGTCAGTACTAAATTATGTAAAAGAGGATTTTGGTGTAGAATGCTCCATTTAAAGGGGGGAGGATCCACCTGAACCATCAACCTTGTCTTCAGAACATCCAGGGGGGTCGTTATAGCGCCAGTAATCGCACCTAGCAGAAATGAGGTATAAGATATAAGATAGTAGTCACGGATCAAAGGGGGGATATAAGAGCAGGAAAAGTGGGAAAGCAAATACTATAGGAGTTAATAATGTAAGTTGAAAACACAAACTGGGAAATTTGGATTTACCGGCGAAAGCACCAATTAGTGCATTCTCTGGATCCTTCAGCTCCCTCTTTGCCTGAATAGGTCCTTGAAAATTTCAGTTAAAGATAAAGTTGGAGAACAGTTAACAGAAATTGCTGCTCCACGGGGCACTAATCAAGCGACATTGTAATGCATGTCGATAGGTTTTGATGAAAACAGAAAGCAGAGACACGTTTTACATAATTGAGTCACTGACATCAGGATGTGTCAACAAAGCAATGTTACGACGAAACAATCATGCCCCCAAATCTATGACATGCTATTTAACTGAACAACATTCATCGAGGTGCAAAATCTAGAAATATGCGAGTTCTCAATCCCATACAAAAAATTCAAGACTGCAAGTGTTCTGCGGCATAGAAATAAGAGTGCGCATGTTCATGGGAGTAGCGAAGAATGAATAATAGGTATAGTTAGTATATCAACAGTGCTGGACTAAGTACCATAAGCTTGTAACCAATTCGAAGTTGCTCGTATATGCAAAATTGAATGGCATCAAACGGAAGATCTCGAAGTAAAAATGAACCATAACCCTGCAAATAAAAATAAACTAGTGTTAAAATGGATAGAAATTGAAGTGTATTATGTGACCCCAACTTTTTAACAATCAGATTAATAATTGACATATTTTAGAGAAAATCAATGGATTCAAGTCATTATATTTCTCCTGATATATGAAATAGCAAAGAAAACTTAAATCTAATATCGGACAATAGATTGTTCACCAACTAAGAGCTCAGAAGATACATACAGCAAAAAGACCTCTAAATCCTTCCTTGGCAACTATGAGACGAACAGCATCAGGCGCAGTCCTGAATTGACCTGTTTGCATCCTTTGTTTGACCACCTGAATGCAAAGCAATCAATTTTCAATGACAAACAAAATTTAATGAACAGAAACTAGAAAACAAAAAGATACTGACCTCTGTGGGGACACGAATGAGAGAAGCACCCAACCCTCCAACAGCACCTGCAGTCTGTAGCATCCTCATTCAGAATAAAAGGCTGGCATAAACCAACATGCTTAAGGGAGTAAGAATGCATAAAGACGGTGTAAAATAACATTATTTAAGCTTAAGCATCATATGGGCCGTCGACAAGTTTGCTAATGTAAACATGAAAAAGTGAAAAGGAGAGTGTGCCTTGCTGTAAGCAATCAGCTAGTCCAACATAAAGTGTGTATGAACTTACAAGATGAGCAACAGCACTCAAATTTTCAGGAAACATGTCCAGTAGCTTCCGTTTAGTTGGTTCGTATATTCCCACAAACAGAGCAGAAGCCCTGCAATAATTTACAAAGCAGCTCAAGAAAATCAAAACACTATATATTGAAGGCAATTATGGCAGCGATTTCATCTCATGGACAATGGTACACACATTTTATTAGAAGTTGTGGTGCAATGTGAAGAGAACGCATATGCTAGTGTAACTGTTTAACATGTTGTAGACTCACGGGAGAACACCGACAAGATTTCCACCCAAGCCAGAATATAGGCCTTTCCATTGAATTTGACTTCCAGCTCGAGCAGCCTGCAGATATAAAAAAAGAAGTCAAGACAAAATGTGTGCGCTGGATTTGTGCATTGCTACTTTAGTTACCTAATATAAGAGCGTTTAGATCACTACTTTAGTTACCTAAACGCTCTTATATTAGTTTACAGAGGGAGTAGTTAAGAATAAGACTTCTCATAGAGAAACTAAACAGTGAACAAGAAAAAAAATATGCTGACACCATAAATGAAGGACACAGTTATATTAGTTAGTGAGTGAACACTTGGACAATAGTAGCCAGCATTAACGGTTGAACACTAGCACGGTCGTGTTTGGTTGCGAACAGGTAGCCCATGTAGAAGGAACACAATGAAGGTTGTCCTGATTACTGATTAGTGTCATTCAAAGTTGGAAATAGGTAATATGCACTTTTATTGTGGTTTCCCCCCATTGGGGACAGAGATCTGTGCCAGGTTCAGACATGGCACCCAGTGCAGGCATAACAGTCAGTCAGGCAATGGCATCCCTAAGCAAGTGATTGTTGGGCATTCATTCAGTGTAAGATAAGCCGTTGCTTGGGAGCAGGTTTGGGGTCTAATTGACATGCCATTGCATTGCAAACAAGGAAATTCGGAGACTGAGCTGTACATCTTCAGACCAAATAGAAAAAGAAAAAAAAAACGGGTGGCTACTGATTTGAAGTGCGGAGGCGGCTCACCTGAAGCCTGGTCTTGATGGTGTCGATGGGGTAGAGCGCCGTCTCCACCACGACCCCGGCGGCGCCTCCGGCTATGACACCCTCTGCAGGCAAGCGAGCAGAGAAAAAAAAACAGCATACATAATAATCAGTCCCCTTCATCCGCGACTGACTGCAAGGAAGGCTGCAGAAAGCGGAGCGAGCTTGCACTGCAGCCGCTGGAGGAGGCGACGCACCGCATAGGATCTGGAGGAAATTGAAGGGCTTCTCGTCCCCTTCCCCGCTGCCGCCGCCGCCGCCCATGTCTGCCCGCCAGCCGCCGGGAAACCTGCGCCGAGGGAGGTCTGGAGGAAAAGAGAGAACAGGTGAGGCCATTTGCCGCGGGAATCTGCGGGGGAGAGGAGAGGAGGAGAGGATTCGCACCTGAGGAGGGGAGGAGCCGCGGGGGACAAGAGCAGAGCGGTGGATTGGGGAGGAAGAAGAACAAGAGGGTTTTAAGCCTAGCCTAGCCTAGCTTTCGGGATTGGGTCGCGAGCTAAGCTGATACATCCCGGATGGGTTAATTACGTAGAGGGCCTGGGCCCATTTGCGGCACCTGGGTTCTTTCTTTTTGGGCTCTTAGCGGCCGGCCCATTTGAGCGTACAAGACGGAAGCAGCGGCAGCCAGGCCAGCATCCCGGATGTGAAGGCTATCGGCCTGTTAAGCCACTTGGTTGCTGGGCTTCTAGGCTCACTCACTCGCTTTTTCGGCCTGCAGGTCCGTGTTTTCCGCCAGGTCAGTGTGACGACGATGCAAACCGATATCACTGAATTAAATTCAGTTTTTTCTTTCATATATAATTCAGCATCAAACTGAAGATCGATCGGTTTCAGGTTTCTTCTGTGCGGTTTTTGGCCCTCGTCTTTTTCTCTTTCTGCCTATCCTGAGTTCTAGCCAGGCACGAGCGCGGGCGGCTCCGTGGTGCTCGGGGTAGGGTGCGGTGGCCACCGATCTAAAGTAGTTGAGGTCATCGGTGGCACGGTTCTTGTGTCGGTGTGCGGTCGGCGAGTGACAACAGAGTGATGGTTCATGGGCTTTACCTAAGCAGCTACCGGGTGAGGAGCTGGAGGGCGGGCCTCGTTGGTAGGCATGCTGATGTGTGGTGTGTGTGGTTTGGGAGACAGGTCCGGTCGAAAGCATTATCCACGGTCGTGTCTGGAACCAGCGGTGACAATGCTTCTCGAGCGGTGTTTCCTTATTGTTGACACCATCGAGGTGATACTCCATCTGAATCGGAGATGTATTATCCTCATGGTGGGTGGCCGAGTGTTTGGCATGGACCATCATGTGACTCTGCACGCCCTCTAAAGTTGGAAGTAAGTTGGTGATATACTGTGGCGAATTCTGAGTTGCTTGCCCATGGGGATGGGATGGTGATAGCGCTTGCTCGGGGAAAAGTGACGACGGTGACGTCGATGTGTTACCTTGATGAGGACTTCCACTTAGTGTTGTGCATGGGGTATTTTATATGTGTGCCACTCCGCAATTTGTGACGGTTTTCACCTGATTTTTTGTTAATTAACAGTCAATTATTTTCCTTTTAATTAAGTTAATAATGGATGATGTATGTAGATCTTTTGTCTCCATTAAAAAAACACTCACACTGGTTTCACTTTCTATTGATGAATAAATCATGTCGGTCCTAAGGAAAAGGTTATACCAACACAATGGATGCTATCCGATACAACCTCGAGCATTCTTAAATTTGAATAACCGCGCAACTTTGGGCATTGCTTTTTTCGGGGAGCTTTGAGGTGTCCAAATCCCAAGGGAAGAAGAAATGAGAAACCAAAATGGATAGTCGTGGTATTCAGTTTGGATTGAATTGGTTGCCACCAACCCAGGTAGAGGACACGCATCTTCGTCCCGTGATCATCGATCCTCACCAGTCACAGTCAGGCAGTCATCATTCACCAGTTTGTTTCCGTTACGACTGTGATAAAAGCTCACCATACCGGACGCGACGTTACCGCACTCATCTAATTATGAACAAGCATGGATACATAAGATATTGTACATTTTATTCTTGTATATGCATGGTACGCTACTCGATCTTCCTCACTGTTGCTACCTGGAAATTCATGGGCTCCAAATTATGAAGTACTCCCTCTGTAAACTAATATAAGAGCGTTTAGATAACTAAAATAGTGATCTAAATGCTCTTATATTAGTTTACAGAGGGAGTAGCTTTTTTTTTCGAAAAGGGGGACTCCAAATTATGGAGTAGCTAGCTAGGTGGTTTTCAGCAACTGCTGGCGTCTGACGGAGAAACTCGTGGACACGTCGCCGTCGCGGGGGACTGATATGAGTACGTCACCACAGGTCGATGGATGTAAACAGTTGATTAAGTACAGTGATGGTACTGGCTAATCAACCAAGTGCTTGTAGCATATACGTGGAAGAGCTAGCGACCGTGCACCTAACAACAAGCTGATGGTGTTGACAATTGGAGTTTAGCCACCCGTCTTCTCACATAAATACGCCATGAATGATCAGATCAGATTGCTCTAATAACACAGGCACAGGCGATTTCACTCTCTCTCTCCCTCTGTCATTCAGGTCAAGTGAGCATGCATATAGTTTCTAGCCTCTGAATAAAAAACTACGTGTACAGGATCTCGATAGCAGGTGCTAGCTGAAGTGTTGAACCACTCAAGATCTCGTTAGCAGGTAGTAGTAGCTGCCGATCGGAGGAGGAACCGTACCACAGCCCAGGCAACAAAATCGGTGGTAGTTGATGAGCTATACCCATTTTTCTTGTGCGAGCTAGCTAGTAGTATCGTGGCAAGTAGGCGAGCGAGATATTATGAATTTATGCATGTGTGGTAGTAGTACTGGACTACGAGAGGTACACACACTGTTATTTCGAGGGCAACTGTTAGACTAGCCCGGCACTACATTAGTTCCCACCATCTGCAGACTGCAGACCACAAACAGAGGAGCCGATCAATCATGAATGCAGCCAAAGCACTGTGACGCATTCAGTTGCTAGCTACTAGTACCCCTACCCCCACGCTGCATGCCAATCTTCCGCACGCAAATTAATCCAAGACGCCCGTCACACACGCACAAGGCATGGGGCGTCCCTTGACAGGTTTGTTTGATTGGCCGCCGGTGGGAATATGTCTCGGAAAATATCCAACACACACGGAACCGTGGATTATTCGTCGCTGTTACGAGCTGCATGGTCCCGTGATCCTCTGCATAATAATATGCTGTCATCACCACTGCGCCGTGCTTATGGATCATGGGTTATTTCAGCCGCGGTCAGGAAATCCGGCCCGTCCGCGTACACGCCCTGAAGCGTTTGCTGACAGCGCCCGGCACGTCTTATAGGTTTGCTCCCACGCCCGTGTTCCTCGTATATGAAACCCTATACAACCCATGCAACGCTAAGTGCATAACATGACCAAGACGTTTAATTCATCCTCTACAGATGAATCATATCTCATAGCCGGACAAAAGGATCAAAGTTCATCGACAGACAATGCAGATTCATACTACAAACGATTCAAAAATAAAATAAAACATAGATAAACATATAAGGATAGTTGAAATCACCATTTCCTCGCCGCCCCGTTCCCCTTGCGAGCGCCCCGCTGCTCTGCACCCCCGTGTCACTATTAGAAAAAGGACCTAATGTGAAGCTCATTAGTCCCGGTTTGTAATTGAACCGACACTAATGTGACCTTAGTGCCGGTTCCAACAGCTAGGCAGGCGGCGCTCATTAGTACCGGTTCGTGGCGAACCTTTAGTACCGGTTCGTGCCACGAAGCGGTACAAAAGAGGTGGTGGCCTTTAGTACGGGTTGGTGGCTCCAACCGGTACTAAAGACCCCCCCCCCTTTAGTACGGGTTCGTGCCACCAACCGATACTAAAGGGGTGCGCTGCCACCCGCAGTGCACAATGTTTAGTCTCACCTTGCTGGTTGAGAGGAGCTCGCACCGGTTTATAAGCCCCGCCGCGGCTACCGTGTCGAGCTCCTCTCTAAGCAGGCCTTTGTGGGCCTATTGCAAGTCTTCTGCCCTCTGGGCCCTACTGGGCCGTACGGGCCTGCATCCTAGCCCAACTAGAGGTTGGATTTCTAGTCGTATGCAAGTTGTACCGGCCCAGTAGGTGGGCTGTTTTTGTTTTATTTCAAAAAAGTAAAAAATAAATCCTACCAACCGGGACTAAAGGTCCCCCAGACCACGGCGTGCCTCGTGCCACGTGGTGGCCCTTTAGTGCCGGTTCGTGCTGAACCGAGACTAGGGGGGGCTTTAGTCCCCACACTTTAGTGCCTACAAACCGGTAATATAGCTCCGTTTTCTACTAGTGTGTACGCATCAGCGTGCGGAGGTGCATCGTCGTAGGAGCTGCAGTTGTCCGTCAGGTCGAAGTCGTCGGAGCACCATTGGCCTGACAACCTCCATAGTAGGCGTTCCCGCTCCCTCGCATGTTGGGCCGCCTTCGCCTTGGCCGTCGCCCCCTTGGATGCCTCGTGCTCCGACAACTCGATGGTCAGTCAGAGTGCCTTGGCATTATAGCACCGAAGCCGCCGCGCATCCGTCTCCGCTGTTGTGAGGGAGTGGCGGAGGACTGACGCGAGGAGCGCGGCCTTGGGATCCATCTGTGCTCTCGGCGAGCTGCCCGTGCCTCAGATTCAGGCGTCCTCGTCCGAGCCGTGCATGAGGACCAACCGGTGCCCGGGTACCCCTTCCGGAGCAGATTGAACCCGCGTTGGGGGGCGGCGTACCTAGACAGCCGAGGCGCGGAGCGGGCGGAGTAATGCAGCGGTCGGGACAACCCGACGACATCGTCGGCACTTTGTTGACGGGTGACGGGTGTTGTGGAATCGAAGCTGCCGTCGCCGCCTTGTTCGAGCAGCGACCACCTCCAAGCAACGGGGAGTGCGACCTCCTCCACATCGCCAGGTTCCGCTTTGAGTAACTGGCTCGACCACTCATTGGTGCCGCCTGATCCGCCACCGGAGCTGGCGCTGCTGATGTCGCTGGCCGTCAATCAAAATCAGAGGCGACTTAGAGCATAGTGGACGAAGAAAGGAGTTGAGTGGACTGACGGATTGACTTCAATCTAAGGTTCTCCGGATGGGGATATTTGTGGAGGCAAGGATGGGCCAGGCCAACGTGGAGGACGTGCCTCGGCCACCATCTCCGTCCTAAATTTAGACTGAATATGAGAGGTACCGGACAGTGGCCATTTGAGGTCAGTTTAAGGCGCCCGGATGGGTCGGGCTTTTTGACTGATCCGTAACCCGTCGGTCCGTCCGGACGTCCGGACGTTTTGACCGGTTTGAGGTATCCGGTTATAGATGCTCTAAGCAACACCATCCATGTCTTCTCACTGCAAAGGAAAGAGATATCAACGCAGCATGCATACGCATGATTCATCAGTTAACAAAAGGTATGTTTATATATGACCATCAACTATAACTTGCGAAAAGCATATTGCGGTGAGCTAGTTCCAATCGATGAACGACGAGCCGTGGGAATCAGGCAAGTCAACCTGCCGGCGGTGGCAAATGAACCTAACACGATTTATGAGCTAGCTTAGGACAGTAGTGTGCACATGAATTCATTTATGAAGTAATGATGCACGCGTGGGCCTATCAGCAGTACATTCACGAAGAAGATTCTCTGCAAGTTAACCATGCATGCATGCATTCTTTCAGTACTGTATGAATGTACTCCTAGATCGACAAATTGAACAGCCTAAGCGTATAGCACAGGTAGGATAGGAAGCTTCCATCTGTATGTGGACCAACTGAGCTCTGAAGCCCCCGTCCGTCGCTGGGACGTGGCCACCAACGCACAGCGCACGTCGCCATCGGCACAACGCATCACAGACAGCTGACAAGTCTGACGCATTGCGAAAAAAGGCCGAGAATATATATATATACGCAAAGTCGATGTAAGTAGTTACCTACAGAGAAAAAGATTAGTTTGATGCATATGCTGCACACGATGCAGCAGCAGCAGCAGTCGGTACATATGTAGTACGTGGCGCTCGTTCTTGATCCTCCATGAGGGTTGCTTAATCCAGCGTGGCTAGCTGTGCGTATCGCTCGTTGCAGGGAGGTTTATTTGGTGTTGCAACTTGAGTGTGCCCTGCCGACATGGTTCTTTTCAACCATGCGTTGCACGGGCGTGTATGTATGTCTGTACGTAGGGTATGTACACTATATGTCAGCTTCAACCAACAAAGAGAGAAGAACATCAAGGCACTAGCTTTCGGTCCCGTTCCTTGAGAACGGCCCCTTGGTCTGGGCATATATCCCACACCACATTGGCTGCCTGCCTCGGCCGACCTCAACGCCGGGCCTTGTGTCACAAGCTAGTCGCTTTGGTTTGGTGCTGCTCCTTTTGTACAAGAAAGTGTGTGTACGTCTGAGTCACCGCTTTACCATACGACAACAATTTACAACCAATGAAATTGGGAGCTTTGAGCTCCTTTAGTAAAAAGAAAAACATTTTACAACTCAAAGTCCATACATACTTAAGGGCACAAAGCTGGACCCGCAAACCGCTCGCATCCGTCCGGACCGTGAAAGCCATCCAACACGGGTCTGTATCGGCCTTCGGGGAGGTCCGGACGTGTTTTCTTCCACAAATTGAAGACAAAGTGGGGGAGGTTTGCGGGAGTCCGGACACCCAGAACGTACAACTCCGACATCCCCGGCCAACCCAATCCCATCTCCTGGTCCCATTTTCTTTCACTTCGCCCCTTCTCCCCCTTACTTTGCATCCGCACCCTTCACCTCCGCCGTCGTTGTTGTACACCTTCGACGCCACAGAGGCATTGCCGGACGTCCGCAACCAGCACCAACACGCCCGCTCATCCTGATGGAGTTGTCCACCCTGGAGCCATTTGTACCCAAGTACTCTTCACCCTCTGTCGACGACCTCCATGGTGGACACCACACCCGTCAGGTGTACGGTCAAATGCCATCGAGCTTATTCTCAAATGCTACGTCATTTTTTTTGGAGTACGGAGGATGGTGAGCTGCTTGACCATGGAGGATGAGTTGTGCGATGTGTGGTTGGTCGTATCCGCGAATTTCATAGACAAGAGCAAAGGGGAGGCCTTCTGGCATCAAGTGCACGAAACGTTTCATGCACGAAAGCACATTTTACCCTACGACATTTACATCATTCAACCACGCAAACGGGAGGCCGTTGTCGTATCGCTGGCCCACTATCTAGATCAGCGTCACCAAGTTTTGCGACGTGGTTTTGTCAGCTCGAGACAAGGTGGCCATTGCAGACGACAGAGGATGGGATCATAAATTTTGCTTCCTCTTACTCAACTTGCTAATTGATTCATTCACACAATGTTAGTCTACACATTATATGTAGTCCGTACAGGCTGCCGTGGTGTACCACATGACAGAGGGACGGTCATTTACGTGCACACACTGTTGGATGAAGCTGGATGAGGAGTATGTGTGGAACGACATGACCCGTTCATGAAAAACTTGTTGGACATATGGGATCTAGTCGAATTTCAGACATTGTTGTGCTAGACTTAATTTACATGCTATGTATGGATGATTTGTGCTATTTTCTATCCGAACTTTGATGAATATCAGCCGGTTTGCATGAATTTCGTCCAGTTTGTTTAAATGCGGGTTGAAATGTATGCGGCTATAGTTGGATGACGTCCTCCCGCATCCGTGTCCGCGGACTGGTCCCCCATTTCCGCGGAAGGATGCGGGAGTAAATTTGCGGGTTCCCGTTGGAGATGGCCTAGTAGCTCCGTTCTTCACGCACACATCGTTTTTTAAAAAGTAAAATCACACATGTATGTATAGCACTAACATTTAACATAAATATCTAAAAAGGTTCATGGACGGCGGAATACATACATGATACATATGTACGAGGTGGAAATGTTTGTGTCAATGAAATTAGCGTGCCAGCCGGGTTAATCACGGAGAAGGAACTGTTGGAGACGTATGCGTCAATACGTGTGGGCTGTATTAATGGAGCAGCTAGAGCGGAGGGCAGGGGAGACGGGTGGGGAGGTACAAGATAGAACAGTGCGTGCAACGGAGACCTCACAGCTAATCCGGGCGCACACCTGGCGCCCGATCCCGCGCCGTGCCTAGCCGATTAAGATACAACATAACATACGTCGCCTTCACGCACGCTAGCAACCAAAAGTTGGCTCAAAAAGCTGGCCTCCCTAATTTTACACTGCACTCCATCGAATTAGTCTCACTCGCTCTCGCCTCGGTCGATGCCGAGAGGTCAATCGTCGATCCGTCACCCACGCATGTCACCATGTGCGTGCGCCCGTCGCCCGCGCGCTCCCCCGGTCCGGCCGGCACAGACTCTCGTGCACCAGCCAATATCCATCCATTCCACGAGTCGAGTACACACAAAAAGCCAACCTGATGAACTCTGATATATGTCAGGCATACTACATTACATTATGATGATTACATTGCTATTGTATTTTTCCTCATTTCTAATACTAAACGTACATACGGATAAGCTCTAGTTTCTTAAACTTTAATTATTCCTGTCCAATATATATGGTGCCAAATTAAGGTGCATGTTATGTTACTAGTAGTAGTAGTGATTGAATAGAAGAAATCTTGCTGAGCAGCCCAGCAGAGGCAACGACTCCAGCCGATTTTACGGCGCTAGCGGCTACCGCGTCGCCGTCGGTTTCGCAATACCAAGGAACCGGCGGCATGGCCGCAGCCGCCTATATATCTAAGGGCCCGCAGCAACTCATACAATCCATTTAGTCCCTCCCTCCCTGATAGCGAATCCCATCACCATATCATACACTCATTCATCACTCATCACTCATTCACATACATGGGCTGAGTACTTCGCTAGTGCTACTCGATCAGTTAGCTAGCCGGTGATCGATATGGGGAAGGTGGTCGTCGCGGAGGCCACGGCGCGGCAGGTGGCGTCCTTCGTCCTGGGCGCCGCCGCCGCGCTCACCGTCGTCATGCTCGTCCAGTACCGGGCGCCGGCCGCCGGGCTCAGCCGCGCCAGGACGCTGGGCCACTTCTCCGGCTTGAGATCATCATCCGAGGACCAGCACCACCGCCGCAACGGGACGACAGCAGCGCGCGCCGTTGTTCATCATCAGGCGCCACCGGTTGCCGGCAGTGCTGCCCGAGACGATGATCATCACCGTCCGGCGAACGCCACAACAATCACAAAGCCCAATTCTAACTCCACAAGTCATCTTCCCAGCACGCATCGGCATGAAGAAAAGGTCAGTTTGCGATCGAGTTTCGTACAAGTTAATCTGCTTTTTGCCCATGAGCAAATTCAGGGAGCTCTGGTTCAACGGCAATGCTACTTTCTTGCAGTACTAGCAGTTACCAGTATAATTGACCAACCACTCACGCGTTGCCACGAATGGCCACTGAATTAAACAACCAAGATTCTCGGTTGATATATCTTGTCACGAGTCCGTCAATGCTGCTGTCAGTTACAGATCTTTTTAATTCGTTTTAGAATTAATAGCTGCAAATTTGACCAAAAACTGGTGCCTAAAAATAGTACTCCTACTCAAAATATGCTGATGGATCATATATGCATGCCATGTCAGGGAGCGAAGGAGGATGCGGAGTTCCGGGGGCTGGCGGCGGCGGTGGCACGCGCGGCAACGGACGACCGGACGGTGATCATCACGTGCGTGAACCAGGCGTGGGCGGCGCCAGGCTCCCTGCTGGACCTGTTCCTGGAGAGCTTCCGCATCGGCGACGGCACGGCGCGGCTCCTCCCACACGTGCTCGTCGTGGCCATGGACCCCGGCGCCCACGCACGGTGCCTCGCCGTGCACCAGCACTGCTACCACTACACCATCCCGGGCCTCAACATCGACTTCGCCGCGCACAAGTATTTCCTCTCCAAGGACTACCTGGAGCTGGTGTGGAGCAAGCTGAAGCTGCAGCGCCGCATCCTGGAGCTCGGCTACGGCTTCCTCTTCACCGACGTCGACATCGTGTGGCTGCGCGACCCGTTCAAGCACGTGACGGCGTACGCCGACATGACGGTGTCCAGCGACGTCTACTTCGGCGACCCCGACAACCTGGGCAACTTCCCCAACACGGGGTTCTTCCACGTGAAGCCCAACGCGCGGACCATCGCCATGACGAAGCTGTGGCACGGGGGTAGGGGCAAGTACCCCGGCGCCAACGAGCAGCCGGTGTTCAACATGATGAAGAAGCAGATGGTGGCGGAGCTCGGCCTCCGGGTGCAGTACCTCAACCCGGCCTACGTCGGCGGGTTCTGCAGCTACGGCAAGGATTTGGGGAAGATTGTCACCATGCACGCGAATTGCTGCGTGGGGATTGGAAACAAGATTAGGGATTTGAAGGGCGTGCTGGGTGATTGGAGGAACTATACCAGGATGCCGCCGTGGGAGAGGCACCGGGCCAGGTGGACCGTGCCCGGCGCCTGCATCCGAGCCGAGAAACAAGTTTGATCCATCAATTGGTTGATGGATTTTCCAATTGCCTGTTGCTTATAGAGTAGTTTAATTCTACATATATATATACTCCCTGTGGGGATGGAGAGATAGACGATAGAGTATTTGTTGCTATACCTGTAAAATGCTCTACAATGAAAACATATACTGTATCTACTTATTTCCTGGTTTGTCCTGTTTTACCACTTTCATTCTTATGTTTACATATGAACATATCTGAACCAATACACCAAATTTCTAATTGAATGTATGCATTTTTTTTGTAAACACAAAACATCCTTCTAGAATAGGTATTTCTTTAGTTACATGAATATTTCTTAAAAGATGTGAATAAATTTTCAAAATTTGTGAACACTTTTAAAAAATAGTTGAATAGTTTTAAATTGACATGAGCAAAATTGTAAAAGCTACATGATGAATATTTACACAAGACATCCATTTAGAATAGTTATTTCTTTAGTTACATGATGGATATTTCTTAAAAGATGTGAACAAAAGTTCAAAATATGTGAACATTTTTTTGAAATACATGAATAATTTTAAAATTGACATGAGCAAATTTGGGAAAGCTTGACTGCTTCTAAAACTAAAGTAGTATTTCCTACAACATGTGAGCACTTTTTAAATTATATGATTTTTAAAATTTTGGTAGTAACACATTTTTAACCACATAAATATTTTTATACTAACTTATTTGCTAGCTTGTTCAGTTTTTAGCCATTCTGCATTCATTCACTGGTTAGTTAATTTGCAGAGAATCTTGCGAATGTACTACCGCCGCTGGGATATAGCTGGTCCTAGAATCAAGTACCACACATCGTTTGTTCATAATAATTGCATTCATGTACTTACTAACTGTCCTGCCTAGCTAGCTCATCAATCAACGTTAGGTTCATCTACCACCGCCGGCAGGTTGAGTTGCCAGATTCGCACGGCTCATCGTTCAGCGACTGCAAGCAGTTCAGCGCGCTGCCTGCTACTACAACAGGCACCTCACAGAGCTAGTGACAGCACCGAGTATTTATGGTTGATCGGTCTAATACCGGTGTTTTTTTTAATAAAATGGAACACTTGTATTCCGTTACGAACGGCCAGATCGCCGGTCACCGCACTGATTACATCATCAGGGTAGCTTGTGAACCATTCACGGTGTTCATCATGAGCTAAACCTGCACCCGTAGAAGCCAACACATGCGCTGGCTTGCTAAACACGTGTTGCACCACCCCACACACACTCACCCAGTGTTTACTAAAGGGTAGATTAAAGTTGTGGAGCTTCAAGATTAATTAAGTTACCATGTGCGCCTTCACTATAAAAATAGTCCAGACTGATAAAATATCTAAGCGTTAAATCTAGAATTTGATCTCTGATGAGGTATGTGCTCTTCTGACCATCCAACTTTTGATTTGTTATGAACACTGGCTGGTCTTTGACCACTCGTCACTTGTAGTACTGAGGGATGATGGAATGCCAATGAACCGTCACCGATGACTTTATAGTTCAATTCTAACCCAAAAAATATCACTAGTGTTGGCTTCACATTTATGCGTACCAATGGACCAAATTTTGACCCATCATTGGTGTTACATAGGTTACTACCATGGATGGGTGTTCTCTTCTCCTCAATGTTGCTAAATAATATTGATGGCTCAGCTTGAGTCCGGTCACACCATTAAGTACTCCTAAGTGCAGTTAATAATATCTCTAGTAGTAGCCCCTACAAATCCTTTTGGGGCTAACCCCAATACCTAATCTAAAAAATTCCTCCAACTCCAGTAACATGCGCTGTTTTAGCCCGTAAATATTTGTATACATGTTCTGCACCAATTTCACATTTGTATACATATTTATTCATAGCTTAACACCACTCAATCACACAGAATTGACCCACATTTGTCCAGCCTACAAAATGATTCAATTTCGTGGTCCAACATAAGAAGACCTACATTTGTTTAGAATAGGAAACACCCTTTTCGTGCTCATAAGACACAAGGAGGGAGGCGGAACTTACCTCGGTTGTGTGATGCCTCGGCGATAGGATCTCGGTGGAGGCAGGTTCACTAGTAGAAAACCACCAATCAGTCCCGGTTCGTAAGGGCCTTTAGTCCCGGTTCGGGAACCGGGACTAATGGGTCGTTACTAATACCTCAACCCATTAGTCCCGGTTCAAACACGAACCGAGACCAATGTGCCTCCACGTGGCCTGTGCGCCGAGCCGGTCGGGGCCTTTTGGTCCCGGTTGGTGGCTCCAACCGGGACCAAAAGGCATCCACGTGTCTGCATTCCATGGGCTGGGGTTTTTTTTGAAAGGAGGGGGTTGGGGGTTTTGGGGGTTAACTTAGGTGTTTCAGATATTGTGTTAGCTAGCTAATTAATAGAGAGAAGTGTCCTCTCTTATGTCCGTGCTTGCTCGACGCTTCGTAGTATATATACATAAGTGATCGAGAGAACCATTCAAGATGAAGTTCGTCATGCATACCGAGAGAAGTGATCGATATCGACCTCTCCTTCTCCGAGAGATTGGTCGAACAACAAGTTTTACTGGCTACATACATGTACAATCTATATAAGATCTCTTAATTACAAACCACTAGCATTTGAATTGAAGTTCCACATGGTATTCTCCGCTTTATTGATGACGTGTTCAAGAAAGAATCCGTCAATTCCTCTTGAATTGCTTTCATGCGATCTGGTTCTAGGAGTTCATCCGCATCTGCCACGCCTAATTAATTTGAAGAAGGGGTTAATTAATACATATATATGAATGAAACTCAACAGAAATGATGGTGTAATAAAATGAAATTGTGAATATTATTGCTTACGCACTTCATATTGTCTTCTAGAGTAGCCCCGCTTGTTTTTCAAAGTCGCGTTGTGGATGAACTCGCACACGTAGTATCCACAAAAATCATTTCCTTCCTCCTGCCACAAGCACTTTACGAGAAATAGAGGTCAATCAAACTGATAATGAAGCATTATATAAATGGCATTGATGAAAGTATAGCTATAGAATCAACGGGAGAATGCGTGCCAGTAGTACTTACTTTCGGGTATGTATATCGCAGCTCCTTCGGCAGTCCCGGAGCTTGTGCGGTGAACTGTTTCCAAACCCTGCAAGACAAAGAAAATATTTGTTATTACTTGAGATATCAGGAAATGAACAAAAAATTGCCGATATGGTGCGATAATGATCGATTGAACTTACTTGCTGAGCATTTCAGTCATGTCCGCATAGGTGCTGGGATCTTTCCGTCTGGAGTCTAAGACGGTTACTAGTCCACGCTCAAGCTTAATCTCCAGAAGAATATAGTGAAACCTGCACGCATGCATAACTCGTCAATTACATTAACCTCGCTCGAGTAATAAGGAAAACCGAATATGCACACGACAGTAACACTCACGGGCCGTGGTAAGGAAAGAGTATGGTATCTTTGTTTTGATTTTTGATCAATGATTGTAGCAAGTTGTCCTCGGCCTCTTCGGAGCGCTTTTTAACCAGAAAAACATCTATGATATTTGTGTTAATGAACCCAATATCATAGATTTCATTTTTTTGCACTCGACGATCTTCAATCTGCATAATATATTGAGGATAATTAATTATAAATACATGCAATGAAAGAGCCGAGCTATATATATAGACTAATGACAGAAATAGTACTTACAGGCAGTAGCAAAAGACCATTAATTTATCGAGGGCCTTTTGATTGAAGAACTCGAAGAACTCCTCAAATGGAATAGACAACAGATCATTTGAAACGAGGTCGTGCTCCTCTTTAATTTTCAGATACAAAGTGTTCGTCCACTCAGACTCTCTGCAAGTTTTCATGTACCAACTATGGAATCTTCGCATCATTGTTGTCAGAGACTTTTCATCTTTGACGAGAGGCTTCCCGTACTCGTATCTGAATAAGTCCACCTCCATGAAATCAGGAAGTGCATCGTCAGGCAGGTAATCTCCAAGATTGCCATAACCGGCCACTGTCCCCGGAGGATTAGACACATTGAGCGGGGGGCACGATTGCTGTGCTTGTTCGCCGAGCTGGGCAATTTTTTTCCCCTTTGCTCGTTGTTCTGTTGACCTTTATCACCGACAGAGTTCCCGACCGGTTGGCTTGGAGATATGTCTGCTCAGAATGCGCTCATAGTTGGTTCTCGGCGGAGACTTTGGTGGTTTCCTCGGGGCATCGAGTGCGCTTTGCTTTCACCGGATTGACCTTCTCCTTCGGAGGTGGATGTAACTTTGCTTTCACCCTTCAAAGAACTCCTTCACGTGGAGTCTCGCACGATCGTATTGGTTTCCTCCTCGGTCCTCTCGTCGGTAACTTCTCTAGAGGCTTTAGAGGTGGACCGTGATCTGTTGCCTCTCTCTTCTTGTGCTGCTAGACGCGGAGCAGACGGAGCGGCTGCGGCATCTGTCTTCTTTCGTGCTTGCTTACGAGGCGGAGGAGAAGGACTACGACGCGTCGGAGCAGCCGGGGCGGCGGCGGGTCTCTCCGCCCTTGCTGGCGAGGCGGAGAAGGAGGAGGCGGAGTGCCGCCACGCCGCCGAGAAGGAGGCGGAGTGCCGCCACGCCGCCGGAGAAGGAGGCGGAGTGCCGCCACGCGTGCCTCGATCGTCACTCACGGGGAGGAGGCGGTGGAGGAGGCGGAGTGCCCCGACTCGCGGGAGGAGGAGGAGGAGGCGGAGGCGCCCAGCCTGAAGGTCAATGAGCTCCTTCCGCCATAGGCATGGAGTCTTGAGCGAGAACCCAGCCTAGTCTCCCTTCACCGGTAGGGTGCTCAAGCCGAGGTCCTCAAATCCTCCGTTATTTCATCAACCATCACCTTAGCAAATCCTTCCGAATCGGCCGCAGTGATAAGTTGTGCGGGTCCACTAGGATAAACTTGGCCAATAGCCGCCTTGACCTTCAAATTCATGCATCGCGCCATAATGTGGCAATTTTGAGACTCGTGATACCATCCACGGATAGCTGGCGAGGCCGTCAAGACATGCTCCGGCTGAAGCAGCTCGGTGGAAGCAACGCTGCTTCTCCGCTGAGATGGCGGGGTAGCTTCGGGGGAAGCTTCGGCATGTCGTTTGTTGCGATCTGCTGCTTCTCGTTCCTCTTCTCGATCCTCTAGCCCCATTACCCTTTCAAGCAGCGCCTGCATTTGGTCCTGCTCCACTTTCTTCCTCCTCTCGTGGGTTTTGTAACCCCCTGCGTCCGGAAAACCAACCTTCCACGGAAGGGAGCCTGGCGTGCCTCGTGTCCGTCCAGGGTGCTCGGGATTCCAAGGGCCATTGTGAGCTCGTCCTTCTCCCTGTTTGGAAGGAACGTCCCTCGCTGCGCTGCATCGATATAGTGTCGAGTTTCTTGACTGGTGTTTGCGATTGCTCGTCCGTCCCATCGACATCGCCTGCTCCGTGGTCCAAGGTTCCGCCAGCCCGAAGAACCAAGTCCGCAACGGTCTGCCAAGCGCATTGTCTCTGGTTCGATCCCTTTTTCAAGCAGATCATGCTCAGCCTTGGACCACTTAGGCGGGCTTTGAGGTAGCCACCGACCCGTGCGATGGTGAAGCTTCTTCTTCGCAGCATTTTTCTTGTTTGTCTCCGACATCTTCTTACTCTTTTCTGATGTCTTGTGGGCCACAAATGCGGGCCAGTGATCTTTGATCTTCTCATACTTGCCGATGAATTCTGGTGTCTCTTTTTTCTGGACAAACTGGTTCAGCTCTTTCCTCCACCTCCTCATTAGGCCAGCCATCTTCTTAAGAGCACAAGACTTGATTAATTGCTCTATAACTGGCTTCTCCGGATCCTCCTCTGGCGGTAGGGTGAAATTTGCCTTCACTCATTCCAAAGATCTTCTTTCTGATATCATTGACATAAGACACCTCGGCGTCTTCATCCTTAGCGTGCTTATACCATTGTTGGATGCTGATCGATCTGTCCCTAACAAGAACCCCGACCGAGCGCGTAAATGCCTTCTTTGTCCGGATGGGTTCAATCGGTTCGCCGTCGGGCGCGATTTCTATGATCTCAAATTTTTCATCCGAGCTCAACTTTTCTTCGGCCTCGCCTCCTTACCGGTTGTGCTCGATCCGGAGGGCTAGAAATTATAAGGAAGAAAGACGACAATACTTAATATGTGTACATATACCAAAACAATGGATGCATCAATTAACTTGTCAAGACGGGCTTAACTAATATATATATACCTGGCGGACTCGGTTCGGTGACTCGCTCGCACGGTCTCCTTCGCCTTGTACCTCCATTGTGTCACGGAGCCATCATGAACATAGTCCTCCTCTTGTACCGCATTAATGGGTCGGAGCCATCATAATCATAGCCCTCTTCTTCATCCATCCGACCAACGGTGTCGATGAGAAATGACGAACATCATCACTTCCATTTGCGATTATTTCCCCAACATCGCTTCGCTTTCTTCGTCTCGGAGTGCTCCATAGTTTCGCAAATATTGACAACATGTCAATTATTATTCAAATATAGTACATATTTAGGCAAACGAGAACTAGCTAGCTAATCACAATAAGGAATCATGTTAGTGGCCTCGACGCTGCTTCTCTAGGGTTTGGGGTCGCCTCGACACAAAGCTTCAAGGGTTTGGGGTGGCCTCGACGATAACGCTTTTTAACTTGATAAATTTGGGTGGCCTCGAGAGAGTTAATTTGTCGGGTAGGAGCGCCAAGGGGGGGGGGTAGGGAGACCTGCAACATCGCTTTTCTCTCTAGGGTTTGGGTGTCCTCGAGAGTTTTGGTCGAGCGAGAGGGCCGAGGGGTGCTGCAGTTGTATCTAGAGGGGTTATATCGACAACGACGCGACATACATATACATGGGAAAATAATGTTATCGGGGAGGGGTATCGGTACCACCCCTCGTGTTGAAGTTTCTTCTTTCTCCTTTCCTTTCTTTCTTCTTCTCCTCTTCTTTTCTTCTTCTCCCTCGAGAAAGGAAAATAATTAAGGAAAAGGAAGAAAAGAGGAAGAAGGAAGAAGGAAGAAGAAGAAGAAGTAAAGAAGAAGAAAAAAAGAGGAGAAGAAGAAAGGAATAGAGGAGAAGAAGAAAAATAGAATTTCTCCTTTCTCCTCTATTCCTTTCTTCTTCTCCTCTTCTTTTTCTTCTTTTTTCCTCTTCTTATTTATTTCTCCTCTTCTTCCTCTCCTCCTTTTCTCCTTTCTTCCTCTTCTTATTTTCCTTTTTCCTCTCATTCTTTTAGTATTGCTTGTTTTAAAAAAAATGTACCCCGCCTCCTGACAGATTGACCCATTTGCACTTAAACAAAGGGACCTTAAAATCATGTCCGTAGTCAAGTTCCCATATGTCCAATATGTAACCATAATATGTGTCCTTTCCCCTCTCGGTTGTTGCATCAAAGCGGACACCGCTGTTTTGGTTGGTGCTCTTTTGATCTTGGTCAATCGTGTAAAATGTATTCCCATTTATCTCAGATCCTTTCCAAATCAATACAGTCAAAGATGGTCCCTCGATAACAAGTACAGCTCCTCACAAACAGTGCTTGTCACCTCGAGACGTGCTTCCAACCAACTGCTGAAAGTCCCGATGTGTTCACATGTAATCCATCGTCGACCGCCTCCGGTGTTTGAGCGCAGATCGTTCTTGTGTTCATCGACATACGGGTCACCAAGGTAGAGTTCTAGAAACTGTAGTGGGCTTAAGACCAAGAATATCCGTCCTGCATATTATTGAGTCCTTTCCAAGCGTGCCTTTTCCAAAGGGCTCCCCTCATACCGCGATTTAGGGAGACCTATCTTCTTAAGGCCAGGAATGAAGTCAACACAAAACCCGATGACATCCTCTGTTTGATGGCCCATGGAGATGCTTCCTTCGGCCTAGCGTTACGGACATATTTCTTTAGGACTCCATGAACCTCTCAAAGGGGTACATATTGTGTAGAAATACGGGCCCGAATGACAATCTCGTCAACTAGATGAACAAGAACGTGCGCCATGATATTGAAGAAGGATGGTGGGAACACCAGCTCAAAACCGACAAGACATTGCACCACATCACTCCTTAGCCTTGGTATGGTTTCGGATCGATCACCTTCGAGATATTGCATTGAGGAATGCACATAGCTTCACAATGGCTAATCGGACGTTTTCGGTAGAAGCCCCTCAATGCAACCGGAAGCGCTTGCGCCATAATCACGTGGCGTCATGAGACTTTAGGTTCAAACTTTTCTCTGCCATATTTATTATTCCTTTTATATTCGACGAGAAGCCAGTCGGGACCTTCATACTAAGCAGTCATTCAAAGAAGATTTCCTTCTCTTCTTTGGTAAGAGCATAGCTGGCAGGACCTTCATACTGCTTTGGAGGCATGCCGTCTTTTTCGTGCAAACGTTGCAGGTCCTCTCGTGCCTCAGCTGTACCTTTTGTCTTCCCATACACGCCCAAGAAGCCTAGCAGGTTCACGCAAAGGTTCTTCGTCACGTGCATCACGTCGATCAAGAGCGGACCTCTAGGTCTTTCCAGAGGGTAGGTCCCAAAATATAGATTTCTTCTTCCACATGGGTGCGTGTCCCGGCGTCACTCGAAACAGCTAGTCCGCCGGACCCTTTCCAAAGATTACGTGTAAATCATTGACCATAGCAAATACGCGATCACCGGTGCGCATGGCGGGCTTCTTCCGTGATCTTCCTCGCTTTTGAAATGCTTGCCTTTCTTTCGACATTGATGGTTGGTCGGAAGAAATCGACGATGGCCTGTGTACACATTCTTCCCGCAGCTTGCCACGTATATACTATCGGTGTCAAGTAAACAGTGCGTGCATGCATGGTATCCCTTGTTTGTCTCGTCACGAAGGTTACCGAGAGCGGGCCAATCATTGATGGTCACGAACATCAACGCCTTTAGGTTAAATTCCTCCTGTGTGTGCTCATCCCACGTACGTACACCGTTTCCATTCCACAGCTGTAAAAGTTCTTCAACTAATGGCCTTAGGTACACATCAATGTCATTGCCGGGTTACTTAGGGCCTTGGATGAGAACTGGCATCATAATGAACTTCCGCTTCATGCACATCCAAGGAGGAAGGTTATACATACATAGAGTCACGGGCCAGTGTGTGATTGCTGCTCTGCTCCCGAAAGGATTAATGCCATCCGCGCTTAAAGCAAACCATACGCCCTTGGCTCACTTGCAAACTCATCCCAACTTTCTCTCGATTTTTCTCCATGCGACCCGTCGGCGGGTGCTCTCAACTTCCGCCTTTCTTACGGTCCTCACTGTGCCATCGCATCAACTTGGCATGCTCTCCGTTTCTGAACAGACGTTTCAACCGTGGTATTATAGGAGCATACCACATCACCTTCGCAAGAACCCTCTTCCTGGGGGGCTCGCCGTCAACATCACCAGGGTCATCTCGTCTGATCTTATACCGTAATGCACCGCATACCGGGCATGCGCTCAGATCCTTGTACGCACCGTGGTAGAGGATGCAGTCATTAGGGCATGCATGTATCTTCTGCACCTCCAAAGAGGGCATACGACCTTCTTTGCTGCGTATGTACCGTCGGGCAATTCGTTATCCTTTGGAAGCTTCTTCTTCAATATTTTAAGTAGCTTCTCAAATCCTTTATCGAGCACAAGATTCTCTCGCCTTCCACCGCAGCAATTCCAAAGACGGTACCGAGCTTTGTGTTGCCATCTTCGCAATTGGGGTACAACCCTTTTTTGTGGTCCTCTAGCATGCGATCGAGCTTCAGCTTCTCCTTTTGACTTTCGCATTGCGTCCTTGCATCGACAATGACCCGGCGGAGATCATCATCATCGGGCACATCGTCTGGTTCCTCTTGATCTTCAGCAGCTTCTCCCGTTGCAGCATCATCGTGCACATCGTCTGGTTCCTCTTGATCTTCTGGAGCATCACCGTATTCAGGGGGCACATAGTTGTCATCGTACTCTTCTTCTTCGCCGTCTTCCATCATAACCCCTATTTCTCCGTGCCTCGTCCAAATATTATAGTGTGGCATGAAACCCTTGTAAAGCAGGTGGGTGTGGAGGATTTTCCAGTCAGAGTAAGACTTCGTATTCCCACATATAGGGCATGGACAACAAATAAAACCATTCTGCTTGTTTGCCTCAGCCACTTCGAGAAAATTATGCACGCCTTAATGTACTCGGAGGTGTGTCTTGAACCGTACATCCATTGCGGTTCATCTGTGTGCATTATATATAATTAAGTGTCAAAATCATTAGAGAACATCATGAATAGATAATTAATTAAGTGACCAAATTAATAGAAGTTCATCATCACATTAAAACCAAAGTACATACATAGTTCTCATCTAACAACATAAAGCTCTGCAGAGCATCTAAATTAATTAAACCATACATTGAAACTATGTAAAACATTTCAATGCGAAAACAAATGCGATCATAATCGCAACCAATGTAACAACTGATCCAACGGCATAATGATACCAAGCCTCGGTATAAATGGCATATTTTCTAATCTTTCTAATCTTCAAGCGCATTGCATCCATCTTGATCTTGTGATCATCGACGACATCCGCAACATGCAACTCCAATATCATCTTCTCCTCCTCAATTTATCTAATTTTTTCCTTCAACAAATTGTTTTCTTCTTCAACTAAATTTAACCTCTCGACAATAGGGTCGGTTGGAATTTCCGGTTCAACAACCTCCTAGATGAATAAAATCTATGTCACGTTGGTCGGCATAATTGTCATAAACAATAAATAAACCAATAGTTATGAAAAGATAATATATACCACATCCGAATCATAGACAGGACGAGGGCCGACGGGGGCGGATACCAAAACCATCGCACTATATAAGATGCAATAATAAAAGTAAGAAAATTATACAAGTATATATCTATCTAATCATACAAGTAAGAATATTTTTCCTTTTCGGAAAGAAGATAAGAACAAGAGGCTCACCACGGTGGTGCTGGCGATGAGATCGGTGCGGGTGATCGACGACGTTGAAGACAGGGACGGGGCGTGACGGACCGCTAAACCTAGACAAATATGGAGGAAAATGGAGCTTGGCGGTCGAGCTTGGAGAGGAGAAACCTTAAGTAGTGTGGCTCGGGCATTCCATCGAACACCTTGTGTGCATATGAGGTGAGCTAGAGCACCACCAAGCCCTCTCCCTCGGCCGTAAAAAATAGCGGTGTGCTCTCTGCTCTTGCGCGAGGGGGTATATATAGGCACCACCATTGGTCCCGGTTGGTCGCATGAACCGGGACTAAGGTTTGCCTTTGGTCCCGCTCGAGCCACCAACCGGGACCAATGGTGGTGGGCCAGGAGCGAGGCCCATTGGTCCCGGTTCATCCCACCAACCGGGACCAAAAGGTCCAGACGAACCGGGACCAATGGCCCACGTGGCCCGGCCGGCCCCCGGGGCTCATGAACCGGGTCCGATGCCCCCATTGGTCCCGGTTCTGGATTGAACCGGGACTAATGGGCTGGACCGACCTGGACCGTTGCCCCCTTTTCTACTAGTGGTTGTAGAAGCTCATGGACGAGTAGCGTTGTAGTTGGATTGCCATCTGCCCTAAGTGGAGGAGGTTTATGATGTCCTACAAGTAAATACAAGAGGGGGCGTCGACATGGCGGACGACCTACGGGAAGTGGAACATGACTACCCAGAGGAGGGCCAAATAGTAGAGCTGACGATTAGGGTTTCCAACGAAGCATCCAAATGCGAGAGGGGACATGAAGAGGGGTAGAGGAGATACGTAGGGCGGCAGAGGTGCAAGGCGTGGTGGCAGGGACATGAAGGCGATTTCAATGATGCCCGCACCACCACGGCGGAGGGACGATGGCGGGAGGATGAAAAATCTTTGAGCGCGTGAAATAAATGAAAAGTTGCCTTCCTTTTCACCTTTGAAAGAAGAGGCTCGGAGTGAAATTTCCGGGTACCTCCCTAGTTTAGAGGTTGGCTTAGTTGTAGAATGTTTTTGCCTTGCCCCAATAAACTGTAAGTTGAGTGTTTCTTGTCCCCAAACTATATCACCGAATTGTAGTCGTCTCGCTCTCCGGTCTCCGTTCATCAGACACCCTCTCCAAACATCACCAAAACAGTTTTATTAGATTCATCATAAAGTATAGTTTCATATCATATACATTCGATGCTGTGAATCTTAGCAGCTTTTTCTCTCAACTCATCCCAACTTAAGCAAATTTGACTTAAAACATAGCTGAAACCTCAAATAGTTTGAAAGCAGAGGTATTACAAACTACCCTGCGCGGCTCAAACGACCGATGATACACACACACACGACGCAATAGGGATCACAAGATATTATGCTGTCTGGCACATATGCTGGGGATCACGGGACCATGCTGCAACAGCGACGACTAATCCACGGTTAGGTAGGTGCGTGTAGATTATTGCGGGCAACCCGCCCGCCCGTGTCGGTATTTCCTGGGACATATTTCCACGGAGGGCCAATCATATCATACAAAACTGTCAAGCCATGCCCATGCGTTGTGCCGATGTGACCGGGGCCGTAGCATTGCTAGCCACGTCTTGGCTCTGCGTATGGTCCTCACTAATAACTGAATTCGGCACAGTGCTTCGGGTACTTGTTGCTGTGCGTACGTTCATGATTGATGGATCGAACGGTCCCTCTGTTTCTGGTCTGCAGTGCACCAGAGAATCCCGGGAATGTACGAACTGCTGGGCTAGTACTAGCTGGCCTGGAAGGACTAGAGGTGTGTGTACCACGCACGCAGCATAGCTGATGATTCATTCGTGTACTTGCTTGATGCTAGACTATAGTTCGCCATGCATGTTAGGTAGGTGGTTCATCTAGCTACCACCGATAATTGATCGAGTTGCCTCATCTGTGGTACGGTTCCTTCATCGAATGGCATGCAGGATTCGTTTTCGCCTCTATTTGTGTTAAGTAGTTCAGCTACCTGCTGCTATATCTCTCTGGTCCTCTACCACATTGAGAAAAGGAGATTCTCCTTTTTCTGACGCTAGACGCAACGGGAACTCACAAACATCCAGCGGCAGCGCATTCTACACGAAGCAACTATTGTGCACGAAAGTAAAATTGCACATGCAGCTAGATAGCTAGTAATGCTAGAGATTTTTTAGCAGCCCGGTCGATCAGGCACTAAGGCAACGGGAACTCACAAACATCCAGTGGCCCTGTTCACGTCTACCCCCTCCGTTTTAAAATAAGTGTCTCAATTTTATACTAACTTTAGTACAAAATTATACTAAGGCTCACTAGTAGAAAAGGGGGCATTTGTCCCGGTTCGTAAGGGCCTTTAGTCCCGGTTCATGAACCGGGACTAATGGGTCGTTACTAATACCTCCCCCTTTAGTCCCGGTTCAAACACGAACCGGGACAGATGGTCCTCCACGTGGCCGGTGCGCCGAGCCCTGGCAGGGGGGCCTTTGGTCCCGGTTGGTGGCACCAACCGGGACCAAAAGGCATCCACGCGTCAGCATTCCAGTGGCTGGGGTTTTTGTTTTTTTAAAGAGGGGGGGGGGGGAGGGGGTGTTGGGGGTTTTGGGGGTTAATTTAGGTGTTTAATATATTGTGTTAGCTAGCTAATTAATAGAGAGAAGTGTCCTCTCTTATGTCCGTGCTTGGTCGACGCTACGTACTATATACATATAGCCCTCGACACGCTAGCTAGTAAGAAAATGAAGGAACCATTGAGTACGAAGTTAAGTCATGCATACCGAGAGAAATGATCGATCGACCTCTCCTTCTCCAAGAGATTGGTCGAACAACAAGTTTTCGTATCATGTACATCCGACGCTACTGGCTACATACATGTACAATATGTAAGATCTCTCAATTTCAGTCCCCTAGCATTTGAAATCAACTTCCACATGGTATTCTCCGGCTTTATTGATGACGTAGTCAAGAAAGAATCCCGCCAATTTCTCTTGAATTGCTTTCATGCGATCTGGTTCTAGGAGTTCATTCCGCATCTGCCACGTCTAATTTGAAAAGGGGGGTTAATTAATACATATATATGAATGAAACTTAACAGAAATGATGGTGTAATAAAATGAAATTGTGAATATTATTGCTTACGCACTTCATATTGTCTTTGAGAGTAGCCCCGCTTGTTTTTCAAAGTCGCGGTGTGGATGAACTCGCACACGTAGTATCCACAGAAATCATTCCCTTGTTCCTGCCACAAGCACTTTACGAGAAATAGAGGTCAATCAAACTGATAATGAAGCATTATAAACGACAGTGATGAAAGTATAGCTATAGAATCAACGGGAGATGCGCGCAACTAGCTAGCCAGTAGTACTTACTTTCGGTATGTATATCGCAGCTCCTTGGCAGTCCCGAGCTTCTGCGGTGAACTGTTTCAAACCCTGCAAGACAAAGAAAATAATTATTATTACTTGAGATATCAGGAAATGAACAAAAAGTTGCCGATATGGTGCGATAATGATCGATTGAACTTACTTGCTGAGCATTTCAGTCATGCCCGCATAGGTTTTGGGATCTTTTCGTCTCGAGTCTAAGACGTTTACTAGTCCACGCTCAAGCTTAATCTGCAGAAGAATATAGTGATACCTGCGCACGCATGCATAACTCATCAATTACATTACTATAACCTCGCTCGAGTAATAAGGGAAACCAAATATGCACACGACAGTAACACTCACTAGCCGTTGTAAGGAAAGAGTATGGTATCTTTGTTTTGATTTTTGATCAACGATGGTAGCAAGTTGTCCTCGGCCTCTTTGACGTCCTTTTCAACCAGAAATTCATCTATGATACTTGTGTTAATGAACCCAATATCATAAATTTCTTGTTTTTTGCACTCGACGATCTTCAATCTGCATAATATATTGAGGATAATTAATTATAAATACATGCAATGAAAGAGCCGAGCTATATATAGAGACTTAATGAAAGAAATAGTACTTACAGGCAGTAGCAAAAGACCGTTAATTTATCGAGGGCCTTTTGATTGAAGAACTCAAGAACTCCTCAAATGGAACAGCAATGATCCTTTCCAACGAGGTCGTGCTCCTCTTTAATTCTCGAGATACAAAGTATTCCTCCCCGCACTCTCTGCAGGTTTTCATGTACCAAGTATGGAATCTTCGCATCATCGTTGTTAGAGATTTTTCATCTTTGACGAGAGGCTTCCGTACTCAGATTCGTGTTCTTCCACCTCCATGAAATCGGGAAGTGCATCGTCAGGCAGGTAATCTTGTAGATTGCCATAACCGGCCACCATCCCCGGAACATTAGCGACGATGTTGCCGCTAGACACATTGAGCGGGGGGCACGACTGGTTTGCTTATTCGCCGAGCTGGTCAATTTTTTTCGCAGTTGCTCGTTCTCTTGCTCTTTGATGTCTGACAGTACTTCCCGACCGCTCCGCTTGGAGATATGTCTGTTCAGTAATGCGCTCATAGTTGGTTCTTGGCGGAGACTTTGCCGGTTTCCTCAGGGCATCGAGAGTGCGCTTTGCTTTAACCGGATCTACCTTCTCCTGCGGAGGTGGATGTCTCTTTGCTTTCACCCCTTCAAAGAACTCCTTCACGTGGGTCCGGACGATCGTATCATTTTCCTCCTAGGTCCTCTCGTATGGTAACTTCTCTAGAGGCTTTAGAGGTGGACCGTATCTGTATTGCCTCCCACCTCTGGTTGTGCTGCTAGACGCCGGAGCGCAGGAGCGGCTGCGGCGTCTGTCTTCTTCGTGCTTGCTTACGAGGCGGAGGAGAAGGACTACGACGCGCCGAGCAGCCGGGCGGCGGCGGGTCTCTTCCGCCTTTGCTTGTAGGCGGAGAAGGAGGAGGCTGCTGGCTGCTCGGGAGCGCCGGTGTAGGCGGAGAAGGAGGTGGAGTGCCGACACGCGCCGGAGAAGGAGGCGGTGCCTCCACGTGCCTGATCGTCACTCACGGGAGGAGGAGGCGGTGGAGGAGGCGGAGTGCCCCGACTCGCCGAGGAGGAGGAGGAGGCGGAGGCGCCCAGCCGGAAGGTTGATGAGCTCCTTCCGCCATAGGCATGGAGTCTTGAGAGAACCCATCCTAGTCTCCCCTTCACCGGTAGGGTGGTCAAGCAGGAGGTCCTCAAATCCCTCCGTTATTTCATCCATCATCACCTTAGCATATCCTTCTGGAATCGGCTGGCAGTGATAAGTTGTGCCGGGTCCACTAGGATAAACTTGGCCAAGATCCGCCTTGACCTTCAAATTCATCCATCGCGCCATAATGTGGCAATTTTGAGACTCCGTGATATCATCCACGGGATAGCTGGCAGGAGCCGTCAAGACATGCTCCGGCTGAAGCAGCTCGGTGGAAGCCACGCTGCTTCTCCGCTGAGATGGCGGGGTAGCTTCGTGGGAAGCTTCGGCAGGTCGTTTGCTGTGATCTGCTGCTTCTCGTTCCTCTAGCCCCATTACCCTTTCGTGCAGCACCTGCAGTTGGCCCTACTCCAGTTTCTTCCTCCTCTCATGGGTTTTGTAACCCCCTGCGTCCGGAAAACCAACCTTCCACGGAATGGAGCCTGGCGTGCCTCGTGTCCATCCAGGGTGTTCAGGATTCCCGAGGGCCATTGTGAGCTCGTCCTTCTGCCTGTCTGGAACGAACGTCCCTCGTTGCGCTACATCGATATAGTGCCGAAGGTTCTTGACTGGTATTTGCAGTTGCTCGTTCGTCCAATGGCACTTCCCTAATACAGGGTCCAAGGTTCCGCCAGCCCCGAAGAACCAAGTCCGGCAACGATCTGGCCAGTACATTGTCTCTGGTTCGATACCTTTTTCAAGCAGATCATGCTCAGCCTTGGATCACTTAGGCCGGGCTTTGAGGCAGCCACCTGACCCCGTGCGATGGTGAAGCATCTTCTTCGCAGCATTTTGCTTGTTTGTCGCCGACATCTTCTTACTTTTTTCCGATGTCTTGTGGGCCACAAATGCGGGCCAGTGATCTTTGATCTTCTCATATTTGTCGATGAATTCTGGTGTCTTTTTTTTGTCGACAAACTTGTTCAGCTCTTTCCTCCACCTCCTTAATAGGGTTGCCATCTTCTTAAGAGCACAAGACTTGATTAATTGCTCTTTAACTGGCTTCTCCAGATCCTCCTCTGGCGGTAGGGTGAAATTTGCCTTCAGCTGAGTCCAAAGATCTTATTTCTGCATATCATTGACATAAGACACCTCAGGGTCTTCCTCCTTAGGCTTATACCATTGTTGGATGTGTTGGGGAACGTAGTAATTTCAAAATTTTTCCTACGCACACGCAAGATCATGGTGATGCATAGCAACGAGAGGGGAGAGTGTTGTCTACGTACCCTCGTAGACCGAAGCGGAAGCGATCACAACGTAGAGGAAGTAGTCGTACGTTCTCCTCACGATCCAACCGATCCCAGCGCCGTTACTCCGGCGCCTCCGAGTTCTTGACACACGTACAGCTCGGTGACGCTCCTCGGGCTCCGATCCAGCAGAGCTTCGGGGAGAGAGAGTTCCATCAGCACGACGGCGTGGTGACGATCTTGATGTTCTATCGACGCAGGCTTCGCCAAGCACCGCCACGATATGACCGAGGTGGATTATGGTGGAGGGGGGCACCGCACACGGCTAAGGAACGATCTCAAGGATCAACTTGTGTGTTCTAGGGTGCCCCCCTGCCCCCGTATATAAAGGAGCAAGGGGGAGGGCCGGCCGGCCTAGGAGGCACGCCAGGAGGGGGAGTCCTCCTCCTAGTGGGAGTAGGACTCCCTTTCCTAGTCCAACTAGGAAGGAGGAAGGGGAAGGAAGGAGAGGAGAGGAGAGGAAGGGGGGGCGCCCCCCTCCTTGTCCTATTCGGACTCCCCTGGGGGCGCCACCTCCTGGTGCGGCCCTCTCTCTCCCTCTTGGCCCACTAAGGCCCATTACTTCCCGGGGGTTCAGTAACCCTCCCACTTCGGTTTTCTCCGAAACTTCCGGAACCTTTCCGTGTCCAAATATAGCCGTCAATATATCAATCTTTATGTCTCAACCATTTCGAGACTCCTCGTCATGTCCGTGATCACATCCGGACTCAACTCCTTTGGTACATCAAAATACACAAACTCATAATATAACCGCCATCGAAACCTTAAGCGTGCGGACCCTACGGTTCGAGAACAGTGTAGACATGACCGAGACACGTCTCCGGTCAATAACCAATAGCGGGACCTGGATGCCCATATTGGCTCCTACATATTCTACGAAGATCTTTATCGGTCGACCGCATAACAACATACGTTTGTTCCTTTGTCATCGGTATGTTACTTTCCGAGATTCGATCGTCGGTATCCAATACCTAGTTCAATCTCGTTACGGCAAGTCTCTTTACTCGTTCCGTAATACATCATCTCGCAACTAACTCATTAGTTGTAATGCTTGCAAGGCTTAAGTGATGTGCATTACCGAGAGGGCCCAGAGATACCTCTCCGACAATCGGAGTGACAAATCCTAATCTCGAAATCGCCAACCCAACATCTGCCCTTGGAGACACCTGTAGTACTCCTTTATAATCACCCGATTCGTTGTGGCGTTTGGTAGTACCAAAGTGTTCCTCCGCAAACGGAGTTGCATAATCTCATAGTTATAGGAACATGTATAAGTCATGGATAAAAGCAATAGCAACATACTAAACGATCGGGTGCTAAGCCAATGGAATGGGTCATGTCAATCGATCATTCAACTAATGATGTGACCTTGTTAATCAAATAACAACTCCTTGTTTATGGTTAGGAAACATAACCATCTTTGATTAACAAGCTAGTCAAGTAGAGGCATACTAGTGACACTGTTTGTCTATATATTCACACATGTATTATGTTTCCGGTTAATACAATTCTAGCATGAATAATAAACATTTATCATGATATAAGGAAATAAATAATAACTTTATTATTGCCTCTAGGGCATATTTCCTTCATCTCCCACTTGCACTAGAGTCAATAATCTAGATCACATCACAATGTGATTAACATCGATAGTTCACATCATCATGTGATTAACACCCATAGTTCACATCGCCATGTGACCAACTCCCAAAGGGTTTACTAGATTCAGTAATCTAGTTCACATCGCTATGTGATTAACACCCAAAGAGTACTAAGGTGTGATCATGTTTTGCTTGTGAGAGAATCTTAGTCAACGGGTCTATCATATTTAGAGCCGTATGTATTTTGCAAATAGTCTATGTCTACAATGCTCTGCATGGAGCTACTCTAGCTAATTGCTCCCACTTTCAATATGTATCTAGATCGAGACTTAGAATCATCCAGATCGGTGTCAAAACTTGTATCGACGTAACCCTTTACGACGAACCTTTTGTCACTTCCATAATCGAGAAACATATCCTTATTCCACTAAGGATAATTTTGACCGTTGTCGATGATCTACTCCTAGATCACTATTGTACTCCTTGCCAAACTCATGTAGGGTATACAATAGATCTGGTACACAGCATGGCATACTTTATAGAACCTATGGCCAAGGCATAGGAATGACTTTCATTTTCTATCTTCTGCCGTGGTCGGGTTTTGAGTCTTACTCAATTTCACACCTTGTAACACAGGCAAGAACTCTTTCTTTGATCGCTCCATTTTGAACTACTTCAAAATCTTGTCAAGGTATGTACTCATTGAAAAACTTATCAAGCGTGTTGATCTATCTCTATAGATCTTGATGCTCAATATGTAAGCAGCTTCACCGAGGTCTTTCTTTGAAAACACTCCTTTATGCTTTGCGAATAATTCTACATTATTTCCGATCTACAATATATCATTCACATATACTTATCGAAATGCTGTAGTGCTCCCACTCACTTTCTAGTAAATACAGCTTCATTTGTAAGTCAGATAAACTATATGCTTTGATCAACTTATCAAAGCGTATATTCCAACTCGAGATGCTTGCACCAGTCCATAGATGCACATTTTGTTAACACCTTTAGGATCGACAAAACCTCTTGGTTGCATCACATACAACTCTTCTTTAATAACTCCATTAAGGAATGCAGTTTTGTTTATCCATTTGCCGATTTCATAAAATGCGGCAATTGCTAACATGATTCGGACAGACTTTTAAGCATCGATACGAGTGAGAAAATCTCATTGTATTCAACATCTTGAACTTTGTCAAAACCTTTTTCGACAAGTCTAGCTTTGTAGATAGTAACACTACTATCAGCGTCCGTCTTCCTCTTGAAGATCCATTTATTTTCTATGGCTTGCCGATCATCGGCAACTCCACCAAAGTCCACACTTTGTTCTCATACATGGATCTCATCTCAGATTGCATGGCCTCAAGCCATTTCATGAATCTGGGCTCATCATCGCTTCCTCATAGTTCGTGGGTTCATCATGGTCTAGTTACATGACTTCCGAATAGGATTACCGTACCACTCAGTGCGGATCTCACTCTGGTTTACCTACGAGATTCGGTAGTAACTTGATCTGAAGTTACATGATCATCATCATTAGCTTCCTCACTAATTGGTGTAGTAGTCACAGGAACAAATTTCTGTGATGAACTACTTTCCAATAAGGGAGAAGGTACAATTACCTCATCAAGTTCTACTTTCCTCCCACTCACTTCTTTCGAGAGAAACTCCTTCTCTAGAAAGGATCCATTTTCAGCAACGAAAATCTTGCTTTAGGATCTGTGATAGAAGGTGTACCCAACAGTTTCCTTTGGGTATTCTATGAAGACGCACTTCTCCGATTTGGGTTTGAGCTTATCAGGATGAAACTTTTTCACATAAGCATTGCAGCCCCAAACTTTAAGAAACGACAACTTTGGTTTCTTGCTAAACCACAGTTCAGATAGTGTCGCCTCAATGGATTTAGATGGTGCCCTATTTAACGTGAATGCAGCTGTCTCTAATGCATGATCCCAAAACGATATTGGTAAATCGGTAAGAAACATCATAGATAGTACTATATCCAATAAAGTACGGTTATGACGTTCGGACACACCATTATGATGTGGTGTTCGGTGGCATGAATTTGTGAAACTATTCCACATTGTTTTAATTGAAGACCAAACTCAGAACTCAAATATTTGTCTCCGTGATCAGATCGTAGAAACCTTATTTTCTTGTCACGATGATTTTTCCACTTCACTCTGAAATTCTTTGAACCTTTCAACTATTTCAGACTTATGTTTCATCAAGTAGATATACCCATATCTGCTCAAATCATCTGTGAAGGTCAGAAAATAACGATACCCGCCGCGAGCCTTAACACTCATTGGATCGCATAGATCAGTATGTATTATTTCCAATAAGTCAGTTGCTCTCTCCACTGTTCCGGAGAACGGAGTCTTAGTAATCTTGCCCATGAGGCATTGTTCGCAAGCATCAAGTGATTCATAATCAAGTGATTCCAAAATCCCATCAGCATGGAGTTTCTTCATGCGCTTTACACCATTATGACCTAAACGGCAGTGCCACAAATAAGTTGCACTATCATTATTAACTTTGCATCTTTTGGTTTCAATATTATGAATATGTGTATTACTACGATCGAGATCCAATGAACCATTTTCATTGGGTGTGTAACCATATAAGGTTTTATTCATGTAAACAGAACAACAGTTTATTCTTTTACTTAAATGAATAACCGTATTGCAATAAACACGATCAAATCATATTCATGCTCAACGCAAACACCAAATAACATTTATTTAGGTTCAACACTAATCCCGAAAGTATAGGGAGTGTGCGATGATGATCATATCGTCACTTCACCCTTAACTAGTTTCTGTTTATTCTGCAACTCCCGTTTCGAGTTACTACTCTTAGCAACTGAACCAGTACCAAATACCGAGGGGTTGCTATAAACACTAGTAAAGCACACATCAAACACCTGTATATCAAATATACCCTTTTTCACTTTGCCATCCTTCTTATCCACCAAATATTTAGGGCAGTTCCGCTTCCAGTGACCATTTTCCTTTGCAGTGTAAGCACTCAGTTTTAGGCTTTGGTTCAGATTTGGGTTTCTTCGTGGGAGTGACAACTTGCTTGTCAATCTACTTGAAGTTCCCCTTTCTTTCCCTTTGCCCTTTTCTTGAAACTAGTGATCTTGTCAACCATCAACACTTGATGCTCTTTCTTGATTTCTACCTTCGTCGATTTCAACATCACGAAGAGCTCGGGAATCATTTTCATCATCCTTTGCATACTATGGTTCATCATGAAGTTCTACTAACTTGGTGATGGTGACTAGAGAATTCTGTCAATCACTATCTTATCTGGAAGATTAACTCCCACTTGATTCAAGCAATTGTAGTACCCAGACAATCTGAGCACATGCTCACTAGTTGAGCGATTCTCCTCCATCTTTTAGCTATAGAACTTGTTGGAGACTTCATATCTCTCAACTCAGGTATTTGCTTGAAATATTAACTTCAATTCCTGGAACATCTCATATGGTCCATGATGTTCAAAACATCTTTGAAGTCCCGATTCTAAGCCATAAAGCATGGTGCACAAAACTATCAAGTAGTCATCATATCGAGCTAGCCAAACGTTCATAATGTCTCATGATCTGCTCCTGCAATAGGTCTGTCACCTAGCGGTGCATCAAGAACATAATTCTTACAGGCAGCAATGAGGATAAACCTCGATCACGGATCCAATCCGCATCATTGCTACTAACATCTTTCAACACAATTTTCTAGGAACATATGAAAATAAACATATGAAAGCAACAACGCGAGCTATTGATCTACAACATAATTTGCAAAATACTACCAGGACTAAGTTCATGATAAATTTAAGTTCAATTAATCATATTACTTAAGAACTCCCACTTAGACAGACATCTCTCTAGTCATCCAAGTGATCACGTGATCCAAATCAACTAAACCATAACCGATCATCACGTGAGATGGAGTAGTTTTCAATGGTGAACATCTTATGTTGATCATATCTACTATATGATTCACGCCGACCTTTCGGTCTCCGTGTTCCGAGGCCATATCTGCATATGCTAGGCTCGTCAAGTATAACTCGAGTATTCTGCGTGTGCAAAACTGGCTTGCACCCGTTGTAGATGGACGAGAGCTTATCACACTCGATCATCACGTGGTGTCCGGGCACGATTTAACTTCGCAACGGTGCATACTCGGGAGAACACTTCTTGATAATTTTAGTGAGAGATCATCTTAAAATGCTACCGTCAATCAAAGCAAGATAAGATGCATAAAGGATAAACATCACATGCAATCAATATAAGTGATATGATATGGCCATCATCATCTTGTGCTTGTGATCTCCATCTTCAAGCACCGTCGTGATCACCATCGTCACCGGCGCGACACCTTGATCTCCATCGTAGTATCGTTGTCGCTTCGCCATCTATTGCTTCTACGACTATCGCTACCGCTTAGTGATAAAGTAAAGCAATTACAGTATGTTTGCATTTCATACAATAAAGCGACAGCCATATGGCTCTGCCGATTGCCGATAACTTCGGTTACAAAACATGATCATCTCATACAATAAAATATAGCATCACGTCTTGACCATATCACATCACAACATGCCCCGCAAAAACAAGTTAGACGTCCTCTACTTTGTTGTTGCAAATTTTACGTGGCTGCTACGGGCTTAGCAAGAACCGTTCTTACCTACGCATCAAAACCACAACGATAGTTTGTCAAATAGACTCCGCTTTAACCTTCTCAAGGACCGGGCGAGCCATACTCGGTTCAACTAAAGTGAGAGAGAGAGACACCCGCCATCACCTTTAAGCACGAGTGCTCGTAACGGTGAAACCAGTCTCGCGTAAGCGTACGCGTAATGTCGGTCCGGGCCGCTTCATCTCACAATACCGCTGAACCAAAATATAACATGCTGGTAGGCAGTATGACTTGTATCGTCCACAACTCACTTGTGTTCTACTCGTGCAAAACATCAAACCATAAAAACCTGGCTCGGATGCCACTGTTGGGGAACGTAGTAATTTCAAAATTTTTCCTACGCACACGCAAGATCATGGTGATGCATAGCAACGAGAGGGGAGAGTGTTGTCTACGTACCCACGTAGACCAAAGCGGAAGCGATCACAACGTAGAGGAAGTAGTCGTACGTTCTCCTCACGATCCAACCGATCCCAGCGCCGTTACTCCGGCGCCTCTGAGTTCTTGACACACGTACAGCTCGGTGACGCTCCTCGGGCTCCGATCCAGCAGAGCTTCGGGAGAGTTCCACAAGACGACGGCGTGGTGACGATCTTGATGTTCTACCGACGCAGGCTTCGCCTAAGCACCGCCACGATATGACCGAGGTGGATTATGGTGGAGGGGGCACCGCACACGGCTAAGGAACGATCTCAAGGATCAACTTGTGTGTTCTAGGGTGCCCCCTGCCTCAGATATAAAGGAGCAAGGGGAGGGCCGGCCGGCCTAGGAGGCGCGCCAAGGGGGGGAGTCCTCCTCCTAGTGGGAGTAGGACTCCCTTTCCTAGTCCAACTAGGAAGGAGGAAGGGGAAGGAAGGAGAGGGAGTGGGAGAGGAAGGGGCGCGCCCCCTCCTTGTCCTATTCGGACTCCCATGGGGGCGCCACCTCTGGTGCGGCCCTCTCTCTCCCTCTTGGCCCACTAAGGCCCATTACTTCCCGGGGGTTCTGTAACCCTCCCAAGACTTCGGTTTTCTCCGAAACTTCCGAACCTTTCCGTGTCCAAATATAGCCGTCCAATATATCAATCTTTATGTCTCGACCATTTCGAGACTCCTCGTCATGTCCGTGATCACATCCGGACTCGAACTCCTTCGGTACATCAAAATACACAAACTCATAATATAACCGCCATCGAAACCTTAAGCGTGTGGACCCTACGGTTCGAGAACAATGTAGACATGACCGAGACACGCCTCCGGTCAATAACCAATAGCGGGACCTGGATGCCCATATTGGCTCCTACATATTCTACGAAGATCTTTATCGGTCGAGACCGCATAACAACATACGTTTGTTCCTTTGTCATCGGTATGTTACTTGCCCGAGATTCGATCGTCGGTATCCAATACCTAGTTCAATCTCGTTACGCAAAGTCTCTTTACTCGTTCCGTAATACATCATCTCGCAACTAACTCATTAGTTGTAATGCTTGCAAGGCTTAAGTGATGTGCATTACCGAGAGGGCCCAGAGATACCTCTCCGACAATCGGAGTGACAAATCCTAATCTCGAAATCGCCAACCCAACATCTGCCTTTGGAGACACCTGTAGTACTCCTTTATAATCACCCAGTTACGTTGTGACGTTTGGTAGTACCCAAAGTGTTCCTCCGGCAAACGGGAGTTGCATAATCTCATAGTTATAGGAACATGTATAAGTCATGGATAAAAGCAATAGCAACATACTAAACGATCGGGTGCTAAGCTAATGGAATGGGTCATGTCAATCAGATCATTCAACTAATGATGTGACCTTGTTAATCAAATAACAACTCCTTGTTCATGGTTAGGAAACATAACCATCTTTGATTAACAAGCTAGTCAAGTAGAGGCATACTAGTGACACTCTGTTTGTCTATATATTCACACATGTATTATGTTTCCGGTTAATACAATTCTAGCATGAATAATAAACATTTATCATGATATAAGGAAATAAATAATAACTTTATTATTGCCTCTAGGGCATATTTCCTTTAGGATGCTGATCGGGATCTTGTCCCTAACAAGAACCCCGCACTGAGCAGAAAATGCACGCTTTGTCCGGATGGGTTCAATCGGTTCGCCGTCGGGCGTGATTTCTATGATCTCAAGCTTTGCATCCGAGCTCAACTTTTTCTTCGGGCCTCGTCTCCTTACCGAAGTTGTGCTCGATCCGGAGGGCTAGAAATTATAAGGAAGAAAGACGAGAGTAATTAATATGTGTACATATACCAAAACAATGGATGCATCAATTAACTAGTCAGCACGGGCTTAACTAATATATATATACCTGGCCGGACTCGGTTCGGTCACCGGAGCAGTCAGCACGGTCTCCTTCTTGTACCTCCATTGTGTCATCGGAGCCATCATGAACATAGTCCTCTTCTTGTATCGGCATTAATGGGTCGAAGCCATCATGAACATAGCCCTCTTCTTCACCCAGTCCTTCCTGACCATCGGTGTCATTGAGAAATGACGCAACTTCATCACTTCCTTGTGTGATTATGTCCCCCAACATCGCTTCTGTATCTTCGTCTCAGGAGTGCTCCATAGTTTCTGCAAATATTTACAACATGTCAATTATTATTCAAACATGGTACAGATGGATATATATATATATATATATATATATATATATATATATATATATATATATAGTGGCAAACATAGAACTAGCTAGCTAATCACAATAAGGAATCATGTTAGTGGCCTCGACGCTGCTTCTCTAGGGTTTGGGGTCGCCTCGACACAACGCTTTAAGGGTTTGGGGTGGCCTCGACGACAACGCTCTTTTAACTTGGTAAATTTGGGTGGCCTCGAGAGAGTTAATTTGTCGGGTAGGGGCGCGGCGGGAGGGGGTAGGAGACCAACATCGTTTTCTCTCTAGGGTTTGGGTGTCCTCGAGAGTTTTGGTCGAGCAAGAGGGCCGAGGGGGGTGCTACCATCGTATAAGTTATCACGATCGAGAGGGGGTATATATATCGACCGCCCCTCATGTCAAAGTTATCTCGAGGGGGTTATATCGACAACGACGCGACATACATATACATGGGAAAATAATGTTATCGGGGAGGGGGTATCGGTACCCCCCCTCGTGTTGAAGTTTCTTCTTTCTCCTCTATTCCTTTCTTCTTCTTCTCCTCTTCTTTTTCTTCTTCTCCCTCGAGAAAGGAAAATAAGGAAAAGGAAGAAAAGAGGAAGAAGGAAGAAGGAAGAAGAAGAAGAAAAAAAAGAAAAAAAAAGAGGGATTCTTCTTCTCCTCTATTCCTTTCTTCTTCTCCTCTTCTTTTTCTTCTTTTTCCTCTTCTTATTTCTTTCTCCTCTTCTTCCTCTCCTCTTCTTCTCCTTTCTTCCTCTTCTTATTTTCCCTTTTCCTCTCATTCTTTTAGTATTGCTTGTTTTATAAAAATATGTTCAAATAAAAAATTTCGAAAAAAACAAAGGTCTTGCCTAATGCATTGTTCATATGAATATACAAACATTTGCATATTCTACAATAATTAATATCACCAAAAAAAATCTGTGAACAGAAAAAAAATCCTTACTTTTTTAAAAATCTATCTTTTGCATATATGAAAACATTAATACACATATGAACAAAAAATACATATATGAACAAAAACATGCTCTGGACAATTTTTTTATACATTTTGAACATCTACATACACATAGCCACATACATACACATATACATTATATATATATATGAACAAAAAAACTAAACTAATAAAAATGAAAAAAACAGAGCCACATATATAGCCACATACATACACATATACATTGAACAAAAAAATTAAACTAATAAAAATGAAAAAAAACAGAGCCGGTGCGGCGCGGCGGCTCACAGCGGGGGCGGCTAGCGATGACGATGGCGACGGTGGGGGCGGCGAGGCGCCCGGGCAGGGGCGGGACGGGCAGGCTCGGGGGCAGCAGGGGGGGACGGGCGCTGGCTCGGGAGGCCGGCGACGAGGATGGCGCGGGCTCGGGGAGGCGACGGCCTTGGCGGCGGCGGCGGCGACGGCGAGGTGGAGCAGCCTGGTGGCGTCGAGGAGGTCGGCGTCGTCGGGGGCAACTGGCGATGAAATTCTGAATTTTTGCAAAGTGTTTGCTTATATAGCAAAGCCATTGGTCCCGGTTCATGAAACCAACCGGGACTAATGCACCCTTTAGTCCCGGTTGGTGCCATCAACCGGGACCAAAGGCCTCTTTTTCGGCAGCCCAAAGGGCGGGAAGCGGCGGCCTTTGGTACCGGTTGGTGCCACCAACCAGGACCAATGCCCCTCCTTTAGTCCCGGTTGGTGCCACCTACCGGGACCAAAGGCCCCTGTGCTGCCCGCGTCGGGGCGAAAGTTTAGTCCCACCTCGCTAGTTGAGAGGGGCGCGCAGTGGTTTATAAGCCCCACTGCTGCACCCCTCTCGAGCTCCTCTCCACCGCAGGCTTTCGGGCCTACTTGCTATTGCTTTTCCTGATGGGCCTTCTGGGCCTACTGCGGGCCTGAATCCTGGCCCATAGTAGGGTTTCTAGTCGTATTCAGACCGTGGGGGCCCAGTAGGAGGCAACTTTTTTGTTTTTTGTTTTCTTTACTTATTGTTGCTATTTTTATTTTTTTTCCAGTTTTTTGTTTTGTTTTCTGCATTATTTATTTTCTTTTTCTTTTTGCTTTATTTTTTAATTCTTTTTTGCTTTTAGTTTTACGAAAATTAAAAACTTTCTGTTAGTGCCATTAGTTTTCAAATTTGAAAACACTTTTTTTTTTGTTTTCTTTCTTGCTTTATTTATTTTATTTTGTTTCTACTTACAACAAAATAATTATTGTTGCTATTTTTAATTATTACGAGGGCCGAACCATAAGACATTAAAGCATTTCAAATGAACTCTAAAAAAGTTGAAAGTTGGCATGGTATCATAAATTGACCCACATAGCATGTGCATGTACAAAACGGACAATGGTATCATACTCGTCATTTACAAAGTTAGCATGGTATCATCATAATAGTTACGGGAGAAAGTCTTCACTTTTTCTTCGCTTGTGTCATTTGCTTATTGCGCCGTAACCATGGATAATCTTCATCGTTTATCAGGATGCTGGGGTCAGCCTTGACTTTGAAGGGAGGAATTTCATGAAACTTTCATAATCTTCAGACATGTCTGTCTTGCCCTCCACTCCCACGATGTCCCTTTCTCCTGAAAGAACTATGTGGCGCTTTGGCTCATCGTATGATGTATTCGCTTCCTTATCTTTTCTCTTTCTCGGTCTAGTAGACATGTCCTTCACATAGATAACCTGTGCCACATCATTGGCTAGGACGAACGGTTCGTCACTGTACCCAAGATTTTTCAGATCCACTGTTGTCATCCCGTACTGTGGGTCTACCTGTACCCCGCCTCCTGACAGATTGACCCATTTGCACTTAAACAAAGGGACCTTAAAATTATGTCCGTAGTCAAGTTCCCATATGTCCACTATGTAACCATAATATGTGTCCTTTCCCCTCTCGGTTGTTGCATCAAAGCGGACACCACAGTTTTGGTTGGTGCTCTTTTGATCTTAGTCAATCGTGTAAAATGTATTCCCATTTATCTCGTATCCTTTCCAAATCAATACAGTCAAAGATGGTCCCTGGACAACAAGTACAGCTCATCACAAATAGTGCTGTCACCTCTGAGACGTGCTTCCAACCAACTGTTGAAAGTCCTGATGTGTTTGGAGCGCAGACTGTTCTTGTGTTGATCGACATACGGGGTCACCAAGGTAGAGTTCTGTAGAATTGTGTAGTGTGCTTGAGACCAAGAATATCTGTCCCTGCATATTATTGAGTCCCTTCCAAGCGTGCCTTTTCCAATCAGTCTCCCCTCATACCGCAATTTAGGGAGACCTATCTTGTTAAGGCCAGGAATGAAGTCAACACAAAACCCGATGACATCCTCTGTTTGATGGCCCATGGAGATCCTTCCTTCTGGCCTAGCGCAGTTACGGACATATTTCTTTAGGACTCCCATGAACCTCTCAAAGGGGTACATATTGTGTAGAAATATGGGGCCCAGAATGACAATCTCGTCAACTAGATGAACTAGGACGTGCGTCATGATATTGAAGAAGGATGGTGGGAACACCAGCTCGAAACTGACAAGACATTGCACCACATCACTCCTTAGCCTTGGTATAATTTCTGGATCGATCACCTTCTGAGAGATTGCATTGAGGAATGCACATAGCTTCACAATGGCTAATCGGACATTTTTCGGTAGAAGCCCCCTCAATGCAACCGGAGGCAGTTGTGTCATAATCACGTGATGATCATGAGACTTTAGGTTACAAACTTTTCTCTGCCATATTTATTATTCCTTTTATATTCGACGAGAAGCCACCGGGACCATCATACTAAGCAGGCATTCAAAGAAGATCTCCTTCTCTTCTTTGGTAAGAGCATAGCTGGCGGGACCTTCATATTGCTTTGGAGGCATGCCGTCTTTTTCGTGCAAACGTTGCAGGTCCTCCGTGCCTCACCTGTATCTTTTGTCTTCCCATACACGCCCAAGAAGCCTAGCAGGTTCACGCAAAGGTTCTTCATCACGTGCATCACGTCGATCGAGAGGGACCTCTAGGTCTTTCCAGAGGGTAGGTCCCAAAATATAGATTTCTTCTTCCACATGGGTGCGTGTCCCCAAATAATACTCGGAACAGCTAGTCCGCCGGGACCCTTTCCAAAGATTACATGTAAATCATTGATCATAGCAAGTACATGATCACCGGTATGCATGACGGGCTTCTTCCGGTGATCTGCCTCGCCTTTGAAATGCTTGCCTTTCTTTCGACATTGATGGTTGGTCGGAAGAAATCGACGATGGCCCAGTTACACATTCTTCCTGCAGCTTGCCAGGTATATACTATCGGTGTCAAGTAAACAGTGCGTGCATGCGTGGTATCCCTTGTTTGTCTGTCCTGAAAGGTTGCTGAGAGCGGGCCAATCATTGATGGTCATGAACAGCAACTCCTTTAGGTTAAATTCCTCCTGTTTGTGCTCATCCCACGTACATACACTGTTTCCATTCCACAGCTGTAAAAGTTCTTCAACTAATGGCCTTAGGTACACATCAATGTCGTTGCCGGGTTGCTTAGGGCCTTGGATGAGAACTGTCATCATAATGAACTTCCGCTTCATGCACATCCAAGGAGGAAGGTTATACATACATAGAGTCACGGGCAGTGCTGTGATTGCTGCTCTGTCCCGAAAGGATTAATGCCATCCGCGCTTAAAGCAAACCATCGTTCCTTGGCTCACTTGCAAACTCATCCCAAGATTTCTCTATATTTTTCTCCATCACGACCCGTCGTGGGTGCTCTCAACTTCCGTCTTTCTTACGGTCATCACTGTGGCATCGCATCAACTTGGCATGATCTCCGTTTCGGAACAGACGTTTCAACCGTGGTATTATAGGAGCATACCACATCACCTTCGCAGGAACCCTCTTCCTGGGGGGCTCGCCATCAACATCACCAGGGTCATCTCGTCTGATCTTATACCGTAATGCACCGCATACCGGGCATGCATTCAGGTCCTTGTACGCACCGCGGTAGAGGATGTAGTCATTAGGGCATGCATGTATCTTCTGCACCTCCAATCCTAGAGGGCATACGACCTTCTTTGCTATGTATGTACTGTCGGACAATTCGTTATCCTTTGGAAGCTTCTTCTTCAATATTTTTAGTAGCTTCTCAAATCCTTTGTCAGGCACAACATTCTCTGCCTTCCACTGCAGCAATTCCAGTACGGTACCGAGCTTGGTGTTGCCATCTTCGCAATTGAGGTACAACCCTTTCTTGTGGTCCTCTAACATGCGATCGAACTTCAGCTTCTCCTTTTGACTTTCGCATTGCGTCCTTGCATCGACAATGACCCGGCGGAGATCATCATCATCGGGCACATCGTCTGGTTCCTCTTGATCTTCAGCAGCTTCGCCACAAAGATCATCGTGCACATCGTCTGGTTCCTCTTGATGTTCAGTAGCATCACCGTATTCAGGGGGCACATAGTTGTCATTGTACTCTTCTTCTTCGCCGTCTTCCATCATAACCCCTATTTCTTCATGCCTCGTCCAAACATTATAGTGTGGCATGAAACCCTTGTAAAGCAGGTGGGTGTGGAGGATTTTCCGGTCAGAGTAAGACTTCGTATTCCCACATATAGGGCATGGACAACACATAAAACCATTCTGTTTGTTTGCCTCAGCCACTTCGAGAAAATCATGCACGCCCTTAATGTACTCGGAGGTGTGTCTTGAACCATACATCCATTGCCGGTTCATCTGCGTGCATTATATATAATTAAGTTTGTCAAAAATCATTACAGAACATCATGGATAGATAATTAAGTGACCAAATTAATAGAATTTCATCATCACATTAAAACCGAAGTACATACATAGTTCTCATCTAACAACATAAAGCTCTGCAGAGCATCTAAATTAATTAAACCATACACTGAAACTATGTAAAACATTTCAATGCGAAAACAAATGCGATCATAATCGCAACCAATGTAACAACTGATCCAACGGCATAATGATACCAAGCCTCGGTATGAATGGCATATTTTCTAATCTTTCTAATCTTCAAGCGCATTGCATCCATCTTGATCTTGTGATCATCGACGACATCCGCAACATGCAACTCCAATATCATCTGCTCCTCCTCAAATTTTCTAATTTTTTCCTTCAACAAATTGTTTTCTTCTTCAACTAAATTTAACCTCTCGACAATAGGGTCGGTTGGAATTTCCGGTTCAACAACCTCCTAGATAAATAAAATCTATGTCACGTTGGTCGGCATAATTGTCATAAACAATAAATGAACCAATAGTTATGAAAAGATAATATATACCACATCCGAATCATAGACAGGACGAGGGCCAACGGGGGTGGATACCAAAACCATCGCACTATATAAGATGCAATAATAAAAGTAAGAAAATTATACAAGTATCTATATAAACATACAAGTAAGAATTTTTTTTTCCTTTCAGAAAGAAGATAAGAACAAGAGGCTCACCACGGTGGTGCCGGCGACGAGATCGGCGCGGGCGATCGACGGTGGTGAAGACGGGGACGAGACGTGATGGACCGCTAAACCTAGACAAATATTGAGGAAAATGGAGCTTGGAGGTCGAGCTTGGAGAGGAGAAAACTTAAGTAGTGTGGCTCGGGCATTCCATCGAACACCTCGTGTGCATAGGAGGTAAGCTAGAGCACCACAAAGCTCTCCCCTCGCCGGCCACGAAAAACAGAGCAGTGGGAGTGCTCTGCTCGCAGTCGAGGGTATATATAGGCAACTAATTGGTCCCGGTTCGTGGCTAGAACCGGGACTAAAGGGCAGTCTTTGGTCCTGGTTAAAGCCACCAACCGGGACCAATGGTGGTGGGCCAGGAGCGAGGCCCATTGGTCCCGATTCGTCCCACCAACCGGGACCAATAGGTCCAGTCGAGCCGGGACCAATGGCCCACGTGGCCCAGCCGGCCCCCGTGGCTCACGAACCGGGTCCAATGCCCCTGTTGGTCCCGGTTCTAGATTGAACCGGGACTAATGGGCTGGCCCGGCCTGGACCATTGCCCCCTTTTCTACTAGTGGTTGATGCACTTATTTTGGGACGGAATATTTCTTATGACATTGTGCGGGTGCTTCTGATCCCAATCTAGTCTCAAGGACAGAAGTACGTATTTTCTCTAACATATACTAAAAGAAATATAAATTGTATTATCTCATTGTACATCATTTTACAGGTATATAACAAATACTCGATCGTCTATCTCCTCACGCCGATGTGGAGTGAATTAAACTACTACTCCCTCTGTAAACTAATATAAAAGCATTTAAAGTTGTAATTTAAATGCTTTTATATTAGTTTCCTTTACGAGTGCGGCTAATCTGCACCCGGGCTCATCTGCACCCACGCTTAGAAAAAATTCAAAAAAAATACTAAAAAAATTCAAAAAATTCCAATTTTTTTTGTGGTGGTAGATAATTTGACGCGTGAGGTGCGCACCAAAAATCAGCTCATTTGAGCATCTGAGCAGCTCTCGGCAAAAAGACAAAATCAGGGTCTGTAAAATGTAAACTGTTCATGCACTGTTTTGACCTGATTTGTCTTTTTGCCGAGAGTTGCTCAGATGTCCAAATGAGTTGAATTTGGGGCACACCTCACGCGTCAAATTATCTACCACCACAAAAAGTTTGGAATTTTTTGAATTTTTCTAGTATTTTTTTCGAATTTTTTGCTGAGAGGGAGCAGATGAGCCTGGGCACCGTTTTGAGTTTTCCTTTACGGAGGGAGTACTATATTTGAAAAGGGAGTACCCTGTAAGTAAAATATGACCAGGAAATTGGCTGACTAATTGATGGATCAAGCTTGTTTCTCTGCGCGGATGCAGGCACCGGGCACGGTCCACTTGGCCCGATGCTTCTCCCAATGCGGCAACCTGGTATAGTTCTTCCAGTCTCCAAGCACACCCTTCAAATCTCTAATTTTGTTATCAATCCCAACACAGCAGTTCGCGTGCATGGTAACGATCTTCCCCAGATCCTTACCATACCTACAGAACCCGCCCACAAAGACCGGGTCCAGGTAACGGACCCGGAGCCCCAGCTTCTTCACCATCTGCTTCTTCATCATGTTGAACACCGGTTGCTCGTTGGCGCCGGGGTACTTGCCCCTGGCCCCGTGCCACAGCTTCGTCATGGCGATGGTCCGTGCGTTCGGCTTCACGTGGAAGAACCCCGTGTTGGGGAAGTTGTCCAGGTTGTCGGGGTCGCCGAAGTAGACGTCGCTGGACACCGTCATGTCGGCGTACGCCGTCACGTGCTTGAACGGGTCGCGCAGCCACATGATGTCGACGTCGGTGAAGAGGAAGCCGTAGCCGAGCTCCAGGATGCGGCGCTGCAGCTTCAACTTGCTCCACACCAGCTCCAGGTAGTCCTTGGAGAGGAAGTACTTTAGTGCGGCGAAGTCGATGTTGAGCCCCGGGATGGTGTAGTGGTAGCAATGCTGGTGCACGGCCAGGCACCGGGCGTGGGCGCCGGGGTCCATGGCCACGACCAGGACGTGCGGGAGCAGGCGAGCCGTGCCGTCGCCGATGCGGAAGCTCTCCAGGAACAGGTCCAGCAGGGAGCCGGGCGCCGCCCATGCCTGGTTCACGCACGTGATGATCACTGTCCGGTCGTCCATCGCCGCCCGCGCCACCGCCGCCGCCAGCCCCCGGAACTCCGCCGACTCCTCCTTCGGTCCCTGCCATGGCATGCATGATCCATCAGCCCTGGTAGTAGCATTTTTAGGCACCGTTTTTTGGTCAAATTTGGCGCTATTAATTCGACGACGTATTGAATTAAGAAAGAAGATGTGTAGTTTAATTCAGTGGCCATTCGTGGCAACACGTGAGTGGTTGGTGTAGTTGGTAACTGCTACTTACCCCGCAAAAAAGAAAAAAAAAACTGCTACTGCAAAAAAGTATTGCCGTTCAGCCATAGCGCCCTGAATTTGCTCATGAGCACAAAAAGGATTCCTAAAAAGTATTGCCGTTCAGCTAAGGAGTATAAGAAACTGGCTAGCTTTTCGAAGAAATTTGAAAACTCCATCACAAACTGACCTTTTGTCGATGGCGATGTGTGCTGGAAAGATGACTTGGAGCAGCACGAGTCGAGGTAGAATTGGGCTTTGTGATTGCCGTGGCGTTCGCCGGACGGTGAAGGTGATGATCATCGTCTCGGCCTGGACCACCGGCGACCGGCAGCGCCTGATGAACAAGAGCACGCGCTGTCGTCCCGTTGGGGGGGTTGTGCTCGTCGCCGGAGAAGTGTCCCGGCGTCCTGGCGCGGCTGACTCCCGTGGCCGGGTCCCGGTACTGGGCGAGCATGACGACGGTGAGCGCGGCCGCGGCGCCGAGGACGAAGGCCGCCACCTGGCGCGCCGTCGCCTCGCCGAGGACCACCTTCCCCATTGGATCAACTACTTGCTAGCTGATGTTTGTTACACTGCGAGATGGAAGAAGTACCGGCGAAGTCCACTGACCATGTACTCACCCGATGCTAGAATAGCTAGGAAGGGTCTAAATGGAGCGTAGGAGAGACGTCGAGGGCTCCTAAATAGGCGGCTCGGGAAACTGACTAATTCGATGGAGTGCAGTGTAATTAGGGAGGCCAACTTTTTGAGCCAACTTTTGGTCGCTAGCTTGAGTAGAGGCGACGTATGTGTGTATCTTAGTCGGCTAGGCACGGCAGGATGGGGCGCCAGGTGTGCACCCGGATTAGCTGTGACCTGTGAGGTCTCCGTTGCACGGCCTGTTCTATCTTCTACACTTCCAACCATCTGCCCTGCCCTGCCCTCCGCGCTATCTAAGCTAGCTGCTGCTCCATTAATACGCCCCACACCACACACATGCGCATACGTCTCGATCAATTCCTGCTCTGTGACTAACATTTCTTTGTTCAATTTTTTTTTGTTTAATCTCTTCGGCAGAAACATTTCCACATCGTACAGATATGTACTCTCTCCGTTACACATATGCATTGAGTTGCAAATTGTTGTGCGTATGGTAAAGCCTTGAGTCAGACGTATGCATTACTGTACAAAAGAAGCAGCATCAAATCAAAGCGACTAGCTTGTGACACAAGGGCGCTCAGGTCGGCCAGACAGTGTGGTATATATGCCCAGACCAAGGGCACTGTCGAGGGACGGGACCGAAAGCTAGTGTGCTCATGTTCTTCTTTCTTTGTTAATGAAGGTGACGTACATACCCTACATACATGATACATGCTCGTGCAACGCATGGTGCAGAAGACCCATGCATGTCGGCAGGCCACAAGTTGCAACAGCAATGCACCCTTCCCCCGTTTTGAAACGAGACTAGGCAAATCTTTTTTTCTTTTTTGGATACGTTTATACAAGAAAAAGAAAAATACACCTTTCCCTTGAAAAAAGGAAAGAAAAAAACGTCCCAGATAAAAGCCGCACGTTCAGCTATAGCCACACTGGATTAAGCAAACCTATCGCGGATCAAGAACGAGCAGCGCGCCACGTAGATATGTTCGGACCTACATCAACCTAACCTTTTCTTTAGGTAATTACACATCGACTTTGCATATACTATTCTTGGCCTTCTCCAACGCGATGCGTTAGACTTGTCAATTGATGTGTTGTGGGGATGGCGACGTGCGCTGTGCATTGGTGGCCACGTCCCAGGGACGGACCGTGGCTTCAGAGTTCAGTCGGGCTGCAGACAGATGGAAGTTTCTACCGGTGCTAACAATAATACAAGCTGAGAAGGATATGGAGCAACAAACTTGATTTACTTCCCCTCCACCATAGATCAGCCGGCCTTGCCGGTGTCGGGAGAGGTGGGGAACCCGATCTACGAGTGGAGTTCTTAATAATAGTCGTCTTCTTATTTGAAGATGGCATCGTCTACAATAAATATTCTTCATGTCTTCTTTCGACGACAAGATCTTCTTCCCGACGCCAATGGTGGTGTGGAAGATTAAATTTGTCTAGGTATGGTCCTTCAGATCTTGCTTCGTCAAATTTGTCTAGGATTGTCCTCGCACTATCTGTCCCGGCTGCTACATTCTCGACAATGGTGATCCGTACTCTCGACTGCTAGCGACGTCGATCTCGTTGTTCGATTTTTTGTCCCTGGAATACCGGTGTTGGTACTCTTGCCGACATTGATGGATTACTTTAATGCTGGCATGCGTGCATCACAGCCTTGACATTGCGGCTCAAATTGAAACAATGGAAAACCCTGTTGGTATTTCTAGTTTTGTGGTTTGATACTTTTGTTATGTTTCTACATCTGCCATCAGAAAAGTACAAGATTGTATCATGTAAAAAGAAAGAGTTTGAAGATCTTGAAGGTTTGCTCGTTTCTTTTAGACTTTATTTTATAATCATTGTAGTCACCTCGTGCATCTCTACCATGTACACTTTGCTACTATAAATATATCATGGTATTGATTGTCAAAAAAGTACCGGTAATAACAATAGCACTTTTGGATCAAGTGTACTACTTTAGTGCATCGCCAACGCGGACCTGCAAATGAATATGGCAAAATATTCATTTTTATGTTCGGGCGTGGTTTGTGGACATGATGCAGCAGGGAGTAATCCAATCCTCTTTGCAGATTAATCCTGATTTGTCCGGTTGGGAGGAGAGAAAGGGGAGGAGACCATGCATGTGCGGAGAGAGAAAAGAGAGGATAACCATGTGGTGGCTTTTTTGTGAAAACTTCCGATCTATTCATCTTCAATCATTGTTGTACAACAAACACTAGAAATAATAAAAATTACGTCCAAATCTGTAGACCACCTAGCCACGACTAAAAGCATTGAAGTGAGCCGAAGGCGCATCGCCGTCATCGCCCCTCCTCGTCGGTGGCGGGCAAAACTTGAAGGAAATATGCCCTAGAGGCAATAATAAAGTAGTTATTTATATTTCCTTATATCATGATAAATGTTTATTATTCATGCTAGAATTGTATTAACCGAAAAGTTGGTACATATGTGAATACATAGACAAAATACATAGACAAAACATAGTGACCCTAGTATGCCTCTACTTGACTAGCTCGTTAATCACAGATGGTTATGTTTCCTAACCATAGACATGTGTTGTCATTTGATTAACGGGATCACATCATTAGGTGAATAATGTGATGGACAAGACCCATTTGTTAGCTTAGCATTATGATCATTACAGTTTCATTGCTACTGCTTTCTTCATGACTTATACATGATCCTCAGACTATGAGATAATGCAACTCCTGAAAACCGAAGGAATGATAACCCACAAGTATAGGGGATCAGTTGTAGCCTCTTTCGATAAGTAAGAGTGTCGAACCCAACGAGGAGCTAAAGGTAGAACAAATATTCCCTCAAGTTCTATCGACCACCGATACAACTCTACACACGCTTAACGTTCGCTTTACCTAAAACAAGTATGAAACTAGAAGGACTTTGTAGGTGTTGTTGGATAGGTATGCAAGATAATAAAGAGCACGTAAATAAAAGCTAGGGGCTGTTTAAAGAAGCAATAAAGTTAGTATAGCGAGTGTGAAAAAGTGGTGGTAGGAGTTGCGGAATTGTCCCTAAGCAATTGACTACTTTACTAGACCGGTAGCAAGTTTTATGTGGGGGAGGGCACTGCTAGCATGTCATCCCTGACTTGGAATTCTATGCACGTATGGTTGGAACTATTAGCAAGCATCCGCAACTACTAACGTTCATTAAGGTAAAACCCAACCATACCATTAAGATATATTGGCCCCCCTTCAATCCCGTATGCATTAATTTCTATGCTAGGTTGAAACTTCTGTCACTCTTGGCCTGCAATACATAGTCCTATCAACATACAACTAACCCTATGGTGTGATCCACGCGCGCGCTCATATGATGGGCATCAAAGGACAACGACATAACCACAAGCAAATTAAACCAATCATAGCAATTCACCAATTACCGATAGGACAATGAAAATCTACTCAGACATCATAGGATGGCAACACATCATTGGATAATAATACGAAGCATAAAGCACCATGTTCAAGTAGAGGGTACAACAGGTTGCGGGAGAGTGGACCGCTGAATATAGATGGGGGAAGGTGATGACGATGTTGGTGAAGATGACAGAGGTGTTGGTGTAGATCGCGGTGATGATGATGGCCCCGGCGGCGTTCCGGTGCCACCGGGAGAGAGAGGGGGAAAGAGCCCCTTCTTCTTCTTCTTCTTCTTCTTCTTCTTCTTCTTCTTCTTCTTCTTCCTTGACCTTCTCCCTAGATGGGAGAACGGTTTCCCCTCTGGTCCAAGGTCTCCATGGCATGGGAGGGGCGAGAGCCCCTCCGAGATTGGATCTGTCTCTCTGTCTCTCTCTGTTTCTGCGTTCCACATTCTGGCCTTTCACCGTTTCTTATATTCCCGGAGATCCGTAACTCTGATTGGGCTAAAATTTTAACACGATATCTATCCGAACATTAGCTTTCTTGCGGCGAAAGAAGGGCACCAACCGCCTTATGGGGTGGCCACAAGGGTCAGGGGCGCGCCCCTGCCTCATGGTCCCCTCGAGCATCGTCTCACGTTGATTCCACTTCCCAAAATTCATAAATATTTCAAAAATAATCTCCGTCAGTTTTTATCCCGTTTGGACTCTGTTTGATATGGATTTTCTGCGAAACAAAAAACATGCAACAAACAAGAACTGGCACTGGGCAGTGGATCAATATGTTAGTCCCAAAAATAGTATAAAAAGTTGCCAAAGGTATGTAAAAGTTGTAGAATATTGGCATGGAACAATAAAAAATTATAGATACGACGGAGACATATCAGCATCCCCAAGCTTAATTCCTGCTCGTCCTCGAGTAGGTAAATGATAGAAAAGATAATTTTTGATGTGGAATGCTACCTAGCATAATCTTGATCATATATCTAATCATGGTATGAATATTAAGACACGAGTGATTCAAAGCAATAGTCTATCATTTGACATTAAGACAATAATACTTCAAGCATATAATAAAGCAATTATGTCTTATCAAAATAACATATCCAGAGAAAGTTTATCCCTACAAAATCATATAGTTTGGCCATGCTTCATTTTCGTCACACAAAATGCTCCCATCATGCACAACCCCAGTTTCACCCAAGCAATTGGTTCATACTTTTTGACGCGCTTTAGCCTTTTCAATCCTCACGCAATACGTGAGCGTAAGTGATGACCCACAAGTGTAAGGGATCTATCGTAGTCCTTTCGATAAGTAAGAGTGTCGAACCCAATGAGGAGCAGAAGGAATTGATAAGCAGTTTTCAGTAAGGTTTTCTCTGCAAGCACTCAAATTGTAGGTAATAGATAGTTTTGTGATAAGATAAATAGTAACGGTAACAAGTAAATAAAGTAAATAAAGTGCAGCAAGGTGGCCCAATCCTTTTTGTAGCAAAGAATAAGCCTGGACAATTTCTTATAATGAGAAAGGAGCTCCCGAGGACACATGAGAATTATCGTCAAGCTAGTTTTCATCACGCTCATATGATTCGCGTTCGGTACTTTGATAATTTGATATGTGGGTGGACCGGTGCTTGGGTACCGCCCTTACTTGGACAAGCATCCCACTTATGATTAACCCCTATTGCAAGCGTCCGCAACTACAAAAGAATTATTAAGGTAAACCTAACCACATCATTAAACATATGGATCCAAATCAACCGCTAACGAAGCAACGCATAAACTAGGGTTTAAGCTTCTGTCACTCTAGCAACCCATCATCTACTTATTACTTCCCTATGCCTTCCTCTAGGCCCAAATAATGGTGAAGTGTCATGTAGTCGACGTTCACATAACACCACTAGAGGAAAGGACAACATACATCTCATCAAAATATCGAACGAATACCAAATTCACATGACTACTAATAGAAAGACTTCACCCATGTCCTTAGGAACAAACGTAACTACTCACAAATCATATTCGTGTTCATAATCAGAGGAGTAATAATATGCATTAAGGATCTGAACATATGATCTTCCACCAAGTAAACCAATTGGCATCAACTACAAGGAGTAATCAACACTACTAGCAACCCACGGGTACCAATTTTTGGTTTTGATACAAGATTGGATACAAGAGATGAACTAGGGTTTTGAGAGGAGATGGTGCTGGTGAAGATGTTGATGGAGATTGACCCCCTCCCGATGAGAGGATCGTTGGTGATGACGATGGTGATGATTTCCCCCTCCCGGAGGGAAGTGTCCCCGGCAGAACAGCTCTGCCGAAGCTCTAGATTGGTTCCGCCAAGGTTCCGCCTCGTGGCGGCAGAGTTTCGTCCCGTAAGCTTGCCCACGATTTTTTCCAGGGTAAAAGCCCTCATATAGCAGAAGATGGACACCGGGGGCCACCAGGGGGCCCAAGAAACAGGGGCGCGCCCAGTAGGGGTTGGCGCGCCCCCACCCTCATGGCCAGGGTGTGGGCCCCTGATGTATTTCTTCCGCTCAATAATTCTTATTAATTCCAAAAACAGGTTTCATGGAGTTTCAGGATTTTTGGAGCAGTGTAGAATAGGTTTCCAATGTTTGCTCCTTTTGCAGCCATAATTCCAGCTGCCGGCATTACCCCTCTTCATGGCAAACCTTGTAAAATAAGAGACAATAGCCATAAGTATTGAGATATAATGTGTAATAACAGCCCATAATGCAATAAATATTGATATAAAAGCATGATGCAAAATGGACGTATCAACTCCCCCAAGCTTAGACCTCGCTTGTCCTCAAGCAGAAGCCGAAATCGAAAAATATGTCCACATGTTTAGAGATAGAGGTGTCGATAAAAATAAAATACGGACATGAGGGGATCATGATCATTCTTATAACAACAACATATATAGATTTTATCAAATGATTTCTTATACTCAAGTAACAATCAAATCACAATGTCAAGTATGGTTCAGAAACTTCATTGAGAACTAACAAACTATAATCTCAGTCATTGAAGCAATTGCAATTTATCATAACATCAGAAAGAGTGAACAATAGAGCTTTTCAGCAAGTCCACATACTCAATTATCATGTAGTCTTCTACCATTGCTAACACTCATGCAATACTTGTGGTTATGGAGTTTCAGCCGGACACTGAGAAAGATAGGGGTTTATTGTGTTGCCTTCCAACGTATTCACCTTTAGGTGATGTCAACAATAATAGTCCATGCTAACTTACATCCAATTGGATATATGTATCATGATCTTTCAAACACGAGGAGCTTGCCAAAGGATAAAATGAAAAAGGGAAAGGTGAAGATCACCTTGACTCAAGCATAAAGTAAAAACATAAAGTAAAAGATAGGCCCTTCGCAGAGGGAAGCAGAGGTTGTCATTGCGTTTAGGGTTGGATGCACAAAATCATAATGCAAAGAACGTCACTTTATATTGCCCGTTGTATGTGGACCTTTATTATGCAGTCCGTTGCTTTTATTGCTTCCACAACAAGATCGTATAAAGCTTATTTTCTCTGCACTAATAAGTCATACATATTTAGATAGCAATTTTTATTGCCTGCAACATGACAACTTACTTGAAGGATCTTACTCAATCCATAGGTAGATATGGTGGACTCTCATGGCAAAACTAGGTTTAAGGATATTTGGAAGCACAAGTAGTATCTCTACTTGGTGCAAGGAATTTGTCTAGCATGAGGGGGAAAGGCAAGCTCAACATGTTTGGAAGGTCAATGACAATATACTTTAACTGAGATGTGAGAAAACATAAACCATTACGTTGTCTTCCTTGTCCAAAGTCAACTCTTTTAGCATGTCATATTTAATGAGTGCTCCCAATCATAAAAGATGTCCAAGATAATATATTTGCATGTGAACCTCTCTTTCCTTATCACTTCCTATTAATTGCAACGATGACCAAAACTATGTTTATCAACTCTCAACAACTTTTATGCCTCATACTTTCTATGTGTGAAGTCATCACTAACCACAAGATCAATATGAACTCTTTTATTCTTTCTACTTTCTCAAGATCATAGAAACATAGCAAAGCCCTTGACTCAACACTAATCTTTATTATAGATAGCTCACGGACTCGATTACATAAAGAGACCACAAAGCAAAAACTCAAAACTACTTGATATCAAAACTTCAATCTACTAGATCAAGATACTACTTAAAGATCAAACTAAATAAAACGGTAAAGATAGGAGTGTGATGGTGATACGATACCGGGGCACCTCCCCCAAGCTTGGCAGTTGCCAAGGGGAGTGCCCATACCCATATGATTATGTCCTCGGAGGTGGTGAAGCACGAGTTGTTGATGATGTAGGCTTGTCGTCCATCTTCCAAGGCATAGGCTCACCATCATAGAAGGATGATCGAGTCTCCGGGATCCTTCAATCTGCAGCCAAACTCATCCTCTTGAATCTATATTCATACTCACAGTTCTGGTTTTGCGGGTCATAGATCTGGGCTTGGAGGTGCTCGATTTTCTCTTGATGCTTGAAGATGGTTTCCCCAATGACTTTGGAATCTAGCTTGTGGTTGTTGGTGAACTCCGTGATCATCATCTGGTTGGCGTTGAGTCCACGCTCCACCATCCCTTGGCACTTGAAAACTTGCTGCTCCACGGCTTCGAGCTTTATCTCCATGCTTCTGGTACGCCTTGGTCCCTCGACATCACGGATGTGCAGCACCCCCTCATGCATCTCAATGGTTTGAGGGTGTTGTAGCACCTCCGCGAGATAGGGGTTGATAACCCTCTCGAAAAATTTGTCTTTGGGAGCGCTTGGAGACGCCATGATGCTCTAGATCTGAAATGGAAACAACTCGAAACGAAAACAGAGGATATTTGCGTGATAAGGTGGTCAAAACCTTCGGAGTTTATATAATGAATTTTTACCGACCAAAATACGTGTTGTGCAAGAAAATGGAGTCCGGGAGGCACACGAGGTGTCCACGAGACAGGGGGGCACACCCAGTAAGGGTGGGCGCGCCCTCCACTCTCGTGGAGGCCTCGTGTCCCTCTCGGACCACTTCTTTCTTCCTAAAATTCTTAAATATTCCAAAACTGATAAAAATTGCAATTAGAATTGTTTTGGAGTCGGTTTACTTACCGTACCACATACCTATTCCTTTTCGAAGTCTGGAACATTCTGGAAAGTGTCCCTTATGTATTCCTCCTGGGTCACGGTTTCAATAATATTAGTTTCAACATTGATAGGATTACCTGAGATATAATGTTTAATTCTTTGACCGTTCACCACCCTCGGACTTGTGCCTTCGAAGTTGTTGATTTTTATGGCACCAGAACGATAGACCTCCTCGATAACATAAGGACCTTCCCATTTAGAGAGAAGTTTTCCTGCAAAAAATCTTAAACGAGAGTTGAATAATAACACATAATCTCCTACGTTAAACTCACGCTTTTTTATCCTTTTTTCATGCCAGCGTTTGACTTTTTCTTTAAATAGCTTGGCATTCTCACAGGCTTGGGTTCTCCATTCATCAAGTGAGCTAATATCAAACAACCTCTTCTCACCGGCAAGTTTGAAGTCATAGTTGAGCTCTTTAATGGCCCAATATGCTTGATGTTCAAGTTCATTAGGTAAATGACACGCTTTTCCATAAACCATCTTATAAGGAGACATACCCATAGGATTTTTGTATGCAGTTCTATAGGCCCATAATGCATCATCAAGTTTTTTGGACCAATTCTTTCTAGATCTATTCACAGTCTTTTGCAAAATTAATTTGAGCTCTCTATTGCTCAACTCTACTTGACCACTAGACTATGGATGATAAGGAGATGCGATTCTATGATTAACATCATACTTAGCAAGCATCTTACGGAAAGCACCATGAATAAAATGTGAACCACCATCAGTCATAAGATATCTAGGAACTCCAAACCTCGGAAAAATAACTTCTTTAAGCATTTTAATAGAAGTGTTATGATCAGCACTACTAGTTGGAATAGCTTCTACCCACTTAGTAACGTAATCAACAGCAACTAAAATATGTGTATAACCATTGGAGGCAGGGAAAGGTCCCATATAATCAAAGCCCCAAACATCAAACAGTTCAATAACAAGAGAATAGTTCATAGGCATTTCTTGACGTCTACTAATATTACCTATTCTTTGACATTCATCACAAGATAAGACAAACTTACGAGCATCTTTGAAGAGAGTAGGCCAATAAAAACTAGATTGTAGTACCTTGTGTGCAGTTCTATCTCCAGCGTGGTGTCCTCCATAGGATTCAAAGTGACACTTGCGTAGGATCTGTTCCTGTTCATGCTTAGGCGCACAACGTCTAATAACACCATCTACTCCCTCTTTATAAAGGTGTGGGTCATCCTAGAAGTAATGTCTTAAATCATAAAAGAACTTTTTCATTTGCTGGTATGTGAAACTAGGTGGTATAAATTTAGCAACAATGTAATTAGCAAAACCCACATACCAAGGAGCAGTACGAGAAGCATTAACGACCGCTAATTGTTCATCAGGAAAGCTATCATCAATAGGCAGTGGGTCATCAAGAACATTCTCTAACCTAGACAAGTTGTCTGCAACAGGGTTCTCAGCTCCCTTTCTATCAATAGTATGCAAATCAAATTCTTGGAGCAAGAGAACCCATCTAATGAGTCTAGGCTTAGCATCTTTCTTTTTCATAAGATATTTAATAGCAGCATGATCAGTGTGAATAGTAACTTTGGAATCAACAATATAAGGTCTAAACTTATCACATGCAAACACAACTGCTAAGAACTCTTTTTCAGTAGTAGCATAATTTCTCTGGGCAGTATCAAGAGTCTCACTAGCATACTGGATAACATTCAATTTCTTATCAACTCTTTGCCCTAGAACAACACTTACAGCATAATCACTAGCATCACACATAATTTCAAAAGGTAAATTCCAATCAGGTGGCTGAACAATAGGTGCAGTGATCAAAGCTTTCTTAAGTATTTCAAATGCTTCTACACAATCATCATCAAAGACAAAAGGAATATCTTTTGCAATAAATTAGTCAGAGGCCTAGAGATTTTAGAAAAGTCCTTAATGAACCTCATATAAAAACTGGCATGACCAAGGAAACTTCTTATACCTTTTATGTCCTTGGGACATGGCATCTTTTCAGTAGCATCAACTTTAGATTTATCAACTTCGATACCTCTGTCCGAGATCTTGTGCCCCAAAACAATGCTGTCGGTGTCAAAACCAGCGGATCTCGGGTAGGGGGTCCCGAACTGTGCGTCTAGGCGGATGGTAACATGAGATAAGGGACACGATGTTTTTACCCAGGTTCGGGCCCTCTCGATGGAGGTAAAACCCTACTCCTGCTTGATCAATATTGATGATATGGGTAGTACAAGAGTAGATCTACCACGAGATCAGAGAGGCTAAACCCTAGAAGCTAGCCTATGGTATGATTGTTGTTCGTCCTACAGACTAAAACCCTCCGGTTTATATAGGCACCGAAGAGGGTTAGGGTTACACAGAGTCCGTTACAATGGTAGGAGATCTACATATCCGTATCGCCCAGCCTTCCACGCCAAGGAAAGTCCCATCCAGACACGGGACGAAGTCTTAAATCCTGTATCTTCATAATCCAGGAGTCCGGCCAAAGGCTATAGTCCGGCCATCCGGACACCCCCTAATCCAGGACTCCCTCAGTAGCCCCTGAACTAGGCTTCAATGACAACGAGTCCGGCGCGCACATTGTCTTTGACATTGCAAGGCGGGTTCCTCCTCCGAATACTTCATAGAAGATTTTGAACACAAGGATAGTGTCCGGCTTTGCAAAATAATTCCACATACCACCGTAGAGAGAATAATATTTACACAAATTCAATCTGCTGATGTATTCCGTGGCGTGACATCACACCACGGCCAAGCCTTTATTCGAATCGTTTTTACTGTCCCACCTCAGCGCGTTTAGCCAGGCGGTTTCCTTGGCACGTCTTGTCAAAGCAGAGATCGTGTCCCCTTATTCCGGGATTCTCATCAATACGGGCGTGGGTAACCCAACTACGCTATTGATTACGGCGCTTGGGAGATAAGCGAGTTTTACCAGGTTGGTGGGGACGCATAGCTTCGTCCGTTCATATAAGGGGATAAGGATCCACCTTTTTACCTACGCCTTCTTTCTCCTTTGCTCATCCATTTCCGCACACACGAGCTCCAGGGCCCAAGTCCGCACATCTCGCCTCAACGTTCCCCAGCCATGTCCGGAGCGAGAGGCAAGTGGATGGTCTCCTTCGTCACGGAGTGGCACATCAAAAAGCTGCGGAAGGCCGGATACTTGTCCAGCGACATCGCGCATCGGCTCCCCGACAAGTGGCAGCTTATCCCCGCCCCAGGCCCCATGAGAGGGTGGTGTTCCTCACCCACTTCCTCCGCGGACTAGGTTTTCCACTTCACCCATTTGTCTGGGGGCTCATGTTCTACTACGGCCTGGATTTCCACGACCTGGCCCCGAATTTCATCCTCAACATCTCGGCGTTCATCGTCGTGTGCGAGGCCTTCCTCTGCATCTAGCCCCACTTCGGCTTATGTCTGAAGACCTTCAATGTCAAGCCGAAGGTGGTGGGCGGCCGCCAAGCGGAGTGCGGAGGTGCCATGGTGGGCAAGATGGCCAACGTCCTATGGCTCGAGGGCTCCTTTGTGGAGACCATAAAGGGGTGGCAATCGGGGTGGTTCTACATCACCGAGCCGCGTGACCCTAAATGGGTGGCGGCCCCCGAATTTTGATCTGGCTTCCCTACACGGCTCACCTCCTGGAAGGAGACGGGCCTGACGTGGGGTACTTCGGAAGAGCTGACCGGACTCCAAACGTGCGTCCAAAACCTAGTGAACAAGAAGCTCAAGCTTGTCAACGTAGTCCAGGTCACGCTCATCCGCCGGATCCTCCCGTGCAAACAATGGGCCTTCAGCTTGTGGGAGTTTGATCCGGCACAACACCAAACCTTGAGCAGGCTCTTCGACACTACTTACGAAGATGCCTGGAAGGTGCTGTTCAAGGGCGCCGAGGCTCCCGCATCCGCTACCGAAGATCACGGATTCAGCTCGCAGTGTCAAGCCAGCGAGGTAAGCTACTTTACCCTTTACGAGACTCTTGTTTTCCATAGTTTGACTCTATGCGGGATCTAAACTCCCTTGCCTTTGACAGGATTGGCAGAAGACATCCAGGTAGATTGACTGTCCGGCTACCTTGCCAGAGACCCAGCGGACGCCCGATTGATGGGGCTGCTGGTTCCGGCACCTCACATGGTGCCGGAGAAGAAGGGCAAGAAGAAGGCCACGGGAACTCGAAGGAGTTCCCAGCACCAGGTGTTGTCGGACTCATCGTCCGATGACTCCGAGGCGGACTCCTCCCGCGAAGACGAGGATGAGGAAAAAGAGGCCTCTCCCCCAACGGGGGGAGAGAAGAAAAGGAAGGCCGCCCCAACTGGGGAGGCCGGAGGGTCCAAGAAGGGAAGGACCCTTCCTCCGGACTACTCCACCAACGCCGACGATAGCGAAGAGGAGTGGCCACCAAGGGCTAAGCCCCTGGCAACATCGTAAGTGTCCGGATACCAGAATAACTCATGGCGTTTCGTTTGTCGTACAGAATCTCCTAACGCCGAATATAACCCTGCAGCCCGCCCAAGGACGGGCTCGACGCTTCAACGAGCGGCTCCCTGGATTCGTCAGACGTGAATAGCACCTCACTTCCGGCTGCCTCCTGTCCTCGCGCTGCGGATGACGCTGAGGTGGGGTCCCAAAAGGGGCCCAGCCAGGAGGAGGTGGTCCAGGAGGCGCCGCAAGGCAACCTCCCGAACTCCAGGCGCAAGGGGGATAAAACCCCAAAGGGCTCTAAGTCCGGCCCTGGGCCGGACTCCGCACCGGAACCTTCAGTGGTTCCGGAGTCCGGTAGGCGGCCCCTTCGTAAGAAGGGCAAGACTGCGACATCGGTGACCTCCGTCCAACCGGAGGCACCGGATAATTTGCTGGAGGCGCTTAACGGCGCCTCCATCGACGAGGAGCACCGCCTTTGTTATGAGTGTGGTGATCCGAGAAAGTTCAGTCCGCCAAGAGCGGGCTGGTCAAGCTCGTGCCAGCCTTGTAACATGCTTTGAGGTATGTATTTAAGATATGTAAAAATATTACCGCATAGACAGTAGCCCCTGATGCTCAGTTTGGTGTTCGGAAAGAAAAGCCGAACTGAGGATCTAAAAAGATGTACGCAGGAGTCTAATATAAGTATGTCGATATGGGGAATGCAGGCTGCGCTGCTGACCTCTGCCGCACTGACTGTGGAGGTCAATGCATTGAAGCAGAGCCTCGAGCGGTCCGAGAACGAGCTCGGCCTTGCCAAAAAGCAGCTCGAGGACAAGGAAGGTAATTAATACCTTATGGAAGTATATAAAAGATGTGGTTGCAAAAATTTACAGGAATAACGTGAGTATTGCAGGGGCCACAAACGAGGTGGCGACCCTGAAGGAAGCGGTGTCCAAGGCCTAAAGCAATGCAGCCGCGGAGTGCACCGAGCGAGAGAAGCAGGAGGCGCGGGTGGCGGAGGTGCGGCAAGAGCTCCAGGCTCTCGTGGAAAAACACGAGAGTTTGGAGCGTGGCTCAAAGACTCGAGAGTCCGAGCTCGCCTCGGCCCTTGAGAGCGCCAAAGCTGCTAAGGCCGAAGCCCAAAAAGCCCTCCAGGAAATTGAAGCGATGAAGAAGATAGCGACGGGTAAGGCATTCTTTATGCAAAGCAGGCACGTGAAAGTGAATTACTTGTTACTTACCCGAATCCGGACCTCTCCAGGAGCATTCGCAGATCTGCCCTGCAGTGTGTCCGATGCTGCCGTGTTCTACCGAGCCGAGGAGGGAGCTCGGCGGAGAAGGTGTTCTGGTCTCGAGATCTTTGAGGCGGACACCGGTGCCCTTGAGCGACCAGCTGAAGCAGCTGGTCGAGCTCCATAAGGTGGCCGAACAGGCCATGAAGGGCCTCATAGTTCGGCTATGGCTTAAGGAAGCCATGCCTGAGAGCTACTTCGGGCTGGTGAGGCGGCTGGTGGACGCCTGTCCATGGATTGAAGTCGTCAAGCGCTCCGTCTGCATTGAAGGTGCCCGTAGGGCCCTTGCCCGTGCTAAAGTGCACTGGGGCAAGATGGACGCTGAGAAGCTTGTGACGGACGCTCCACCGCTGGGCAGGGAGTATCGCAAGCCCGAGATGTATTATGAGGCGTCTGAAGGGTGCCCGCCTTATAGCGGGTAATGCTCCAAAGATGTAATTTTGAGTAAACTTCGCATTTGTTATCCCAGACGCTTGAAAACTTGTTCATATGCGCTAAGCAACACTTGTGAATTTAAAATATTACCTTCTGTGCGGACGTTTATTAAATTTGAGAGATGGCGAGTCGTCGGCTTCTGCCCCCATGCCACGAGTGATGGGGTGTTCGGGATAAACTTGAGCGCTCTTTTTCCCATTCTTGGGTCCTTCGAGTGAGGCGCTCAACGCAACGAATGAGGCAACCGGACTATAATGCTTGAACACTCTCACTTAGCCATAGAATTCTATAATTTTACATTTTTGCGAAGCCCCTAGTATTCGGAAGACCGAGTTCGGGGCGCTATCCACGCCTGGGCCGGACAAAGCCGACTCCTCGCTCTAAGCGGCATAAGTCTTTAGGGACTCGAAAACCTCCCGAACAGCGACCGGCTCTCGCCCTATCATGACAGTCAGTTTTAGCTTTCTCCACCGAGGTGCTTAACCCAGCTCAACCGGGGCACAATCGCAGTGGTTCTCCCAGCGCTACCTTAGCCGATATAACGGAACGTAAGGTACCAAAACATGGGAGCCGGGCAAACCCAACTATTGACCCAAGACATGATTCGGAGCCGATGCATATAATGCTATAAGTTCAGGGTGCCACACTTGTGAAAGTGTTCGGACTTATCACACCATATTTTTGGGTACTTAAGCCCCTGGTGTATTTGGCCGTACCAAAGTGTACGGGTGCAACATGTCATAAGTGAACATATATAGATTAAAAAGGAATGCAATAATAGGCAGGAGCTATGTATTGTTTATTCAAAAAGGCTGCGGTAAAAGTAGAACGATACAAATATTGCCATAAGCAATGGACGGGACTATTTGACATGTCCCCCTCCAGGGGCGAGCTGCGGGATGATATGTGAAACAAGTATACTGCTCGTTATAGAGACCACCTGGACACCCGACGTAGCTTTCTGCTTCCCTGGCTGTTGCATCGTGTGTTCAGCGATTCTACTGCCGGATAGGGCTTCTTGAGAACGGAGTCCTGAAAGTAAGAAAAAAAGAATGACACAATCGGGGCCCAGTGCGGTTGAGCGCGTTCGGGCCTGCCGTGGTCGTGCCCTCCCCTATGCCCATGGTATTTCCGAGCATAATTATGTACGTGTAATCTGGTTTCGCAATTTTGCGAGGGCTGGAGTTCTTGACGCATTGCTCTGCGATGCTCGGAACGTGCCAGGCGGTCTTGTTGTAGGTTACTCCAGGCGCGCTTGACGGTGTCCGTACATTGAATAGCCGGACTCGAGAATTTCCTTGAGAGGCTGCTTTTTACTTCCGCTGCGAGGGCCGCCGTATGCTCCTCCGTTCAGAGAGAGCGTTCGGTGTTTCCGTTGATCGTAATGACTCCTCGAGGGTCTGGCATCTTGAGCTTGAGGTATGCATAGTGCGGCACCGCATTGAACTTTGCAAATGCGGTTCGTCCGAGCAGTGCGTGATAGCTGCTGCGGAACGGGACTATGTCGAAGATTAATTCCTCGCTTCGGAAGTTATCCGGGGATCCGAAGACCACTTCAAGTGTAACTGAGCCTGTACAGTTGGCCTCTACACCTGGTATGACGCCTTTAAAGGTCGTTTTTGTGGGTTTGATCCTTGAGGGGTCTATGCCCATTTTGTGCACTGTATCCTGATAAAGCAGGTTCAGGCCGCTGCCGCCGTCCATCAGGACTCTCGTGAGGTGAAATCCGTCAATGATTGGGTCTAGACCCAATGCGGCGAATCTGCCATGGCGGATGCTAGTGGGGTGGCCCTTCGATCAAAAGTGATCGGGAAGGAGGACCACGGATTGAACTTTGGGGCGACTGGCTCCATCGCATATACGTCCCTTAGTGCATGCTTCCGCTCCCTTTTGGGTATGTGGGTTGCGTATATCATGTTCACCGTCCGCACTTGTGGGGGGAAGCCCTTCTGTCCTCTATTGTTCGGCGGCCGGGTCTCCTCCTCGTCATCGCTATACAGCCCCTTGTCATTTTTTGACATTTAACTTGCTGCTGTTTGAACACCCAAAATCCCTGTTGGTGTGGTCGGCTGGTTTTCGAAGTGCCGTGTATCTGCCTGACGATCGAGTATTCGGTCCAAATTGGATGGGCCCGAATTATTCCTTTTGAATGGCTTTTTTCGATGACCAGGTTTAGAGCCTCTGAATCCGGCATTGACTGCCGTATCCTCAGCATTATCGCCGTTAATGCGGCGCTTGTGCTTGTTGCGACGCGACCTGCCGTTCTTGTCCTTGGTATCAAATTACGGGCTCTTGGTCATGTTGTTACTCTGAGCTAGCCAGCTGTCCTCTCCAGCATAAGCGGGTCATGAGTGTTGTGAGGGCTGCCATGGATTTCGGCTTTTCCTGTCCTAGGTGCCGGGCAAGCCACTCTTCGCGGATGTTATATTTGAAGGCTGCAAGGGCCTCTGGATCCGGACAGTCGATGATTTGATTTTTCTTGGTTAGGAACCGTGTCCAGAATTGTCTGGCCGATTCCTCTGGCTGTTGAATTATGTGGCTTAGGTCATCGGCATCTGGTGGTCGCACATAGTTGCCCTGGAAGTTGTCGAGGAATGCGGCTTCCAGGTCTTCCCAACAACCAATTGACTCCGCTTGCAAGCTGTTAAGCCAATGCCGAGCTGGTCCTTTAAGCTTGAGTGGGAGGTATTCGATGGCATGTAGATCATCACCGCGGGCCATGTAGATCGTCACCGCGGGCCATGACGCGGTGATGATCTACACGCCATCAAATACCTCCCACTCAAGCTTAAAGGACCAGCTCCAACATTGGCTTAAGAGCTTGCCAACAGAGTCAATTGGTTGTTGGGAAGATCTGAAGCCGATTCTCGACAACTTCCGTGGCACCTATGTGCGACCACAAGACGCCATGACCTAAGCCACATAATTCAGCAGCCGTAAGAATCGCCGACACCTCGACACGGTTCCTAACCAAGAAAAATCAATCGCCGACCGTCCGGATGCGACGCCTCGCAGCCTTCAAACATAACATCCATGACGAGTGGCTTTCCCGGCACCTAGGACAGGAAAAGTCGAAATCCATGGCAGCCCTCACAACACTCATGACCCGCTTCTGCGCGGGAGAGGATAGCTGGCAAGCTCGTAGTAACAATATGACCAAGAGCCCTGGTAATTCAGATACCAAGGACAACAACAGCAGGTCACGTCGCAACAAGCACAAGCGCCACATTAATGGTGATAATACTAAGGATACGGCAGTCAATGCCGGATTCAGAGGCTCTAAACCTGGTCAGCGGAAAAAGCCATTCAAAAGAAATACTCCGGGCCCGTCCAATTTGGACCAAATACTCGATCGCTGTGCGATACACTGGCACTTCGGAAGTTACCAATCACACCAACAGGATTGTTGGGTGTTCAAGCAGGCAGCAAGTTAAATGCAAAACAATGACAAGGGGATGCATAGCGACGACGAGGAGGAGCCCCGCCACCAACAATAGAGGATGTATGGGCTTTCCCCACAAGTGCGGACGGTGAACATGATATACGCAACCCACATACCCAAAAGGGAGCGGAAACGTGCACTAAGGGATGTATATGCGATGGAGCCAGTCGCCCCAAAGTTCAATCCGTGGTCCTCCTGCCCGATCACTTTTGATCTAAGGGACCACCTCACTAGCATCCGCCATGGTGGATTCGCTGCATTGGTTCTAGACCCAATCATTGACGGATTTCACCTCACTAGGGTCCTGATGGACGGCGGCAGCAGCCTAAACCTGCTTTATCAGGATACAATGCGCAAGATGGGCATAGACCCCTCAAGGATTAAACCCAAAAAGATGACCTTCAAAGGCGTCATACCAGGTGTAGAGGCCAACTGTACAGGCTCAGTGTAACGCCCCGGATCCGATGCGCCAGGAGTCCGCCAGTTATTCGCCGTCGTTGCCATGTCATTTGCTTGCGTGTTGCATTTTATCATGTCATCATGTGCACTTCATTTTGCATACGTGTTCGTCTCATGCATCCGAGCATTTTCCCCGTTGTCCGTTTTACAATCCGGCACTCCTATGTCATCCGGCGTTCCCCTTATGGTCTTTCGTTGTGAGCGGGTGTTAAACTTTCTCAGAATGACCCGAGGTTTGCCAAGCGGCCTTGGTATAGTACCGGTAGACCGCCTGTCAAGTTTCGTGCCATTTGGAGGTCGTTTGATACTCCAACGGTTAACCGGGTAACCGTAAAAGCCCTCTTTTATTGCAGCCCAACACCCCTTCAAAAGTGGCCCAAAACTCAGCAAACTCCCCTCCATGCTCTCGGTCGTTCAATCACGATCGCATGGCCGAAAACCGCACCTCATTTGGACTCTCCTAGCTCCCTCTACCTATAAATAGGCCCTCTCCCCCCGAAATTCGCGGATGAAACCTAGTCTTCTTCCCCTCGTGCCGCCGGACAATTTCCCCACCGACAGCCGGACATGTCCGCCCGGCCCGCATCCAACCGGCAGTCGCCACGTGTCCCCGTCGCCGGCCTCTCTCTCCTCCGCCGCCGAAGCCCGCGCGCTGCCTGCGAACCGCCCGAGCCCATCGGGGCCGAAGCCTTGTGCCGCCCGTGTCGGCCCGCTGCCGCTCCTGCCGGTCGCCGCCTCTCGCGCCGCCATCCATCGCCGTCGGCCGCCGCCTCCGCCTCATGCGGCACGCCGCGCGCCGCTTAGCCACGCGCGCCCCGCCGAGCTGTCTTTGCAGCTCCTCCGCCCGCGTCCGTCCCGATCGCGCCTCGCCCCTCCATCTGCCGGCTCCCGCCTGCCGCAGCGCCGCGCTGCCCGCCTGCCCGTCGCGGCGCCGCCCGGCGAAGCTGCGCCGCCGCCCGCATCTCGCGCCGCGCGCTCCCGTCCTCGCCCGGCCGGATCCGGCCGGATCCCGGCCTCCCCGAGCGCCTCCGGCCACCTCCTCCCCGAACTCTTTCTCCGGTGCATCATCTATCTGTTCAACAATCCTTTTTCAACGGTGTTATCTCTTCTGTGGGCCCTAACCCACAGGTCTTTTCCCAGGACTTGCCTGACTCTTCTGATTTCCCCGGAGATATTTCTCATTTCTTTTCAAGTTTGACGTAAGAATGGATTTCATCAGTCAGATGCCTTTCCAAGATCGATTTCAAATCATTTCATTGTTGGCTCAACCTCTTTGCTTTTCATTCTCCCAGAGTATCTCAGTAATTTCGGTGGTGTTTCTCGTCGCCATTCTCAGCTTTGAAGATTGAAGAAGAGTTTGTCCTCTAAATCTTGTCCGTTCTCTCGAAGATTCGCAGTTCTAGCTTCATGTTATCAGTCTCGAATTATTCCATTTGTCAGATATTCTTTTCGTACCCATCCGGAGTATGTTAGAAGTTGTTTTCCATTTCTTTTCACTGGAGGCCGTCGTTCCAGAAGAATTCTTCGTCCTCACATTTCAGCTACCGTTATCCATTTATCCCGGTGCTTCGTTCAAGTGTTCTTTAATCAGCTCATGATCTCTTCGTTCTTTTGCATCTAAATCCCCCTCAAGCATATTTGTCTTCTAATTCTTCCCGGTGATTCATTCTCTTTCATCAGTCATTTTGAATTCTTCCGGTGGTTCGTTCAAGATTCTTTTTCCTTGATTATCTTTTTAATCCATTCGTTCTTTTGAATCCTACCGGTGGTTCATGAAGACCTTCTCAAGTTTGCTATATGTCAGTTCTCAACCCCTTTTCAAGAAGAATAAGTAGTATGCTAAATCCATTGCTTGTCATCAGTTTAATTTGATGAAGGATAAGCATACAATAAATCTTATTTTTATTTCATCCAAGTGATCAATCCCTTCCTTCGGAGTTTGTTCTTCTTGAATTAATTCTACTTCCAAGTCTTTTCCTCTTTTCCTTTCCGGAGTTCATATTTCCTCGGTCTTTTCGTCGGAACCTCCATCTAAATCAACGCGGGGCTCATCTTATTCTTTCATCCTTCATTTTATCTCATCATCCTTTTGTCAACGGAGATCTTCATGGTGGTTCTTCATGATTTAATTCATTCTTTCAAGAGTTCATCAAGATTCTTGTTCAAGGAGTTCTAGTATTTTTTCTTCTCGCGTCTCGAAGTGCAATTAATTCTCCATATCCTTTTGAAGTGGAGTTCTGCATTTCTTCGTTCTTCTCAGCCATTCAATCTTTTCCGCTTGTGGTCGGAGATCACCTAATAATTTTGAGATGTTATCTATAAGTCCACAACAAGCTTATTCTTTTCGTTGTTGATTTTCTCAACAACTCCATTTAAACCTTCCTTCTAAAGCTTGCTTTCTATTTCATTCATGGCACAGGTTGTCATTTTCTTCACAGTTCTTTTCCTTCAACTATTTCCATTCTTTCCGGAGTTTTTGTGTCATGTCTTCATCAAGTATCATTCCATCCTCTCAAGCTCGTGTTCTATTCCCCCATGTTTCAGTTGAAGTGCTGCCTAAATCCTTTCAGTCTTATCCGTTTCTTTTCTCATTCTAACCACTCCGGTTAGAACGAGTCGTTTCAGAGTCTATCTTGTTTCCACGAGCATTTGGTTCTCGTCATTCTCATCGTTCCTCTCTTCTTCTCGAGTGCTCTCGATTCTTTGCTTCTTCTTTTGAGTTCTTATTTCACCTCATCCCTTTTCCCTTCCGTCTCGGTCCTAAGATCTCGGGACGAGATCTCTTGTTAGTGGAGGAGTGTTGTAACGCCCCGGATCCGATGCGCCAGGTGTCCGCCAGTTATTCGCCGTTGTTGCCATGTAATTTGCTTGCGTGTTGCATTTTATCATGTCATCATGTGCACTTCATTTTGCATACGTGTTCGTCTCATGCATCCGAGCATTTTTCCCGTTGTCCGTTTTGCAATCCGGCACTCTTATGTCATCCGGCGTTCCCCTTTTGGTCTTTCGTTGTGAGCGGGTGTTAAACTTTCTCGTAATGACCCGAGGTTTGCCAAGTGGCCTTGGTATAGTACCGGTGACCGCCTGTCAAGTTTCGTGCCATTTGGAGGTCGTTTGATACTCCAACAGTTAACCGGGTAACCGTAAAAGCCCTCTTTTATTGCAGCCCAACACCCCTTCCAAAGTGGCCCAAAACTCAGCCAACTCCACTCCATGCTCTCGGTCGTTCGATCACGATCGCGTGGCCGAAAACTGCACCTCATTTGGACTCTCCTAGCTCCCTCTACCTATAAATAGGCCCTCTCCCCCGAAATTCGCGGATGAAACCCTAGTCTTCTTCCCCTCGCGCCGTCGGACAATTTCCCCGACAATGGACATGTCCGCCTGCCCGCATCCAACCGCGATCGCCACGTGTCCCCGCGCCTTCTCTCTCTCCTGGCCTGCCATGCTGTTCGCCAAGGGCCCGAAGCGCCAGCCAGCGCCGCCGCCACATGTCGACCCGCCGCCCTCCTGCCCGATCGCGGCCTCCCGCTGCCGTCCGCCGCCGTCGGCGCGCCGCCGCGCCCGCTTAGCCACGGCCCTAACCCGCGCCGCGCCCGCGCTGCGCCGCAGCTCCTCCGCCGACGTCCGTCCCCAACCGCGCCTCGCCCCTCCGTCCGCCCGCTGCCGCCGCCTTGCCGCGCCGCCCGGCCAAGCAGCTTCCTCCGCCGGCGCGCCCTTCGCCGAAGCTGCGCCGCCGCCCCGCATCTCCGCCGCCGCGCCTCCCCGTCCTCGCCCCGACCGGATCCGGCCGGATCCCGGCCTACCCGAGCGCCTCCGGCCACCTCCTCCCCGAATTCCGGTGAAGCATCCGGGGAACCTCGTGGAACGGCCCCGATCCAGATCTGGGATGAGGTTGAACCCCGAAAACGCCCAAGTCCCTGTATTTTTGCATAATCATGCCATGTTCATCATGCCGTATCTCTGCATCCGTACCTCCGCTTTGTGCGTGTAATATGTCAAATTTTTCGTCCCAACGAGTACATCATTTCATTCCATTGCATTATTTTCATTTGATCTCATCTTGATGCCCGAAATGCTGTTGGAAGAGTGCATGTTGATGTTAATCTGCTGAAACTGTTATAACTTGCTCATTTGTCATTTTTGCCATGTTTGATGTGTGCATCATATGAGGTTGATGTCTAATTGTGTTTTGATCTATGCTATGCCATCTTTCCAGAGGTTCAACCCATGTATTTTTGTGAGTTGTGTGATGAGTGCATCAAGCTTGTTAAGGAGGGTACTTGCTGTTGCTGTTTTCCTGACTGATTCTGTTATACTTTGTTGCTATGTAAACATGCTTCTACTAGTCATTTCGTGCATTATTCGGGAGATGTTCACTAAGGATATTTTGTTATACATGTCTTGATATATCCGTTCATGCCCTTGGTTGGAATTATAGCCTGCTGTAGCTTGTTGTTATCTTGCTCCAAACTTGCTAAAAAATGTTGCTGTCAGTCTGTTAACATTAAGTTCAATGTTTCGATGATTGTTTACTAGTGATCCATGCACCCTATGACCTTGGTCTTGCCATGCTTAGCTTCATAAACATGACTTCTTACTGTTGGTTGCCTTACAATGCCATGTATTGCTCTGTTGTGAGTGGTTCAAGCTCACCAACATGCCTACTTATTGTTGTTCCTGCCATGTTTGAATCTGTCATATAACTTGCCATGTTTACATGGGTGCCATCATATTTTCTATGCCTTTTTGGCTCATGGTAAGTAAGGGACTCTTGTTCTATGCATTTAGTAGTATCATTCCATGCCTTTGTTTGCCATGTTAAGTTCCTGTAACATGTTGTTTGCTTGCTCTAAACATTGCAACCTGTTGTTATTTCTGCTAAGTCTGAAACTGTTATAATTTGCAATCTTTCCATGTCCTTTTGAGCATGTTCTAGTTGTTTCTGGAGATAGCTCAGTGTTCATGTTTTGTTATGCTTTACCAGTACTTCATGCCCATGCCTTTTGTTATTATGTTGGGGTGCTGTAGCATATTGTTTTGATGCTTGCAATATGCCTTGTTGCTGTTTTGGACAGATTGTTGCTATAACTTGTATAGTGTGTGTGTATTGAACAGTTGCTCCGTTTTGAGTGTGCTCTATATGAAACTTGCTTGATTTTGCATGTAGTTTCATATTATCATGTTGCATCCTTGTTTTGAGGTGTTTGCTTGATGTTTGGATGCATTTAGCATCAATGCCATGTTGAACTTGTTTTGCTCATATCTTCTAGGCCGTAGCTCCGAATCTAATGAACTTTATATGTAACTTGACTAGGATTTCGTGTAGATCATCTTGGTGCATCTTAACTTGCTGTTTAACAACTTCAACGTAATGTTTGTTCAGATCTGGACCAATTTCGAAATTTGCATGTGAGGACTTACCGGAATTGTTATATGTTGTTCCCGGCCTCATTTAAACTTGCCTTGATGTGTTGCTCTTGTATGCTTCATCTCTTGCCATGAGTAGCTTCATGTAGCTTTGTCATGCATCATGCTTGTCGTGCATCATGCCTTGTTCATGTATGGTGTGTTTACCATGTTGTGTGCTTCTTCTCGATAGTTCCTGTTTCGTTGCGATCGTGAGGATTCGTTCGTCTATGCTTGGTTCGTCTTCGTGGCTTCATCTTCTTCATGGACTCGTTCTTCTTCCTTGCGGGATTTCAGGCAAGATGACCGCTACCCTGGATATCACTACTATCATTGCTATGCTAGTTGCTTCGTTCTAGCGCTATGCTGCGTTACCTATCTTTTGCTCATCAAGACTCCCAAATTGCCATGAACCTCTAACCTTTGACACCCTTCCTAGCGAACCATTGCTTGGCTATGTTACCGCTTTGCTCAGCCCCTCTTATAGCGTTGGTAGTTGCAGGTGAAGTTGAAGATTTCTCCATGGTGGACAGGGTTTATGTTGGGATATCACAATATCTCTTATATTATTTAATGCATCTATATATTTGGTAAAGGGTGGAAGGCTCGGCCTTATGCCTGGTGTTTTGTTCCACTCTTGCCGCCCTAGTTTCCGTCATACCGGTGTTATGTTCCCGGATTTTGTGTTCCTAACGCGGTCGGGTGATTTATGGGACCCCCTGACAGTTCGCTTTGAATAAAACTTGTCCAGCAAGGCCCAACCTTGGTTTTACCATTTGCCTCACCACCACCTACCTTTTCCCTTGGGAGTAATTAACCCAAGGGTCATCTTTATTTTAGCCCCCCCGGGCCAATGCTTGTCTAAGTGTTGGTCCAAACTAGAGCCACTTGCAGCGCCACCTCGGAGAAACTTGAGGTCTGGTTTTAGTTGTACGTAGTGTTCATCCGGTGTTGCCCTGAGAACGAGATATGTGCAGCTCCTATCGGGATGTCGGCGCATCGGGCGGTCTTGCTGGTCTTGTTTTACCATTGTCGAAATGTCTTGTAAACCGGGATTCCGAGACTGATCGGGTCTTCCTGGGAGAAGGAATATCCTTCGTTGATCGCGAGAGCTTATCATGGGCTAAGTTGGGACACCCCTGCAGGGTTATAAACTTTCGAGAGCCGTGCCCGCGGTTATGTGGCAGATGGGAATTTGTTAATGTCCGGTTGTAGATAACTTGACACCAGATCCGAATTAAAACGCATCAACCGCGTGTGTAGCCGTGATGGTCTCTTTTCGGCGGAGTCCGGGAAGTGAACACGGTTTCTGGGTTATGTCTGACGTAAGTAGGAGTTCTGGACCACCTCTTGATCATTGCTAGCTTCACGATCGTTCCTTTGTTTCTCTTCTCGCTCTCATTTGCGTATGTTAGCCACCATATATGCTTAGCTGCTGCTGCAACCTCACCACTTTACCCCTTCCTTTCCCATTAAGCTTTGCTAGTCTTGATACCCATGGTAATGGGATTGCTGAGTCCTCGTGGCTCACGCATTACTACAACAGCTTGCAGTACAGAGCTATCACGATGATCCTGACGTGAGAGCGATGTTTACTTGTTTTGGAGTTCTTCTTCTGCTTCTTCTTCGATCAGGGGATAGGTTCCAGGTCGGCAGCCTGGGCTAGCAGGGTGGATATTGTTTGAGTTTCTGTTTATGATTCATCCGTAGTCGGATGTTGTTCTTGTATGTTGTATTGTTGTATTCATGTGACATTGTATATATTGGATGTATCCCCACTATTATGTAATGTTGATGTAATGATATCCACCTTGCAAAAGCGTTCCAATATGCGGGTCTATCCTTGGTTGGACCTTCGAGTTCCTTTTGGATAGGGTCGCATATTGGGCTTGACACTCAGTTACACTTGAAGTGGTCTTCGGATCACCGGATAACTTCCGAAGCAAGGAATTAATCTTCGACATAGGCCCGTTCCGCAGCGGCTATCATGCACTGCTTGGACGAACCGCATTTGCAAAGTTCAATGCGGTGCCGCACTACGCATACCTCAAGCTCAAGATGCCAGGCCCTCGAGGAGTCATTACGGTCAACGGAAACACCGAACGCTCTCTCCGAACGGAGGAGCATACGGCGACCCTCGCGGCAGAAGTACAAAGCAGCCTCTTAAGGCAATTCTTGAGTCTGGCTATTAAACGTCCGGACACCGTCAAGCGCGCCCAGAGTAACCAACAACAAGACCGCCTGGCACGTTCCGAGCACGCGTAGCAATGCGGCCCCAACCCCAGCCCTCGCGAAATTGCGAAACCAACGCGTACATAATTATGCTATGGAAATACCATGGGCATCGGGGGAGGGGCACGACCACGGCAGGCCCAGAATGCGGCTCAACCGCACTAGGGACTCCCGATTGTGTAAATACTTTTTCTTACTTTCAGAACTCCTTTATCAAGAAGCCCTGTCCGGCAGTAGAACCGCCGAACACACGATGCAACAGCCAGGGAAGCAGGAAGCTACGTCGAGTGTACATGTGGTCTCTATAACGAGCAGTATACTTGTTTTACATATCATCCCGCAGCTCGCTCATGGAGGGGGACATGTCAAATAGTCCCGTCCCTTACTTATCGCACTATTTGTATTGTTCTGCTTTTACCGCAGCTTTTTTAATAAACAATGCACAACTTTTGCCTATTATTACATTCCTTTTTTTCTCTATATATGTTCACTTATGACATGTTGCATCCGTACGCTTTGGTACGGCCAAATACACCAGGGGCTTAAGTACCCCAAAACATGGTGTGATAAGTCCGAACACTTTCACAAGTGCGGCACCCCGAACTTATAGCATTATATGCATCGGCTCCGAATCATGTCTTGGGTCAATAGTTGGGTTTGCCCGGCTCCCATGTTTGGTACCTTACGTTCCGTTATATCGGCTAAGGTAGCACGGGGAGAACCACTGCGATTGTGCCCCGGTTGAGCTGGGTTAAGCACCTCAGTGGAGAAAGATAAAACTGACCGTCATGATAGGGCGAGAGCCGGTCGCTGTTCGAGAGCTTTTCGAGTCCCTAAAGACTTATGCCGCTTAGAGCGAGGAGTCGGCTTTGTCCGGCCCAGGCGTGGATAGCGCCCCGAACTCGGTCTTTCGAATACTAGGGGCTTCGCCGAAATGTAAAATTATAGAATTCTATGGCTAAGTGAGAGTGTTCAAGCATTATAGTCTGGTTGCCTTGTTCGTTGCGTTGAGCGCCTCCCTCGAAGGACCCAAGAATGGGAAAAAGAGCGCTCAAGTTTATCCCGAACACCCCAGCACTCGTGGCATGGGGGCAGAAGCCGACGACTCGCCATCTCTCAAATTTAATAAACGGCCGCACAGAAGGTAATATTTTAAATTCACAAGCGTTGCTTAGCGCATATGAACAAGTTTTCAAGCGTACAGGATAAAAAATGCGAGTTTACTCAAAAATTACATCTTTGGAGCATTACCCCGCTATAAGGCGGGCACCTTTCAGGACGCCCTAATAATACATCTCGGGCTTGCGATACTCCTGCCCGGCGGTGGAGCATCCGTCACAAGCTTCTCGGCGTCCATCTTGCCCGATGCACTTTAGCACGGGCAAGGGCCTCTGAGCACCTTCGATGCATTTGAGCGCTTGATGACTTCAATCCATGGACATGCGTCCACCAGCCGCCTCAACAGCCCAAAGTAGCTCTCAGGAATGGCTTCCTTAAGCCACAGCCGAACTATGAGGCCCTTCATGGCCTGTTCAGCCACCTTATGGATCTCGACCAGCTGCTTCAGCTGGTCGCTCAAAACACCGGGTGTCCGCCTCGACATATCGAGACTGAACACCTTCTCCGTCGAGGTCCACTCCTCGGCCCGGTAGAAGGCGGCAGCGTAGGACACACTGTGGGGCAGATCTGTGAATGCTCCTGGAGAGCTCCGGTTCGGGTAAGTAACAAGTAATTCACTTTCACGTGCTTGCTTTGCATGAAGAATGCCTTACCCGCCGCTATCTTCTTTATTGCCTCAATTTCCTAGAGGGCTTTTTGGGCTTCGGCCTTAGCGGCTTTGGCACTCTCAAGAGCCGAGGCGAGCTCGGACTCTCGAGTCTTCAAGTCATGCTCCAAACTCTCGTGTTTTTCCACGAGAGCCTGGAGCTCTTGCCGCACCTCCGCCACCCGCGCCTCCTGCTTCTCTCGCTCGGTGCGTTCTGCGACCGCATTGCTTTCGGCCTTGGACACCGCTTCCTTCAGGGTCGCCACCTCGTTCGTGGCCCCTGCATTTCTCACGTTATTCCTGTTATTTTTTGCAACCACATTTTTTATATAGTCCCATAAGGTATTACTTACCTTCCTTGTCCTCGAGCTGCTTCTTGGCAAGGCCGAGCTCGTTCTCTGACTGCTTGAGGCTCTGCTTCAATGCATTGACCTCCGCAGTCAGTGCGACAGAGATCAGCAGCGCAGCCTACATTCCCATATTGACATACTTATGTTAGACTCCTACGTACATCTTTTTAAATCCTCAATTCGGCTTTTCTTTCCGAACACCAAACTGAGCATCAGGGGCTACTGTCTATGCGGTAATATTTTTACATATCTTAATACATACCTCAAAGCCTGTTAGAAGGCTGGTACAGGCTTCAGCCAACCCGCTCTTGGCGGACTGAACTTTCTGGATCACCACACTCATAACAGTGCGGTGCTCCTCGTCGATGGAGGCGCTGTTAAGCGCCTCCAGCAAATTATCCGGCGCCCTCGGTTGGACGGAGGTCACCGGTGTCGCAGTCTCTCCCTTCTTACGAAGGGGCCGCCCGCCGGACTCCGGAACCACTGAAGGTTCGATCACGAGTCGGCCCAGGTCGACTCAGAACCCTTCGGGTTTGATCCCCCTTGCGCCCAAAGTCCGGGAGGTTGCCTTGCGGCACCTCCGGGACCTCCTCCTCCTGGCTGGGCCCCTTCTGGGACCCCACCTCGGCGTCATCCACAGCGCGAGGAGAGGAGACGGCCGGAAGTGAAGTGCTATTCACGTCCGATGATGCCAGGGAGCCGCTCGTTGAAGTGTCGATCCCGTCCTTGGGCGGGCTGCAGGGTTATGTTCGGCGTTAGGAGATTTTGTACGAAAAATGAAACGCCATGAGTTATTCTGGTATCCGGACACTTACGATGTCGCTAGGGGCTTAGTCCTCGGTGGCCACTCCTCTTCAATAACTCGTCGGCATTGGTGGATTAGTCCGGAGGGAGGGTCCTTCCCTTCTTGGACCTTCGGCCTCCCCCTTTGGGGAGGACTTCCTTTTCTTCTCTCCCCCCGCTGGGGGAGAGGCCTCTTTTTCCTCCTCCCCGTCTTCACGGGAGGGGTCTACCTGGGAGTCGTTGGACAATGAGTCCGACAACGCCTGGCGCCGGGAACTCCTTCGAGCTCCCGTGGCCTTCTTCTTGGCCTTCTTCTCCGGCACCATGTAAGGCGCCGAAACCAGCAGCCCCGTTAATTGGGCGTCCGCTGTGTCTTCTGGCAAGGGAGCCGGACAATTAACCTGCCCGGACTTCTTCTGCCAGGCCTGTCAAAGGTAAGGGAGTTTAGATCCCACATAGAGTCAAACTATGGAAAATGAGTGCCCTATAAAGGGTAAAATAGCTTACCTCGCCGGCTTGACGCTGCGAGCTGAATCCGCAATCTTCGGTAGCCGATGCGGGAGCCTCGGCGCCCTTGAACAGCACCTTCCAGGCATCTTCGTACGTAGTGTCGAAGAGCCTACTCAAGGTTTGGTGCTGTGCCAGATCTTCGTACGTAGTGTCGAAGGCCCGTTGTTGGCACGGGACGATCCGACGAATGAGCATGACCTGGAGTACATTGACAAGCTTGATCTTCTTGTTCACAAGGTTTTGGACGCAGGTTTGGAGTCCGGTCAGCTCTTCCGAATTACCCCATGTCAGGCCCTTCTCTTTCCAGGAGGTGAGCCGTGTGGGGATGCCAGATCAGAACTCGAGGGCCGCTGCCCATTCAGGGTCACGCGGCTCGGTGATGTAGAACCACCCCGATTGCCACCCTTTGATGGTTTCCACGAAGGAGCCCTCGAGCCATATAACGTTGGGCATCTTTGAAGGATATATGCCCTAGAGGCAATAATAAAGTTATTATTTATTTCCTCATATCATGATAAATGTTTATTACTCATGCTAGAATTGTATTAACCGGAAACATAATACATGTGTGAATATATAGACAAACATAGTGTCACTAGTATGCCTCTACTTGACTAGCTTGTTAATCAAAGATGGTTATGTTTCCTAACCATGAACAAGGAGTTGTTGTTTGATTAACAAGGTCACATCATTAGTTGAATGATCTGATTGACATGACCCATTCCGTTAGCTTAGCACTCGATCGTTTAGTATGTTGCTATTGCTTTCTTCATGACTTATACATGTTCCTATGACTATGAGATTATGCAACTCCCGTTTACCGGAGGAACACTTTGTGTGCTACCAAACGTCACAACGAATCGGGTGATTATAAAGGTGCTCTCAGGTGTCTCGAAGGTACTTGTTGAGTTGGCGTATTTCGAGATTAGGATTTGTCACTCCGAATGTCGGAGAGGTATCTCTGGGCCCTCTCGGTAATACACATTACTTAAGCCTTGCAAGCATTTCAACTAATGAGTTAGTTGTGAGATGATGTATTACGGAACGAGTAAAGAGACTTGCCGTAACGAGATTGAACTAGGTATTGGATACCGACGATAGAATCTCGGCAAGTAACATACCGATGACAAAGGGAGCAACGTATGTTGTTGTGCGGTTTGACCGATAAAGATCTTCGTAGAATATGTAGGAACCAATATGGGCATCCAGGTCCCGCTATTGGTTATTGACCGGAGACGTGTCTCGGTCATGTCTACATTGTTCTCGAACCGTAGGGTCCGCACGCTTAAGGTTTCGATGATAGTTTCATTATGAGTTTATGTATTTTGATGTACGAAGGTTGTTGAGTCCGGATGTGATCACGGACATGACGAGGAGTCTCGAAATGGTCGAGACATAAAGATTGATATATTGGACGGATATATTTGGACACCGGAAAGGTTCGGGTGAGATTGAAATATCTGGAGCTCGGAGGTTACCGAACCCCGGTAAGTATATGGGCCTTATTGGGCCTTACTGGAAGGAAGGGAGAAGGAGCAAGGGAGGGGGCGCGCCCCCCAAGCCCAATCCGAATTGGGAGGGGGCCGCCCCCTTTCCTTCTCTCCTCCCCCCTCTTCCTTCCTTCTCCTACTCCTAATAGGAAAGGGGGCCAAACCTACTTGGAGTAGGTTTGCCCCCCTAGGGCGCCGCCACCCCTTGGGTCGGCCTCCTCCTCCCTCCCTCCTTTATATCACGGGGTAGGGGCACCCTAGACACACAAGTTGATCATTGAGATCGTTCCTTAGCCGTGTGCGGTGCCCCCCTCCACGATATTACACCTCGGTCATATTGTAGCGGTGCTTAGGCGAAGCCCTGCGACAGAAGAACATCAAGATCGTCACCACGCCGTCGTCTTGTGGAACTCCTCCCCGCACCTCTGCTGGATCGGAGATCGGGTGCGTCATCGAGCTGTACGCGTGTCAAGAACTTCGGAGGTGCGAAATAACGGTGCTTGCATCGGTCGGACCGGAGGACGTCGACTACTTCCTCTACGTTGCGTCAACGCTTCGCTTCGGTCTCACGAGTGCGTAGACAACACTCTCCCCTCTCGTTGCTATGCATCACCATGATCTTGCGTGTGCGTGGGAAATTTTTGAAATTACTCGTTCCCCAACAGTGGCATCCGAGCCTAGGTTTTATGGTTTGATGTTATATGCACGAGTAGAACACAAGTGAGTTGTGGGCGATATAAGTCATCTTGCTTACCAGCATGTCATACTTTGGTTGGCGGTATTGTTGGATGAAGCGGCCGGACCGACATTACGCGACGCTTACGCGAGACTGGTTTTACCGCCGTGCTTTGCACACGGTGACTAGCGTGTCGGTTTCTCCAACTTTAGTTGAACCGAGTGTAGCTCGCCCGGTCCTTGCGAAGGTTAAAACAGCATCAACTTGACAAACTATCGTTGTGGTTTTGATGCGTAGGTGAGATTGGTTCTTGCTTAAGCCCGTAGCAGCCACGTAAAACTTGCAACAACAAAGTAGAGGACGTCTAACTTGTTTTTGCAGGGCATGTTGTATGTGATATGGCCAAGACATGATGCTATATTTTATTGTATGATATGATCATGTTTTGTAACCGGTTATCGGCAATGGCGAGGAGCCATATGGTTGTCGCTTTATTGTATGAAATGCAAGCGCTCTGTAATTGCTTTACTTTATCACTAAGCGGTAGCGATAGTCGTAGAAGCAATAGATGGCGTGGCGACAACGATGCTACGATGGAGATCAAGGTGTCGCGCCGGTGGCGATGGTGATCATGATGGTGCTTGGAGATGGAGATCACAAGCACAAGGAGATGATGGCCATATCATATCACTTATATTGATTGCATGTGATGTTTATCCTTTATGCATCTTATCTTGCTTTGATTGACGGTAGCATTTTAAGATGATCTCTCACTAAAAATTATCAAGTAGTGTTCTCCCTGAGTATGCACCGTTGCCAAAGTTCGTCGTGCCCAGACACCACGTGATGATCGGGTGTGATAAGCTCTACGTCCATCTACAACGGGTGCAAGCCAGTTTTGCACACGCAGAATACTCGAGTTAAACTTGACGAGCCTAGCATATGCAGATATGGCCTCGAACACGGAGACCGAAAGGTCGGCGTGAATCATATAGTAGATATGATCAACATAAGATGTTCACCATTGAAAACTACTCCATCTCACGTGATGATCGGTTATGGTTTAGTTGATTTGGATCACGTGATCACTTAGATGACTAGAGAGATGTCTGTCTAAGTGGGAGTTCTTAAGTAATATGATTAATTGAACTAAAATTTATCATGAACTTAGTACTGATAGTATCTTGCTTGTCTATGTTGTTTGTAGATAGATGGCCCGTCTTTGTTGTTCCGTTGAATTTTAATGCGTTCCTTGAGAAAGCTAAGTTGAAAGATGATGGTAGCAACTACGCGGACTGGGTCCGTAACGAGGATTATCCTCATTGCTGCACGAAAAATTATGTCTGGAAGCACCGCTGGGTGCGAACTGCTTCTTGATGATGCAACCGACAGCGTTAAGAACGTCTGGCGAGCAAAGCTGATGACTACTCGATAGTTCAATGTGCCATGCTTTACGGCTTAGAACCGGGACTTCAACGGCGTTTTGAGCGTCATGGAGCATATGAGATGTTCCAGAGTTGAAGTTGATATTCGAGAAGAATGCCCGGATTGAGAGATATGAAGTCTCCAATAAGTTCTATAGCTGCAAGATGGAGGAGAATAGTTCACGGTGAGCACATACTCAAGATGTGCAGGTATTGTAATCACTTGATTCAACCGGGAGTTACTCTTCCGGATGATAGCGTCATTGACAGAATTCTCCAATCACTTCCACCAAGCTACAAGAGCTTCGTGATGAACTATAATATGCAAGGGATGGATAAGACGATTCCCGAGCTCTTCGCAATGCTAAAGGCTGCGGAGGTAGAAATCAGAAGGAGCATCAAGTGTTGATGGTTAACAAGACCACTAGTTTCAAGAAAAGGGCAAAGGGAAGAAGAAGGAACTTCAAGAAGAACAGCAAACAAGTTGCTGCTCAAGAGAAGAAACCCAAGTCTGGACCTAAGCACAAATCGAGTGCTTCTCACCGCAAGCGATCGTCACCGAAGCGGAACTGCCCCAAGTATTTGGCGGATAAGAAGGATGGCAAGGTGAACAAAGGTATATGTGATATACATGTTATTGATGTGTACCTTACTAGAGCTCGCAGTAGCACCGGGTATTTGATATCGGTTACATTGCTAATATTTGCAACTCGAAGCAGGACTACGGATTAGCGAACACTAGCAAAGGATGAGGTGACGATGCGCGTGGGAAATGGTTCCAAAGTCGATGTGATCGCGGTCGACACGCTACCTCTACATCTACCTTCGGATTAGTATTAGACCTAAATAATTGTTATTTGGTGCCGCGTTGAGCATGAACATTATATCTGGATCTTGTTTGATGCGAGACGGTTATTCATTTAAATCGAGAGAATAATGGTTGTTCTATTTATATGAGTAATATCTTTTATGGTCATGCACCCTTGAAGAGTGGTCTATTTTGATGAATCTCGATAGTAGTGATACACATATTCATAGTGTTGAAGCCAAAAGATGCAGAGTTGATAATGATAGTGCAACTTATTTGTGGCACTGCCGTTTGGGTCATATCGGTATAAAGCGCATGAAGAAACTCCATACTGATGGACTTTTGGAACCACTTGATTATGAATCACTTGGTACTTGCGAACCGTGCCTCATGGGCAAGATGACCAAAACGTCGTTCTCCGGTACTATGGAGAGAGCAACAGATTTGTTGGAAATCATACATACAGATGTATGTGGTCCGATGAATGTTGAGGCTCGTGGCGGTTATCGTTATTTTCTTACCTTCACAGATGATTTAAGCAGATATGGGTATATCTACTTAATGAAGCATAAGTCTGAAACATTTGAAAAATTCAAAGAATTTCAGAGTGAAGTTGAAAATCATCGTAACAAGAAAATAAAGTTTCTACGATCTGATCGTGGAGGAGAATATTTGAGTTACGAGTTTGGTTTACACTTAAAACAATGTGGAATAGTTTCGCAACTCATGCCACCCGGAACGCCACAACGTAATGGTGTGTCGAACGTCGTCGTAGTTTACTTGATATGGTGCGGTCTATGATGTCTCTTACAGATTTACTGCTATCATTTTGGGGTTATGCTTTAGAGACGGCCACATTCACGTTAAATAGGGCACCGTCGAAATCCGTTGAGACGACACCTTATGAACTATGGTTTGGCAAGAAACCAAAGTTGTCGTTTCTTAAAGTTTGGGGCTGCGATGCTTATGTGAAAAAGCTTCAACTGATAAACTCGAACCCAAATCGGAGAAATGTGTCTTCATAGGATACCCAAAGGAGACAGTTGGGTACACCTTCTATCACAGATCCGAAGGCAAGACATTTGTTGCTAAGAATGGATCCTTTCTAGAGAAGGAGTTTCTCTCGAAAGAAGTGAGTGGGAGGAAAGTAGAACTTGATGAGTTAACTGTACCTACTCCCTTGTTGGAAAATAATACATCACAGAACCGGTTTACGTGACGTCAAAACCAACTAGTGAGGAAGTTGATGATGATGATCATAGAACTTGAGATCAAGTTAATCTGTAACCTCGTGAGGTCGGACGAGTAAGATCCGCACTGAGTGGTGCGGTAATCCTATTCGGAAGTCATGCTACTAGATCATGATGAACCTACGAACTATGAAGAAGCGATGGTGAGCCCAGATTCATAAAATGGCTTGAAGCCATGAAATCGAGATGGGATCCATGTATGAGAACAAAGTATGGACTTTGGTTGACTTGGCGATGGTCGGCAAGCAATTGAGAATAAATGGATCTTCAAGAAGAAGACCGACGACGACGGTAATGTTATCGTCTACAAAGCTCGACTTGTTGCAAAAGGTTTTCAACAAGTTCAAGGGGTTGACTACGATGAGACCTTCTCACCCGTGGCGATGCTTAAGTCTGTCCGAATCATGTTAGCAATTGCCGCATTTTATGATTATGAAATTTGGCAAATGGATGTAAAACTGCATTCTGAATGGATTTACGGAAGAAGAGTTGTATATGATGCAACCGAAGGTTTTATCGATCCAAAGGAGCTAACAAAGTGTGCAAGCTCCAACGCTCCATTTATGGACTGGTGCAAGCCTCTCGGAGTTGGAATAAGCGTTTTGATAGTGTGATCAAATCATTTGGTTTTATATGAGACTTTTGGAGAAGCTTTGTATTTACAAGAAAGTGAGTGGGAGCTCAGTAGCATTTCTAATATTATATGTGGATGACATATTATTGATTGGAAATGATATAGAATTTCTGGATAGCATAAAGGGATACTTGAATAAAAGTTTTTCAATGAAAGACCTCGGTGAAGCTGCTTACATATTGGGCATTAAGATCTATAGAGATAGATCAAGGCGCTTAATTGACTTTCACAAAGCACATACCTTGACAAAGTTTTGAAGAAGTTCAAAATGGATCAAGCAAAGAAAGGGTTCTTGCTGTATTGCAAGGTGTGAAGTTGAGTAAGACTCAAAGCCCGACCACTGCAGAAGATAGAGAGAAAATAAAAGTGTTCCCTATGCTTCAGCCATAGGCTCTATCATGTATGCAATGTTGTGTACCAGACTGATGTGTGCCTTGCTATAAGTCTAGCAAGGAGGTACCAAAGTAATCCAGAGTGGATCATCGGACAGCGGTCAAGAACATCTGAAATACGAAAAGGACTAAGGATATGTTTCTCGATATGGAGGTGACAAAGAGCTCATCGTAAATGGTTACGTTGATGCAAGCTTTGACACCGATCCGGACGATTCTAAATCGCAAACCGGATCGTGTTTACATTAAGCGGTGGAGTTGTCGGTTGGTGCGTTCAAAGCAAAGCGTCGTGGCGGGATCTACATGTGAAGCGGAATACATAGCTGCTTCGAAGCAGCCAATGAAGGAGTCGGATGAAGGAGTTCATATCCGATCTAGGTGTCATACCTAGTGCATCGGGTCCAATGAAAATCTTTTGTGACAATCTTGGGCGATTGCCTTAGCGAAGGAATCCAGATTTCACAAGAGAACCAAGCACATCAAGAGACGCTTCAATTCCATCCGGATCTAGTCCGTGGGAAACATAGAGATTTGCAAGATACATACGGATCTGAATGTTGCGCAACCGTTGACTAAGCCTCTTCCACGAGCAAAACATGATCAACACCAAGACTCCATGGGTGTTAGAATCATTCTTGTGTAATCTAGATTATTGACTCTAGTGCAAGTGGGAGATCAAGGATATATGCCCTAGAGGCAATAATAAAGTTATTATTTATTTCCTCATATCATGATAAATGTTTATTATTCATGCTAGAATTGTATTAACCGGAAACATAATACATGTGTGAATATATAGACAAACATAGTGTCACTAGTATGCCTCTACTTGACTAGCTTGTTAATCAAAGATGGTTATATTTCCTAACCATGAACAAGGAGTTGTTGTTTGATTAACAAGGTCACATCATTAGTTGAATGATCTGATTGACATGACCCATTCCGTTAGCTTAGCACTCGATCGTTTAGTATGTTGCTATTTCTTTCTTCATGACTTATACATGTTCCTATGACTATGAGATTATGCAACTCCCGTTTCCCGGAGGAACACTTTGTGTGCTACCAAACGCGTCAACGAATCGGGTGATTATAAAGGTGCTCTACAGGTGTCTCCAAGGTACTTGTTGAGTTGGCGTATTTCGAGATTAGGATTTGTCACTCCGAATGTCGGAGAGGTATCTCCGGGCCCTCTCGGTAATACACATTACTTAAGCCTTGCAAGCATTTCAACTAATGAGTTAGTTGTGAGATGATGTATTACGGAACGAGTAAAGAGACTTGCCGGTAACGAGATTGAACTAGGTACTGGATACCGACGATCGAATCTCGAGCAAGTAACATACCGATGACAAAGGGAGCAACGTATGTTGTTGTGCGGTTTGACCGATAAAGATCTTCGTAGAATATGTAGGAACCAATATGGGCATCCAGGTCCTGCTATTGGTTATTGACCGGAGACGTGTCTCGGTCATGTCTACATTGTTCTCGAACCGTAGGGTCCGCACACTTAAGGTTTCGATGAAAGTTTCATTATGAGTTTATGTATTTTGATGTACCGAAGGTTGTTCGGAGTCCCGGATGTGATCACGGACATGACGAGGAGTCTCGAAATGGTCGAGACATAAAGATTGATATATTGGATGGATATATTTGGACACCGGAAAGGTTCGGGTGAGATTGAAATATCTTGGAGCTCGGGAGGTTACCGAACCCCGGTAAGTATATGGGCCTTATTGGGCCTTAGTGGAAGGGAGGAGAAGGAGCAAGGGAGGCGCCCCCAAGCCCAATCCGAATGGGAGGGGGGCCCCCCCCTTTCCTTCTCTCCTCCCCTCTTCCTTCCTTCTCCTACTCCTAATAGGAAGGGGGCCAAACCTACTTGGAGTAGGTTTGCCCCCCCTAGGGCGCGCCACCCCCTTGGGCCGGCCTTCTCCTCCCTCCCTCCTTTATATACGGGGGTAGGGGCGCACCCTAGACACACAAGTTGATCATTGAGATTGTTCCTTAGCCGTGTGCGGTGCCCCCCTCCACGATATTACACCTCGGTCATATTGTAGCGGTGCTTAGGCGAAGCCCTGCGACAGAAGAACATCAAGATCGTCACCACACCGTCGTGCTGATGGAACTCCTCCCCGCACCTCTGCTGGATCACCCGCACCTCTGCTGGATCGGAGATCGGGGTGCGTCATCGAGCTGTACGCTTGTCAAGAACTCGGAGGTGCCGGAGTAACAGTGCTTGGATCGGTCGGACCGGGAGGACGTACGACTACTTCCTCTGCGTTGCGTCAACGCTTCCGCTTCGGTCTACGAGGGTACGTAGACAACACTCTCCCCTCTCGTTGTTATGCATCACCATGATCTTGCGTGTGCGTAGGAAATTTTTTGAAATTACTACATTCCCCAACAATCTTGCCCACCATGGCGCCTCCACACTCCGCCTGCTGGCCCCCCACTACCTTCGGCTTGACATTGAAGGTCTTCAGCCATAAGCTGAAGTGGGGCTTGATGCGGAGGAACGCCTCGCACACAACAATGAACGACGAGATGTTGAGGATGAAATTCGGGGCCAGATCATGGAAATCCAGGCCGTAGTAGAACATGATCCCCCGGACAAATGGGTGAAGTGGAAAACCTAGTCAGCGGAGGAAGTGGGTGAGGAACACTACCCTCTCATAGGGCTCGGGGGTGGGGATGAGCTGCCCCTTGTCGGGAAGCCGATGCGTGATGTCGCTAGACAAGTATCCGGCCTTCCGCAGCCTTTTGATGTGCCCCTCCGTGACGGAGGAGGCCATCCACCTGCATCCCGCTCCGGACATGGCTGGGGAAGGTTGAGGCGAGATGTGTGGACTTGGGCACTGGAGCTCGAGTGCGCGAAAATGGATAAGCAAAGGAGGAAGAAGGCGTAGGTAAAAAGGTGGATCCTTATCCCCTTATATGGATAGACGTAACTATGCGTCCCCACCAGCCTGGTAAAACTCGCTTATCTCCTAAGCGTCGTAATCAATGGTGCGGTTGGGTTACCCACGCCCGTATTGATGAGAATCCCGGAATAAGGGGACACGATCTCTGCTTTGACAAGTCGTGCCAAGGAAACCGCCTCGCTAAACGCGCTGAGGTGGGACAGTAAAAATGATTCGAATAAAGGCTTGGCTGTGGAGTGATGTCACGCCACGGAATACGTCAGCAGATTGAATTTGTGTAAATATTATTCTCTCTACGGTGGTATGTGGAACTTATTTTGCAGAGCCGGACACTATCCTTGTGTTCAAAATCTTCTATGAAGTATTCGGAGGAGGAACCCGCATTGCAATGCCGAAGGCAATATGCGCGTCGGACTCGTCATCATTGAAGCCTGGTTCAGGGGCTACTGAGGGAGTCCCGGACTAGGGGGTGTTCGGATAGCCGAACTATCATCTTCGGCCGGACTCCTGGACTATGAAGATACAGGATTGAGGACTTCGTCCCGTGTCCGGATGGGACTTCCCTTGGCGTGGAAGGCAAGCTTGGCGATACGGATATGTAGATCTCCTACCATTGTAACCGACTCTGTGTAACCCTAAACCTCTTCGGTGCCTATATAAACCGGAGGGTTTCAGTCCGTAGGACGAACAACAATCATACCATAGGCTAGCTTCTAGGGTTTAGCCTCTCTGATCTCGTGGTAGATCTACTCTTGTACTACCCATATCATCAATATTCACAACTAGGGAAAAGCCTAGCAGCAGCGCGGGTTTTGGGCCTATCAGTAGCGCGGGCACAAGCGCTACTGATAAGGCGCTACAGCTAATGCTTAGCAATAGCGCGGCTTGACACACGCTACTGCTAAATTGACTTACTAGCAGCGGTTCTTTATAACATCGCTCTCAGTTAATTAGTAGTAGCGCTTCTCTAACCCGCTACTACTACTATTTAGTATTTTATTTCTTTTCTATTTCATGTTGTATTCATACACCTTTTCACAAGTTTTCATACAACAGGAATTTAGAGATTGTTTTACATCATAATGAGTTATTACATCATGGGTGAAAGAATCAGGACTAGTTTCAAGTGGATGTCCATCCACTTGAAACTAATCATGTTCTTTCACCCAATGATATAATAATATCATCATCATCATCATATCATTAACAACTTAGCATCATAATACATCATTGTCATATAACACCTCCTCAATATCATCGTTTTCATCATTGACATCACATAACACCTCCTCAAGATCATCATTATCAACTCTAACACATTACCACATAATAAACATATTGTACCTCATAGGACCTATTACATTCGATTAAGACCTACTACATTTTCTAAGGTAAAATAACAAAAACAAGATAGCCCCCGACTCTCCATTATGGAGAATGGAGATTAGCTTGTCTCCCATTCTTGCCTTTAAGCTGAATGTTACTTCCAAGAACCTCCTTGCGAATGTCCATACATTTCTTCCATTCTCGATGATCATGTGTTCACGGTTTTAGAAATCCGATATGCACAGTGAGCTCCCTAGATTTACAGGCGGTATGTTCGAATCGAGAGGCGACCATGCAGACACATCGATGAGGCACACAATCCATCGGGAGTTTCATTGAAAAACATAATAATAACTTTGTAGTTAGCAATGATGTACTAGTTTTAGAAGTATGCAAAAATGCACGAATGTCGTAATAGTAAAAAATCTTACCAGGTATCTCCAGAGAAGTTATCGTTGTTCAACACATGCACTAGTGGCACGTATTCACCATAATTTGGAGGAGTTCGATAATAGGCATTGTAATTCTCAAGAAGAGTACAAAATGCGATCGATGATTTTCTCCTTATATGTTAATTGGGTGCCTTGATGTAGTGGGTTTTATCTACCATCTTCCGCATAGTCTTTGAAGAATCAAAATAAGCTGTCAATGGAAATAAGCTATCAACTATTTTGAAATAAAGAATATAAATTAGTTAATAACTATGTTTGATAAACTCACATAGCGGTACAATCGGCAGCGTATCAACAAGGACCCAAATGTCCATATTGTCTTCCTCGCTGTCAGGATCACCAAGATCCATGGTGATAATCATACCCTCATCAAAACCATACATTTTGCAAAGTGCTTCCCAATTTTGGCAACCAAAATGGGTTACGCTCTGAGCATTATACAGATTTACTTCAAAATCCATATCATGATGGGTCCTTAGGTGTATTTTCTTTGTTTCAAAATTTTCATGGTCTTCAAAACCCATCCTCTCCAAGACATAGCGTCTTGCATGGCATGGGATAAGCTAGTCGAATTGTAAAATATGAAAATTAGGCGTTGAAATAGTTGATGTCATGCTTAATGGAGAAAAAACTATTGTCGCTGCTTGCATCAGTATGAACATCGCAGGTCTCCTCGAGCTTAATGTGAAGCGGCGATCGTCCTCCACCCGAACGAACACTGTCGCACATACCTCGATCGTCATGGCACCAGCTACACTCCCCCGGGAGACCGTCGCCGTCCGAGTACGACATTTCCTACAATCATAATTCAAAGATTAAACTTGTACATATTCTAGCACAAGTCATGTCAGAATTCACGACAAAATCCGGCATGACCTTTGCTAAAAAAGGACATATCGGCGCTGAAATTTGCGGAACGGAAATTAATCAACACTCCGACAAAACATAGGCCACTCGGAGATGTAAACTGAACATGAACGGCCACTTGGGCAACCACATATCCTATTTGAGCAACAACACAAAATATACAAGGATATTTGGCTGGTCTCACCTCGATGTCGGAGAATGGTCGGTGACGGGATGACGGCGGGGTTGTCGGAGGGGGTCGGTGGCGGGACGACGGAGGTCACCAAACCATATAAGTTATCACTAGCAACAAAACATGTTCAACTAGTTTTATTAATTCAACTAGTTCTTACTAAATATAAACTTACTATAAATAGAAAAAAACTAGTTCTTTCTAAAAATAAAGTAGTTCAACTAGTTATATTAATTATCTTACTAAAAATAGATTAGTTACATTAATTCAACTAGTTCAACTAGTTTATTAATTTACTTACTAAACTAGTTCAACTACAACTAAAGTAGTTCAACTACCACTACTACTACTAAAAATATAGTACTAACTAAGCTAAATTAACATCTACTACTACTAAATTAACATCTAGTACTAGCTAACCCTAAATTAACATCTACTACTAAATCTAGTACTAACTAGTGGCAGGGGGTGGGGGCGACGGAGAGGTAGCTAGGGGCGGCGAGGTCGAGGGCGGTGGGAGGCGGGCTGCCGGCGGAGGAGGGAGGAGGGGCGGCCGCAGGCGGATGGAGGAGGGCGGCGGAGGAGGGAGGGCGGCCGCAGGCGGAGGGGAGGATGTGCGAGGAGGATGGAGGAGGGACGGAAGGAGGGGAGTACCTCGGCGGCGGACGAACGGCGGCGGCGGCGACGGACGACGATGGTTGTCGCGGGCGAGAGTGAGAGTGTGAGTGAGGTCCGGTCCTCCCGTGGGGATAAGGTAGGTATAGTTGTAGCGCGTTTGGCAAAAAGCGCTACAGCTAACGCATAAATAGCGATGGCGCTCTCAAGATAACGCGCTCTCGCTATAGCTAGCGGGGCCAAGGTCATGGCAACTATAGCAGAGAGCGCTGTATGCCCCAACGCACTCTCGCTACTTCTAAGTCGATGAGCGTTTGTCAGACACGCGCTGCTGCTAAGTAGCAGTAGCATGGTATTTTGAAGCGCGCTGCAGATAAGATTCTGTGTATAGGCTTTTCCCTAGTAGTGATTAATCAAGCAGGAGTAGGGTTTACCTCCATCGAGAGGGCCCGAACCTGGGTAAAAACATCGTCTCCCTTGTCTCCTGTTACCATCCGCCTAGACGCACAGTTTGGGACCCCCTACCCGATATCTACCGGTTTTGACACCGACACCAACGAGGAGCAGAAGGAATTGATAAGCAGTTTTCAGTAAGGTTTTCTCTGCAAGCACTGAAATTGTAGGTAATAGATAGTTTTGTGATAAGATAAATAGTAACGAGTAGCAAGTAAATAAAGTAAATAAAGTGCAGCAAGGTGGCCCAATCCTTTTTGTAGCAAAGGATAAGCCTGGATAATTTCTTATAATGAGAAAGGAGCTCCCGAGGACACATGGGAATTATCGTCAAGCTAGTTTTCATCACGCTCATATGATTCGCGTTCGATACTTTGATAATTTGATATGTGGGTGGCCGGTGCTTGGGTACTGCCCTTAGTTGGACAAGCATCCCACTTATGATTACCCCCTATTGCAAGCGTCCGCAACTACAAAAGAAATATTAAGGCAAACCTAACCACAACATTAAACATATGGATCCAAATTAGCCCCTAACGAAGCAACGCATAAACAAGGGTTTAAGCTTCTGTTACTCTAGCAACCCATCATCTACTTATTATTTCAAAATGCCTTCCTCTAGGCCCAAATAATGGTGAAGTGTCATGTAGTCGATGTTCACATAATACCACTAGAGGAAAAGACAAGATAAATCTCATCAAAATATCGAACGAATACCAAATTCACATGACTACTAATAGCAAGACTTCACCCATGTCCTCAGGAACAAACGTAACAACTCACAAAGCATATTCATGTTCATAATTAGAGGAGTAATAATATGCATTAAGAATCTGAACATATGATCTTCCACCAAGTAAATCAATTAGCATCAACTACAAGGAGTAATCAACATTACTAGCAACCCACAGGTACAAATTTGTGGTTTTGATACAAGATTGGATACAAGAGATGAACTAGGATTTTGAGAGGAGATGGTGCTGGTGAAGATATTGATGGAGATTGACCCCCTCCCAATGAGAGGATCGTTGGTGATGACGATGGTGATGACCGGCAGAAAAGCTATGCTGGAGCTCTAGATTGGTTCTGGCAAGGTTCCGCCTCGTGGCGGCGGAGTTTCGTCCCGTAAGCTTGCCCACGATTTTTTCCAGGGTAAAAGCCCTCATATAGTAGAAGATGGACACCGGGGGGCCACCAGGGGGCCCAGGAGACAGGGGGCGCCCAGTAGGGGTGGGCGCACCCCCCACCCTCCTGTCCAGGGTGTGGGCCCCCTGATGTATTTCTTCCGCTCAATAAATCTTATTAATTCCAAAAACAGGTTTCATGGAGTTTCAGGATTTTTGGGCGGTCTGGAATAGGTTTCAATGTTTGCTCCTTTTCGGCCGAATTCCAGCTGCGGCATTCCCCCTCTTCATGGTAAACCTTGTAAAATAAGAGAGAATAGCCATAAGTATTGAGATATAATGTGTAATAACAGCCCATAATGCAATAAATATTGATATAAAAGCATGATGCAGAATGGACGTATCAGTAAGCCATGGACATAGCACTATGGGTGGAGTAGAGTATGATGATGGAGGTTGTGTGGAGAAGACAAAAAGGGAGAAAGTCTCACATCGACGTGGCTAATCAACGGGCTATGGAGATGCCCATCAATTGATGTCAATATGAGCAGTAGGGATTACCATGCAACGGATGCACTAAGAGCTATAAGTGTATGAAAGCTCAAACTGGAAACTAAGTGAGTGTGCATTCAACTTGCTTGCTCATGAAGTTCTCGGGCATTTGAGGAAGCCCATCATCAGAATATACAAGCCAAGTTCTATAATGAAAATTCCCACTAGTATATGAAAATGATAACTTAAGAGACTCTCTATATGAAGAACATGGTGCCACTCTGAAGCACAGGTGTGGTAAAAAGGATAGTAACATTGCCCCTTCTCTCTTTTTCTCTCATTTTTTATTTTATTTTTTAATTTGTTTTTTTAATTTTTTTTGTTGGGCTTCTTTGGCCTCTTTTTTTATTTGGGCTTCTTTGGCCTCTTTTATTTTTTAAAGTCCGGAGTCTCATCCCGACTTGTGGGGGAATCATAGACTCCAACATCCTTTCCTCACTGGGGCAATGCTCTAATAATGATGATCATCACACTTTTATTTACATACAACTCAATATTACAACTCGATACTAGAACAAAAATATGACTCTATATGAATGCCTCCAGCGGTGTACCGGGATGTGCAATGATCTAGCATAGCAATGACATCAAAAAACGGACAAGCCATGAAAATATCGTGCTAGCTATCTTACGATCATGCAAAGCAATATGACAATGAATGCTCAAGTCATGTATATGATGATGATGGAAGTTTCATGCCAATATATCTCGGAATGGCCATGGAAATGCCATAATAGGTAGGTATGGTGGCTGTTTTGAGGAACATATAAGGAGGCTTATGTGTGATAGAGCGTATCGTATCACGGGGTTTGGATGCACCGGCGAAGTTTGTACCAACTCTCGAGGTGAGAAAGGGCAATGCACGGTACCGAAGAGGCTAGCAATGGTGGAAGGGTGAGAGTGCGTATAATACATGGACTCACATTAGTCATAAAGAACTCATATACTTATTGCAAAATTTTATTAGCCCTCGAAGCAAAGTACTACTACGCATGCTCCTAGGGGAAGGGTTGGTAGGGGTTAACCATCGCGCGATCCTGACCTCCACCCATAAGGAAGGCAATCAAAGAACACCCCGTGCTTCAAATTTGTCACAACGGTTACCATACGTGCATGCTTCGGGACTTGCAAACCTCAACACAAGTATTTCTCAATTTCACAATTACTCCACTAGCATGACTCTAATTTCACCACCTACATATCACAAAACTATTGCAAGGAATCAAACATATCATATTCAGTGATCTACAAGTTTTATGTAGGATTTTATGACTAACCATGTGAATAACCAATTCCTGTCATCTCTCTAAATAGATATAAGTGAAGCAAGAGAGTTTAATTCTTTCTACAAAAGATATGCCCACGCTCTAACAAATATAAGTGAAGCAAAAGAGCATTCTACAAATAGCGGTTTTCTATGTGAAGAGAAACAGACAATCCAAACTTCAAATGATATAAGTGAAGCACATGAAGCATTCTATTAAGCCATACTCAAAAGATTTAAGTGAAGTGCAATGAGCAATGTATAAATCAACCAAGGACTATCTCATACCAGCATGGTGCATAAAATAAAAGTGAAAACTAAATGCAAAAGACGCTCCAAGATTTGCATATATCACATGAACGAAACGAATCCGAAAACATATCGATACTTGTTAAAGAACGATGGAATGCCTTCCGGGGCATCCCCAAGCTTAGACGCTTGAGTCTCCTTGAATATTTACTTGGGGTGCCTTGGGCATCCCCAAGCTTGAGCTCTTGCCTCTCCTCCTTTTCCTCATATCGAGACCTCCTCGATCTTCGAACACTTCATCCACACAAAACTTCAACTGAAAACTCGATAAGATCCGTTAGTATAATAAAGCAAATCACTACTCTAAGTACTGTTGCAAACCAATTCATATTTTGTTTTTGCATTGTAGCTACTGTAATATAACTTTTCCATGGCTTAATCCACTGAGAAAAATTGATAGTTTCATCAAAGCAAGCAAACTATGCATCAAAAACAGAATCTGTCTTAAACATGGCAGTCTGTAGTAATCTGAACATTCAACATACTTCTGGTACCCCCAAAATTCTGCCAAAATTTGTATATAAAGACAGTGCAAAAAGTTTCAGAACCGTTTGACGTTCCAGTAAAAAAATGTAAAATCGCGCATTACAGCCAAAGTTTCTGTCCTGCACCGCACAAACCAACAACCATTGTAAACATCCTAAAGGCAAACCTTGGAACATTATTTTTATTTTTAAACGTTATAAAAGCACACAACAGAAATAAATGACTCTCTAAAACTTTCAGGTTGTCACGGCGCCAAAAAAAGGTCTTGATAACCCACAAGTATAGGGGATTAGTTGTAGCCTCTTTCAATAAGTAAGAGTGTCGAACCCAACGAGGAGCTAAAGGTAGAACAAATATTCCTCAAGTTCTATCAACCACCGATACAACTCTAGGCACGCTTAACGTTCGCTTTACCTAAAACAAGTATGAAACTAGAAGGACTTTGCAGGTGTTGTTGGATAGGTTTGCAAGATAATAAAGAGCACGTAAATAAAAGCTAGGGGTTGTTTAGATAAAGAAGTGATAAAGTTAGTATAGCGAGTGTGGAAAAGTGGTGGTAGGAGTTGCGGAATTGTCCCTAAGCAATTGACTACTTTACTAGACCGATAGCAAGTTTTATGTCGGAGAGGCCACTGCTAGCATGTCATCCCAGACTTGGAATTCTATGAACTTATGATTGGAACTATTAGAAGGCAACCGCTACTACTAAGGTTCATTAACGTAAAACCCAACCATAGCATTAAGATATATTGGCCCCCCTTCAATCCCATATGCATCAATTTCTATGCTAGGTTGAAGCTTCTGTCACTCTTGCCCTCCAATACATAGTCCTATCAACATACAACTAACCCTATGGTGTGATCCACGCACGCGCTCATATGATGGGCACCAAAGGACGGCAACATAACCACAAGAAAATTAAACCAATCATAGCAATTCACCAATTAACGATAGGACAACGAAAATCTACTCAGACATCATAGGATGGCAACATATCATTGGATAATAATATGAAGCATAAAGCACCACGTTCAAGTAGAGGGTACAACGGATTGCGGGAGAGTGAACCGCTGAATATAGACGGGGGAAGGTGATGACAATGTTGGTGAAGATGATGGAGGTGTTGGTGTAGATCGCGGTGATGATGATGGCCCCGGTGGCGTTCCGACACCACCGGGAGAGAGAGGGGGAGAGAGCCCCCTTCTTCTTCTTTCTTGACCTTCTCCCTAGATGGGAGAAGGGTTTCCCCTCTGGTCCATGGTCTCCATGGCGTGGGAGGGGCAAGAACCCCTCCGAGATTCGATCTGTCTCTCTGTCTCTCTCTGTTTCTGCGTTCCAGATTCTGGCCTTTCACCGTTTCTTATATTCCCGGAGATCCGTAACTCTGATTGGGCTGAAATTTTAACACGATTTCTATCCGGATATTAGCTTTCTTGCGGCAAAAAAAGGGCACCAACCGCCTTACGGGGTGGCCACGATGGTCAGGGGAGCGCCCACCCCCTGGGGCGCGCCCCCTGCCCTGTTTTTACCCCCTCAGTTTTTACCCCGCTTGGACTCTGTTTTATATGGATTTTCCGCGAAACAAAAAACATGCAACAAACGAGGCCGACATTTGAGCCTTTGGATCAATATGTTAGTCCCAAAAATAGTATAAAAAGTTGCCAAAGGTATGTAAAAGTTGTAGAATATTGACATGGAACAATCAAAAATTATAGATACGACGGAGATGTATCAAGGGTGCTACCAAACATCACAACGTAACTGAGTGATTATTAAGATGCTCTACAGGTGTCTCCGAAGGTGTTTGTTGGGTTGGCATAGATCGAGATTAGGACTTGTTACTCCGTATTTTGGAGAGGTATCTCTGGGCCCTCTCGGTAAGGCTCATCACTATAAGCCTTGCAAGCATTATGGAACGAGTAAAGAGACTTGCCGGTAACGAGATTGAACTAGGTATGATGATACCGACGATCGAATCTCGGGCAAGTGACAAACCGATGATAAAGGGAACAATATATGTGGTTATGTGGTTTGATTAATAAAGATCTTCGTAGAATATGTAGGAGCCAATATGATCATCCAGGTTCCGCTACTGGTTATTGATCAGAGATGTGTCTCGATCATGTCTACATAGTTCTCTAACCCGTAGGGTCTGCACGCTTAACGTTCGATGACGATTTGTATTATGAGTTATGTGTTCTTGATGACCGAAGTTTATTCGGAGTCTCGGATGAGATCACGTACATGACGAGGAGTCTCAAAATGGTCAAGAAATAAAGATTGGTATATTGGAAGGTTATGACACCGGAAAGGTTTCGGAATGGTTCGGGCATTTTCCGAAGTACCGGGAGGTTACCTAAACACCCCGGGGGATTAATGGGCCTTGTGGGCTTTAGTGGAAAAGGAGAGGAGGGCTGCTAGGTGCCCCCCCCCCTCCCATGGCTGGTCCGAATAGCACTAGGAGGAGGGGCGCCCCCTCTTTCCTTCTCCCTCTCCACCTCTTTCCCTCTCTCCCTTCTTGGAATAGGAAGGGGACTCCAACTAGGATTGGGAATCCTAGTTGGACTCCCCCTATAGGCGCGCCCTCTCCTTGGCGGGCCTCCTCCTCCTCCCTCCTTTGTATACGGGGCAGGGGGCACCCCGAAGGACAATAGTTGTTCTCTTAGCCGTGTGCGGTGCCCCCCTCCACAGTTTAACACTGTCGCCAAGCCGTACTCCAATAACATCAGCAACACCGTCGCCACGCCATCGTGCGGACAAAACTCTCCCTCGACCTCAACTGGATCAAGAGCTCGAGGGACGTCGTCGTGCTGAACGTGTGCTGAACACGAAGGTGCCGTACATTCGTTACTTGGATCGATTGGATCATGAAGACGTTCGACTACATCAACCGCGTTACTAAATGCTTCCGCTTTTTGTCTACGAGGGTACATGGACACACTCTCCCCTCTCGTTGCTATGTATCTCCTAGATAGATCTTGCATGATTGTAGGATTTTCCTTGAATTACTATGTTCCCCAACAGTGGTATCAGAGCTAGGTCTATGCGTAGATGTTATATGCATGAGTAGAACACAAAGAGTTGTGGTCGATAATAGTCATACTGCTTACCACCAACGTCTTACTTTGATTCGGCGGTATTGTGGGATGAAGCGGCCCGGACCGACATTACACGACCGCGTTCATGAGACTGGTTCTACCAACGTGCTTTGCACACAAGTGGCTGGCGGGTGTCTGTTTCTCCAACTTTAGTTGAATCCAGTTTGACTACGACCGGTCCTTGCAGAAGGTTAAAACAACACACTTGACAAAAAATAGTTGTGGTTTTGATGCGTAGGTAAAAATGGTTCTTGCTAGAAGCCCGTAGCAGCCACGTAAAACTTGCAACAACAAAATAGAGGACGTCTAACTTGTTTTTGCAGGGCATGTTGTGATGTGATATGGTCAAGACATGTTGTGATATAATTCGTTGAGATGATCATGTTTTGTTAGAGTTATCGGCAACTGGCAGGAGCCTTATGGTTGTCTCTTTATTGCATAAGATGCAAGCGCCATATAATTGCTTTAATTTATTGCTATACGATAGCAATAGTTGCAAAAGAAATAGTCGGCGAGACGACCATGTGACAACACGTTGATATAGATCAAGATGATGGAGATCATGGTGTCATGCCGGTGACGATGGAGATCATGATGGTACTGATGAAGTCATGTACCTAGGGTAGGGTCACGGACCTGTCCCAAGTACCCTTCCCAAGGACATCCTCAGAAGAAGCTGCCTTCCAGTCGACCAAGAGAGACTTCACTCGACGGACTCGAGGGACTCGACCATGAAGACTCACTCGACCACCAGGAGATCAAGAGCCACTCTGCATCCAAACGGTCTGTAATTAAGTAGTCTTTATGGCCATGATGATACTTTATGTAAGGCGTTACCAGTAACGCCAGGCCTTAATGTACTTTAAACCCTGCATAACTGAGGGCCGAAGGGGTCTGGCAGACACTATATAAGCCACCCCCCTCCTCAGTGTAAAGGGTTCGCACCCCTGTAATCTATACACACATAATCCTGTCGACCGCCTCCGGGCGCCGAGACGTAGGGCTGTTACTTCCTCCGAGAAGGGCCTGAACTCGTAAATCCCTTGTCTGTACAACTGCTCCATAGCTAAGATCTTGCCTCTCCATACCTACCCCCGCTCTACTGTCAGACTTAGAACCACGACAGTTGGCGCCCACCGTGGGGCAGGTGTCTTAGCGATTTTTGGAGAAGTTGCAATTGTTCCGATTGCCTTCATCATGGTTTCTGGTGGAGTTTTGGTCGAGGGCCGCGAGATCCGTCTCGGCGCGCTCACCTTCATCGCCGACGACTTCGCTTGGCTCCAGGAGGCTCCACTCGACATCGACGCGCTCCCCGTCCGTGGTGCGATGCATTTTCGGGCATGTGTCCGCGGCGTTCTGCTGCGGCAACCGCCGACCAGACGGTCGACTCCTCGTCGTCCTCCCTCCTCGTTTCCCGCCAAATAAGCGCCTGGTCGGTCGAGGCTCCAGGTGGGTGAGGCACACAATGGCTCGCCAATCGGCCACCACCCAAGTCGCGGCAATCGAGCCCGACGAATCTCTCTACGGCCTATTCGATCATCCGACCGCTCCGTGAGAGACCGTGATCCGAAAAGCGACAAAGAGTGATCCGCGGCAGAGGTCTTGATGGTCAATGGGGCTCGTAGCCCTCCGGCTTCCCCGCTGGCGACGGATGGACGGTGGAGGCGACCCGCGCCGGCCCATGAGGAATATCAACCCGAGCCACTTACTTCCTGCAAAGGGAAGAACTTCACCGCAGAACGTGGATGCCCCATACTCCCATCGCAGAGAAACTCCCGAGGCTCGTGCCTTGGAAGAGGCGCGTTGGCCAACTTGGCTGAACGCACTCGATGGAGAACCTCCAGCGAGCACTTTCGAGCGCGTCGCGACAACGAGTACCGACTCGGTCGACGCTAACTCTTTCCGCAACCGACTCAGGTATATCGAACCCCGATTCAGAATTTAGCAGCTGCAGCCTGTATAGCAGAGTCAATTCAGCCCTCTCAGTCGAAGGCTGGCAGAGGCTTGATGCAGATCAGGGATTTGCTCCGAGCAGCGGGATATCAGAATTCAGCTGTGTCACAGTCATGCAACAGGATTCACAGTCGATCCATCGCTGCGAATACAGTTCAGTCGGCTCACAGCCCTAGATCGCCTCTGCGGCGTGAGGGACGCGAGGGTCGACGTGACCAATATGGTGACCGATTCGATCGTGATGATAGGCGTCGAGTGCCCACTCCTCCCCCAAGGGGTGGGTCTTACGCTCATCGGTAGTTAGATGTCAGGCGCCAGCTCTGTGTGGGACGAAGAGCTCCGGTCGACCCCAGGGAACCAGGCTTTGACGCGCGATCCATCATCGTGCAAGGTCTGGTCGATCGGAACAGAGCTCATCGAGGTGGCCATGACAGAGATGCGCCCACTAGCAGTCGAGTCCATGTTTCAGGTCCAGAATGTTTCAACAGGGCTATCAGAGTCGTGGTGATTCCCCCCAACTTCAGGTTGGCGACTGGAGTAAGTCAGTTCACCGGTGAGTCCAAGCCTGAAACCTGGCTTGAAGACTACCGAGTGGCGGTACAGATTGGCGGCGGGAATGATGAGGTGGCTATGAAGCATTTACCACTCATGCTGGAAGGTTCAGCCAGGGCGTGGTTGAATCAGTTAGCTCCTAGCAGCATTTACACTTGGGAAGATCTTTCCTGAGTGTTCATCAGGACATTCGAGGGAACTTGCAAGCGACCAGCTGGATTGACAGAGTTGCAAGTCTGCGTGCAGATGTTGAATGAAACCTTGAGAGATTACATTCAGAGATGGATCACTTTGCATCATACCGTGGAGAACGTGTCTGATCATCAGGCAGTCTGTGCCTTCAAAGGATGGTGTCAAGAACAGAGAATTAAGTTTGAAGTTTGGTCGGACTGGAGATATGACACTGAGCCGAATGATGGAAATCGCCACCAAGTATGCCAATGGTGAAGAAGAGGACCGACTCCGGAGCGGCAAGTACAAGCCGAGTCAGTCGGAGAAAGGAAATTCCAGTCGGAAGCAAAAGCGTAAAGCCGAGCCTGCAGCTCCTGGGGAGGCTCTGGCCGTGACTCAGGGCAAGTTCAAGGGAAAACCCAAAGGATCCTGGAACCCCAAGAAGTGATGATGGTAACCATCAACGGCGACCGGCCTCCCGTCTCGCCGGACGACCTTGTCAAAGCTCTTGGCATTGCGCACGGCATCCAAATAAGTGACTTGCTCGTCGAAGTCTGTCCACCACCGGCTGATTTCTTCGTCAGGTTCCGAACAACTTTCGACTGCAGTCGTGTGTTCGAATCTTCCCAGCGTTTGTTCTACGATGGTGCGTTGGTGAGCTTTGATCGGTGGCACCCAGGATGGGGCTCGGTGCCCTCTGAGCTTGAGTTTTTAACAAAGCTTACCTTCCACGGCATGCCTCGATGTGCTTGGAACAGCGAGTCCATGAACGAGCTTATCAGCGACCTTGGAGGTGAGCTCGTAAGTATGTTTGTTCCTCCAGACAGCTGGGCTCCGACGGTTATGGCATGGATGAAGAAGCCGTCCACCATACGAAGGTGATTGGTGTTGAGATACCGTGCAGGAATCGGGTTGTACTATTCGCCGCCACCAAGGCCGCCATGGACCACGTTAGGGATGTACCAGACGAGTGTTCGTGCATGTTGAAGAAGTGGTCAATCCATCAATCGAAGTCCTGCCGCCGCCCGCTGGTGCGGGTCCGTCGACAACGCCCATTACAGAGTCAACGCCGACTTTCCCGTGTTGCTCGGAAAGATGGATGGCACAGGGCCTACTCCATCACGCGGCGCAGGCCACTGCTTCTTTGCGAGAAGAGGCAGGGCTGGCTGCCTGGATGTGCTCTAATTTGAGGTAACAACTGAATTTTGTCAGATAGTACTAGTTAAATCCGAGCTATGGGTCTGAAGCACTTATACGCCTGTACATTTGATTGTGACCTGTTCTAATTTTGTACCTGAACTTTTTTTAGAAAGGGTTGTACGTCAACTTAATGTGCTAGCAGAACTTATTGTGTTGTCTGTCTGTTTTCTTTGCACAACATTCAAGATATTTCGCCGTCATTTATAAAGACGATGAACCGTTATGTATGACTTCGTTGGTTTCAACATAGCCCTTCCCTTAGCGATCCACTGCTTCCATCCTGATTGTGCCGCCTGCGTGAAATTTTTGTATGCAAGTTCAGTGTGCTATGATGTTATATATGATTGTGTCAACTATATAAGTTTTTACTGAGCATCAACAATGCATATGGCTGAAAGATGTATTTACGAGCATCGACCGATGGGTATCTCTCTCTATCTCTCTCACTCTCTCTCTCTCTCTCTCTCACACACACACACACACGCACACACGCGCGCACACGCACAAGTGGGACCCCTTGAATTATTTATTTGCTCGTGACAGCTTTTAATTAGGTTCCACTGTAATCTAACTTTTTTCTTAAGTTATTAATTGAGCTCAGTGAATTCAAAAAGTTGTACAGAAGGGCCTTTCCGGCGTCCCTGAATGTGGGCCGAGTAACCATGTTAGGTTGTACTGTACTACACAGACTTTTTTTTCAACAACAGCAATGCAACTGGGCCGAAAATTGTACACAATATCCGGGTCAACTTGTTATCCGCCCCGCTGGGTTGCAAAGTTTCCTAGGAGGTATGCATTAGGCTTAACAAGAAAATGGACTTTCAGAAATAATAAATGGGATGTAATTATAATAACTGGGCAATTACTATGCACCAAACACGCAATTAGTTTGAAAAATATATTATTTTTGAAATTTGGAAATTTTAATTTCATTACTTGTTGTGTGCGCAATATTTCGTTGGATTTTAACGTGATACAACTTTATTTTGAAATTATATTTAACCAGACTAGAAATTTCGGATAAAAATATTTCGGATCCCATCAAAATGTGGGAATTTTTTTGAATTCTGTTTTGAGCGGTTGTTTGAAATTATTAATCGTTGTCCTAGCTAGAAGTTGGGTTGTACTTTTAACAAACCTGTAAATGGGTTGTAGTAAATTCCATTAGAACTGAAAAATGGGCCGTACATTCTTACAAATCGCAAATGGGCTATATGTTCTCTGCCAAATCCGAGTTGTGGGCCTACTAAGTTGACGCGTACCAAGGGCTTTGTCAACTTAGTCAATATAAACGATTCTAGCTGCAGTGATCGTACGATGTCCATCCAACGGCCGTAGTGCTTCTTTAACCTCTGGTCTTCTTGCTCCAGCCGCCCAAAGCAGCGCCTGTCGTGTCGCGTGCTCCTGCCTCCCGTGGCCAGCTGTGATGCCGCGGAGGCCTCACCGCCCCATACTACTCCCACCGCTGGCCAGGCCATCCCTCTAGTCACCCACACCCCCTGTTATTCTGCGGCGACGGCAGCCGAACCAGTGAACCCTCGTACTCCCCTCCGCGCGGGCTACCACTGCTGCGTCTTCCCCAGCTCCGCGTCGTCCCCTTCCTAGGCCTCGCCATTGTCCAGACCACCGCCCTAGTGCTCTCGGCGCGCCATGGTCAACGTGGTCAACGACCGACTTCCATCGGAAGAGTACTGTACGTGGAGAGGCTGAGAGCTGGGTCCAGGCGGCCGCAAGGAAGTGCCTCCTTATTACGTGCAAAATAATTATTCCTTCACCTGACAGCAGGTACCCACCGGATGGGCCACCTTATTTCGCGAAAAAAACGTTTCCCCCCTGACTGCTGGGACCCACCAGACGGGCCACCGTATTTCGCAAAAAAACATTCCCCGCGTTGTCAGCTCGGACCCACCGGAAGTGCCTCCTTATTATGCACAAAAAAAATGAATACTCCCCCTGCTAGCTGGGACCCACCATGGTGGGAGGCTGACTTGTGGGCCTACTAAGTTGACTGGGATGGGGGCCTTTGTCAACTTTAGTCAATATGAATGATTCTAGCTCCAGTGACCGTACGATGGCCATCCAACTGCCGTAGTGCTTTTTAAACCTCCGGTGTTCTTGCTCCAGCCGCCCAAAGCAGCGCCGGTCGTGCCACATGCTCCTGCCTCCCGTGGTCGGCTGTGCTGCCGCGGAGGCCTCACCGCCCCTACTATTCCCACCGCTGGCCAGGCCCTGCGACGATGGCAGCCTCACATCGCAGCCAAACCAGTGAACCCTCGTACTCCTCTCCGCGTGGGCTTCCACTTCCGCGTCTTCCCCGGCTCCCCGTCGTCCCCTTCCTAGGCCTCGCCGTCGTCCACCGCCGTGGTGCTCTCGGCGCGGCGTGGTCAATGTGGTCAACGACCGACTTCCATCGAAAGAGTACTGTACGTGGAGAGGCTGGCAGCTGGGTCCACGGCAGCCGCAAGGAAGTGCCTCCTTATTACGCGGAAAATAATTATTCCTCCACCTGACAGCAGGGACCCACCGGACGGACCACCAGTATTTCACGAAAAAAACATTTCCCCCTGACTGCTTTGACCCACAAGACGGGCCACCGTATTTCGCGGAAAAACGTTCCCCCCGCTGTCAGCTCGGACCCACCGGAAGTGCCTTCTTATTACGCACAAAAAAATGAATACCCCCTGCTTGCTGGGACCAACCTTGGTGGGAGGCTGACTTATGGGCCTACTAAGTTGATCGACGGAGGCCTTTGTCAACTTTAGTCAATATATGAACGATTCTAGCTCCAGTGACCGTACGATGTCCATCCAACGGCCGTAGTGCTTCTTCAACCTCTGGTCTTCTTGCTCCAGCCGCCCAAAGCAGCACCGGTCGTGCCGCCTGCTCCTGCCGCCCGTGGCCGGCTGTGATGCCGCGGAGGCCTCACCGCCCCTACTACTCCCACCGCTGGCCAGGCCATCCATCTACGCACCCACACCCCCTGTTATTCTGCGGCGATGGCAGCCTCACACCGCAGCCGAACGAGTGAACCCTCATACTCCTCTGCGCGTGGGCATCCACTGCCGCGTCTTCCCCGGCTCCGCGTCGTCGCCTTCCTAGGCCTCATCGTCGTCCACCGCCCCGGTGCTCTCGGCGCGGCGTGGTCAACATGGTCAAGGAATGGCTTCCATCGGACGTGGATTGAACGTGGAGAGGCTAACAGCTGGGTCCACGGCCGTAGCAAGGAAGTGCCTCCTTATTACGCGCAAAATAATTATTCCTCCACCTGACAGCGGGGACCCACCGGATGGGCCACCGTATTTAGTGAAAAAAATGTTTCCCCCTGTCTGCTGGGACCCACCAATTACATCTTCGCACGCAAGGAAGTGCGTCCGAAAAAAAATCGCCCCCCTGACTGTTGGGACCCACCATCTACATCTTCGCACGCAAGGAAGTGCCTGACAGTCAGGACCCACCTGGTCAAAGCGTACGTAGCGTTGTCATTCTGGTCGCGAACGTGTACGTACATATATACTGGTGGATGTAGAGGCGTGCACGTGTCGTAGTAGAGGCGCGCACGTGTTGTAGTTGAGGCACGCACGTAGCATGTACACGTACGTACATCGATGAGGGTGCAAGAAAGAAAATACGGCCATGTACGTACATACGGGCAGGGTCTCGAACGCCTATCATGCATACGTACATGGCTAGGTCAGAACGGAGAAACAGCGTCGTCGTCGTGTTCAAGGGGAGCCAACCGACTGGGTCGAAACGGAATGCATGGTCGTGTTCATCGGGAGGGCTTGGACGGAACAGGCGATGGAAACGAGGCTTGGCGTACCGCACAACGGAGGAAACGGCCTTGTGTTCGACCGGCCACGTTCGAAACGGGGTCCTATTGATCGGGAGGGGCCTGGCGTACCGCAAAACGGAGGAAACGGACCTCCTACGGTTGAAACGGGGGTCCTGTTGATTGGGAGGGGTGTGGCATACCGCAAAACGGAGGAAACAGACCTCCTACGGTCAAAACGGGGGTCCTGTTGATCGGGAGGGGTGTGGCGTACTGCAAACAGACAAAACGGACCTCCTACAGTCAAAACGGGGTCCTGTTCATCGGGAGGGGTGTGGCGTACCGCAAAACAGGACTCCACGGGATACTGTTCATCTCCACCGTCGACCTCCTCCAGCCTCCACGGGCAACCGTCGACCTCCTCCAGCCTCCACGGGCTCCTATTCATCCAGCCTCCACCGCGTGCTACTCCACCGGCTACTGTTCAACCACCCCTCCACGGGTACCCCTCCATCGTCTATTGTTCATCCAGCCCTCCACACCACGAGGTCCTGTTCAACCACCCCTCCATGGCCACCCCTCCACCGTCTATTGTTCATCCAGCCCTCCACACCACGGGGTCATGTTCATCCAGAGGCAATGCCACCGCTCAATGTTCATCCAACCCCCCTCCCCCCCCCCCCGCAATGCTCACTATTCCTCCAACCGACCGGCTTCATTAGCGGCAGAGCGGCGAATCGCTCCATCGGGTTCGATTAACGACCATCGATCAATCGCCGGGTGCGAGAACGCGTGATCTGCGGCAATCGCCGGGTTCGGGTTCGATTAGAGCCCAACGCCTCACTCGGGTTCAGTTAGAGCCAATGCCTCGCACACACGCGCGTACCTGTATGAGAGAAACGTGCATCGCTCGGCCCCGACCTCCCACCGTAACCGGCAACTCCCCGAAATTTTCCTCCCCTCGCTTCTACCACGGTTTTTCCGTCATGGACGGCCCAAAGAATGTCATGCAGCTGCGTCTCCGGCCCGCCCAGGACAAAAAGCCCATTTTCTGTCATGATTTTTTGTCATAGAAGTAGGAGCCCACCACATCTATGATGATACCGGGTTTTGTCACAATTATTGTCATAGAAGTGTCATATGTATGACAGAAAAAAAATCGTTCGGCCCAAAATGTCAAGGATGTGTCTTTTTTTTTGTAGTGTCACCCTGAGCCGCGTCAGAGAATGAACTGAGGGAACAGAGGGATTGGAATCAGGACAAGGAACTAGATCTAGCCATGGAAGCACATTGGGATGGAAGAACGAGTAGATCGAATCCACCAGATGGAGCCAATCCCTACTGCTCGCCCGTCGCTAGAGGAGACAAGAAAGTTCTTAGGGGAGGCGTCTTATCTTTCGAGGCAGCCTAGATTTGAGACCATAACAGTAATACAACATGAGAAGGATACAGAGCAACAAACTTGATTGACTTCCCCTCCACCATAGATCAGCCGGCCTTGCCGGTGTCGGGAGAGGTGGGGAACCCGATCTACGAGTGGAGTTCTTAATAATAGTCGTCTTCTTATTTGAAGATGGCATCCTCTACAATAAATATTCTTTGTCTCTTCTTTCGACGACAAGATCTTCTTCCCGACGCCACTGGTAGTGTTGGAAGATTAAATTTGTGTAGGTATGGTCCTTCAGATCTTGCTTCATCAGATTGGTTTTGATTTTTTTCTCATGGACGTCGTGAGGAGGATCGTCCTTGCACTATCTGCCCCGGCTGCTACGTTCTAGACAATGGTGATTCGTACTTTCGACTCCCAGCGACGTCAATCTCATTGTTCGATTTTTTGTCCCTGGAATACCGGTGTTGGTACTCTTGCCAATGTTGGTTGATTACTTTAATGCCGGCATGCGTGCATCGCAGCCTTGGTGAAAGCACAAGTGCTCCCTGGGTGATTTTGGTAATTAATGTCAACATATCTCTTTTTGGACTAACACTTTTACCTAGTATGTTTCATACAAGTTCAACAATGGAGTGGCATGGACTAAAGGATGTGGAACCCCTTCAAGATGCTAAGGACAAAGGATTGGCTCAAGCTCCAAGAACAAGACTCTACATTGTATATTTTAGTGATCTAAGATAACATTGAGTCTATAGGAAAAGCCAATACTATCAAGAGGGGATGAGGTGTTGCTTAATGGCTTACTTGCTCAAAGTGCTTAGTGATATGCTCCAAAGCCCTCAACTACTTTCCCACATCCACATATGACCTAAACCAAAAGTCTAACTCGGCCCTACCGATTATTTCTATCCGGCGCCACCGAGTTCAGATGTCATAGCCACTGCCACAAACCCTAGGCAAATCGGTCTCACCGATAGGGATCTCGGTCTCACCGAGATGGGGTTGTAATCTCTCTGTGTATGTCCATTATCCAAATCGATCTCACCGAGTTTGATTAATCGGTACTACCGAGATTAAAATGCAAACTCTCTGTTCCTCTTCGCAACATTTTGGTCCAACCGAGATTAGCGAATCGGTCCCACCGAGTTTGCCTGACCAACTCTCTGGTTAGCTTATTACCAAAATCGGTCCCACCGAGTTTATATAATCGGTATCATCGAGATTACGTTATGCCCTAACCCTAACCATATCGGTCCTATCGAGTTGCATGTCGGTCCCACCGAAAATCCTAACGGTCATTAGATTTGCTGAATCGGTCTGACCGAGTTTCTCAATTCGGTCCCACCGAGTTTGGCAAGTTGTGTGTAACGGTTAGATTTTGTGTGGAGGCTATATATACCCCTCCACCTCCTCTTCATTCGTGGAGAGAGCCATCAGAACGAACCTACACTTCCAACTTGTCTGCTTTCGAGAGAGAACCACCTACTCATGTGTTGAGGCCAAGATATTCCATTCCTACCATATGAATCTTGATCTCTAGCCTTCCCCAAGTTGCTTTCCACTCAAATCTTCTTTCCACCAAATCCAAATCTTGAGAGAGAGAGAGAGAGAGAGTTGAGTGTTGGGGAGACTATCATTTGAAGCATAAGAGCAAGGAGTTCATCATCAACACACCATTTGTTACTTCTTGGAGAGTGTTGTCTCCTAGGTTGGCTAGGTGTCACTTGGGAGCCTCCGACAAGATTGTGGAGTTGAACCAAGGAGTTTGTAAGGACAAGGAGATCGCCTACTTCGTGAAGATCTACCGCTAGTAAGGCAAGTCCTTCGTGGGCGACGGCCATGGTGGGATAGACAAGGTTGCTTCTTCATGGACCCTTCATGGGTGGAGCCCTCTATGGACTCGCGCAACCGTTACCCTTCGTGAGTTGATGTCTCCATCAACATGGATGTACTATAGCACCACCTATCGGAACCACGACAAAAACATCCGTGTCTCCAATTGCGTTTGAATCCTCCAAACCCTTCCCTTTACATTCTTGCAAGTTGCATGCTTTACTTTCCGCTGCTCATATACTCTTTGCATGCTTGCTTGTTATGTATTGTGAGTGTTAAACTTGTGCCTAAACTCCACTTGAACTTAAAGAAGTTAAAAACTGCAACTTTTGGTACTTCGTGTCTAATCACCCCCCCTCTAGACACCTCTTCTCGATCCTTTCAATTGGCATTGCAGTTCAAATTGAAACAATGGAAAACCCTGTTGGTATTTCTAGGTTTGTGGTTTGATACTTTTGTTATGTTCCTACAGCTACCACCAGAAAAGTACAAGATTGTATCATGGAAAAAGAAAGAGTTGGAAGATCTTGAAGATTTGCTCGTTTCTTTTAGATTTTATTTTATAATCGTTGTAGTCACCTCGTGTATCTCTACCATGTATACTTTGCTACTATAAATATATCATGGTATTGATTGTCCAAAAAAATACCGGTAACAACAATAGCACTTTTGGATCAAGTGTACTGCTTTAGTGCATCGCCAACGCGGACCTGCAAATGGATATGGCAAAATATTCATTTGTATGCCCGGGCATGGTTTGTGGACATGATGCAGTAGAGAGTAATCCAATCCTTTTTGCAGATTAATCCTGATTTTTCCGGCTGGGAGGAGAGAAAGGGGAAGAGACCATGCATGTGCAGAGTGAGAAAAGAGAGGATAACCATGTGGTGGCTTTTTTGTGAAAACTTCTGATCTATTCATCTTCAATCATTGCAGTACAAAAAACACTAAAAATAATAAAAAATTACGTCCAAATCTGTAGACCACCTAGCCACGACTAAAATCATTGAAGTGAGCCGAAGGCGCGTCGTCGTTATCGCCCCTCCTCGTAGGTGTCGGGCAAAACTTGTTGTAGTAGGCTCTCGGGGAGTCGTCGTGCTTTTGGATTAAAAAGCGGTGCTTCAATGCACAATCTCTATATTTTGGTGGTTTCATTTCGAGATAGCAAAACACACCCCCTTGCATAGCAAATATATACGTCAATTTTGCATCATGATTTCGTACTCTCATTTATCTTATTTTGAAGTTATCTTCCACATTATGATGCAATTCTAATGCATGGAGATTTTCGACAACTGAAATTCTGACATGAAAAAAGCTACAACATAGATAGCAATTCTCCGGAGCTCAAAATAACGTGAACTTTTACGGAGATTTCTTTGGGAATATATAAAATATACTGAAAGAAAGAAGTACCGGAGAAGGGCCTCGGTGGCCCACAAGCCAAGGGGGCGCGCCACCCAGTCTTATGGGGCCCACAGAGGTCCTCTACTCACGTGCTTCTCCTATATGAAGCCATTTACCCTTGAAAAAATAAAGAGAATACTTTCAGGACTTTCCGTCGCCATCTCAAGCCGGAACCAGGGCATGAGCACTTTTGCTCTCCTGCGGTGCAATTCCGCCGAAGAAACTTCCCCAGGAAGGGAGAAATCAAAACCATCATGATCACCAACACTTATCTCATCCTGGGAGGCCTCATCTTCATCAACCTCTTCACCAACACCATCTCATCTCCAAACCCTAGTTCATCTCTTGTGCTCAATCTTTGTATCAAACCTCATATTGGTACCTGGGAGTGCTAGTTGTGTTGATTACATCTTATAGTTGATGCTTTTTGATTTACTTGACAAAAGATCATTATGTTTAGATTGTTGTTAGCATATTTAAACATACTAAACATGTTCAATATTATGAGTTGTGAGTAGTTCTATTTGTTCTTGAGGATATGGGAGAGGTTATTTGTAATCATGTGAAGTTAATCACTTTTCAATGTTTTGGTGATATATTGTGTTGTTATTTCTCTAGTGGTGCTATGTGAACGTCAACTACATGACACTTCACCATCTTTAGGCCTAGGGCCTGGAAGGCATCGTGGAATTAATTTGTAGATGATGTGTTGCGGGAGTGATATATAGAAACTTAAACCCATTTTATGAATTGTTCAATGAGGGGTTGTTTTGGATCCACATGTCTAACTCTATGGATTGATTTATCTTACTCTTGTATTTGCAGATGCTTGCGTGGAGGGCATAATCATAAGTAGGTGTTTGTTCAAGTAAGAACAGTACCTTAGCTCCGGTCCACTTACATAACAACTTATCAAGCCAATGAACATAAGTCAATGAATAGCGGTGAAAGTCACTCGATTGATATTCTCTTGTGTCCTCAAGAGCATTTCAATCACTATAAGAAGTTCCAACTGCTTGCCCTCGGCAACACTAAGGATAGGGCCACCTTATTGCACCTTGCTACTTTTGTGACTTGTTACTTATTACTAATTATCTTGCTATCAAATAATCTATCAAAACTATCTTACAACACTTGCAGAGAATACCTTGATGAACCGCTTATTGATTCCTTCTGCTCCTCATTGCGTTCAACACTCTTACTTATCGAAAGGGCTGCGATTGATCCCCTATAATTGTGGGTCATCAATTCTCTATCCCAATCACCGTGTGGGTCACACCTGTCAGGTACTCCCTCCGTCCGGGAAAAGTTGTCCACTGCTTAGTTCTTTTACAATTTTGCAAAAACCCCCTTCTAGCTTCAAATCTCTTGCTAATCAGACCCCGCTGCTGCTTCCTCCTTTCTCCGTCGCCGGCGCACACCGTGGTCGCCAGCGCCACCGCCGGCACTCCACCATAAGGCCGAGCACGTGACGGCGGCTGTGGCTCGCGCCATCGCTGTGAACCACCGCCGCCCGCCCACCGCGCCACCCGAGGCGAGCTGTGTCACCCAGAGACGGAGGCGAAGCTGCGCCGCGCCGTCCACCTGCTCCTCCATGGCCACCTCGACGGGCGGTGGCTCCACTCAAGGAAGGGCGCTGCTCGCCGCCATCCTCTCCACCGTGATCCCTCCCGCCGCCTAGGGCTGCGTCGCTATCCCTCCCGCCGCTCGGGGCTGCGCTGCTATCCCTCCCGGCGCCCGGGGCTGCGGCCAAGCCGCCAAGACAGACTGCGCTGGGTCTCTAGTGCTGGACTGAGCTCCAGCGGGCTTGGAACTCAAGCTCCTCCTCAACCTCGAGCTTCTTCGCTTCTCGCCTGCAAGTTGCTGCTCTTCCCCGACGGGCTCGCTGCTACCGCCCAAAGCTCCCGTGCTCGTGCTTCTGCCGGTGAGAAGAAGAACCTGAGCTCCAATTTCTGTACATTGCGCTTGTTCATTAATTTGAAACACAATTGATCATCTACTCTGCAGAAATGTCGCAAAAAAGATAACTGAATGTGTTCAACTCCAATGTCAAAGAAGTTAACTGAATTTTCTTAGTCTGGATAAACATGTTCTTCAGTTAACTAGACAAGACTAAATCAAACTGAATGTTATAGACTGAGTAGAAAAAATTGGACAAGATTTAGTGAATTGGAGGTGAAAAGTAAGGGCATGCTTGCGCCTTCACCTGCACTTTGCGGCCCAGCCGGAGGATGAACCGGGTGTGACGGCTCGTATGGTAGTTCGTCGACGCAACTCTGAAAGTGAGCTTCGAGCAGCCGGGAGGAAAAGGAAAGGAAATTACTCCATCTTGTGTACTCCAAAATCAGCACTGTAATTTGTCAAGATGGAGTACTGGAGTAGATCAGTTTGCAATGAATAGGAGATGCTAAATTTGAGTGAATACTCCACTATTTTCAGTGAGCAGTACTCCACCAAATTTGAGAAAACTACTGAATTATTGTTGTTTAGTTAATGTCAGGTTCATTGTCAGGTTCAAACTAAACACCAAATGTTAATGTCAGGTTCATCTTACTCTAAATTGATGCATTCAGTGATTAGATCATCCAATAGGGAAAAATCTTCTTGTTATTCAACACAAGCAAAGAGTACCAACAAATTCTCTGAATGAACATATCTAATCAATTTACACAGGTGACAAGATTTACCAAGTTGCATTTCAGGCTTATGACGAAGCTACTCCGACAGTTAGGAATTTTGCCTGCATGGAGTATTAATCAGGTTTTAGAATTGCAGGTCACAAGGAAACGATTACAGAATGAAAATTCAGTAAGTAAATAAGATTACAGAATAAGAATAAGAATAGGGGCTTGGGGATGTTCCTCTGAATTTTGGTGTGTCATGTTTCTTTAAGGAATGACCATCTACTTTTAATCTCTCGAATAAGATTACAAAAAGTCAGTTTGATGTACTAGAATATGATCATGTTCAAGAGTGATCACTGCTTGTCAAGGAGTAGTTTGATGTTGATCATAGTCTTACTTTTCAAAGGAGCTTTGTTTTGTGCAAATAGTGTCATGGTGTGCTACTGAAAACTGTTAAAAGACCAATAAAAATAAAAATGGAGATGATCTAATAGGTCATTGCTCATGATGTGTCCAAGAATCATGTGTCCAAGAAAAAAGGAAAATTGTTTTGCTTTGCTTTGCTCCCCGCTTAAGTTAATCAATTATTCAGATTAAGTTAACTGAATTTCTTGCCTTAAGTTAACTGAATTTCTTGCCTTGACTCAAGCATCCACTTTGCTAAAGAAGCTCACAAGCTCAAGCTCCAGATAGACTAAGTTTTACAGCCATCGTACTCAAAAGAAGCATTTTGGATTACCACAAAGAAAAGAAGCATATTCATTTTAAACTTGTGTTTAACAATGACAAACTACTCCTAAGTGGGTCTTTGATCAAGAATCCGACATGATGCGCTTATTTGGATTTATTTGAATTTATTCTCATTGAATTCAGTCAGTGTGTACTCCAAGTAGTGATTTTAAATTCAGTCATCAAAATACAGTCAATTTTTCTACACAATCTGCATATGAGTGTAAATTCAATCAATAACCTGCACTAGTTGTCAAGAAGAAATACAAGAAAAGTTGAGATGTACTCCTGCCCCTGCTTTTGTTTGCTTTTTAATTCTGCCCTGGTCCTGCAAAAAAGAGAGAGAGATGTAGTAGGACCTGTAGTTGCTTATGAACAAGGAGTACTTTTAATATCTACTTTCCCTTTCTTGGTTTCTTTGCTTTTTGTCTAGGATTCTTCATGGTTTTCTTGTTATGATTATATGCTCACCATTCATCTTTTGTATACTCTTGTTATGAGATCAGACAGGAGCACACAACTATGGATTTGAATTTGATGCCGAGGAGGAGGACGAAGCTCAAGAAGAAGAACAAGCTCAAAGCGGTGACGCTATGGATTTGAATTTGATGCCTGAAGATGAGGACGAAGCTCAAGAAGAAGAACAAGCTCAGCAGGGTGACGCTATGGATTTGAATTTGATGCCGGAAGATGAGGACGAAGCTCAAGAAGAAGAACAAGCTCAGCAGGGTGATGCTATTTATTTGAACTTGATGCCGGAAGATGAGGACGAAGCTCAAGAAGAAGAACAAGCTCAACAGGGTGACGCTATTGATTTGAACTTGATGCCGAAGATGAGGATGAAGACATTGAATTGAATTGGTTTCCTGAAGAGGAAGAAGCTCAATATGCACAAGAAGATGCGTATGCAAGAAGCTCAAGATGCACAAGAAGATGCGTATGCAAGAAGTCGATGCACATGGCAATCCAAGAGGGAAGGACTTGACAGACAAGGACAGACATGGTGTTTACTTTGCTCTGCGAGTAATCGAGCTTAGAGATGGACAGGTTCACGTGTATGACAAGGTGCTCATCGCGACTATGCTGAATGTTCACATGCGAACAGTTACAAGAATATGGAATCTAGCCAAACGACAACTTGAAGCAGGCCAAGAAGTTGATGTTTCAACCAAGAAGAACAAAAGTGGTAGGAAGAGAAAAGAACTAGATCTGTCGAGAACAGCCACAATCCCTTTGAACAAAAGAAGAACAATCCGTTCTCTAGCAAGGTGTTTAGGTGGGCCCCGATCAACCCTACATGACAGATTCCAATTGCAAGAGCTGAAACGCATCACAAGCACCATCAAACCCACCCTCAAGCCACATAACAAGATAGCGAGACTAAAGTTCTGCCTATCCATGATGGATGAAAGATGGATATCAAGTCCTTGGCCCAGTTTCAAGCCAATGACAAATATGGTCCACATTGATGAGAAATGGTATGACATGACCCGAGTGAAGAATAGCTACTACGTACTGCCTGGAGAGGAAGAACCAAATCGAACTGTGCACAATACTCATAGCATTGGGAAGGTAATGTTTCTAACAGCTGTGGCCAAACCTCGCTACAATGAAGATGGGGAGATGACATTTGATGGAAAACTTGGCATTTGGCCGTTCGTGGTAGAGACCGAGGCACAATGAACAAGCCAGAACAGAGATAGGGGGACAATAGAGTTGAAGCCGGTCAAAGTTACTAGACACGTGTGCGTGAGATTACCCGATCAATAAAGTAATCCCTGCCATTCAAGACAAATGGCCTGACGGTGACGAGGACACAACGATCTTTATTCAACAAGATAATGCAACACCGCATGTCCTCCCTAATGATGCTGGTTTTCTAGAAGCCGTGGCACAGACAGATCTGGATATTCGATTATTGCAACAACCACCAAACAGCCCTGAGCTCAATGTTCTAGATCTTTGTTTCCACTGCTCCCTCCAATCCCTAACTGACTGCAGAGCGCCTATGAATATACAGGAATTGGTACAGGGTGTAGAGGAGGAGTTTGAGAACTACGATCCCCATAAGCTGTTCAAAAGCTTTATGACGTTGCAAGCAGTCATGGTGGAAGTGATGAAAGATCAAGGAGGAAACAACTACCAGATACCGCATCTGCATAAGGAACGTCTACAGAATGCCGGAGAGGAAATAACCGGTGTATACTGCAGTCCGGAGCTAATTACTGACACCAAGGCCATTATAGAACAAGGAAATGAGTAGATAGAGAAAGGAAAAAAGAAAGGGAAAGGGAAAAGGAAAAGAAAGGATAGGAGTATGTGATGTCTCATGTGTCATGTGTATGTCTTGTGTCATGTGTATGGCTTGTGCCATGTGTATGGCTTTGTGTCATGTGTATGTATTGTTTCATGTGTTCAATGAGAAAGGATATGAAAAGAAAGGATAGAGTATTTGGATTTATTTGAATCATTTGAATTTATTTGATTTATTTGGATTTATACACCATTTGTCCAATTGCACAGGTAGGGCTTCATATTCAGGTGTAAGTATTCTGTATGCATTAGAAACTGAATAAGGATACTGAAAATAGAATATTACAGAGAACATTTACACTGAAAATAGAACATTTACACTGAACAAGACTATATCTACATACTGCTAAATTCTACTCCTCATAAATCAATGTTGACTAAATTTTTAAGTGCTCTCCCTAAAATTCACTTGAGTAGGAAATCTTCAATATTGTATTTTGACTACTTTCAGACCAACATTATTCCAAGGCACCATCATGGTGTGTAACTCTTTTGGTGCATTTTCTGCAGAACCTATGTGTAACTCTTTTGGTGCATTTTCAGACCAACATTATTCCAAGGCACCATCATAGGTTCTGCAGAAAATACACCAGCATTTAATCTCCACTTCTTTTCTTTTGGTAGCGAAATTCAATCTGAATTTTGTAAGCACGTAGCAATGTGGCTGTACTCCAAGTTAAATTGTGCTCCGAATAGTAAACTAAATTGTGCTAAATTGTTTCAAAAGCAGTAAACTAAATTGTGCTCCGAATAGTGCACAATTATGCAACAAACTGCAGTAAACTACAGTAGTTTATTCCTCTCAGAGTGAAAATTCAGTTAGCTGTGTGTGTGATGACTTGACATATCATCAGATACACACAGTTTCAGTAGGCACAATGCAGCAAAGATACACTAGAGTACTCCATACACTTTCATTACCCACAATTGCCTCCTGATTGTAGCTAAAAATTGAAGTTTGCACGGAGAATTGACAAGATTCTCCGACAACATTAGCCACAGTTTGATGGCTGAATTGACAGTACCAAGAACATTACCGTCAGCGAGAAGAGAGGAGAGAGCTGAGGAACTAACCGGCGGCGAGGGCGAGGCGGCGTATGGCGGTGAGGGCGAGGAGGTGTGGGCAAGGCGGCGTCCGCCATGGAGGAGTCGACCTCGAGAACTAGGGACGGGGCGGAGTCGGCCAGTGGTCAGAAGCTCGGCGCGACCAATGGTGAGAAGCTGAGGACGGCGCCGCCGACACGCCGTGGCTGCTCGCGATTCGCCTCGCTCGGCTAGGGTTGGTCGCCCGGAACCATGACCACCGTCTTCCGCCGCGCTGTCGCGGCCGCGCCCCACGCCACGGGGGTCGGAGCGGCGGTGTCGGGGGAAGGCGGGGGCGGGAAGGCCGCGTCGCCGGCCACCAGGCCGAGGGCTGGCCACGCTTCTTCCATCAATGCTAGGAGGGAGGGGGTGGGCGCGAGCAAGAGACACGGCGGGAGGAAGAAGAAGCAATTTTTTGGGTGAAAGAGGGGAGATTCGGGAGGGAGGCAAGGAAGGCCGGGGAACTGCGCGAGGCAAAAGGGAGCGGCGGAGGAGGCAGCTGCGGTGGCGGCGGAGGACGCGCGGGAGAGCAAGGGAGCAGCGCGGCGCAGGGGAGCTCCGGCGTCCATGCGCCTGTGTCCGAGCGGCGGAGCATCGAGTGGAGAAGACGAGGAGCGTTGGTTGTGTCGGGAGTTTGGGGAGGGTTTTTCTGTAAAATCGCCATGAAGACAACTTTTTCCGGACGGAGGGAGTAGCATCAGAAAATAATTTGTAACCTCGCATGAATGGTGCTAACGAGTAGTACACGAGCCTCTTCTTGTTTAACCCAATGATAGCTTTTTTATTATAATGTTTGAGTGGGATAAGTAAAATGAAAAAAAAGAGTTCTGGTGATTAGAGAAGGTGCGTGGGAGATGAAGTAGTTGGGCACTCACTATAGGTTCCACTGAATGTTAACACTAGGATCTTGCATCAGCGCCGTGTTCTGGTTGGGATGATGGGTGGATGATTTGGGATTAAACAATCCCAAGAGTTTGGAGCAAAACATTATATCCCCTGAATGTTACCTTGGCATGATGGTTTTTTTATCGGTTCAATCAAACTTGCAAAAAACAATTGTATGATTTTTTTTTTCCCACATGAAATTTGTGATTTGATCTCATCTTTTTTGCTGTATGAAATATTTTGCAATTCCTATGAAATTGCCTTCCCGCTCTTCGGTTTTGTAATAATCCTAGCAAGTCCTTATTGTCCCTGTCAAATTCTTATGAAATTAATTGCCTTAGTTGTTGTTCAACACTACAAAATTTAACATGTCATAATCTATAAATTACACTATGCTTCCTAGTTTTTAAGGCCTCACAGTCAACTGAGATCTCCAATTTAGAATTGGGTCTCCCGATTTTGACCGGGTCAACAATTTCTCAAGGAATTTCTCACGGAGTTCTCTCATTCAATTCTTTTAATTCCCTATGCTCCCTAATTGGTTCACATTTTGGCCGGGAATGATTTTTTTTCAGATCAATCGGCAGCAAAACGGCCTATAAAACGACAGATGTGCCATTTAGACAAAGTTAAGAGAGCATTTCTCCTATTACATGACAGATGGGACCCACACGGTGATTGTGGAAGAGACTGCGAGCCACGCAGATGTGCCATGTGGACAAAGTTAACAGAACATTTCTCCGGTTACCTGACAGATGAGACCGACATTGTGATTTGGAAAGACTGCGGACCACGCAGATGTGCCATGTAGACAAACTTAACAGAGTATTTCTCCTGTTACCTGACAGATGGGACCCACACGGTGATTCGGAAAGAGACTGTGGGCCCACTGCCACGCTGATGTGCCATGTAGACAAAATTAACGGAGCATTGACGGCAAGTGACACAAAATGTACCTAAATATTTCTGAAACTCAAGTTGTATGATCACTTTGTGTCATTTTTTAAGTACCCACAGTTCAAGTTTAACAATAATCATTGTAGATATTATGGTGTACTCCTTCTGTTCCTAAATATAAGTCTTTTTAGATGTTTCAATTAGACTACAAGATACGGATGTATATAGACATGTTTTAGAGTATAGATTCACTCATTTTGCTTCGTATGTAGTCCCTTGTTAAAATCTTTTTTAGACTTATATTTGGGAACGAAGGAAGTACTATTACCACTATATAATGAGGATCACGGGACCATGGTGCTACTGCACCTGCGTAACAGCAACGACTAATCCACGGTTCGGTCCGGTGTGTGTTGGCATTTTCCGGCCAATCAAACAAACCTGACAAAGGATGCCCATGCGCTGTGCCGATGTGACGGGGGCAGTGCCGACGAGGACACGTCCGTCTTGCTGGCTTAATTTGCGTGCGGAAGCTTCGCATTTTAGCATGGGGCTAACTGAATGCGTCACAGTACTTTGGCTCCTTGTGGTACGTAGCACATTCATGATTGATCGATCGGTTCCTCTGTTTCTGCTCGTCTCCTGAGATTTCATGCACACACCGCAAAAAAAAAAAAAAAAAAGAGAGATTTCATGCACAACCCAAAATCTCATTCGCGTACTTGCCACGGTACCACGTGCATGCTAGTAGATTAGGTAGCTAGCTCTTCACGTTAGGTGTAGTTCATCTACTACCACCGATTTTGTTGCCTGATCTGTGGTACGGTTCCTTAACCCATTGGAGGCACCTGCTAAAGAGATCTTCGGTGGTTCAGCACTTGAGCTACCTGCTAACGAGATACCATACCCCCTCCGATTCAAAATAAGTATCGCAGTTTTAAATAAGATTAATTTTTGATGGATCGGAGGTGCTATTATTTTTTGTTCTCAAGCTGCAAACATTTGAAGCGCAGAGACAGCTATAGTGGCAGCAGTCTGGTAGTCTGGTGTGGCCGAAGAATATAGCTGTTTTGGCAGTGCATCATTGCCATACCAATTGTTAGTACATCGGCCACACTGCAGCAGAACCAGAGTAAAATTGCCGATGCACCGTTTTATAACATAAGAACGTTTTTGACATTAGTGTAGCGGCATGATCGATCGGGGGCTTGGTTCAACTTCCACCATCCATCCCACGTATGGCCGGCCTAAACTCCAACTTCTAACTACTCCCTTCAAATGTCAAAAAACGTTTTACATTATGAAACGGAGGGAGTATAACGATCTGCTTTGTTGTTAGGCGCACCATCGCTAGCGTCTCCGCGTATATGCTACAACTACCTGGTTGATTAGTCAGCACCATCAGCGTACTTAATTGATTACATCCATGGGCCTGTGGTGCAGTGGCGGTGCCAGGATCTAAATCTTGTAATGTCAGGCTTTCCAATACATTTTTTTTACATCAAGGCTTTCCAATACATAATTTTGTTGAGTTGTTTGTTTTCTTCGGTTGAGTGTGTCGTTTCATTACTATTAACTAGCACCCGTTCCAAAGCAGTTCTTGCATCAATAGGAGTCCGCTCGTCGTCATTTTCAAGTGGTTGGCGTCAAGAATTTGCAATAATTTGAGTTGGAATGTCACTTCTTTACAAGTTCATAGATGTACCGATTGACAAGAAAGAGCTATTGCTCAGAAAAACGTGATATGAAATCTTTTCCTTTTTTGCAAAAAGAGATCTGCAATTCTTGATAAATAACAATTTCTAATCTCTTAGTTTCTGTACTGCTAGTGAAAGAAAAAAAAATTGGAATAGAAGATGAAACTTACAGATAAAGGGCCGGCGAAGGGCATTATCCTGGTGTTGGAAGTGTGGTGGCGTACTGCTATGGGTCCGACGACGACGGCGACGGGTCCACGAGTTTCTGCATCTCGTCAAACACCAACAGTTGCTGAACACCACGTACGACGTTAAGTCGGAGCCCACGATTTTCATGGTACTACCGTGCACGTCTTGACCGGGCATGTCTTATATGTTGCCTTCCACGCTCGCGTTCCTTGTATTCGAAACCTCAAAACCATGCAATTCATGCAATGATACGTAAACGCATGATCAAAGCGCAGTTCATCGGATCAGCTGGACAAGAGGAACATAATTCATCGTAATTCAATGACGGACAATGCAAATCCATACTACAAACTACTAATAAAACATAGATAAAATATAAACAGAACGGGAAAGGGCGGAGGAAATCACCATTTCCTCGCCAGCTCCTTCCCCTTTCGGTCGTCTGCGCAGTTGTGCCCTTCCTCCGTGTAGGCGTCGGCGTGCAGAGGTGCGTCATCATCATCGTCGGAGCTAGAGGTGGAGCCGTCTGTCAGGGCGGAGTTGGAGCTGCACCTTTTTCTTGATAGCCTGCGGAGCAGGCGGTCCTGCTCTTTCGCATGGTGGGCAGCCTTCGCCTTCGCCGCCGCCTCCTTGTTTGCCTCGCGCTCTGATAACTCAATGCCGAGTCGAAGCGCCTTGGCATTCTTGCGGCGGAGGCGCGGCGCATCCGTCTCTGCCGTCGTGAGAGAGCGACAGACGACCGATGTGAGGAGCGCTGCCTCATGATCGACCGACGCACGAACATCACTCGGATGCCGCTGCCCTCTCCCTCACCTGTTGCCACTCGTGCCAGGCTGCTCGTACCTCAGACTCGGGCGTCCGAGTGCATGCAGCCCAGGCTCGGGCACGAGGACCCAGCGGTGGCCGGTACCACCTCCGGAGTAGAGGGTAGTGATGGATTCATGTACGTAGGGTAGGGTCATAGGCCTGATCTAAGTACCCTACCCAAGGACACCCTTAGAAGAGATCACCTTGCAGTCGACCTATGAGGAACCCACTCGACTGACTTGAAGGACTCGACCATGAAGACTCACTCGACCACTAGAAGGTCAAGAGGCACTCTGCACTGCAACGGCCTGTAATTGAATAGACTTTATGATAGTTAAGACACTTTATATGGGGCGTTACCTGTAACACCCCAGACTTAATGTACTTTAAACCCTTCATTACGTGGGCTGGCAGGGGTCCTGGCGCACTCTATATAAGCCACCCCGCTCCACAGGCAGAAAGGTTCGCACCCTTGTAACACATATACACATAATCCACTCGACCGCCTCAGGGCTTCGAGACGTAGGGCTTTTACTTCCTCTGAGAAGGGCTTGAACTCATACATCACTTGTGTTTACAACCTCTCCATAGCTAGGACCTTGCCTCTCCATACCTACCCCCCACTCTACTGTCAGACTTAGAACCACGACAGTTGGCGCCCACCGTGGGGCAGGTGTTTTAGCGATTTTGTGGAGAAGTTGTGGTACTTCCGAGTACTTTCATCATGATGACTGCTGGAGTTTTGGTCGAGGGGCGCGAGATCCGTCTCGGCGCTCTCACCTTTGTCGCCGACGACTCCGCATGGCTCCAGGAAGCTTCACTCGACGTTGATGCGCTCCCCGTCCGCGGTGCGACGCATTTTCGCGCATGTGTCCGCGGCGTTCTGCTGTGGCAACCGTCGACCCCGTATCGGTCGACTCCCCTATCGGCCACCCTTCCGGTCTCCCACCAGCGCAAGCGCTCTGGTCGGTTGAGGCTCCAGCGGTGGGTGAAGCATGCGGTGGCTCGCCAGACAGCCATCGCCCAAGTTGCGGCAATCGAGCCCAACGAATCTCTCTATGGCCTGTTCGATCTGTCGACTGGCTCCGTGAGACTGCATCTGAATGCGATAGCAGTGATCCGGCGGCGGAAATCCTGATGGTCAACGGACCCGCAGTCCTCCTGGCTTCGCCCATGAGGGCGGGGCAGGCGGCGGAGGCGACCCCGTACGAGACCACGAAGAGTACTAGTCCGAGACACTCGACTCTCTGCAGAGGGAAGAGCTTCGCCGCAGGAACATGGATGCCCTGCATACTCCCATCGCGGGAGAAACCCCCGAGGCCCGCACCTTGGAGGAGGCACGTTTAGCCAATCTGGCTGAACGCGCTCGTCTGGAGAACCTTCAGCGAGCACTCGACGAGCGTGCGTGGCAACGAGTTCCCGACGCCAATCGACGTCAACTCTTCCCGCCGACTCAGGTATATCGAACCCCAATTCAGAATTTAGCGGCTGCAACCCGTATAGCAGAATCCATCCAGCCCTCTCAGTCGGAAGCTAGCAGAGGCTTGATGCAGATCAGAGATTTGCTCCGTGCAGCGGGGGACCAGAATTCAGCCGTGTCGCAGTCGCGTAACAGAATTCACAGCCGATCCGTCGCTGCGAATACGGTTCAGTCGGCTCATAGTCCCAGATCGCCTCCGCGGCGAGAAGGGCGCGAGAATCGGCGAGACCAGTATGAAGACCGACACGACCGAGATGATAGGCGAGGGTCTTATGCTCCTCGGCAGCAAGATGACAGACGCCAGCTCAGTGTGGGGCGAAGAGTTCCAGTCGACCCCAGGGAACCAGGCTTCGACGCGCGATCCATTATCGTGCAAGGCTTGGTCGACCGGAACAGAGCCCATCGAGGCGGACCCGAGAGAGATGCACCCACGAGCAATGAGTGCATGTTTCGGTCCAGAGTGTTTTAGCGGGCTATCGAGCCGCAGTGATCCCCCCAATTTCAGATTGGCAACAGGAGTCAGCAAGTTCACTGGTGAGTCTAAGCCTGAAACTTGGCTTGAGGACTATCGAGTGGCTGTTCAGATTGGTGGTGGGAATGACGAGGTGGCCATGAAGCATTTGCCCCTCATGTTGGAAGGTTCTGCCAGAGCATGGCTGAATCAATTACCTCCTAGCAGCATCTACACTTGGGAAGATCTGTCTCGAGTGTTCGTCAGAACGTTTGAAGGAACTTGCAAGCGACCAGCTGGATTGACAGAGCTGCAAGTCTGTGTGCAGAAGACCAATGAGACTCTCAGAGAGTATATTCAGAGATGGATCACTTTGCACCATACTGTGGAAAATGTTTCTGATCATCAGGCACTTTGCGCCTTCAAAGATGGCGTCAAGAACAGAGAATTGAGTCTGAAGTTTGGTCGAACCGGGGACATGACCCTGAGTCGGATGATGGAGATTGCTACCAAGTACGCCAACGGCGAGGAAGAGGACCGACTCCAAAGCGGCAAGTACAAGCCAAGTCAGTCGGAGAAAGGAAACTCCAGTCGGAAACAGAAGCGGAAGGCCGAACCAGCAGCTCCTGGAGAGGCCCTGGCCGTAACTCAGGGAAAGTTCAAGGGCAAGCCAAAAGGATCCTGGAATCCTAAGAAAGTAAAGGATAAAGAAGGAAACGACGTGATGGATATGCCGTGTCACATCCACACGAAGAAAGATGAAGAGGGCAATATCATTTACCCAAAGCATACCACTCGCCAAAGGTCGACTCCCGATCCAGCGGCCAGGAAAACAGTCTAAGGACAAGGAGAAGGAGTCGGACAAGGCCAAGACAAAGAGGACAAGGAGGAAGGATATCCGCATGTCAACTCCACTGATGATCTTCGCAGATGTGGAAAGCAAGAGTCGATCAAAGTCATTAACCGTGAGGTGAACATGGTTGCCCCAAAAAACCAAGTTATCGAGATGGTCCCAAACACCCATCACATTCGACCAATCTGATCACCCGACTCATATTGCCACCCCGGGAGGCAAGCTTTGGTGGTCGATCCAGCTTGTCGAAGGCACTCGACCGCAAAGGTGCCGATGGACGGTGGTAGTGGGCTGAACTTGTTGTATGCTGACACACCGAAAGGAATGGGCATTCCGATGTCCCGATGAGCACCAAGAATATGAGCTTCCACGAGTCATACCAGGAAGAAAGCTGAGTCACTCGCCAAATAGCTCGACCTGGTGTTTGGTGATTCAAAGCATTTTCGCAAGGAAAAGTTGACGTTTGAGGTCGTGGATTTTCAGAGTGCGTACCACGCCATTTTGGGGAGGCCAGCCTACGCACGATTCATGGCTCGACCATGTTACGTGTACCTCAAACTGAAGATGCCCGGTCCCAAAGGAGTGATCACTGTCACCGGTGATCGAAAAAAGGCAGAAGAGTGCTTTCAGAAGGGCTCGAAGATTGCCGATTCCCAGGTGACAGCGGTCGAGTTTGAAGAGTATAAGCAAAACGCAGATCCGAGTGATTTGCTGCGATCCAAGAAACCCGCCACAGAATCTGCATTTCAGTCGTCCGGTGAGACAAAGCCTGTCCATATTCACCCGACCGACCCCAATGCAGCCCCGACCCACATTTCCACAACACTCGACCCGAAATAGGAAGAAGCGCTCATCCAGTTCCTCCGTGAGAATCGGGACATTTTGCATGGAAGCCACCGACATGCCAGTGTTCCTGGGGATCGGCTGAGCATCGCCTCGAGTCGATAAATCAGCAAAACCAGTAAAGAGCATCTTCGTGGTCCGCCGTCCAGAAGAGAAAGGCTATTGGTGAGGAAGTGGCTCGACTGTTGGCGGCCGGATTTATCCGAGAGATATACCACTCCGAGTGGCTTGCTAATGTCGTCATGGTTCCTAAGAAGGACAAATCGCTCCGCATGTGCATTGATTTCAAGCACATCAATTGGGCCTGCCCGAAAGATCATTTTCCTGTCCCTCGCATAGATCAAATTGTTGACTCGACCGCGGGGTCCGAGAGATTGTCTTTTCTAGACGCCTATTTCGGGTATCATCAGATCCGTCTGTATGGACCCGACGAGATAAAAACAGCTTTCCTCACTCCATTCGGGTGCTTCTGCTATATCACCATGCCATTCGGCCTCAAGAATGCCGGAGCCACGTTCATGCGAATGATTCAGAAGTGTCTGCTCACTCAAATCAGTCGGAATGTGGAAGCGTATATGGATGATATCGTCGTCAAGTCACGAAAAGGTTCCGACCTGCTCGCCGACCTCGGCGAAACATTTGCCAACCTCAAAAGGTATGATATCAAGCTCAATCCATCAAAGTGCACAATCGGAGTTCCCGGTGGAAAGTTACTCGGTTTTCTCGTTTCCAAGCGAGGGATCGATGCTAACCCAGAGAAGATCGGCACTATTCTCCGAATGAAACGCCCTGTGCGAGTGCACGATGTCCAGAAGCTTACTGGATGCTTGGCCGCTTTAAGTCGATTCATCTCATGACTCGGTGAAAAGGCATTGCCTCTTTACCGACTGATGAAGAAGGCAAACAAGTTCGAGTGGACTCCAGAAGCTGATGCAGCGTTTGCCGAGCTAAAAGCTCTGCTCTCCACCCAGCCGGTGCTTGCTGCTACACCCAGTGGGTGCTTGCTGCTCCAATCAGCAAAGAGCCTCTGTTGCTTTATATTGCAGCCACAGGACAAGTCGTCAGTATAGTGCTTACGGTCGAGCGGAAAGAAGAAGGAAAGGCCTTCAAAGTTCAGCGCCCAGTAAATTATTTGTCTAAAGTCTTGACTCCATCCAAGCAGAGATACCCTCATTATCAGAAGCTTGTGTGTGGAATATACATGACCACGAAGAAGGTTGCTCATTATTTCTCTAATCATTCCATCACAGTCGTCAGCGACGCCCCACTATCAGAGATTCTGCACAACAGAGATGCAACTGGTCGAGTGGCGAAATGGGCGATTGAACTTCTTCCCTTGATATCAAATTTGAGGCAAAGAAAGCCATTAAGTCCTGTGCAATAGCAGATTTCTCGCCGAGTGGATTGAACAAAGAAGCCGATCAAGTTCACTCGAGCATTGGACCATGTTCTTTGATGGCTCTAAGATGCTGAATGGTTCCGGTGCCGGGGTTGTCCTGGTTTCCCCCAGAGGAGATAAGCTCAGATATGTGCTCCAGATTCACTTTGATTCCTCCAACAATGAGGCGAGTATGAAGCCCTTTTATATGGATTGTGCATGGCCATCTCACTCGGCGTCCGTCGCCTGATGGTCTATGGCGATTCAGATTTAGTAGTCAACCAAGTGATGAAGGAGTGGGACGTGAGAAGCCCAGCCATGACTGGATACTGCAATGCAAAGAGGAAGCCGGAAAAGAAGTTTGAGGGTTAGAGCTCCATCACATCCCCGATCGAAAAATCAGGCAGAGACGATCCGCAAAGATAGGTTCCAAAAGAGAGGCCATTCCGAGTGGTGTGTTCTTGGAACATATACACACTCCGTCGACCAAAGAAGATCCTTTCACGGAAGAAGCTCCACAGCCCAAGAGTGCCACAGATCCGATCGAGGTTGAGGTCCCAAAGAAGGGTCGACTTGGTCATGGAGGTCTTAGTGGTCACTCCCGACTGGACAATTCCCTATATCACGTATATCCTGAGAAAAGAGCTCCCAGAGGATGAGGAAGAGGCTCGGCAGATCGTCCGTCGATCCAAAGCCTTTACCGTTATCAAAGGACAGTTGTATAGAGAGAGCCCGACTGAAGTTGGTCAAAAATGCATAACGCCAGAAGAAGGTCGAATCATTCTCAATGATATCCACTCGGGGACCTGTGGTCATCATGCGTCCTCTCGGACCATTGTAGCCAAAGCATACCGAGCCGGATTTTACTGGCCAAGGGCGAATGAGATGGCAAAGGAAATAGTGGACAAGTGCGAAGGATGTCAGTTCTACTCCAATATGTCACACAAGCTCGCATCAGCTCAAGACCATTCCACTCGTCGGCCTTCGCAGATATGGGGTTGGACATGGTCGGTCCCTTGAGAATAGGTCAAGTGGCTGCACTCATGTATCGGTAGCAATCGACAAGTTCACCAAGTGGATTGAGGCTAAACCAATCAAGAATCTTGACGCCGTATCGCTGTTACCTTCATCGTGGAGCCGACATTCAGATATGGTGTCCCACACAAGATCATTACGATAATGGGTCAAACTTTGACTCAGAAGAATTCAGGGATTTCTGCAACTCTCAAGGCACACGAGTCGACTACGCTTCAGTCGCCCATCCGCAGTCGAATGGACAAGCAGAGCGAGCCAATGGCTTGATCCTCAAGGGTTTGAAACCACGACTGATGCGTGATCTCAAACATGCGGCTGGAGCATGGGTCGACGAACTTCCTTCGGTGCTTTGGGGATTGCGGACCACACCTAATCGGTCGACCGGAAGAACTCCATTCTTTTTGGTCTACGGAGCTGAAGCAGTCTTGCCGAGTGATCTTCTTCACAATGCTCCTCGAGTTGAACTCTACAATGAAGCAGAAGCTGAGCAAGCGCGACAGGACGCAGTCGACCTTCTAGAGGAAGAAAGGGAGATGGCTCTGATCCGATCGACCATCCACCAACAGGACTTGCGTCGCTTTCACGCCAGAAATGTGAGAGGTCGAGCCTTACAGGAAGGAGATCTAGTTCTCCGAGTGGATCAGCAGAAACAACATAAGCTCGCTCCTTCTTGGGAAGGACCCTTCATCGTCACCAAAGTTCTCCACAACGGGGCATACCGTCTTTACAATGTCGAACACAATATCGAAGAGCCCCGAGCTTGGAACGCGGATCTGCTCCGCCCATTTTACACTTGAAGTTTTTTCACTCGGATGAGTTGTAATAAAGTACTTCTATAGTTCATGGATTTCGAAATAATAGTGTCATAATTCCTTCATAATTTTTGTCACTTTTTATTTTGTCCAATACAATTTTCCCCCCAGTGGGTGGCTTAGCCGCGAATCCGTTTCGCCTAAGTTTGTAAAAATCCTACCGAGTGGTAAGCCAGACTTCCACTCGGAGGCTTAGCCGCGAATCCGTTTCGCCTAAGTTATAAAAAATCCTACCGAGTGGTAAGCCAGACTTCCACTCGGAGGCTTAGCCGCGAATCCGTTTCGCCTAAGTTATAAAAAATCCTACCGAGTGGTAAGCCAGACTTCCACTCGGAGGCTTAGCTGCAGTCCAAGTACTCGCCTAAGTTATAAAAAATCCTACCGAGTGGTAAGCCAGACTTCCACTCGGGGGCTTAGCTGCAGTCCAAGTACTCGCCTAAGTTATAAAAAATCCTACCGAGTGGTAAGCCAGACTTCCACTCGAGGGCTTAGCTGCAGTCCAAGTACTCGCCTAAGTTATAAAAAATCCTACCGAGTGGTAAGCCAGACTTCCACCCGGAGGCTTAGCTGCAGTCCAAGTACTCGCCTAAGTACAACGTGCGCTCGCAAGGAGGACGAGGTGCAGGTCGACTGCGACCCTCTCCTCTGAGCTACGCCATAAGTACAATGTGCGCTCATAAGAAGGACGAGGTGCAGATCGACTGTGACCCTCTCCTCTGAGCAACGCCATAAGTACAACGTACGCTTGCAAGGAGGACGAGGTGCAGGTCGACTGTTACCCTCTCCTCTGAGCTTCGCCACAAGTACAACGTGAAAATCCTACCGAGTGAAGAGCAAACCTCTCACTCGGGGGCTTAGCTGCAGCCCAGTGCTCGCCTAAGATATAAAAATCCTACCGAGTGAAGAGCAAACCTCTCACTCGGGGGCTTAGCTGCAGCCCAGTGCTCGCCTAAGATATAAAAATCCTACCGAGTGAAGAGCAAACCTCTCACTCGGGGCTTAGCTGCAGCCCAGGGCTCGCCTAAGATATAAAAATCCTACCGAGTGAAGAGCAAACCTCTCACTCGGGGGCTTAGCTGCAGCCCAGTGCTCGCCTAAGATATAAAAATCCTACCGAGTGAAGAGCAAACCTCTCACTCGGGGGCTTAGCTGCAGCCTAGTGCCCGCCTAAGATATAGAAACCCTGCCGAGTGAAGAGCAAACCTCTCACTTGGAGGCTTAGCTGCAGCCCAGTGCTCGCCTAAGGAATAAGTCAACTGCAGTGAGCGTCTTGCGTTAAACCTGCAAAGGACATTTCGAGCCAAAAGCAATCATATTCAAGCATCAAATCCAAGTTCAGGTCGATACCTAAAGGAAACGAAAGTGCTCAGGCGTTAAGCCTGTTAAGGTTTATCGGTTACAACTCCACTCGGCATACCGAGGCAAATTTAAAGTGTCGGGCTTAAAAAAAGTTTTTTACCCCTCCTGTGGAGGGCTGGAAGGTGCAACGAACTCATCAAGGTCGATTCCGTCTGCGATCCGAGTGGCAGCAGCGATGAAGGTTTCCATGAAGGATCTGAAGTCGTGTTTCTTGGTGTTGGCCACCCGGAGAGCCGCCAGCTTGTCTTCCCGCGCATCTTTACAGTGGACTCGGGCTAGACACAGAGCAACATCTGCACCGCACCGAGCCGAAAATTTCTTCCACTCCTGCACTCGATCAGGGACCGCGTTCAGTCGAGCCATCAGCGACTCGAGGTCGTTCTGGAGTGTCGCCCTAGGCCAAAGCGTCGAGTCAATGCGAGACGTGGCGACCTTCAGTCTGGCAAGATAGTCCACAACAGCTGCAACACGGGACTCCAGTCGGAAGACATTCATGGCAACTTCATCATTCACCGGAGAATTGACGGGGTCAAGGTTTGGTTCCAGCTGGCTAGTCTCTTCTTCAAAGTTTCGATAGAATTCTGCAAGGACAGACACCGAGTCAAGACAGTGGTCGAATGGGAACATCATAGTTGAAAAGGGCAGTATAAATGGTTACCTTCGAGCATAAGGAACAATTTCTTGGCAAGTTCACCCAGGAAGGCTTCCAGGTCATTTTTCTTCCCAGTCAACTGGTTGATCTTGTCGGTCAGAGTAGTCTTGTCAGTCTTCAGTCGGTCGACTTCCTTGTTGGCAATTCCAAGAGCAACTTTCAGATTGGTATTTTCCTGTTCAAGCTTGGTGACCGGTTAACTTCTCGTCGCCAAGCTTGGTCTTCTCAGCTAGCTCAAGGTCTTTTCTCTTCGGGCCTCCTTCACCTTGCACGCAAGTTACAAGAAGGTCGATATTGAAACAAATGAATGGAAAAAGGAGTCGCCGAGGTCTCACCGAACATACCTTTGGTCTCCTCCTTCGCCTTGGTCGATTCTCCTAACCAGCTTCAGATCCAGCTCGAGCTGAATGTGCTTCGCTCCAGCTCGGTATAGCGTGCCGCAAGGTCACAGGATTTCTACGAAGAACCAATCGACAAAATATCAAAGATAATTCACTTCCGAGTGGATAAGAGAAAATCATACGCTTCTAAGACTACACCAATGCAAGCATTCGACCGTAGTCTCGGGACTACACCGGTGGGTGCACTCAGCGTGCCCCACTAGTTCTATTAAAGACAAAGTCAACCACCAACCCACAAAAAAAGAGACGTGTTCTTCAGATCGTAATCGATCGCAAGCGATCGACCACGCCTCGGGACTACACCTGGGTGCACTCAGCGTGCCCCCACCGGTTTGAAATCCATTCGCCACAATAATGACGAAAAGCCTTTACTTGTAAAGTTTAAGGTCGATCGCCGGCAATGACCTTAGCCTTGGGGATTACACCCAGCGGGTGCACTCAGCGCGTGCCCGCTAACACGGAGTTTTTATCGACACACCCACCGGGTGATTGCTATAGATTCCGAAAGAAAAGTTTTGATAGCATATCCTAACAGAATGTGCGGTGGTCGATCGACCAACATTGCTTTGAAGGGCGGAGCTGGCGTCATAAGCTGCCTGGCTTGCATCCCGGATGGTCTTCACCTGCTCCATCATGATCCCTTCTTGGCGTATCGCTTCCTTAGCAGCGCTGGCTTGGTCCTCTGGGACGTGGTGCGTCGTGAAAAGAGAAGGTTGTGCGGCACTCGACAAAGCAGGATGAGCACTCATCAACGGCACCGCGAAAGACACGGTGTGTCGAGTGGTGTTCTCCTCCCCCGCGACCAGAGTCTCGGGCACCGTCACATCCTGGGCCACCCTGCCGGCAGATGCTTTCCTGCTCCTTCTGTGCTTCAGCGGTTCCTCATCCTCATCATCATCAGGAAGAGTGATGACAACATTGGATGGAGCTACAGAAAAGAATCAGAATCAGAGATCATGAATCAGTCGACTAAAAAACGGAATTAAGAGTATAGTACCAGGGTTTGAGGTTGCTGCGTCCTCCATCTCATGGTCTTCAGCCCTGCCTGAGGTCTCAGAAGTAGCAGCACTACAGCCCCAAAGAAGCAGTCGGTTAACTCAAGTATCAACCAGAGATAAAGCTTACACAAAACAAGAAGACTTAAGCAGCATGTTTACCCTGATATGGTGGGAATGGACACCTTCATCTTCGGCAGGAGCTTGGTTGGTTTTGACGGAGCCACCTTGGACTGCTTCGGCGCCTTTTCAGTCGGCGCCGGAGAAGTGGTTCGAGGGTGTTTGGTCGATCACATGACAGTCGCGACCCCTTGCCACGCTCAACAAGCGGGGTCATGGACAAGTTTTGACCGCCTTCCGGCCTTGATGGTGCAACCTCCTCCTCCTCCTCTTCTTCGTCCTCATCATCATCGCCGCCATCGCCGCCATCTTCGGCAGCGCTCGAGTCCCACCTCCCCGCTCTCGCCCCGCTTGCTTCTCCTCCTCGCCGGAGCTGAGCTCCATTGGGCATCGAGTACAGCTCGGTTAGGGCCTCGAAAGACGCCAAGACAGAGATCAATCGACCAATTTGCGAGCATACTAAATAAACATGACAAGAATACAATGGAAGGTAGAGCAAACGTGCCTTTTGTCCGGTGCGCTGTGATGGTCGAGTGGAGGAATCCTCCTAGATCCACGGGATTATCCTTGTTCCCGATGACCGCGCCATCCACCTTTCCACCGTGGCGTCGTTGATCGCTTCCGGTGAATCCAGTCTCGCCTTCGATTCATGATACAATCACATGCAATGGCTCCGGAACTGAAGAGGCTGGATACGTCGCCGAAGAAAAACCTCCGAAAGGTCCATGCCAGTAACACCGTCTCGAACCAACTGCACCACGCAATCCATCAGCATCTTCACGTCAGCTCTCTCCTCCGGAATCACCTTCAGAGAGGAGGGCTTGTTCACTCGGTCCATGGTGAATTGAGGGAGTCCAGTCGACTGCCCCGGCGTCGGCTCATTCTGGCAGTAGAACCAGGTCGACTGCCAGCCTCTGACCGACTCGGGAAACGTCATGGCTGGGAAGGTGCTCTTGTTCCTCACTTGGATCCCCAGGCCCCCACACATTTGGACAACTTGGGTTCTTTCGTCACCTGGGCTCGCCTTCTTCACGGTCTGAGAGCGACACGTGAATATGTGCTTGAACAAGCCCTAGTGCGGTCGACAGCCCAGGAAATTCTCACACATGGATACAAACGCAGCAAGATACGCGATGGAGTTCGGGGTGAAGTGGTGGAGTTGGGCTCCAAAGAAGTTCAAAAAATCACGGAAGAAAACACTCGGTGGCAAAGAAAATCCGCGGTCTACATGGCTGGCCAGAAGCACGCACTCACCCTCTTCAGGCTGGGGCTGCCACTCTTTCCCCGGAAGCCTTGCGGCACCGTGGGGAATCAGCTCGTCGTTGGCCATGTCGAGGAGATCCTTCTCCGTGATGGTCGACTGGATCCAATCTCCCTGGACCCAGCCCTTCGGCAGACGGGATCTAGACGAAGACCCGCTGCGACTGGTGGATCTCCCCTTCGCCTTCTCCTCCGCCGACGCCTTCTTTGTGCGCTCCAGCACCGCCGTCTTCTCCTTGACCATGGCTGCCGGCGAGATGCGCGAAGAGGAGCTTTGCGGAGGCGAAAGCGGGCGCGTTGGACGGAGACGAGGAGAGCAGAGAGGAAATGATGAAGCACTGTTCAGAAAACCCTCGCTGGTCGCATTTATAACATCCCTTCCGAGTGGATGACAGGTGGACCCGGTCAGTCTAATCATATCCCGAAACATTCGCATTGACGTGATACGTGGCGGAAAAGGCGGCACGGGGATCGAGGCATCTATGTCCTATCCCATCCGAACGCCGCGGGCTGCCCCGCTTCGCGCGCTTCCCCAAATTTCATATCCCGTAGAATCCGCGAACGGCAGATCGGTCTGTCAGACGCGGGATCTCCTGCGATCCGTCGCTTGGGAACTGGCGAAGTCCAAAAGGTCACTCGACGAAAGACAAGAATGGATCGAGTCGACTGAGGAAAAGTTGCTCGTTATCAACCAAGAGGATCTTGATCCAAAACCACGCATAACCAGTAAGCAGAAGTCAATCAGAAACAGCATCAACTCCTCCCTCATTCAAGCCTCAATCCATTCGGGGGCTAATCATGGATTCATGTACCTAGGGTAGGGTCATAGGCCTGATCTAAGTACCCTACCCAAGGACACCCTTAGAAGAGATCACCTTCCAGTTGACCTATGAGGAACCCACTCGACTGACTTGAAGGACTCGACCATGAAGACTCACTCGACCACTAGAAGGTCAAGAGGCACTCTGCACTGCAACGGCCTGTAATTGAATAGACTTTATGATAGTTAAGACACTTTATATGGGGCATTACCTGTAACGCCCCAGACTTAATGTACTTTAAACCCATCATTACGTGGGCTGGCAGGGGTCCTGGCGCACTCTATATAAGCCACCCCGCTCCACAGGCAGAAAGGTTCGCGCCCTTGTAACACATATACACATAATCCACTCGACCGCCTCAGGGCTCCGAGACGTAGGGCTTTTACTTCCTCCGAGAAGGACCTGAACTCGTACATTGCTTGTGTTTACAACCTCTCCATAGCTAGGACCTTGCCTCTCCATACCAACCCCCCACTCTATTGTCAGACTTAGAACCACGACAGGTAGTGGTGGTGGGCGGTGTACCTGGAGGAGCGGAGCGGAGTGGCTGGAGCTGCGCGCCCGAGGGGAAGGGTCGGCGATGTCACTGGCGCTGCGTCGACGGGCGCTGGGTGCTGACGAAGTTGATCCGCTGCTGCCGGATCCGCCTTGGTCGACCATCAAATGCCTCAATGTGATGCGTAGGGTGACCTCCTCCACATCGTCAGGCTCCGCTTCACGCAACAGGCTAGCCCAGTCGTCGTCGGAGCCGGAGTCCCCACCGGAGGCAGCGGTGCTTCCGTCGTCGGCCATCGGATGCGTTCAGAGGGGATCAAAAGTGGATTGGATGGAAAGGGTAGTGAAGTGGAGTTCGGATTGATTGCGGTCTAGGGATTTCCGGATGTGGATATTTGTGGAGCAGGCGTGGGCCAGACTGGGCCAAGCCAACGTGGCGGAAGCGCCCAGACCGCCCATATCCGCGCCATATTTGGGCTGGATAAAGGAGTGCCGGTCAGTCTGGGCTTTTGAGGCGCCCCAGTGGGTTGATTTTTTGTGACCAGTCAGCCCACTCGGACGTTTAAGATGGGTTTAGAGTGCCCGACTGTAGATGCTCTCATACAGGATGAAGAAAAATGGACATTTGTGAAGGAGTTTGTCCTTTACCTAGGTGTGGTGATGCCCATGCATTGCACCAATGAAACCGATCCTGAATTCGTTGATGGTCAAAATAAGTATTTATTTCTAGAGCTTGTGAAGTTGATTAAGCTGGTGAGGCTGTCCTCGAATTCTTATTACGATTGCCAAACCAAGATTTAGCTATTTTGCGGACCCAAAATACGCCTGAGATGATTGCCATCACGACGCGGTATTTGTGGTGGGAAATACGTAAACTTGTGCACAAGGAGAAAAATCAAGATGCTAAACAGATATCTATAGGTATTCAAGCTCTTACGGCAAATTATGTTATTGCTTCTGTTGGGGAACGTAGTAATTTCAAAAAATTTCCTACGCACACGCAAGATCATGGTGATGCATAGCAACGAGAGGGAGAGTGTTGTCTACGCACTCGTGAGACCGGGCGAAGCGATCACAACGTAGAGGAAGTAGTCGTCGTTCTCCTCGCGATCCGACCGATCCCGCGCCACACTCGGCGCCCAGTTCTTGACACACGTACAGCTCGATGACGCTCCTCGGGCTCCAATCCAGTAGAGCTTCGGGGAGGGAGAGTTCCGTTAGCACGACGGCGTGGTGACGATCTTGATGTTCTACCGGCGCAGGGCTTCGCCTAAGCTTTGCGACGATATGACCGAGGTGGAATATGGTGGAGGGGGGCACCGCACACGGCTAAGGATCGATCCGTAGATCAACTTGTGTGTTCTAGGGTGCCCCCCTGCCCCCGTATATAAAGGAGCAAGGGGGTGCGGCTGCCCTTGGAGGGCGCGCCAGAGGAGTCCTACTCCCACCGAGTAGGACTCCCCTTCCTAGTTGGAGTAGGATTGGGGGAGGAAAGAGGAAGGGGGCTCCGCCCCTCTCCTTGTCCTATTCGGACTAGGGGGAGGCGCGCGCCTGCCCTGGCCGGCCCTTCCTCTTCTCCCTCATGGCCCACTAAGGCCCAATAACCCCGGGAGGGTTCCGTAACCCCGGTGTTCCGTAGAAAATCGATTTCACCCGAACCATTCCAACTCCAAATATAGGCTTCCAATATATCAATCTTTATGTCTCGACCATTTCGAGACTCCTCGTCATGTCCGTGATCACATCCGGACTCAACTTCTTCGGTACATCAAAATACATAAACTCATAATATAACCGTCATCGAAACCTTAAGCGTGCGGACCCTACGGTTCGAGAACAATGTAGACATGACCGAGACACGTCTCCGGTCAATAACCAATAGCGGGACCTGGATGCCCATATTGGCTCCTACATATTCTACAAAGATCTTTATCGGTCAGACCGCATAACAACATACGTTGTTCCCTTTGTCATCGGTATGTTACTTGTCCGAGATTCGATCGTCGGTATCCAATACCTAGTTCAATCTCGTTACCGGCAAGTCTCTTTACTCGTTCCGTAATACATCATCTCACAGCTAACTCATTAGTTGTAATGCTTGCAAGGCTTCAGTGATGTGTATTACCGAGAGGGCCCAGAGATACCTCTCCGACAATCGGAGTGACAAAACCTAATCTCGAAATACGCCAACCCAACATCTGCCTTTGGAGACACCTGTAGTACTCCTTTATAATCACCCGATTCGCTGTGACGTTTGGTAGCACCAAAGTGTTCCTCCGTAAACGGAGTTGCATAATCTCATAGTTACAGAACATGTATATGTCATGGATAAAAGCAGTAGCAACATACTAAACGATCGTGTGCTAAGCTAATGGAATGGGTCATGTCAATCGATCATTCAACTAATGATGTGACCTTGTTAATCAAATAACAATTCTTTGTTCATGGTTAGGAAACATAACCATCTTTGATTAACAAGCTAGTCTAGTAGAGGCATACTAGTGACATATTGTTTGTCTATGCATTCACACATGTATCATGTTTCCGTTAATACAATTCTAGCATGAATGATAAACATTTATCATGAAATAAGGAAATAAATAATAACTTTATTATTGCCTCTAGGGCATATTTCCTTCAGCCTCCCACTTGCACTAGAGTCAATAATCTAGATTACATAGTAATGATTCTAACAACCATGGAGTCTTGGTGTTGATCATGTTTTGCTCGTGGAAGAGGCTTAGTCAACGGTTCGCTACATTCAGATCCGTATGTATCTTGCAAATCTCTATGTCTCCCACGGACTAGATCCGGATGGAATTGAAGCGTCTCTTGATGTGCTTGGTTCTCTTGTGAAATCTGGATTCCTTTGCTAAGGCAATTGCTCCATATTGTCACGAAGATTTTCATTGGACCCGATGCACTAGGTATGACACCTAGATCGGATATGAACTCCTTCATCCGACTCCTTCATTAGCTGCTTCCGGCTGCTATGTACTCCGCTTCACATGTAGATCCCGCCACGACGCTTTGTTTAGAACTGCACCAACCGACAGCTCCTCCGCTTAGTGTAAATACGATCCGGTCTGCGATTTAGAATCGTTCGGATCGTGTCAAAGCTTGCATCAACGTAACCGCCACGATGAGTTCTTTGTCACCTCCATATACGAAAACATATCCTTAGTCCTTTTCGTATTTCAGATGTTCTTGACCGCTGTCCATGATCCACTCTGGATTACTTTGGTACCTCCTGCTAAGCTTATAGCAAGGCACACATCAGTCTGGTACACAGCATTGCATACATGATAGAGCCTATGGCTGAAGCATAGGGAACATCTTTCATTTTCTCTCTATCTTCTACGGTGGTCGGGCATTGAGTCTTACTCAACTTCACACCTTGTAACACAGGCAAGAACCCTTTCTTCGCTTGATCCATTTTGAACTTATTCAAAATTTTGTCAAGGTATGTGCTTTGTGAAAGTCCAATTAAGCGTCTTGATCTATCTCTATAGATTTTGATGCCCAATATGTAAGCAGCTTCACCGAGGTCTTTCATTGAAAAACTCTTATTCAAGTATCCCTTTATGCTATCTAGAAATTCTATATCATTTCCGATCAGTAATATGTCATCTACATATAATATCAGAAATGCTACAGAGCTCCCACTCACTTTCTTGTAAATACAGGCTTCTCCAAAAGTCTCAGATGAACCCAAATGCTTTGATCACACTATCAAAGCGTTTATTCCAACTCGAGATGCTTGCACCAGTCCATAAATGGATCGCTGAGCTTGCACACTTTGTTAGCTCCTTTGGATCGATAAAACCTTCGGTTGCGTCATATACAACTCTTCTTCCGTAAATCCATTCAGAATGCGGTCTTTACATCCATTTGCCAAATTTCATAATCATAAAATGCGGCAATTGCTAACATGATTCGGACAGACTTAAGCATCGCTACGGGTGAGAAGGTCTCATCGTAGTCAATCCCTTGAACTTGTCGAAAACCCTTTGCACAAGTCGAGCTTTGTAGAACGAAACATTACCGTCGGCGTCGGTCTTCTTCTTGAAAATCCACTTGTTTTCTATTGCTTGCCTACCCTCGGGCAAGTCAACCAAAGTCCATACTTTGTTTTCATACATGGATCCCATCTCGATTTCGTGGCTTCAAGCCATTTTGCGGAATCTGGGCTCACCATCGCTTCTTCATAGTTCGTAGGTTCATCATGATCTAGTAGCATGATTTCGAACAGGATTACCGTACCACTCTGTGCGGATCTTACTCGTTGATCTACGAGGTTACAGAGTAACTTGATCTGAAGTTTCATGATCAACATCATCAACTTCCTCACTATTTGGTGTAGATGTCTCAGAAACCGGTTTTTGCGACAAACTACTTTCAAGTAAGGGAGAAGGTACAATTACCTCATCAAGTTCTACTTTCCTCCCACTCACTTCTTTCGAGAGAAACTCCTTCTCTAGAAAGGATCCATTCTTAGCAACAAATGTCTTGCCTTCGGATCTGTGATAGAAGGTGTACCCAGCTGTCTCCTTTGGGTATCCTATGAAGACACATTTTTCCGATTTGGGTTCGAGCTTATCAGGTTGAAGCTTTTTCACATAAGCATCGCATCCCCAAACTTTAAGAAACGACAACTTTGGTTTCTTGCTAAACCATAGTTCATAAGGTGTCATCTCAACGGATTTTGACGGTGTTCTATTCAGTGTGAATGCGGCCGTCTCTAGAGCATAACCCCAAAACGATAGCGGTAAATCTGTAAGAGACATCATAGATCGCACCATATCTAGTAAAGTGCGACATCGACGCTCGGACACACCATTACGCTGTGGTGTTCCGGGTGGCGTGAGTTGCGAAACTATTCCGCATTGTTTCAAATGTAGACCAAACTCGTAACTCAAATATTCACCTCCATGATCAGATCGTAGAAATTTAATTTTCTTATTACGATGATTTTCAACTTCACTCTGAAATTCTTTGAACTTTTCAAATGTTTCAGACTTATGTTTCATTAAGTAGATATACCCATATCTACTTAAATCATCTGTGAAGGTGAGAAAATAACGATATCCGCCACGAGCCTCAACATTCATCGGACCACATACATCTGTATGTATGATTTCCAACAAATCTGTTGCTCTCTCCATAGTACCGGAGAATGGTGTTTTAGTCATCTTGCCCATGAGGCATGGTTCGCAAGTGCCAAGTGATTCATAATCAAGTGACTCCAAAAGTCCATCAGTATGGAGTTTCTTCATGCGCTTTATACCGATATGACCTAAACGGTAGTGCCACAAATAAGTTGCACTATCATTATCAACTCTGCATCTTTTGGTTTCAACATTATGAATATGTGTATCACTACTATCGAGATTCATCAAAATAGACCACTCTTCAGGGTGCATGACCATAAAAGATATTACTCATATAAATAGAACAACCATTATTCTCTGATTTAAATGAATAACCGTCTCGCATCAAACAAGATCCAGATATAACGTAGTAATTTCAAAAATTTCCTACGCACACGCAAGATCATGGTGATGCATAGCAACGAGAGGGGAGAGTGTTGTCTATGTACCCTCGTAGACCGAAGCGGAAGCGATCACAACGTAGAGGAAGTAGTCGTACGTTCTCCTCGCGATCCGACCGATCCCGGCGCCGTTACTCCGGCGCCCCCGAGTTCTTGACACACGTACAGCTCGATGACGCTCCTCGGGCTCCAATCCAGTAGAGCTTCGGGGAGGGAGAGTTCCGTCAGCACGACGGCGTGGTGACGATCTTGATGTTCTACCGGCGCAGGGCTTCGCCTAAGCTTTATGCGATATGACCGAGGTGGAATATGGTGGAGGGGGCACCGACACGGCTAAGGATCGATCCGTAGATCAACTTGTGTGTTCTAGGGTGCCCCCTGCCCCAGATATATAAAGGAGCAAGGGGTGCGGCCGGCCCTTGGAGGCGCTGCCGAGGAGTCCTACTCCCACCGAGTAGGACTCCCCCTTCCTAGTTGGAGTAGGATTGGGGAGGAAAGAGGGAAGGGGGCGCCGCCTCTCCTTGTCCTATTCGGACTAGGGGAGGGGCGCGCCTGCCTGCCCTGGCCGCCCTTCCTCTTCTCCCTCATGGCCCACTAAGGCCCAATAACCCCGGAGGGTTCCGTAACCCGGTGTTCCTAGAAAATCCGATTTCACCCGAACCATTCAACTCCAAATATAGGCTTCCAATATATCAATCTTTATGTCTCGACCATTTCGAGACTCCTCGTCATGTCCGTGATCACATCCGGGACTCGAACTTCTTCGGTACATCAAAATACATAAACTCATAATATAACCGCCATCGAAACCTTAAGCGTGCATGGACCCTACGGTTCGAGAACAATGTAGACATGACCGAGACACGTCTCCGGTCAATAACCAATAGCGGGACCTGGATGCCCATATTGGCTCCTACATATTCTACGAAGATCTTTATCGGTCGACCGCATAACAACATACGTTGTTCCTTTGTCATCGGTATGTTACTTGCCCGAGATTCGATCGTCGGTATCCAATACCTAGTTCAATCTCGCTACGCAAGTCTCTTTACTCGCCCGTAATACATCATCTCACAGCTAACTCATTAGTTGTAATGCTTGCAAGGCTTCATGATGTGTATTACCGAGAGGGCCCAGAGATACCTCTCCGACAATCGGAGTGACAAAACCTAATCTCGAAATACGCCAACCCAACATCTGCCTTTGGAGACACCTGTAGTACTCCTTTATAATCACCCGATTCGTTGTGACGCTTTGGTAGCACCAAAGTGTTCCTCCGTAAACGGAGTTGCATAATCTCATAGTTACGTGAACATGTATATGTCATGGATAAAAGCAGTAGCAACATACTAAACGATCGTGTGCTAAGCTAATGGAATGGGTCATGTCAATCAGATCATTCAACTAATGATGTGACCTTGTTAATCAAATAACAACTCTTTGTTCATGGTTAGGAAACATAACCATCTTTGATTAACAAGCTAGTCTAGTAGAGGCATACTAGTGACATATTGTTTGTCTATGCATTCACACATGTATCATGTTTCCGGTTAATACAATTCTAGCATGAATGATAAACATTTATCATGAAATAAGGAAATAAATAATAACTTTATTATTGCCTCTAGGGCATATTTCCTTCAGCTTCCTCTCGTAATGCTTCCATGAAAAGTGGGGGTTGGAGCAAGCCCCGTGGGCTTTGTGAAACTTAATGTTGAAGCTTCTTTCGATCATGACCTTCTTAATGGAACGGCCGGAGCGGTTCTCAGGGGCGAGAAAGGAAATTTTATTGCAGGGGTTGCTGGAGAATTGACTGGTGTGCGGACGTTCTCATGGCGGAAGCTCTAGCGCTTAGGTTTGGGCTATCCATGGTGCAACGGGCAGGATGTAATTGACTTGTCATCAATTCTGATAACTTGGAAGTCATCGAGACTATGAGTAATGGTGGACGGGCGGCGGGAGTGGCGGCGGCAATTTTTGATGATTATTATTTTCCTGCATGTGATTTTTCTATGTTCAAGTTTGAATATTGTAATAGGGAGGCAAATAAAGTAGCTTGTGTACTTGCTAGGTTGGCCAAACTTTCTGATACTGTTGATTGGTTTGAGGAGCCATTGAATGAAATTATACCCTTCCTCTTAATAGATGTATCAGTTATTTCAATTGAATAAAGTTCGTATTTTTTAAAAAAGAGAGTGGGCATAGTCGCTGATATGCTAGCCTGAGCGCAAAATGGGTCAGCTCTGTTGTGGGTTATGTGCGATCGCTCGACATTATGTCGCAGTAAGCGATACATAGGTGGTCTCATGAATTTTTCACAAGTGGGATTTTTTTTTTGCGGGGATTCAGAAGTGAGATATAATATGGTTATGATTCACAACTGATTCTTTTTTTCGTACGATTCACATCAGATGGACTTTGTCCACATATGTATGAACGGGGTTGGCTGTTTTGCAAAACAATACTTTGGAGTGCCTTTACGAGAGCAACTAGTTAACGAACGCTCCTTCAGGAGCATCGCAACAATCAGCGCCACTTGGCGCGCTCTTAGCCATTCGCCACGTGTTGCGCTCTGGGCGCTTCCTCCGGATTTTGTTTTTTTTTCGTACGCATTTTCGGCTTTTAAACGGGGTTTTTCCCCTTATTTTCGACGTTTCGGTTTTTCACCGGTCTTCCTTAGCTTTTCAATAAAAAAAAATGAATTTTGTTTTTGCGCGAAAAACGTGTTTTCTTTTTTCATTCCTTTCGCGAGAGTCACGGTTTTGCTTCCGCGAGAGGCACGGTTTTGCTTCCGCGAGAGTCACGGCCGTGCCTCTCGAAAACGAAAAAAACACGTTTTCTGTATTTTTTTTGCTTTCGTGAGAGTCACGATTTTGCTTCTGCGAGAGGCACAGGTGTGCTTTCGCAAGAGTCACGGCCGTGCCTCTCAGAAACGAAAAAAAATGCATTTTCTGTTTTTCTTTCTTTCGCGAGAGTCATGGTTTTGCTTCCGCGAGAGGCATGGTTGTGCTTTCGCGAGAGTCATGGCCGTGCCTCTCGGAAAGGGAAAAAACGCGTTTTCTGTTTTTTTCCTTTCGCGTGAGTCATGGTTTTGCTTCCGCAAAAGGAACGGTTGTGCTTTCACGAGAGTGACGGTCGTGCCTCCTCGGAAAAGGAAAAAAATATGCTTTCTCTTTTTTTCCCTTCCGCGAGAGTCACGGTTTTGCTTCCGCGAGAATCACAGTTGTGATTTCGTGAGAGGCACGGGCGTGCCTCTTTCGGAAAGGAAAAAAACTCGTGCTTCCGGTTCGGTTTTTTCATCTGTTTTTTTCATGAAAAAAAGTTTGTCAAAACCTATCAACACAGGATCTAGTTTTGTTCTCAGCGCGAGGAATCCAACGGTGAAAGCGGTTCGAGATTTGGATGCATGGTTTGAGAGATAAAACATTTTGAATAAATGAATCTACGAAAAAAGGGAAACTCCCAGGTTCCGACAAGTGGAGCGCTGCATGTGCGCCACTTGACGCAATCAGGGGAGTTGGAGTGATCTTTGCAACGAGTACTCCATAATTAGTGACTAGGGGTTGGGGCGCCACCTTGTGGCGCCTCCTGAGAGGAAGCTGTGCGGTGCTAGGCTGGCAGCCGCCCATTCCAGTTTCTTTTTTCTATCTTTGGTAACACATGGACATGGCATTTAGGAAGTTGCACTACAAATTCTGAAGGAGCTAAATAAATGACACTCAAATACAAGGAGATTAGGGAATCTAAAACACAAAACACTGAAAGACATGATATAGAATCAGAGGGAGAGAGGCCACACATACTCATGAAGTAATGAATTCAGCATTCAGTTGTTACATGAAGTGCTTCACCAAAACAATAAGAATACAAGGACTGGAAATTTAAGGGCTTCAAGCTGAATACTCAAATTGTAAAGTCACCAAGAAATGCCACTCAGTTCCATGGAGATCTTTGGCTACCATTTCTTGACATGGTGGATTCTGAGACGTGCCCTACAAAGCAACAAGAGGAAGACACTCTTCAACATGTCTCCTAAGAACAGAGACAGGGATACATGTAGAGGAGACGGGGAGCTTGTCTCCAAGTTTAGTCACCAAATTTGCATTATCCATTCTCCCTTTTAAGAGACAACGGAGCCAATAGCCACATTCCTATGGACAGAGATCGGGCCATAAGAATTTAAGACAAACATATAAGCACTAAAGTATATGGGACATCATTCAAAATTTTAGTAAACCTTTCATACAGACCCAAGCAAATCTAATACTTAATCGGAGATGGTGAAAAAATGATGGAAGAGGAGGTGTCGCTGCTTACCTCGCTGCTGGTGCCATGGATCTAGAGCTCGAGGGAGAGGGGGTGCCGCTGCTTCCCATCTGCCTTGCCTAATCTCGACTGGGAGAGGGGGGGCTCCTAATGTTATGCATGTTAGACTTCTTCAAACTTCCCAATATCCGACACTCATATTAGGATGGCTGGTTGGGTCCTGATCTTTAGAAATGAGGCTGGTTGGGTCCTGATCTTTAGAAATGACCAACAGTCCCTGATCTCATCTTAGCAAGGCAGAAATAGTTACAACATGAATTTAGAAATGACATCTAACATTCATATAAGAGACCTATCTCAATAGCTGCACATACACAATAACAACAAGAATATGTGACTGTCAATGAAAGCACAATCTGAGCATCAAAGATGTCCTGAAGGAGCACAATCGAAATATACGCCAATTGTGCACCTCTTAAGATGTATCCATATGATATTGTTTATTGGGTTTCACCACTTCCTTTATGAGCACATGAATTCACTCTACAAACTTAGTTGTTGTACAACCCATGCATTCCATAGCCATATCAGTAACCATGCACTTAAATTCACTACTAAAAATCTCTAAGACATGAGTCAGCTTTTAGCAAGCCTACGCATGTCACGGACGACTCGATTTGGAGTTTCCTTCACAGGGAAGGAATCGAGACGAAGACCTTTTTCTATGGAAGCACCTGTTCTTCTAACATTGGCAGATGACATATCTCCAACGAAACTTGAAATCCATGAGGACACAGCCCAGTAAAACTGTAGTAATAAAATATAATCAACAAACTAAATTAGAAACTATCTCAATGAGCTAGAATGGTCCAAATTTTTGTAAAAATGAGGCAAACCATTGAATTCATTAGGCATCCTTTTGTAGAGGCATATACTGAGAGAAGGATATTTCAATTTATTGTGCATTAAGGCAACATTAGTACCGTGTCGATAAACAACCAATGTTCACATCGTTACATCCTCAATTATTCTCGTCGATTAGAGAGGATATTTGTGAGGAAACATTCCTATCTTCTCTACAGCCTAACAAAGAAAAAGATGTAGTTTGTCATTGAAGAAATTGTTCCTTTCATTAAAAACAAAATTTAATGAGCCAAGATTTATTTGCTAAAATCTTAGCCATGGGTGGGTGTATTTATAGAAGTCTTATCCTCCGAAGCATAAGTAAATGAATGTTTGAATATTTCAATTATACAATCACTAAAAGCTAGAATAGAATAAATTGAGAGAAGGGCAAAATATAATAAAGAAAATAGCTAGGGGTATTTACCTACTTATGCCTTGATCAAATTCCCTCCTCATGCCGCTACATTATTGATCTTGGTAGCCTGGCAAACCCTGGAGGAGGTCCGAGATGCCGGCGTTTCAGTTTTAAGCTACTTATGCTTGCATCTAGCAGACAATATATACTTCTAATTTTCTGTTTCTAAAGATTAGGCGGAATCTTCAAAGGAACCTACAATTAGTAAATAGTAGTTGAAACTTTAAGACATTCTTCCATCTTGAAAACTGAAATAGAGCGAGGCCCAAGGACTCACCAGTAGATGCACATTGTTCAAATTTTGTGTAAAACACTTGAGGTGATAAAATCAAATTAAGCAAACTACTAAAGAGCAGTACCTCCATTACAGCAGAAAAAATTTTATTAACTATGATGCATCTGACACAGAAAGGCACAAATTAGCAGGGAAGACAAAAATGGAACTGGATTATTAAAACTAATTTGGTTAGTAAAACCAAAGTAAAATTAAACCAGCTTACCTGGCACCTGGTGTGAGTTTGCATACAGATTCTAAATATGCAGAAAGGGTGTTACATACTATCCAAGATTTCACTGTCAAGCTTAATCTTGTACTGGTGAAAATAAAAAGAAAAGCATCAAAGGATTAGTACCAGAAGTAAGTTCATCTGCAACTATATAATTATTAATGCAATCAAGCCTAATGTTTGCTATATCTACTTTTATAAAGTTCGGATGCTTGTTCCTTGTATCAAATGATATTTGAACTTTGTATTTGACACTAAGTACATAACACGGATACTACAGCAAGCAGGTCTGTATAGTTTTTCTAAAACCCAAAGCAAAAATCTTGCAGTCTGAATAATTATGTCTTTAGAGCTTAATGTTCCTACCAAAAAAATACAGAGCATGTTTGCATGAAACAGGGTTCAGTCAGAGTCAGGAGGATATCATCCGTTGAGTACTGCCTATCCGCGGCAGCCGGAGCTATGTGTGCCTGACAAACAAATATGTAAACAGATTTGTTAACTCCAAAATTCCAGAACCTATCATCATGTCAACAAAAATGATAGGAGAAAAAACATTTATATGCTTACAAAGTGCATACAAATTATTCAAAAAACATGAACACGGTAACAACATTGAGAATGAAATGAACAGAGCGGTCTTTGCATATATGGGCAGAGAGAGAGAGAGAGAGAGAGAGAGAGAGAGAGTGACACAGATCAGGAGTTAAAGGGGGAGAAGGATTGACGGAAGCTCACCTTGACATCAGCCATCCCTCGATGACGCTTCCCTGTAGATCCATGAGGCTACTGCTCCTTGTCTGTATCGTCGCTCCTCCAAGTCATGAGGCGTCCGCTGCCTGGGTTCTCGAGCCTCGCTGCTCCACCCCCACCACAGACTGGATGCATGGTACATGCATCAAAATGAATAGAGTATCCCCGCCCTCAATTCCTCAATGGATCTGTAGTTTCTTTAGTTTGGTGATGGAATAGTTTAGGTACTGCTCTTCTTTCACAGTCCTGTTTTAACAATAAAATGAAAATAATCATATTAAGATTCTATGTGAACCTGTGTAAGCATTGATACGATGAAAAGAAATGTTAACATAGATAACACAAGTTCGACGTTTTTTCTTTTTGCATAGGCATGTACTACCATTGACGGTAACTATTTATTAAGATTTAACTAAGATAAAATACAGCATATGAGGAGGAGCTCGGCCAGCAGAAGGAATGCTCTATCAGAATATTTATTACCTTAAACATATTTAGGTGAAAATATCTTCCAGCGTTCATTCTCATGAGCTTCAAGCAAGTGTATGTCAAACTCGATTTATCACGTGAGGTGAAACAGTTGACCTCATTGAACCAAAGGCATGAAAGAACCTTCAGGCACATCTGCACAATTGTTATACACTTGATCAATTCATTTACTCATCGGAGAATTTATCAAACATAAGTAAATGCTACTTACAACTCGGTAGAACAGGATCTTGGCCAGAGGCATTAAACTTCACATGCCCACAGACTGATAAAAGTAAAATTGCCCGTCGATAGCAGTGTGATTGTACTTGTTTAAGCACTTGTTCTGAAGAACTTCCTCCCAGACACAGGTGTGATCGTAGTGCGCTGAAATGGCATACTCTGCTTTCTTTCTCCATAAGAAATACTTAATGATAAGCATTGAATCAGCATTAAAATGCAATTTGCTATCCAACCAGATGGAGTACATAACAGGTAAAATGTGTTATGTTAGCCATGAAACCCAGTCATCTCCACAACAGACAACTTCTTTTTTTTAACTTCTTTTTTTTAGAAAAGGAGGAATCACCCCCGGCCTCTGCATCCGGGTGATGCATGCAGCCATATTATTTATTATTCACAAAGACCTTACAAAGTAATACAACAGTAAGCCCGAGGCCACCATCTAGACGACACCTGTCGCTACTCCTATCCCCTTGATGAAAGCGTGCCGATTGTCCGGGCCAAATACCAAACAGACATCACACGAAAGCCTAACATCTAACGCCGGATGCCCCATCCAGGCCACATAGGCGGGACTGGGTAACACTCCGGTCCGGCGCACTCTCAGTGAGTACCACACGCACACGCTGCAAAGGGCCGTCACCTCCATCTTCCCTCGATCCATCCTCAAAGCATGTACTGACGCATCGACCTTGTCAGGCCTCTCTGCCATCGACGCCACCACGACGCCAGACAACGTCAACCTCCTGCGTGTGTCCCTCACCACACATCTGACGCCAAGCCTCCACTGCTCCATGCCGCCGAGAACCGCCGTCATGAATATGTAGAAAGAAACACCGCTCCACCGAAGCTGCCATCCGCTGGTCCCTCGAGCCCGAGTGCATCTTCAAGGATGCTGCCCCCAAGGGGGTAACGACACATCAATGCCGCCGTCATCCGATCAACTAATCTAGGGTTTCCCCCGGAGGTATTGGGTGGGGTTGGAAACTTCACCTCGATGATGCCTTCATGAAGGAAACGATGATAAGAGCATCGTCATCACCGGCTCCGGCAAATGACCGAAGACCAAGTTTTCACCCGGATCCATTCCAAGAAATCCACCCGACAACCTGTGCACTGTCTCGACCGCCTTCAAAGCCCCAGATCTAGCCTCCTAGATCCGGCGACCAACCGCGACAGCAGTGCCACCGTAGGAGCCCTGGCGCACCAGCCACTGCCTGAATGTGCCACCACTGGAGCCTGGGAGGAGGGCTCCCACCCCACCTCGCCAAACCGCGAGAGAGCCGCCGGGATGAATCCCGTACGCTCATCACCGTCTCTGATCTGAACCAATCCGTGGCCAAACCACGAGATCGCCGATGCAGATCCGCCTTGGATAGGGACTACACCACGCCATGCCGCCGCGGGAAGCCTGAGCTTCACTCGCCGCCACTTTCCAGGGCCGCCGCCCCGGGATCCAGCCGCCGCCGACAAGACGCGCCGCCCACGTGCAGCAGGCCGGAGCAGCCCCCCCGATCCAGATCTGGACCGAGAAGCTGACCACGGCCGCCCACGCCGCACGCCCGCCCGCTGCCGCGAATCGCAGCCAGCCGTGCCTCCGCGCGAAGCCGCCATCCGCCGCCTCGACGCATCGCGCGCGCGCCGCCTGCTGCTGCGCATCATCAGGGCGCTGTCCGCGCCAGCCCCACACCGCCCGAAGGGAGGAGGCGCCGCCACCGACGCCGGCGGGCTTTGCCCGGCGGCACGAGCCGGCGGCGGCGGGGAGGTGGAGGGGACGGGGAAGGGCTGGAGGCGGCGGCGCGTGGGTTCGCCCCCCCGCTCGCGGGAGCGGGCTGGGCGAAACGATCCGGAGATAAATAAGGCTGACAACAGACAACTTCTACAGTGGGTTAGGAGCTTGCATATGAGGCATATCAATAAACCTATCAGCCTTGCAAGCAATTTGTCAGCAAAATCCGACTCTATGCCAAACATACCAACTAAGCATATGCACAATCTTAGGAGAGAGAACTTACATTTAGGAACACATTTACATCAATAGTTATGATGTCTCCATTCTGCAGAAGAAACAACATTTTTCATCCCACGGTACATAGGCATGACACAAAAATAAAGAAGGGAAGATGCACATTTCATCCTACAGAACCTGCAGCTCTGTTGAATCAGGTAGTCCGTGGCAGGCACACTCATTTACTGATATGCAGATACTTTTAGGAAATCCGCCATAGCCAAGTGGAGAAGGATAAGCACCCGCCTCAACTATCATATGATGCCCTGCCATGTCGATTTCATTTGTAGTAACTGATGGCTGAAATGACAGTGAAATAATTATTGTTATTAAGTGTACAATGCAGAGTCTTCAGATGATTTAGGTATAAAAGGATTCTAGTTATCTATGAAAAAAGGAATATACCTTAACCAATGTTCCTGCAAAGTTCAGTACACGGGAAGCAAGTTTGCAAGCAGCTCTCATCCCAGTGATACCTTCGGCATTGTGTATTTGGCGCACGACGGGTAGTTCTTGCAGTATGTTTGCACCCACATAAGAAGGTCTTAGAATGTGCTTTGGTACAGAAATTTGGGAATAGACCATTCCACGCCTCAATGTTCTTTCTCTGAATGAAGAAATCAAGCGTAATAACACAAGATGGACTTTTTGCAGCAGAGGAAATCAACATAATTTCTGAATGCAAGCAAGTGGCAAATAGATAGGTAGCAATATCTCTTGGTTGGTAGATTGAAAGACAGTGTGTGGATTGTTACACTTGAGCAGCTAAGAAATGAAACCAGACCACAACATTTTATTTTCATGGCAATACACGAGTGTGGTGCAGTCCAGTTAGAAAAATGTGATGCGTAGATACATGCATACAATGGATGCATGCACACGCAATTTGGTTCAGTTTCAGTCATCCAAAAAACTGAACCAAAAGGTCACACACACACACAAACGTGTTGAACAAAAACTGAAGAAAAACGTCCAAAACTGCAGGTGTCGATGGGAAGCTCACCTCACGTCCATGCACTGGCTGCTCCACCTCCTCTCCTCTTCTCTCCTCTGGCCGCTGTACCACCCACCTACAGAGAAGTGAAGAGAGAGACAGGGTGAGAGCAGAAAAGCAGAGAAAGAAGCTGCGTGCACATCACTCACTCACGCATCATAGGAAGAAGGAAGAAACCAAGAGGAAGGGGAGGAGGGATCTGACCTAGGGTAGGAGGGATCTGACCTAGGGTACGGCGCCATGGGTGGGGCTCGCTAGGGTTTCGGTCGGCGGTTGAGGTCGGACGCGGTGGCGTTCCTTCGTGGGGAAAGAGGTTGCTTCGCCGTGGAGGAGGAAGGAGCTCCAGTCGGCGGCGGTCCTCTGCTAGCCGCCGCAGCCCGACGGCCACGGTGGCCGCACCGCCCACCGCGACTTCGTAGCCTGCCCACCAGCGCCCATCTCATCCGTGGCGGCGGCGGCGGCGGCGGCGGCAGAGAAGCAGGGGAGGGGCGTGGGACTGGAGGAGAGGAGAGGAATGAGAGAGAGAGAGAGAGAGAGGAAGCGGTTTCAAGACTGGGGGAGGTTATCTGCGCGCTCACTGACAGCAGCCTCGCCCAATTGGCAACTGGAGAAAACGAGGGTAGCATCCAAACGGCAACTAGTTCGTTCATTGGCGTTTATTGAGTCTGACGTGGCACACGCAAGAGGGCTACCCTGATGCACACCTTATTGTTTTGGATTTCGTGCCTTTACACCTGGAACGTATGTGTCTCGCCTACTGCGAGGCGCAGGGAGCACTCGCCTGTAGCGACGCTGTAGTCGGCCGAACCATTAATTGATACAAACCTTAGTTCAGTTCGTTCGTTTTGTTTCTTTTCTCTTTTTTGAATTTTACAAAATAAGAATACATCTTGCAAAAAAAATTAATTAAAAATTAAACGTTCACCACATATTAAAAAATGCTAATGCAAATTAAATATTTTGTTTGTGCCATTTTATAAAAAATTTGACCCATTCAAGTGAAATGTCCATGACATTTGGAAAATGTTGATGCAATTCGAAAACAAGAAAGTTAAATTACAGTCGACTGGATGTTAAGAATAGATCCGCACGATTCGCTATTTCCCGTTTTCCTCTCGATCCACTTCTCCCGCGAGAAGTTCCCAGGAGTCGATCCCCACACCTCCTGGTATATAACTAAGGTACGTAACCAACTGGCCTACAATTAGCTTGTGTTTACAAGTACGTCAGTAATCTTTTGTACATGTCTATAACGCGAGGTGAAAAATAAACCCTTTTCTTTCTTTTCCTTTTTTACACTATTTTCTCTTACCATTTTGGCTTTTGTTTACTTATTCTTTTCTAGTCCGATGACTTATCAACACTTGTACCTCTTATGAGATAACTCTACTAGCCAACCACCTCACGTACGTTCCCTCTTCTTGAACAAATGAAAGTAAATAGGCTATTTAACATGTCTCCTTTTCTAGGTTTGCACAAAAGTTACTGTAATGTCCGATCTTTTCTGCACTTAAGTAGATTATTTTTACCAACTAGTCTCAAGTTGATGACACTGAGGTAATTTTGGCGAGATGGAGGGGGGTGATGAAATCGATTTTGTGTGTGTATATAGCATGGTAACTCACACATCACGCACTGATAATTTATGTACCTCCGGTAACTTTGGCGATTGGGAGGGGGAGTTGATGAAATATCCACCTCGTAAGCTTATTGGAATAGCATGGTAACTCACACATCGTAGATTTGATAACTTATTGTACCCGGTATGAAAAAGTTCATTTTATCGCCATGAATAAAGTGGAATCTATTTTGGCTTCTTTTACCCCCTAACAAACCCAAACCGTCAAAACACCCCCGATGGTTTTTCTCCTCCTCTGCTGATGTGGCACTAGTAAAATGGACTTTTTCCCGGTATTGGCGGGACGGGGGGTTAACGAGATATCCCCCGGTAACTTTTGTGGAAATAGCATGGTAACTCACACATTGCAAACCTGATAAGTGTTGTGACACGGCCCTGATAACTTTTAGCTAGGGGAGTGATGAAATATACCCACGGTAACTTTTATGTTAATAACACGGTAACTCACACGTTGTAGACCTGATAACTTATGTGCCCCCGGTCTTGGTAACTTTGGTGACCGGGAGCGGGGGGTGATGAAATATCCTTCGTTAACTTTCGTGTGAATAACATGGTAACTCAAATTTCATAGACCTGATAACTTATGTACCCCAGTCCTAAAAACTTTGTCCGCGAGGGTGGGGGTGGGGGAGTTGTTGAAACATACCACGGTAACTTCTGTGCAAATAACATGATAACTCAAATATGGCAGGCCTGATAACTTATGTACCCCGGTCCTGATAAACTTGGTCGGTGAGGGTGGGGGTGGGGCAAGTCGCTGAAACATGCCACGGTAACTTCTGTGCAAATAACATGATAACTCATACATGGTAGACCTGATAACTTTGTCGGAGGGGTCGGGGTGGGGTGTCGTTGAAACGTACGACGATAACTTCTATGCAAATAACATGATAACTCACACATCGTAAACATGATAAATTATGTACCAGTCCTGGTAATTTTGTCGGAGGGGCCGGAGTGGGGGAGTCGTTGAAACATAACACGATAACTTCTATGCAAATAATATGATAACTCACACATCATAGACATTAAATTATGTACCCAGTCCTGGTAACTTTGTCGGTGGGTTGGGGTTGGGGGGAGTCATTAAAACATACCACGGCAACTTCTATGCAAATAACATGATAAGTCACACATCGTAGAAATGATAAATTATGTATCCAATCTTGATAACTTTATCGGCGGGGGTAGGGTGGGAGGAGTTGTTGAATCATACAACGATAACTCTTATGGAAATAACATGATAACTCACACATCGCGGACTTGATAATTTATGTACCCGACCCTGGTAAATGTTGCGACTGTGGCGAGGGGTGGGGAGGGGAGGCAACCTCGGTAATTTATATGTAAATAGCTTGTTAATAGACACATACTAAGCTGATAACTCACATACAAGCGCCATTATAATTTTTGACCTGAATTTTCTTGTTGAAAAATATACACCCGGTAATTTCTATGTAAAAAGCATGATAATGTATACATCACAGATTTGATAACTAATATCTTACGTTTTAAACACCATGGTATCTTTCATCCAGGGGAAAAAGTTTTTTTAAACATTTTCATCGGTAATTTATGTGTTAAATTACCATACTTCCTGATGCCTTAACCTTCTCGTACTGTAGTTGTCAGCCTTATCATGGTATAGTTATCATGTTGCTCATGCCATAGTTATCACGCTGGTCATGCCAAAGTTACCAAGCCAAACTTTATTGTTTTCTGATATGGCAGAAATAAGAAAGGTTCAAATAATATTGTTTATCCACAATAGACAACAACAAAAGGTGGCTTAGTTGGTTATTAGGATCAATAGGTATTTCATAGACCTAGGTTGGAATCCTCTTTCAAGCACTTTTAATTTTTTTTTCATATTATGCGATGAAAAACCAGAAAAAACCACTAGCGATTTACCACGGTTTTTGGGAGAAGGAAAAAAATCAGTGAAAAGCGAGTGTGGGAAGTCAGCGATCACGTAGGAACTAGTCTTAGCACAGTCCATTCGAAAAACCTATTCATGATTTTTTCAAAAGAGTATAAAATACAAAAAAAATAAACCATTCAAAACGGTGAGTCTCAATATAAACGAGACTGGACCATCTATTCCACGCGCTGCGAGTTAGAAAGTGGGTGAGGCGGCCAAATTGTCGTTGTTTCTGTTTTTTTATTTAACTTCAAAAATAGTTTGCGGATCCCAATTAAACAAATGTTCAGAATTTTACAAAATGTTCAACATCACAATTAATATTTTTGCGATTTTTTTTCATAATTTCATAGATATTTCGTTGATTCAAAAAATGTTAATGAACTCAAAATATGTTCCTGAATTAAACAAGGTTCATGAATTTGAATATTTTCTATGGTTTAAAATTAATGTTCGTGAATTCAAAAAAACATGAACAACAAAAATGCTGCCATTCTTCAAAATTGTTCGGGTATTCAAAAAATGTTCCAAACTTTAATAATGTCTGAGAAATGCAAAAATTGCAATTTCAGAAAAAAAAATACAGATTTTAAAAATGTTCAAGAATTTGATAACCAATCAACTTTTGAAAATTGTTTATTTACTTAAAAAAATACGATCACGTATTTTAAAAACATCCTGAATTGAACAAATTTTCTTGAATTTTAAAAAATGGCATGATTTTGTAAAACAATTACGAAATTGAAGGATAGACTACAAGAGTTTTAAACAAATCACAGATTTGTAGAAAAAAAGAATTTAATGGAAAAGTAAAAATAAAGAAATTCCAAAAGGAAACAACAGTTCAAGGAAGGTTCTAGAACTTTCTGAAAACCGGTTGGCAAAAACTGGAATGAGCTGGGCCCAAAGATGAGGAACGCGGCAGGTTATACGTTTTATCGCTATTCCCCCACCTAGGCGGGGAATAGAATACCAGAAACGAGGAGTGCGACTATACCTTGCCTCACGTGAGAGTGAGACCGCCGAAGCGTTCGCCTCAAATACCTATGCTAGTGTACTGGCCTAGCGTGTGGGGCATTAAGCGCCATTTTTTCCTGGCTTTTCATATTATTATTATTTTGATTTTCTGATATCATATCATTTTTCTTCTATTTATATTTGGAAATATTGTAAATATATAGAATACAAAGAATCAGTTTACTTCAAAAAATCAAAAAAATTAATGATGCATTTGAAACAAATTAAATGTGCATAAAAATACTTTTAATATATAAAAAAGTAAACAACGTGTAGGAAAAATAGTTCACAACGAAATATATGTTTTAAAAAATGTAATCACTTATTGGAAATTGATAAAAAAAGTATATAAAAATGTTAGGCAAATGAACAACATGTGTGGAAACAAGTAGACATCAAATTGTATATGATTAAAGAGAAGATATTCTTCTTTGTTTTCATCATAAATTTTGATATAAAAATGATTTTGCCGGATATCTCTATAGTTTATTAGGGTACAAGTTGAATCGGGACACAATAAAGCATCCTTGATGGTACACTAGTACCCATGGGGATCCTAAATATGGACAAGTTGAGCCAAAAATTACATAATCGCTTCTAGCGATTGTTAAAATATGTCCTTATCTCGTTGTCCGTTTTCCAATATAGAAATTTTGGTTTCTATTATTCGTGAATAGGTCATTGACTGGTTGTTTATTCATTATAGTCAATCAGACTTTCTATAATGCATGAAAGTTGTTAAACATGTCGAAAATTGCTGATTAGGCACTTTTGGCTATGTCGAATATATATGGAGACATCCAATCTTTTTATACTACATTGACATCATGTAAATGGTTGTTTTTGACGTATTTTTTATGGGATGTGCTAGGCTGGGAGTTGTGGCCCATGATCATATGGAAAACTTCATTTCGGCCAGATGTTTGAAGTATCCAGGTGTCATTGTTCCCAACACAGTTGAGCTTTTACCATGTCGAGATGATGCGATTCTTGTAGTGGAGAAGGATGGCAAAACATAGTGCCAGAAACTGAACGCTAGACGTTGTATGATGATTGGAATGATGTTAATTTGCATTGGTGGGAGGCCATATATTCGAAGAGATGTTTTCCTGAATTTCATGCTTTTAGGGATTTAAAGTTCAGTTTGTGCTGAGATATGCTAGATCTAGACAGTATAAATTAAATAACTCTAGAAATCTCTACCAAGATATTTGTTAGTTGCATATGTCTTTAACCTGTCTACACATATGTTAAAAAGCTAAAATTGATGCACCCATATACCAATACACTATAATATGAAAATTAACACATGTAACCCAGCAAGGAAAATAATTATGAGTTTATTATTGTTTTTTTGTTCTAAGAATGAACTAATTTAACAAAAAGATGTTACTTTGTCTCATGTCAAACTAGTTTTTAATAAAACAATTAGTACTACTTCTCCATTAAATAATATTTTAGCTTAGCTCGGTTGTTTGCAACAATGGACATCATAATTATACCATAATACATTGTATGTTAATATTTAGCAACATCAATAAATGGTTAATCAGGGATACTAATTGAAAACATATTTTTTTCTAGGTTAAGTTACAAATAAGTAGAAAAGTTCGGTACAAATAAGTGATGATCGTTGGTGTGTTAAGTACTTAAGTCTATGTATAACAACAACAGAAAATAATGTTGCCAACTCATATCTGTCGTCATGTGCTTCCAGTTTTCCCAAGCCTTCAACCATTGAATACCAAAGTGAAAATTTCAAATCAAATAATAATTCTAATGGAACTTGCTCCTCTAACTTAGCTTCTGCTAAATTAGGGAAACAGTACCCTAACTTAGTCTGTGAACCGATGGATGGGAAATAGACGGCCAGGATGCTCTACTGTTCACAAGGCCGGTACCATACTGTTTAGACGAGAGTACTGTAGCTAAAATTACTATTGGGTTAACTATAGCAACTGCCACTATTCAAGACTGTAGCGCTAGATCTTAGCCATTTATTCTAGATCCAACGGATGAAACATGGCTAAGTTAGGATCCTAACTTTGCAAGAGTTAAGTTAGAGTAGCCGGTTTAATTCTAATGGTTCTACACGATGACTTGGGAATAATCTAACACTTACACAAGTGTAATTCATGGCCCATGGATAGTCCGACTTATACTACAACTCATACGCCATTCTAAATCAACATCACGTAAATATTCAGAATAATAGTTAATTTGTGTAATGAATGACGCGATAGAAAACGAGATGTTCTGACTTACTGGAACACGATGTAATTAGCAAGAGGTTTATTCAGCATGTTTGGATCTTTGTCGCTCTTTCTCTTTTTCTACACACTCGGTCCCCTTCATCACAAAAATTATATGAATTCAACACTAGATTAAATTGAAACCAGTTGTGACGCTGCAATTTTGGGATTGGGTCACGAAACCAACCTAGGGTTGTCACTGCCCTTGGTGCTTGATCTAATCTTCCTTTTCATATCGATTGGGATAGCCTATGAGAACAGTACAACAATAGAACAAACAAGGAGGGAGCAAAAAACACGTAGACGAATCCGTGCCAAAACTTGCAAACGAATCTGTACAAAATATGGGCCACCTTTTTCATACATGTAGCACATGATATTTGTGGCCCATTAGTACACCAGTTTATTGTATCATGTAAAACATGTTCCTAGGCTAGCTAGCTCATCTGACCCGCTTATTGTGATTTTGAATATTTCTTGAGGAATAAAGGTTTTTCTTGATCAAATAAGGCTAGTTCTCTTCTCACTATTGTATCCCTATAGAAAAGTTATGAAACCTCTTCTGCTTGCATTCATTTATGTATCACCAAGAAAACAAAACTCAAGCAGCATAAATGAGCTACTGCTTTAATCTTGATCATCTTTAATTACACGCAAGGGAGAGCTGGTCAGGACGAGGATACATGCATGCATGTGCTGCACCCACACTGGAGTACCACTACTATGTGTATGTTTATGTACATATATAGTATAATAACTTACTAATCATCTAGTTTAATTAATTCCACAAAATGAATCGGTCGATCGATGCTACCCCTCTCAATCCCCTACGTCTCTTTCCACTAGAAGAACGAGGCAAGCAAGAAGAACAGAAAGAATGGCAACCAAATGCATGGAAGCAACTGTAACTGTATCCCCGGACTCATCCATTACATAAATCACTCTAAGATAAATATTCTTCAAGGAAACATCACATGTCATCTTTGGTAAGATACAAAATACATTAATTTTTTATATTATATTAGTGATTTTTTACGAACAAAATCGCAAGCCCACTTTTACCACAAACATTAGCGACATCAACATAACTCAAGTTAGTAAGCATAGGTCTGCCAATATTGGGGACAACACCCGTAGAAGAAATAAACAAGTTCATAAAAGAAGGCCATGTGGGCCCACAAGCCTCCTCTCTAGGTGTTCTCGTGGTTAAAAAAATTAGTAATTGTTTCTTGATTGATAGATTTGAAAAAGTTTATAAAATCAAAAATCTTCACAATTTGTAAAAACATTCATGTATTTTTTCAAATGTTCATTAATTAAAAAGGTACTTACACATTGTTCTTTAATTTTAGCATCATTTGTGAATTAACAATATCATAGATTCAAGATTGCTTAAGAACTGAAAAGGTGTTAAGAACTTTAAAAATCTTCAGGGTTGGTAAAAATAACAATTTTAGGAAATATACATGAATAAAAAATAAAATAAAATAAAATAAAATAAAGTGAAGAAAAAATGAACTGAGTAAGAAAAGAAAAATACAATAAAAATAGTAGTAAAAACAAAAGAGAAAAGACTGAGCAAAAATCCAGAATAGAAGATCTCCAAAACCATACACATGGCCATACCCGCATGAGAGTGTAGTGGGTGTGCGTGACATTGGAAAATAATACTATTTGACGCAATGGGCGTGAAATAATTTTTTTATTTATCTTGATGTGGTCATTGCGTTTCACAATAAATGATAGACTTCGTTGGCATCTCCTAAGATACTAAGCTCACAAGAAGTGGAGTGTTGTCCTTGTTCTGTGGTTAGGAAGGCAAGCAGGCTCGCTTTTTTAACATGTGTTTCCTTGTTTCTTTCTAAGCCAATTTAACACTTACGTGTGGCATGAGTTCCACTGGCTAGGGATTTGTGCTTTTGTTCATGCGCTATGCACCGAGGGGGTATGTATCACCAAACCTTCAATGTGGAAGAGCCACAGCCTAAACAACACTCTTCTTCTCTCCAATTTTGACGAAAATAAGAGCGAAGACACCAATCAATGAGAACCTGTGCCTAGCTCCAAAAGACCTAAGAAAAAAAATACGACAAACAAAAAACAGCTCCCAAGAAAAAGAGTTGCGCTGGAAAGCGTGCCGACCGGGCCTGATTCTTCTGCCAAACAAAATATGGACCTCATTTGTCATACACATAGCACGATACTTGTGGCCCATTAGTATGCTAGTTTAAGACCCAAAACATTTTCCTGGCCTAGCTAGCCCATTCGACACGTTTGTTGTACCTTTGAACATTCTTGAAGAATAAAGGCCATGATGTTTGCTCCAAAAAGGAAAAAAGAAACTAGGCCATTCGAATTCTGTGAGACTGGAATTTATTACCTCTTCCCTTGAAAATGAGACTTATGTTTTCTCTCAATTAAACAACACCTGTTTTCCTGCCAAGGTCGTCAGTGAAGTTAGTTTAATCTGTGTTTCTGCTTGCATTCGAGTGTACGTATCATCATCAAGAAAACAACACTTGTGCTGCATAAACAAGCTACTGCTTTACTCATTCATCTTTAATTACAGGCCAGGGAGGGTCGGCCAGGACCAGCATACATGCATGCATGTGCTGCACGCATACTGGGGTACCACTACTCTGTGTATATGTTTGTGTACATATATAGTATAATAACTTACTAATGATCATCTAGCTGAAATGATTTCACAAAATGAATCAATCGATCGATGCTGCCCCTCTCAATCCCCTCCCTCTCTTTCCACGAGAAGGAGACAAGCAAGAAGAACAGAAAGAATGGGCAACCAAATGCATGAACTCATCCATGAGTCCGATCAGTGGATGCATATCCCGGGGACCTTCCACTGGAACTTGCCGGCCCTCTTGTCGGGCACCGGCGCCGCCGTGTAGTTCCTCCACACGTCCAGCACATTCCTCAAATCATGCAGCTTGGCCCCGAGCCCGACGCAGCAGTTGGCGTGCAGGGTGCAGATCTTGTTGAGGTCCCTGCTGAGCTGACAGAAGCCGCTGATGTAGGTGGTGTCGAGGAACTGGATGGCGACGCCGAGGCGGTCCGTCATCTCGTGCTTGATGAGGTTGAACACGTCCTGCTCGTGCTTGCCGAAGAAGCGGTACCGCCCCGCCTGCCAGTGGCGGTAGAACTCGATGGTCTTGTTGCAGGAGCGCACGAAGAGGAAGCCCCCGTTGGGGAAGTTGCCGAGGCTGTAGGGGTCGCCCATGAAGACGTCGCTGGAGATGGCGATGTCCGCCCCCATGGAGATGTGCTTGAACGGGTCACGGAACCACATCACGTCCACGTCCTGCATTGCCACCATTCAGCGTTTTGAGCATTAGTTTTAGCGATCAGCATATATACTGTATCCGGAATCTTTGATATTTCTATGTCTCAGTCGGCCGGAGGAGACAAACCACAAGTTCCGACCGGCCGCCGGCCCACATGGTCGATGCATATGCCGTGGTGAGAATCTAATGGCTGCCTAGCGTGCAACATGCATCGATCACCGTCGTCAAAGTCCACACGATAAGCAGTAGCTTAGCCCGCCTCCGTGGACTAAAACTGTGGACAGTTCAACGGAGCACGACCGGCCAAACCCGCCCATCCACCGATCCATCATGCAACACACCAACCAACACGTAACCAACCTATCTAACCAACTAGTTGCAACTGTATGTGCATCTCAACTAACTGTGATCATCGATCGAAAGTACTAACATGCATGAAGTTGTTGCATATACAATAATAAACAAGAACAGTAAGACGTACCGTGAAGAGGAAGTTGTATCCGAGTTCGAGGATGGTCTGCTGGAACTTGTTGCGGCCCCACATCATCTCGAGGTAGTCCTTGCTCATGAAGAACTTCTCGCCGCGGTAGTCGACGCCGGTCGTCCTCAAAAAGTAGCAGTGCGGGTGCACGAGCTGGCAGCCCGCGTACGCCGCCGGGTCCATGGTGACGATGACGAGGTGGTCGAGCAGGCGCGCCACGCCGCCCTCCCCGGTGCGGAAGCTCTCGAAGAAGAGGTCCAGCAGCGACCCCGGCTTGGTCCACGCCGCGTTGATCTGCGTCATGATCACCGTCCGGTCCGCCGTCGCCGCCCGCGCCAGCACCTCCTCCAGGTCCCCGTACGGCGACGCCTGCACCAAGCAATTCATCGGCGTTGATCGATCGTAAGTGACAAACGGATTAATTGTTGGAAGAGATGTGAACATTTATGCTGCATGGACAGATTTGGACGCGCGGGCGAATGAATGCAGGCCTGCCGGCCATGCCGGTGCTAGCTTAAGCTAGCAAATTAATTTTTACTGTAGTTCTGGAAAACAGGTTTTTTTTTTCTCCATGGACTGGCCTGTACATGTGCGACCTAATGATCGATGGTCACATGCAAGCCTGTACTTGTATCACGGAAATAGATTTTGTATGTCAGAGAGAGAAACATGCGCCCATGCCGAGGTGCTGTGCCAGGCAAGAGGGAACGGGGACCACTTCAACGGCCGGCCGATCTGCCACAGAACTACTAGCCGTTTCAGACGCCACGTGTACGGCTACGGAGGGGACGCCCGGCGGACGCGCGCGCCGTCGTGGCGGCCATGCCGACAGCAGAGCTGCATCATAATTATGCCTTCCGGGAGCGCTCAAAGCAGCAGCGTGCACAGTGATGACTCATGTAATGACCTTCCTTGTCATCACGTGGAGAAGCTGCAACTAGGTTGGCGACTCGTGTAATACTCATAATGGGGAGAAGCTACGCGAGTGATGAGTCATTAGGATTGATAATGACGACGGCTAATGACACCGACGACTACACTACTAAAAATACATACGTACATAGACATGGGTAGGATGGAAAGAAAAGAAAAGGAGCGGGCGGTTGTTGGAGGCGAGAGGGGGCGGAGAAAGCAGACGTCCACATACATAGCCGACCTCGAGACGTGAGCTGGTCTTCGCCGCTCCACCACCACCACCACCGCTTTTGGTTAGTAGCAGACTCGATCAACACAGGCCGCGCGCCCTTTTGGTTACCCGGTCGCCGTCGCCTCACGCAACTCGTTCAAAAAGAGGATTCTCTTCTCTTAATATAGCATTGTTAATTCGTAATTATCTAGTCTAGCATGACAACGGCACCTCTGGTTTTTAGTATCCGAGATTGTCCCTCCACCGAATATGTAGCTATAGATTGCATTGGATGGCGCCACCACCTTGGCCAGTTGCTCTTGTTCCTTTTCTAATTTGAAATCAATTAATCGGGATGAAGAAATAGTTGGAATTAAGATGGAAATATCTTGAGCCTAGTACTAGTAGCACATTTGAGATTTGACCGACGATCGGGTGGTGGTGGGAAGGCCACAGACGTACGCGGAGGGGAGAAGCATCTACTGTATGATCCCTACAGTGATAATCCTCGGAAAGTGGTCTTAATTGATTAATCCGGAGTTAATTTCTGCACAACGGCGCTCAGACTCAACAGCAATAGTAGTAGATGGGCGCGAGAACAGTCAAGAGGAGGTGGCTAGTACCAAAACTGGCAGCTGATTGCGAGCGTGCGTGCGTACCTGGACGGGGGCGGGTGCCGGAGCGGCAACGGCGACGGCGGTGGCGTTGCGGGCGGCGTCGAGGTCGTCGGCGACGGAGCGCAGGTGGTGGTGCTGGGCGGCGGTGCCTTTGTTGTGGCTCCACGCGGCGACGTCGACGAGGCTGCGGCCGGGGCTGGCGGACATGAAGAAGAGGACGCAGACGGTGGCCACGGCGGCGCCCAGGACGAAGGACACCATGGGGCTAATGCTGCTGCTGCCGCCTCCCGCGTCCCCACCCTTCATCTTGCCGCCCCCCAACATCTGTCCGTCTATCCGGCGGCTCTCTCTGTGTCTTTCAAGTGCGCCGGCGGCGGGCAGAGCCCTCTTGAAATACTAGATGGCTTGATCCGACGCTGGCTGCGGGTCAAGAATCTAGATAGCGATGCGGCTGTGGATTGGCAAGGCAAGGACTTGATGCCTCTCTTGGGTGGGGGTGGGGGTGGGGGTGGGGGTGGAGGGAGCGAGCGGGGAATTGAAGTTGAAGAAGCAGGAAGCAAGGAAGCGGGGTCTTTTAAGAGGGAGGGAGGGAGGAAGACGATGGAGGATGGCGCGTCGTGGCGGCTTAGAGACGACAGATCATCAACTTATTCCCACTGATTGAGCCTGCCTGATTACCAGAGCCGGTGCGAGTGTTGTCTGTCTCCTCTCTTATTTCTCTGCGTGTGTTGTGTGGGTGTTAATGGAGCAGGTTATAACTACTAGTACTAGTACTAGTCACGGCTTTGGGTGGGCTCACGTCCTTGTGATGATCGAGTCTCCTCTCGCTGCTCTCAACAGAAAGCAAGGAAAGGTAGTGGTACTTGGCTTGTTGGGTTGGGTCCCCCTGTTTGGCCCCATCGCGTGTGCGGGGGTTTGAAAGTCTTGGCACACACGGTTCGACCGGGCGCTGGCTTGGCAGCCAGCGCGGTCAGCCGCGACGCTAGCCGCCCGCCCTGCCCGTGCCGCTCTCTCTGTCTCTAGCCCCGTCCGCGTTACTGCTTCCGTTTTGTTCTGCATACCAACAACTGCTCTGCTCTGCTCTGATGTTGTCCTCTAGCTAAGTTTGCTCCTGGTTACCCGCGACATCTTTGGACGGCTTTACTTTACTTGCTCTGGGTTCATGTTCATCTCGACGGCCGTTTCGTCGTGGGTACGCACAGGCAGGGCAGCGATCATGACGACCGGTTTACGCACCTCGTTCGCTTCAGGGCCACCGCTACGCACGCACGCACGCACGATTAACACCCGGCAACCTCCCACAACGTTGCTGCTTGGTGCTAAAAGATTCATGTGTCGTGGTGAGTTGTTCCTGGACACCATCAACGTGCACAAGCGCAAACGTGCGCACTGTCCACGTGCTAACGTCCAGGACGCAGGCTGTTGATTAATTAGCCGCGTGTTCCTCGATCCATCCATGCCCGACGGGCGACGGGCGACGATGGTGTATGCGTGTTGGTTGCGGTCAATTGACCTCGCTTTCAAACAGTCGGTGCGGTGTGCTGTGCTGTGGTGTGGCGTGGCGGAGGAAAATGGAGGTGCTACTTGCTTGGCTCTAAGCAAGTGCCGCACTTTGCCGTGTTGGGTTAGCCTACGTGCGATCGCCTTCCTCCCTCCCTCTCGCCGTCTCGCCGTCGACGCGGCCACTGGCTGGCTAGCAGTTCGGTCGACGGTGCAGGAGCAGCTTTCAGTCGCTAATTAATTAGCTTCCCATTTGTGGACTAAAACAATGAGGTTGAGTTAAGCGGCAGAATGTCGATCCCGCCAATCCCGGAATTTTCAAATCTCAATACACTACAAATATTCTACCTATGGTATCTTTGAACTCAACACGGCATGCTATATGCCAACACTCTGTCGGTGCGTCGCGTATTCATCTAGCGTCGTATGCGCCGCTAGCTCAGACTTGTATATACTAGTCAAGCAGCGGTATGTATTTTCTGGCTCACGTCGCCTTCACTTCACGTACGGTCGATCAATTCCTGCTACTAGTACGTCTGAATCGTCTGATGAGCGGTCGCCGTGCCGCCTAACCTCTGTTTTGGCTTTGATTAATCTGGCGGCCACCGACAATCAATCAATTCATTCCGATCCGATGGAGCTCCAATCCAATAGTACTCTACGTTAGTTAGGCGCAGCCGTGGACGAGCGCCGTGGAGTTAGGCTACTCGATCACTTCATTTCATTTCACTTGGCCTCCTCTATAATAAGAGTCAGACATGGCGGTGGTACTGTACGTTACATGGTCCAACGCGCGCCATTCTCCTGATATGGACATGGACGGACGGTTGAATTCAACCAACACCATGCCTTCACCAACCTCTCTCATGATTCAATTTCCTTTCTTTGGTAGGCAACGTACTGGTGCCATTTTTAACCCGGCCGTGCGTCATCATTGGCCTGCCAGGAATTAGTGCAGTGTTTAAACAAGAGCTACATTGCCCGCACATAAATAACTGAGCCACTATACATAGGAATGGTATAGAGGCCAAGGAAAAGTATTGGTCCCATTTTTTACCCGGCCGGCCATGTTCATTGGCGTGCGAGGAATAAGGAATTTGTACTGCCCAGCAGATGAATCACAGCAGGCATGGCTCATGGGGCGCCCCGACTGACAGACAGAGACCCCATTACGCTAGAATGTGGTAACAGTGGTGAGAATGCGCCCACCTACCAGTGCACCACCAGTAACCAGTTGCTTCTGCCCATTTTCCGCGCACATGGGAGGAAAACACAACAATATACTCTCGCATTCATACGTGGCGATCGATCGATGTGGTCATTAATTTTAACATTTTTTGTCGTAGAAACATGCATATGTAGCGTATGTTAGCAGAGTTTTGGCTTGCGTGCATGGCGCGGCGACATCTGTACCACATCGATCTTGGAAGCTTCCTTGTGCCGTGCGTGAGCTTAGTCTCATTCACCGGCCGTCCCTTGGATTGTGCGGACGCGTCGACGCCGCAACATATCACTAACATGCATGCATGTAAAGCAAACAGAAGAAAAGATCCAGCTAACAACATTATCAGCGAATCCATGACATTCATCGATGATAAGATCATTAGTTAGTTGCTTGTGATGATTGCCACCGGCACACCGGAAAAGAGAGAATCGAGCTACAGAAGAGAGCCCACGCATCATGTACAGCGCAGGTACTGGCTAGTAGTTTGTTTGCACTTGCACATGGCCCCTACCTACATTGACGTTGCGACGCCTGGCTTTGGAACACACGGAGCAGTTGTTTGATTGCAGGACAGTTAGTTTAATCAGTACAGGGAAACATAGCGGACATGTGTGATTAAGCGTAAACCAGCTCTGCATGGCTTTTTGAGGAAAGCAATTACTCGTACTGGTATGCATGTTTCGGGTGAACTTGGTGGTACAACGGTAGCCCACGGGCCTAACCGCCGCTCACAACTTGCCAAGTGGAGATGTGAGCTAAAGCCTGATCAAACTCTCTGCTGCTTGTCTAGCTAGCCAAAACTACTGCCATCCATTGAATTTGTGTTGCAATGAATACCGAGTAGGTATGGCTCATGAGTCGCCTTGACTGACAGGGATGGCTAGGTTACCTGGATACTCCCTCCGTTTCATAATGTAGTGCTTATAGATTTTTACAAAAGTCAAACATTACAAACGTTGATCATGTTTATAGAGAAAAGTAGGTACATCTAGAATACTAAATGCATATCACTGGATACATCGTGAGTTATATAATTTCAGAATGTACATGTTTGGCATTGTAGATGTAGACAATTTTCTCTATACACTTGATCAAAGTTGACAAAGTTTGACTTTCAAAAAATCTATAGGCACTACATTGTGGAATGCAGGGAGTAGAATGTAGTGGCAGTAACAATGCGCTTGCAGTCGCAGTAGTAACCGGACAGCTGCACCTGTCAATGCATAGGTAGTTGAAAAATGTATAAAAGTTTGAGGAATATCTGATGATGTAGATCGATGCGGTGAAGGTCGTAAACTAAAATAAACATGCACGTCGTGTATCAGTGTATGTGAGGAGAGTTTGACCTGTTACCTTTACACGGATACGGGGCACATGTTGTGGGTTAACTCCCTCGTGGGTGACCTCATATCATCGTGCGGTGGCCGCGAGCACAAGGGTTCATTTTGATTCTGCGGACCAGTAGCACGGGCAGGCAGGCAGACGCGCGCGTCGCCGTAACATGTCGGCAGCAATGAGGCGCCCGATATCATCGGTGAATCCATGGCATGAGACGATGCGACGACATGGATGATGATTAGTGGCTGCTAATTGACACCGGCACACCGGGCAAGGGAGAAAAAAAGAATCAGGAAAGCAGCTTAGGGTAGTTGTTAGCATCGCATGCACATGGCCAGGGACCTCTTTCCCTAGCTACATTGACATTCCGATGCCTTCTTTTGGAGGCGGGAGGGCAGTTGGAGGTCGACCGTTTGATTGATCCCTTTTATACAGGGAAGAGTAACATATAAGGGATGATTAAGCGCGCGTAAGTTAAAGCCAGCTCCGCGTCATAGCTTTTGAAAATGGAACAATGGTGCTAACAGTAGGCTTCTTTTGTCCGGCTCTAACTGTTTTGCAAAGTGGAGAGGTTGCTGTCTAATTAGGTGGTGTATATGGGGAGGGGAACTTTTGGTCTATGGGTGTATATACACCCTATATGAACTAATTAAATAAAAAGTCGATGAATTCTGAAAATATTTTTGAAATAAACTTGACCCCCAATTGCGTTGGTAAAAAAATCCATGAGAAGAGAACATCTCGTTGACTTCTTGTCCAAAAAGACAAAAAGAAAATTGGTCCAAAAGTGTGTATAGTGACCTATAATAGGTAATAACATTATTTTTTCCTGAAGTCGGCGCTGGTTTTCTATTCGTGAAAATTTATATACTAGTGCAAAAGAAAGTCAAGTTTATTGTGAAAAAAAATTCCAAACTGTTTTGGCTTCTTTCTAATTATCAAACAAAATTTCTCCGTATGAAGTGTATATACACCAAGAAATCAGAGGGCATTTCCCGTGTATATGGTCACCCATAGAATAATGAGATAGCTTGTAGGACATGTAAATGTGCTGAATTCCCGAATGATCAAACCATCTTCGAATTCAAAAAGCGAATAAGTAACAAACAGATTCCAAAGCAATATTCAGCTGCAAAATGTTACTGCAAGCCAATATGTCGCACTTTTCCGTGTTGAGTTAGCCTACGTGTGGTCGTCTTCCCAGTTGTGGAGTAAACAAAGAGGTTAAACGGTCGATCCCGCCGTTCTGCCGCCAATCCCGGAATTCTCAATACTAGATTAATTAATACAAATATTCTAGTCCATGAGGTATCTTTGAATTGAACATGACACATATGCCAACACTCCGTCGGTGCGTCGCGTATTCATCTAGTGTCGTATGCGCCGCTAGCTCAGACTAGTAGAGTGTATATACTACTCAGGTAGTGGTATATACATTTTCTGGCTCACGTCGCGTTCACGGTCGTCGATCAATTCCTACTACTCCCTCCGTCTAGGTGAATAAGTCATCTTATATTGTGCACCGTGACCAAGGAGGAGGGAAAAACGAGAGAACTTAATGTTTATTTGCTAATTAATAGCATTGCATGCAATGAACTAACCACTGCATGTCGTGTTTGGTAGTCTCAAGTCATTAAAAGCATGCACACTCACATCTCTTATTGGTTGATATGTCAAGAAACAAGAAACGAGGTAAAAGTTAATGCACCGCGCCTAAGTGTTTTGGGATTATTTGATTTTCGTAAGATGACTTACACACCTAGACGGAGGGAGTAGTACTCTACGTCTGAACCGTCTGATGAACGGTCGTCGTGCCGCCTAACCTAGTTTGACTTTGATTAATCTGGCGGTCTCACTAGAAAACCTGTACAACCGACAAACAATTCATTCCGATGGAGCTCCAAGTCAGTAGTAGTACACTGCGTGGCGGAACGTTAGTTAGGCGCAGTCGTGGACGAGCGCTGTGGAGTTAGGCTGCTCGATGGCACTGTACGTCACATGGTCCAACGCTATTCTCCTGGTAATTCATTTTTTTTTCATATAGCCAGGAATGAGAGGGAAAGGTAGTATAGTGCCATTTTTAACCCGGCCGTGCATGATCATTGGCATGGCAGGAATTAGTGCTGCAATGTTAAAAGAAGAGCTACGTACATTGCCCGAAGAAAAATAGTTGAGCGGCTATAGCTAGGAATGGTATAGAGGCCAAGGACAAGTACCAGTGCCATTTTTTACCCGGCCGGGCACGTTCATTGGCTTGCGAGGAATAAGTAATGTGCACAGTGTACTGTCCAAGAGATGAGTAATACTCCCTCTGTTTCAAAATATAGTGCTTCCTCTATTCTCATGTTTCAACTTTGACCATAAATTTAACCTACGAGACCGACTACGATGGGAGCAAAAGTTATATCAGTGAATTCGTATTCAAAAGAAGTTTACAATTATATAATTTTTTCTCACGCCGTAGTCGGTCTCGTTGGTTAAATTTATAGTTAAAATTAAACCTCGAAAAGCGCGGACACACTACATTTTAAAATGGAGGGAATACTGGAGTAGCAGGCATAGCTCATGGGTCGCCCTAACTGACTGACAGAGACCCATTACGTACGTGATTCACGCTAGAGTGTGGTAACAGTGGTGGGAATGCGCTCACCTACCAGTGCACGTACACCAACGCTACGTGACCAGTTGCTTCTGCCCATTTTTCGTGCACATGGGTGTAATATATTATCGAGTTAAATATGCTACGCGTGCCTCAATTTGTTGTGCGCGGTCAGTTTCGTGCCTAAAGTTGCAAAATATATGAAATTGGTGCTTGAACTTGTCCGGCTGTGCAAATACGGTGCCTCCTTCCGTATCTAGGCGTATGCTCTACCCACGTGGCGTGACAACCCCACATGTCAGTGGCAGAGAGCAGGGAAGGTGCTGGGTGGCCTGCGCTTGAGACTGTTTTTGCAGGAAGCCCCTCATATTTAATTTAATCACGTAGGAAAAACTTATGTCAGTATAAGCGTATGACAGATAAAAACTAAATAAAATGTGTGAGTCCACCACGCCAAACTCTGCTGAGTAGACAATCATGAAGGCAAACTGTACATATTGCGCTATTATGCAAAAGGTAATTCTTCTATAAAAATATACCGGGGGCGCTTGCCTCTCTGGTCTTGCCTTTTTTGTAACTTTGCAGCACGGGCATATTGTGCCCATTTTTTGAACATCAAAGAAAAGGATTTTTACAGCGCAAAAAAATCCGAATTTTTTATATGTGCACATATAGAAGTGTAATAAATCATGTGAATTTTCATCAAAAAATCTGTGCTTGTATGTGAGAGATATGAAAAAGACAAATACATGCAAAGATCAGCTCTTTTTGCTGGACTATTTTTTTTTTGAATATCCTTATATTTCTACAAACATGGTTGACATGTTTGGATACATTTGTAGAATTTAATATTTTAAGAAAATAATTTTTAATACATGTTGAATAGTTTACAAAATACAAAGTTGTCAAATTTTTAATAATTGGATATTCTAGAAATAGAGTGAAGATACACAATAGTTGTGTGTGCTTCTGGTGTAGAATGAAGATATATGAATTTACACAATAGTATTTAATATGGGTTGAACTATTTAAATCGACATAAAATTTTGAAAAGTTCATTTTACCTCTTCAAAGTACATGATAACAAAAGAAGAAAAAAATTGAAAATACAAAGAAATTTAATATTGGTAATTATTATTATTTTATATGGGAAAATTTGTGTGTCATAAAACTAACCATGAACTAGGAAAAATAAAAAATAAACAGTGGTAATAAATAAAAAATAAATGATGGATAAACGCATCAATTAGTCTACAATAGCTTTCTTGCTAACATTCTTATGGGAAGCAAAGTTCAGCTGCATGGCTGGATCGTGCCGGTAGTTGACCAGGAGGTGCCTTGTTCCAAACTCCTTTGTGTTTTTTTTCATTTTATTTCTATCTAGCATACCCTATAGTTCGGGACTTTCCTACATGATTAAATAAAACTCGAGGTTGGTTTCTGTAAAATAATTCCTCACGAGCGGGCACATGGGCCACTGCCGCGCTAGCACGCCACGCGGACAACGCGTTGGAATACGGACGAAGGCGCCGTATTTGTACGATCGGATAAGTTTGAGCACCAGTTTCGTATATTTTGCAACTTTAGGCACCAAACTGACCGTACAAGACAAGTTTAGACACCTCCGATGTATTTTTTTTTTTTTTTGCCAGCCATCCAATATTTTTTTGCGAGAAAATTTCCGATCTATTCATCTTCAATTATGGCAGTACAACGAATACCAGAAATAATAGAAATCACATCCAGATCCGTAGACCACCTAGCGACAACTACCAAAGACCTTTGAAGCGAGCGAAGCGCGCGCCCATCATCACCCTCCATCACCGAGTCGGGCACAACTTGTTGTAGTAGACGGTCGGAAGTCGTCGTGCTAAGGCCCCGTGGGACCAGCGCACGCAACAAAGAACCGCCGCAGATGAAGAATAACGTAGATCGAAAAATCCAATCCAAGACACACGAACGTGAGCGAACAACGACGAGATCCGAGCAAATCCACCAAAGATAGATCCGCCGGAGACACACCTCCACACGCCACCAACGATGCTAGACGATCGCCGGACGGGGCTAGGCGGGAGACCTTTATTCCATCTTCGAGGAGCCGCCGCCGTCTCGTCTTCCCGAAAGGTGACACAAACCCTAGCAAAACTGAAAGAAACAATTAAAAACGGAGCCCTCCCGCCGACCCTTGCCGAGATCCACTGCGCCCCATGGCCCTAAGGCCATCGGAGAGGAGGTGGACCTGCGGCGGCGGCGGCGGGAGGCAAAAACCCTAGCTTTTTGTGGAGGAGAAGGAGGAGGCGGCGGCTACAGTGGTGGACGTATCTTACCTCCGATGTATTTAACTCTATATTCTCGCATTCATATGTGGTGATCGATCGGTGTGACCATTTTTGTGGTGAAAACATGCATGTCGCGCATGCTAGGAGAGTTTGGCTTTGCGTGCATGGCGCGGCGACATCTTTACCGCATCTTGGATGCTTCCTTGTGCAGTCCATTTCACCGGCCCTCCGTTGGATTCTGCGGACACGTCGACGCCACAACATAATACTAACATGCATGCATGTAAAGCAGAAGAAATACTCCAGCTAGCAACATTATCAGTGAATCCATGACATTCATCAACGATATATCGTTAGTTAGTACTGTAGCTTTGATTGCCACCGGCACACAGGAAAAAGAGAGAATCGAGCTATAGACGGAGACGGGAGCCCACGCATCATGTACTGTGCAGGGCATGTACAGATGTAACTGGCTAGTACTCCCTCTGTTCGGAATTACTTGTCTCGGAAATGAATGTATCTACAACTAAAATAAGTCTAGATACATCCATTTTGCGACAAGTAATTCCGAACGGAGGGAGTAGTTTGTTTGCACTTGCACATGGGGAAGTGCATGGATGAACTCGAGTACATATGAACCCAGTTTGGAAAACATATTTCTAAATGCTAAAAGATCTGAAAATGGTTGCACAGCTACGTCTTCATGTTCTATGTTTGTGCATAAAGTTTCACGGAAAAATAACATTTTTTATGGCGTGTGCAAAAAAGACAAAAAAAATATGTCGTGAGACGCTATTTAGAAGCACTGAAATTTGTCTTTTTTACATAGACAAAACAAAAAGACATTGGGTTCATATGTACCCAGGTTCATCCATGTACTTCTCGCGGTGAAGGTCGTAAACTAAAATAGACATGCACGTCGTGTATGTGAGAGGAGAGTTTGACCTGTACACGGATACGGTGCACATGTTGGGGGTTAATTTCCCCGTGGGCAAGCTCATCACAGGCAGGCAGAGGCGCGCGTTGCCATATCATGTCGATAGCAATGAGGCGCCCGATATTATCGCCGAATCCATGGCACGAGATGATGCGACGACATGGATGATGATTAGTGGCTGCTAATTGGCACCGGCTCACCGGCAAAGGAGGAAAGAAGAATCAATAAAGCAGCTTAAGGTAGTTGTTCGCATGCACATGCCCAGGGCCCTCTTTCCCTAGCTATATTGACATTGCGATGCCTTCTTTTGGAGGCAGGAGGGCAGTTGGAGGTCGACCGTTTGATTGATCAGAATAATATATAACGGATGATTAAGTGCGCGTAAGTTTTTCTTTTTTGAGCACGTAAGTTAAAACTAGCTCTGTGTCATAGCTTTTGAAAATGGAACAATGCTGCTGATAGTAGGCTTCTTTTGTCCAGCTCTAACTGCTTTGCAAAGTGGAGAGGTTGTTGTCTAATTAGGTGGTGCATATGGGGAGGGGAACTATTGGTCTATGGGGCTATATACACCCTACATGAAAAAAGTAGCAACTAAATAAAAATTCAACAAATTCTGAAAATATTTTTTAAAGAAATCCACGAACAGATAAAATCTCATTGACTTCTTGTCAAAGAAGACAAAAAATTTGGTCAAAATAGTGTGAATAGTGACCTATAATAGTAAATCAATTTTCTTTTGCCCCGAAGTCGACGCTGGTTTTCTATTCGTGAAAATTTATTTACTAGTGCAAAAGAAAGTCAAGGTTATTGTGAAACAACTTCCAGACTCTTTTGCCTTTTGTTTAATTATGAAACAAAATCCCCATATGAGGTGTATATACACCCAATTAAAGAACCAAAGGGTATTTCCGGTGTTTATGGCGACCCATAGAATAATGAGATAGCTTGTATACACCCATAGAATAACGAGATAGCTTGTAGGACATGTAAATATGCTGAATTCCCCAATGAGCAAACCATCTTCGAATTCAAAAACCCAAGAAGCAACAAAGAGATTCTTGACAAAATTCAGCTGGAAATGTTACTGCAAGCCAATATGAGTTTGGGTATCTTTTTTTCGCACCACAAAAAACGAGCTAGAGTAAAAAATTTTTGATCGAATCAATCTTCCTTGCGTCGCAGAGCACAGTGGTTGCCTTTGTTTGAAAAACAAATATGGAGATACTCTGATCATCGATTTTTTTTTTCTTTTTGAAACCAGCCTAATCATGGATTTAAATAACAAGTCAAAAGGCAGGGAACGGAAAGAAAAGGTCCCACACCCAGATGTTGAACACGGTGTTTCCGAGGTGCTTTCGCACCGTCATGACACAAGATAAAATAAAAGCATATCTTAATAACTAATCCAAAGCAGGCAAGCTATGGGAGGCTAGGTGGCAGCGAGCTAGCGGCCACGGTTGGTGGTTGTACCCAAACCTCATCGCAGCGGCAGCGGCAGGAATGGGAAGCTTCTGACGATCTGGAAAAATCGTCGGTTTGTGCTAGCTGCAAACGCGCGTTCGTACGTCTTTTTCTGCCTTTCTTTCCATGTGCTCACAGCACCGTGGCCGCGCGTTGCTCCGGCGGTCGATGTGTACCGTGTACGTACGTGTTACGCTTGCTTCGGCTGCACATGCTTGCTTGCTTGCATCGGCAGACTGCAAGCACACCCTGTGGTGGCACATTGGCACTGTCTAATACTCTCTTTGTCTTATAAGTAAGTGTCTCAACATTAAGACACCCATTCTGAGACCGAGGAAGTACTTTCGAAGAAAATAAGTGTCTGAATTTTCTACTGACTTTAGAGCATCGACAGCCACGTACCTCTAATTCGACCCCTCAAACCCCGGGACGCATCCGTTTTAAGCCCCTATTTGTCTGTCCATGCAGCCATAATCTTTGTTTTCTTTCTCATATGTACGGTCACTCGCACGGATTGATAGAGACGAAGAAAGAGAAAGAAAAAGATGAATAAAAAAAGAAAAAAGGTGGTCCGAGGTGGGGTCGTGTCCTATATGGCGGACTGACCGGGCACGTCCGCGAGCCCTCATATTCTCCCTACATTTGAGATGGATATGGGGGTCTGTGGACAGCCCGAACGTATAGGGATGATATGAGGGGTCCGATTGGGTCATTTTTTTTCTCTCTCTCCTGTTCGGTCACTGACGGGGCACGTCCGTGGGCGTATGAGAGATGGTTTGAGGATTTCGGATGTAGATGCTCTTAGTACTAAATTGTACTGTTATAGTTTAAGACATTTATTTTGGGACTGAGAAAATACTTTCGGAAATGATGGGTAGCTAATGTCTGGCTACCAACATTGTGTAAACAAATATTTAGAGGATTAACCATTCAATACACGGACCTAGCTCGGAGGATTAAACATAATACGACATCACATGACATATATTACTCCCTCCGTCTCATAATGTAAGACGTTTTTGACATTACACTAGTGTCAACAAACGTCCTATATTATGAGACGGAGGGAGTACTATTTACTTTTTCATTAGGGTGCCTAGTGGTTTCTTTTAAAGGGAGGGAAAACGCAGAGCCCAGTAAACATACTACATCTGTGCTCGAGGAATGTGAGGATCATGTGGGAGGATCTTGTGTATGGGTCGATACAAAACGCAAATCATACATACTTGCAGTAGCGCTAATAAAATACTATGTCATCTTGATTTTTTTCACAGGCACCATGACGAGGTCAAGTCAATCTCGAGTACCACTAGTGCTTCGTTCGTGCAATCATCGATCGAGCTTAGAACACTGTGGCGCACGCGATTCCGATTTCGCCGATGTTACCGGCCGGGGTTTGCCGAGGTGCCACCTGAGAGCAACTTTAGCAGGCCCGCATACCGACCCACAAAATAACCGCCAAATTGCGGGTCGGGGCCAAAAAAGCAGTTCGATCAGACCCCGCATCCCGTCCCGACTAGCAAAAAATTTTGCGGGGCGCGGTAAATCTTCTCCCCCAACCTCTATCTTCACGGGCTGGGAGGCCGATCTGAGCTGAACCCCTATCCGGCGCGAGATTTGGCGGGAGGGACATTTCCGCGCGCCCTTTCCCTCTCCCCGCACCCTCCGCCACCATTGCCCCCCCCCTCCGCAAGCTCCGGTTCCTCCTCCCCGGCCGTTCCTCGCCGCCATGGACGCCCCCATGCTGTCCCCCGTCACCGTCGAGGTTGCACGTGCTCCTTCCCCTCGGGCGGATCTTGTCGCCGGCCATGTTGCCCCTGCCGTCGTCGCCCAAGCACACGCCGCTGGCCCATAAGGCGCAGGCAACGTGGTCGTCAGCAGGCGGAATCCGGCCGCTTCGCCGCGACGGCCAGCGCCCGGCGCCAACGCCGAAGTGCGATCCCGGCCGGCGGCGGAGAATGCCGGCAAGACCGCGGGCGTAAAGCGGAGGAAGGTTCCGGCTAAAAGGAAGCCACCTTCTTCAACCACTCACTCCATCCCCCCGCAAGGAGGTGCTCCGGCGAGGTGTTCGACGAAATGGCTACAAGGTATGCCTCTCCGGTCTACCGATTCCCTTTCATTTTCGCCATTAGTGTCGATAGCTAGTGACTTGTTATCGTTCGGTATAGCGGTGGTTCGAACAATGCCACAACCGAATTCATGAACTTGTTGGACACGAACACGGTTGACATTGATCAAGCCCCTTTCGAACCATTCGACTACAATGAAACGGACGGCGGCGTGGATGATCATGGTTGTGCGGACGAATTGGAGGAGATCGAAGCGGAAGCGTTTGAGGAATCGCAATCAAAGAGTGGAAGCGCCAAATATCGAAGAAATACACGATATTGAAAGATCAAGCTTTGATCCAAGCATGGAGTGCGGTGTCTCTTGATCCATGCACGGGTGTTTCTCAAACCGCCAAGAGATATTGGCAAAGGATCGAAGATCAATACTTCCGCATTATGAAAAAGTATCCCAATAGGACTCCATGCACATTTCGGTCGCTTCAAGGGCGTTGGGAGAATATCAAGCCTATGTGCAGTCGTTGGGCAGCTTGCTTGGAGCAAGTACGCAATGCACCTCCAAGTGGCACCGTGGAGTCCGATTATGTGAGTTTGTTTTTCCTTTGTTCAAGTTGTGCATCATCATAATGTATCATGGAAAATGATTGCATCACTTTGTTCACATTTTATAGGACAAGATTGCTCAACATAGATACAAGGCCATGGAAGCTTCGGAAGGCAGATTCTTCAAATTAGAGCATTGTTGGGAATTGCTCCAAAAGTGCGATAAGTGAAAGTTGATCGACAGAGAATCCCCACCAAAGAGAGGCTCACTTGTAAACATGGATGAAGACGAAGATGATGATGGCCCAAGAAATTTGCACAAGCCCGATGGCGACAAGAAGACGAGAGAGAACATCAAGAGAGAGCAAGAAGCATCGAGCTTGAGGGAGAAGACTGATGCCATGGTGCAATCAAACGAGTTGATGTTGTTGAAGTCGTTGGAGATCAAGAAAGAGTTGGCCGAGAAGAAGGCAAAAGAGAAGCAAGAAAAATGACAAATGCTCAAGGAAGAAGGGCTCCGCAAAGCTGCCATTGAGGAGAGAAAAGAACGCGCATCCGAAAACAAATCAATGTCATTGTTGCTCGCCGAAGAGAACAAGATCATGTCAATGACCCGCAATGACATGGACGACCAAACCAAAACATGGCATGATATGGCAAGGAGAGAGATCTTGAAGAGAAGAATGGTAGCTTCGGCCGGTCCGTGTTCAAGTTCCGGTAATGTTTTCTCTGCTCCATATGGTGGCAATGTGGATGATTTCGGTGCGGGAGTTGGAACAAGCGAGGGAGGTGGATTCGGTGGCGCCGATGAACTTCAATATGGACTCCATGGCGCGGAGTGAAGATCGACCCCCAAGATGATGCCGGACATGGGCGCAAACCTTTTGCATGCCCTCTTTTTGCGTAATGAACTTTGCTTTTATTTGCGCGCAAACTGTTTATGTCGTTTGAATTTGAACTTGTTTGCCAAATCCTATGTCAAATGCGAGATTTGTAGTTTTTCTGTTTGCGGGTATTCGCGGTGGTGCCCGAGCAGAACCCGTAGAAGCCGACCCGTAAAAAAACATATTCCATGAATATACTTTTTTACGAATCCACTGGGGGTCTGCATCTGTGCCAGGTGGTTTTGCGCGAACTGCAAACGAATTTTGCGGGCCGGCGGGATGCGGGGTCTGCTAGAGTTGCTCCGAGGAGCCTTCTATTCGGGCGACCCTATGTCTCGATTTAAGGGAAACCCTCATGTCAAGGCAGCTCTAGATGGGCTGTCTCAGGTGCGCTGGAGGGCACATCCATGTGTTTCTTTATTCTGTTTTTCTTTCACATTTTTTCCTTTTTTATTTTTATTTACAATTCCGCAAAATTATAAACATATATATTAAAAATATACATTACATAATATTTTCCAAAATATTAATCATGCATACGAAAATGTTAAATGCTTATAAAAAAAATGTTGACGATGTATACGAAAAATGTTGAGCATGTATTTAAAAATGTTAAACAAGCATTCGGAAAAATGTTGAATGTGTATTCATTTTTTATAATGTATTAAAAATTGTGAATGTTTTTTATCATGTATATAAAAAATTTAATCAAGCATTTATGATTTTTTTTGAATAGAGTATTTGAAAAATGTTAATCAATCATTTGAGAAATATTAAATGTGTATAGGAAAAATGTTGACCATGTATTAAGAAAATGATGAAAAATTGGTCATGTATATGAAGATATTAATCAAGCATTTGAAAAAAAAATGCTGAACAAGTATTTAAAAAATGTGTATAGAAAAAAATGTTGACTTACAAAAATGTTTAATTTGTATTGAAAAGATGCTAGACGTGTATTTGAAAAATGGTTTTATTACGGGTAGTTTTTGAAAATTGTTGTTGACATATACAAAAAATGTAGAATAATAACCAAAAGAACAAAAGAGTATACAAAATAAACAAGTAAATGGGAAAAATGAAGAAACAAAATGCAAAAAAAAATGAAACAATGAAGAAAAAAGGAAAAAAAATAATAAAAGAACATAAAACAGAAAAAAAAATGAATAAGAAACAGTGGAAACCTTGACCCGTTTGGACTTAAGTAATCTAGCCTTACTACTCTGTCACGAATCTAAGATAAAGCCTAGTGGTTAGGTGCGCTTGCTCTAAACCAGGCGACCAGTGTTCTAATCTAAACTAGGCGATCGTGTATATAAAGTTTCTAATCAAGCATTTCAAAATATGTTGAACAAGTATTTGAAAAAATGTTAGTCTGTCATTCGAGAAATGTTAAATGTGTGTACAAAAAATGTTGACCATGTATTATAAATGATCATGTATATAAAGATGTTAATCAAACATTTGAAAAAATGTTGAACAAGTACTAAAAATATTAATCAAGCATTTGGAAAATGTTAAAAAGGTGTATAAAAATGTTCACTATTTATTAAAAAAAGTTTATTGTATTGAAAAATGTTAGAAGTGTATTAGGAAAATTTTGTAGAACAAAAACAACCCGGAAAGGGAAACAAAATATACAAACGAACAAAGTAAATGATAAAAATGAAGAAAAAAATGCAAAGAAAAAAGAATGAAAAAAAGGAGAATAAAGAAGAAAATGAAAAGAAAAGAAAACTGGAAAATACGGAGAAGAAACAATGGAAACCTCCACCCGTTTGGACTTAAGTAATCTAAGATCATTACTCTGTCACGAATCTAAGACAAAGCCTAGTGGTTAGCTACGGTTGCTCTAAACCAGGCTACCAGTGTTTGAATCCCACCCAGCTCCATTTAATCTTCTCTTTCTGTTTTTTCAGTTTACTGTGTGCCAATGGGCCGGCCTGAGTACTGTACAGCTTTCAGCGAGAGATCCTTTCCAACTTACTTAAGGCGAGATATAGAGTTCACCCTCCTATTCCACGACCAGCGCGATGTGAACGCGCCGAAATCACTACGTGAGGAGTATTTCTTGCAAAAGATCACTCTCACCTCCTCAGGTTGTGACAAGTGGCGCGCTGCATGTGTGTCACTTGTCGCAACCTGGGAGTTTTCCTTTTTTTTTCGTAGATCCTATGATTCAAAACGTTTTATCCGTCCAAATCTCGAACCGTTTTCACCGTTGGATTCCTCACGTCGAGATCTTCAAAACTAGATCATGTTGATAGGTTTTGACGATTTTTTTCCATAAAAAATCAGACAAAAAGCCGAACTGGGAGGACGGTTTTTCTTTTTTCGAAAGAGACACGGCCTCCCGCGGAAGGAAAAAAAAACAGAAAACACGTCTCCTTCCGTTTTTCGAGAGGCACGGCCCGCGGAGCCTAGCCGTGCCTTTCACGAAAAAAAAGAAAATGCATTTTTTTCGTTTCCGAGAGGCACAGCCATGCGTCTCGCGGGAAAAAAAAACAGAAAACGTGTTTTTTTTTCATTTTCAAGAGGCACAGCCGTGCGTCTCGCGGAAGAAAAAAAATAGAAAACGTGTTTTTTTTCATTTCCGAGAGATGGCCGTGCCTTTCAGAAAAGCAAAGCCATGCCTCTCACGCAAACAAAACCGTGTCTTTCGCGGAAGAAAAAATAACATAAAACACATTTTTTCCCTTTTCCACGAGAGCAAAACTGTGGCTCTTGCGGAAGCCAAACCATGGGTCTTGCGGAAACCAAACCGTGCATGCAAAAAACAAAAAAACTTGTTTTTTCGTGCAAATTGTTTTTTGGTCCAAAAGCTAAGGAAAACCGGTGGAAAACCGAAAAAATTGAAAAACATGAAAAAAAAGCCGAAAACACGTGCGGAAAAATAAAAAAAATCCGGAGGGAGCGACCAGAGCGCGACACGTGGCGACGGCTGAGAGCGCACCACTGCCCACCCTGCAAGTGATTATTGTGAGGCTCCCGAAGGAGCGCTCGTTAACTAGTTCCTCCCGGAACGCGCACCCTTCGCTCCCAAACGTGTCCTTTTGAGCTGGTCCATCTACGGGTCTGGCCCGCCCTTTTTCGTTTTTATTTGATATATTTGTCACTTTTTTTGCTTCTTCAAATCAAATTCGGGCTTTCCAACAACATTCATATTTTTTGAAATTTATTCATGTAATTTAAAAAACAAGATTTCAAATATGTTCTTGGATTTTGAAAAATGTTCGCAACTTTTAAAAAAAGTCCAAAAAATTCTTTTTTATAAAATGGTCACTAATTTGGGAAAAATGTTCGTCAATTCAAAAAAGCGTTCATAAATTTCATGAAATGTTGACTGATTTGAACAATGTTCGCGAATTCTAAAAATTGTTTTTTGTATTTGATGAAATTTTTTAATTGGAGGAACATTGTTTTATTCTTTAATCATTTTTTGAAATTCATGAAAAATTTCAGAAAAATATGGTGAATTCGTTTTTGACTTGTGATGGACATATTTTTATATTTGATGAGGAAATTTTGAATTTGATGGACTATTTTTGAACTTGATGAATGAAAACTATTTGCGAATTTGAATAAAAAAGATTCAGAAAAAAGGAAAAGGAAAAGAGAAGGGAAAGAAAAGAAAAATGAACATGAAAATGTAAAAAATAAGAAAATGAAAGGGAAAAAATAATCCGAGAGAGGGATTGAAGCAACGACCAGTGTCGTTGATGAAATAGCATCGGTAGCCCAACAGGTCTCGGGGCTTTTGTCGGACCCATTTGAAAAAGTGCGACTTGAATCTCCTCATCAATGATGGCTACAGTCTGCCTCACATTCTTCTCATTCGTGATTGCATTGTCAATGTGTTGCAGCAGGTCGTTGGCTCCCTCTAAACCCTCCGACGTGAAAAGCTTGGTATGAAACTCAGTTGCCATCACCCGCATCTCGTCATCAACAGCGCATCTCATCCCATATTCTCTCATTAAAGCTCAGATGGTGTTCTTTCTTTTTATGTGAGAAGCTCGGTTTTGGAAATATCAGGTGTTCTGATCGTTTGCCTTGAGCCATTGAATCCTCGACCGCTGCTTACACATAACTTGTTCGCGCTCATAAACTTCCCGTAGATGCTCGTCTATGTCCTTTATCTATGCTTGATACCATGTAGCAAGCGCCCGTTCTTTTGCATCTCGGAGTTATTCTCGCTGTTTTGCTACCTGCCTATGGATTGACCCCAAAACGGCTCAGCTCCACTACTGCATGTCCAGTCATGTTGAAATAGACGATGTAGATCAGTAGAGCGTGTTGAGCCATGCTTGTTATGCTATGAACACATGGTAGTTTTTTGCACAAGCATATGTGCTAGTAACTATAAAAACACTCCAGGATCGATCGATGGAACCGACCAACACTACATGCAGTTTGCAAATTTACAAACCAAGAGATCACGAGCTAGTAGGACATGCACACAAACTCAATCGCAGGACAATGGGTGCACTGGTGAAAGAAAGATTGGTGGCCAATTTCGGGTGTGCTCCTCAAAACAAGGGGCAAGCGGTGGCTCATATATACATCCATACATGCGGTCATGCAACCAATTTTGCAGCACCGCAGGACACCCGCGAAGCTCTCCTGGCCTCACGTCCTCTTTAGACGCCATCTCCTATTTTAGTGCAATGACCACCTTCATATACTTACACGGCGCAAACATCTCACCGGAAGCAATACCATCTTCTTGAATCATCCCTCAACCACTTGTTAGGTAAACTTACAATGGCCATGATCAAGAACATTGCATGCACATTGTTCCTTGTTGCCATTGTGGTGGCAGCCACATTGGTACCGGCGGCAAGCGGCGCCAGCCAGAAATCCATTGAAGCGATGGATTCATCCATCAAGAAGGCGTTTGACGCGGTCATCGCCGCCGCCCCAGCATCCAAAAGGTCTGCAGTAGAATCTTTCGTGCTCAAGCAGAAAGTCGCGGCCACCGCCTCGCTCAATGAGGCCGCTGGAGATAAGAAGAAAGTTGATGAAGTTGTCACTGCCTATAAGACGGCCTCCGAGGCGGTCCTTGCCGCTAAACCCGCCGACAGATACGCCGTATTTGACAAAACCTTCAGCGAGGCTGGTCATCCTCCCACCGTGAAGGCCGTCGACGCATTGGAGTATTCCTTCAAGGAGGCCATTGGTGATGTCGTCGCTGCTGCCCCAGGACCACAGCAGGACGAAATGAAAGCCCTCGTGTTCCAGCAGACCGTCGTCGCTGCCAACATGCTTGCCCAGTCTGCAAAGGACAAGAAGGTATTTGCTGCGGTTACCACTGCCTACAAGGTGGCTTCTGATGCGGTCCTTGCCGCTGCGCCCGCCGACAAGTATTCCGTAATGGAAAAAACCTTCGCGGAGGCCGCTGATGTCAAAGCAGCATGAGTGGCACCTCGATGCACAAGACCACCAGCAGATTGATCACTTGATGTTATTGATTTTGTTCCCATGCATGGAAACATGCAATAGTTCTTTTTTAAGTTTTCTCTTGTATTGGCGATTTTTAGCACCCCTGATGCAGATACTGGAAACCCTCATGGCCCGCCACCATGTACTTAGATTCCCCCCCAATGTATCAATATAAATTACAGTACATTTTAATATATATTTACTTATTTCTGTGGTTGATGCATGTGATTTCTGATGGCATAATTAAAGACTACTACTCCCTCCGTCCTTGAAAAAGTGTACTTGCAACTTTGTTGGAAAGTCAAACTTTTTTATGTTTGACCGCATTTATACAATAATAGAACAATAACTATGCCATCAAATTAGTAGATTAGATTCGTGATAAAATATAATTTTGTCATATACCTATTTGGTTTCACAAGCATTGATATATTTTTGCATAAACTCGGTCAAACTTTGAGATAGTTTGACCCTCCAACAAAATTGGAAGTACACTTTTTCAAGGACGGAGGAAGTACTTGATATAAATTGCTTAACTATCATAATTACGTTTCGCCTCACAATTTAGCGTGCTACGATGTCGTCGCTGATCTTCCGGCACATTGACAGTTTGACACTATCTTCTCCTGTGTGATCCCTATGTTTTTGCCTCTGCGTGTATCAATTTTTTTTCAAGAACCAGCTTTAAACACTTTATTATTCAGGTGGTTACTATCGTACAATTTCAACCACGTACAATGGAATTACAACAACGGTACTGATATTAACGTCGAGCTTTAAAGCCTCCATGCAGGCATGGGCCGCACTATTAGCATATCTACTTCTCTACTGTAGTTTAAATTCTCACAGATTTGTGAGGCAAGACCTCATCTCTGAAGATCATGAATCCTGTCGACAACTCTCCCTCTCAGGGCATCCACAGTGTGAGAAATCTCTGCCTTTAAAGCCGCCTCCAAAGCTTTAGCGCCGCCTCTCAGGGCAGCAGCCGGCTCCAAGCCCAAAATGCTTATCATCGACGCTATGGCTAGAGGCAGACTACAAGCTCTCACAAGTAGTAAAATAATGAATGGGTCCCCCTGGTCAGATGGTGGATGAGCCAAGAAGAGGAGAAACACTGCATTTTAGTTCAGATATTAAATATTTTATAAATTCATAAGGTGGGCTCCACCTTAGAGGCAGCAAGCTAGCAACACAGTACGACATTTTACATAAAATTTAGAGGCAGCTCGTGGGACCCAGCTTAGAGGCTGGGTTGCCTCCAAACACTGGAGATGCTCTCAGATAGCCACAACGTTTGTACCATTTGACGATATACTAGTGGTTGGGACCCGTCATTGCGGGCCTCTTAAGAGGAGGTTGTGCGCACATTTCTCTCTCTCTCAAAGAAACAAACGACCTTACTTGAACATGTTCTGTTATTCTAAAAAAAAATATCCATCTTCTTCTCAAAATTTTAAAAAACTTTCTCGTATCACATCAACATCACATCCATCTCAAAAAGAAACGAAAAAGCCTAAAAAACTATAGTCAACAAAAAGAAAAAAGTCTCACTTTCATCTATCAAAACAATCTCAAAATGAAATGGACATCACATCCATCTCAAGTTCTCCACCAGTCCGGGCAATATTCCTCGACGCAGAATCAGGCTTCCGGTTTGGCATAAGTGCCAAATCAGCAATGTACTTCGGAATAAAGCTAAAAGTAGACAGCGGCGACTGAAATTACCGTTCATAAATTGCTCTCCATCTTGCCCACCAGATTGACCATAAGGCAACCAGGGTTGTTACAAATTCCTCTTCTTTCATGGTCTCCATTAGTTCAATCAGGCATAGTCTAGCATCTGATATATTACAATTGATTAAGTGTTCGACCAGCTCTTCGTCCATCAAACCCGAGACACAGTTGGCCATGTTACAGTCTACCAACGCATGACACCATGAGTCCTCAGCTGAATTGCAAATTTGGCGTACCTCTGTGTGAGACATATTTCGCTTGTGCCTCACCGACTCGGTTGGAATAGAAGCCTAACAATCATCTAAGTTTGGGGAACTGATAGGGATGTTCAACACTACATTAACATCTGGGGTCTGCATGTGTCGCATGACTTTCTTTCAATTCCAAGACTTTGTTGCTTCATCTATTAACTCACTGTCGAAAACTGGAGGGTCTACAGAACGAGGGCGTAGTGCTCTCAACATAAAATCCCTCGGTAGCCAGTTATGATCCCACACCTTGATTGATTGTCCGTTCCCCACACGTTTTATCAGACCTTGTTTAAGAACCGAAAGACCTGCCCTCCATACTTGAGATGGGTGAGATCCGAGCTCAGCCTTCAGAACATCACCCCACACCTACCGAAATGTATATGCGGTACAATTTGGAAGAGGACCCGCTACTGGGCCGGCCCACTACCAGGAAGTGAAATAGAGCAAAGTCACAAAAGAATCAAGTCGCCGCCAAGATTCGAACTTGCGAAATTAGACCATTTAATGTGTGCTGCTAGCCAGTCGACCTATCAGTAGCTTCTGATTTTAAACTAGCGCGGATATTTTATTAACACACAGAAGCGGCACAATTGAAACAGTGTTTACAAGTTTAGAATGTTTCACTGAAAATTGTGAACATCTTTTAAATACCGAATATTTTTTAGATTCTATGAACAATTTTCCAGAACAGAAACATTTTTCGAAATTTGGAAACACGGTCATTTTTTGAAATCCACAAACTTTTTGTAATACGCGAACATTTTTTTAAATCAACGATATTTTTAATATACAAACATTATTTAAATCTGTGGACAATATTTAAAATGAGAACAATTTTTTAAAAACACAAATAACCTTTAAAAAATTGGAACACATTTTAAAATGTGAACGAAGTTTGAAATACTGAAAATTTTGAAAAAAGAATCACACGAGCAAATTTTGAAAATCTAAGCTTTTTTGAAAACATGAATGAATTTTCAAATTCTGATTTTTTTGAAATTGCGAACAATGTTAGAAACCGTAAAAAATTGTGAAACTTCATTATTTGGAAAACATGAGCAATTTTAAAAATTCTGAACATGTTTTAAAATGCGAACTATTTTTGAAAACATTATGAAAATTCAGAATTTCTGATCATTATTTTGCGAAAAAATGAACAATTTTTTAATATGTTGAACATTTTTAAAAATTTATGACTTTTTGTAAAAGAAAAGGAACAAAAATTAGAAACCAAACCAAAACTGAGATTTTTTTTTCAGAAAGGTGGTTTAGGGACCTTCTAAAAGTCCTAAAACCGGCAAGTAACCTTCCAGAAGATTCACAATACCGGTGGCTCAAACACTTAGATGGGCCCACCGATTCTACGATCGTGTGTGTGATTGCCCGACTGTTTGCCGCAACAAAAAAAGTCGATAAATTGCAAGACATGTCACGACTTGCATACAGTGTCAAAACTCACTCAAACCTAGCATGGATGCCTACCATGGACATGCCCACCTTCCTGCAAAAGTCGGGGTCATTCCAAGAATGCCCGCGTAGGCAAGAAGTCTCCGTCTGAGAGCATGTTGTTTCTCAATATCGTTGAAATGGCTTCAAGCATGTTCATGGACTTGTATGGCCAATTCAAGGCGTCATGCAAGTTATTTGGGTTTCTGATAGGTTTTGGATTTTCTGAAGTTTTCTTCGTCAAAAAAGGCCAATAAATATCCGGACGTGTCGCAACTTGCATACGGTATCGAAATTCGTTCAAACATGGCATGGATTCCTACAATGGGCATTCCCATTTGCTTACAGAAGTTAGAGTTATTTCAAGAATGCTCGAGACTAGACCATATTTATTGGAGGGTGACCTGCCAGAAGGCACCATCTGAAGCACGTTGTTTCTTGATAACCTTGGAATGACCCCAAGTTTTTTTTTCATGACCTTGTATCACTAATTTAAGGTGCCATGCCAAGTTGTTTGGTTTTCCGACAAGTTTTGCACTCTACTTTTCTCGGTCAAAAAATGCTCATAAATAGTAGGACCTGTCGCCACTTGCATACGGTGTCAAAAATCATTCAAACATGTCATCGAAGCCTACCATGGGCATGCTAACCTGTTCGCAAGAGTTCGGGTCATTTTAAGAATGTCCAAAACTAGTCGTTGTTTCGCACAGACCAAGTCGATACGAGTGAACATGGGCCTGCCCATTTTAGTATGTTCGTTGCCTCCGCGGATGCTGGTTTTGGGAACCATCTAGATGGTTCAAGGTCGGTTTGTAGCGATTTGGGAAAAGGTTCACGAATCATTTTTTATTTTTGTTTTTTCTATTTATTTTTTCTTCTTATTTTTATAATTGCAAAGTTAAAAGATGTTCAACACATTTATTTATCTATTCATATTTTTCCAAAAAGTTGGAGCAATTCAACAAATGGTCTCATTTTCAAAAAGTTTAGAGTTTTAAAATCTTTGTATACTGTTTGGAATTTCAGTTTTCCCTTTTTTCAAAATTTGTTTAGAATTTCAAACAGTTGAAAATTTTGTTTGCCTTTCCATATATTTTTAAAATTTTAAATAGTGTTCGCGTTAAAAAAAAGCCACATACAAAATTCCAAAAAAGTTTGAATCTGTCATTGTTCATACTCTCTCCGCCCAGGTATATTGGGCACAACAACCAAAAATCTAGGACCAAGGCTTCGTGCATGGGGACTAAATACGGGTAAGAGGGTGCTTGGATATCTTTTAGTCCCATGACTAAAAGTAGTGGGACTAAAACTTGCTAGCCTCATCCGTGCTTGGATCTAAATACTAAAGAGACTAAAATCAAGTTAATGAGCATTTATTATCCTCCAAACCCTCCAATCCAGAACTCGCCTGTGTTAAAGGAGAGGAGTTAAATGAGGAGAGAGAGGACTAATTCACATTTCAGTATGGGTACCCCTGACTAAAAAAATTAGTCTCAAGACTAGTTTTAGCCCCTCTTTAGTAAGGGATACTTGGAACTTTAGCCTCTTAAAGGGACTATTTTTAGTCAAACTAAAATAAGTCCCTTGGATCCAAGCACCCTCTAATTCTCACCAAGAATCGTGTGCGGTTCGTATTCCTTTCCCATGTTATTAATGCCTGTAATTATAGCTGCCACAAAACTCGCGCTAATAAAGGCTGCATACGGTCAAAATAAAAAAATTGACCTTCAAACAAAGTTGAAAATACACTGACCGGTTCCTATCATGTTGTAAAAGAAAACGCATGCACTGACCGGTTCCTATCATGTCGCAGCCCTTATCTCGCGCGATGATATTTAATACTGCATGCCACGCTTCCTGTTTTCCACCAGTCTGCAACCAATAGACTCGGATAGTGAGAATAGTTTTAAAAGTTCTGCATTGCGCTGCTTATCTTGCACGATAGCCTGCTGGATGGGGTGGTTTCGCTCATTGGTGTGTGAGCGGGGGTTCCGTGTTCAATTCGTCCCTGGTACAGAATTTGGTATGAAGAGATCTCCTCTGTTGATATGTTTAGGGTTTGCACCGAAGAAGAAGTGAACTGTCTTTAATAAGAATTGCTCGGGTGATGAACTGGATCATAGGAGAAGAGTATCTAATAACAAAAACAGTTGAAAGCCCTCATGTTCCAGGCTTCCAACAGACCGTCGTTGTTGCCAACATGCTTGCTGAGTCTTCAAAAGACAAGAAGCTATTTGCTCCGGTTACCACCACCTACAAGGTGGCTTCTCGTGATGTCATCACCGCTGCGCTCGGCGACAAGTTTTTAGTAATGAAAAAAGAAACTTAGCGGAGGTTGCTAGTGTCAAATCAGCATAAATGGCACCTCGTCCGGCCATCGATGCACACGACCACCGGCTCAAAAGTCTTCACCTTTTCGTCACAGACAAAAACTCCTATCATGACAATGCTCTGGAAATGGTTGTTAACATCGACAAGAAGCCCAAATGGCATGTCATACATATTTTTCATGTAGGTGGTATTGAATATCACAACGTTCCTAAAGAATGTCTATTGAAATATGATTGTGCCATTTGCCCACATCAAAGTTGTTATCTGTCCATCTTTGTCAGCTGATACGTCTCCAACGTATCTATAATTTTTTATTGCTCCATGCTACTTTATCTACTGTTTTGGACTATATTGGGCTTTATTTTCCACTTTTATATTATTTTTGGGACTAACCTATTAACCGGAGGCCTAGCCCAGAATTACTGTTTTTTGCCTTTTTCAGTATTTCGAAAAAACAGAATATCAAACGGAGTCCAAACGGAATGAAACCTTCGGGATCGTGATTTTCCAACCGAACGTGACCGGAGACTTGGACCTGCTCCAAGAAGCTTCAAGAGGCCACGAGGTGGAGGCGCGCCTGGCGCGCCCTACCTCGTGGGCCCCTCGGAGCTCCACCGACGTACTCCTTCCTCCTATATATACCTACGTATCCCCGAACATCAGACAAGGAGCCAAAAACCTAATTCCACCGCCGCAACCTTCCGTATCCACGAGATCCCATCTTGGGGCCTGTTAGAGTTCACGAGGGGGCATCCACCGTGGAGGGCTTCTACATCATCACCATAGCCCTTTGATGAAGTGTGAGTAGTTTACTTGAGACCTTTGGGTCCATAGCTAGTAGCTAGATGGCTTCTTCTCTCTTTTGGATCTCAATACAATATTCTCCCCTCTCTCGTGGAGATCTATTCGATGTAATCTTCTTTTTGCGGTGTGTTTGTTGAGACCGATGAATTGTGGGTTTATGATCCAAGATTATCTATGGAAAATATTTGATTCTTCTCTGAATTCTTTTATGTATGATTGAGTTATCTTTGCAAGTCTCTTGAATTATCTTTTGGTTTGGCCAACTAGATTGGTAGTTCTTGCAATGGGAGAAGTGCTTAGCTTTGGATTCAATCTTGCGGTGTCCTTACTCAATGATGTAAAGAGTTGCAAGGCACGTATTGTATTGTTGCCATCGAGGATAACAAGATGGGGTTTTATCATATTGCATGAATTTATCCTCTACATCATGTCATCTTGCTTACGGCGTTACTCTGTTTTTACTTAATACTCTAGATGCATCTTTGGATAGCGGTCGATGAGTGGAGTAATAGTAGTAGATGCGAATCGTTTGATCTACTTGTTTTGGACGTGATGCCTATATACATGATCATTGCCTAGATATACTCATAACTATGCTCAATTCAGTCAATTGCTCAACAGTAATTTGTTTACCCATCGTAGAATACTTATGCTCTTGAGAGAAGCCACTAGTGAAACCTATGGCCCCCGGGTCTATTCTCATCATATCAATCTATATCACTTTATTTACTTGCTTTGTTTTTACTTTGCTTTTACTTTTACTTTGCATCTATCTATCAAAAATACCAAAAATATTATCTCTATCAGATCTCACTCTCGTAAGTGACCGTGAAGGGATTGACAACCCCTAAGCGTTGGTTGCGAGTTGCTATTGTTTTGTGTAGGTACGAGGGACTTGTGCGTGGTCTCCTACTGGATTGATATCTTGGTTCTCAAAAACTGAGGGAAATACTTACGCTACTTTACTGCATCATCCTCTCCTCTTCGGGGAAATCTAACGCAGTGCTCAAGAGGTAGCAAGAAGAATTTCGGGCGCCGTTGTCGGGGAGGCTCTGTTGGGGAACGTAGTAATTTCAAAAAAAATCCTACGCACACGCAAGATCATGGTGATGCATAGCAACGAGAGGGGAGAGTGTTGTCCACGTACCCTCGTAGATCGTAAGCGGAAGCGTTATGAAAATGCGGTTGATGTAGTCGCGTACGTCTTCATGATCCGACCGGTCCAAGCACCGAACGTACGGCACCTCCGAGTTCAGCACACGTTCAGCTCGATGATGATCCCCGGACTCCGATCCAGCAAAGTGTCAGGGATGAGTTCTGTCAGCACGACGGCGTGGTGACAACGATGATGTTCTACTGACGCAGGGCTTCGCCTAAGCACCGCAACGATATGACATAGGTGGAATATGGTGGAGGCGGGCACCGCACACGGCTAAGGAACGATCACGAAGATCAACTTGTGTGTTCTAGGGTGCCCCCCTGCCTCCGTATATAAAGGAGGGAGGGGGAAGGTGCGGCCGGCCCCCTAGGGGTGCGCCTGGAGGAGTCCTACTCCCATCGGGAGTAGGACTCCCCCTCTTGCCTTGGTGGAGAAGGAAAGGGGAGGGGAAAGAGGAAAGGGGGGCGACGCCCCCCTTCCTTGTCCTTTTTGGACTAGGGGGAGGGGGCGCGCGGCCTGCCCTGGCCGGCCCTCCTCTTCTCCCTCATGGCCCTAAGGCCCATTAACCCCCGGGAGGGTTCCGGTAACCCCCCCCCCCCCGGTGTTCGCTAAAATCCCGATTTCACCCGGAACCATTCCGATATCCAAATATAGGCTTCCAATATATCAATATTTATGTCTCGACAATTTCGAGACTCCTCGTCATGTCCGTGATCACATCCGGGACTCCGAACAATCTTCGGTACATCAAAACTTATAAACTCATAATAAAACTGTCATTGTAACGTTAAGCGTGCGGACCCTACGGGTTCGAGAACTATGTAGACATGACCTAGAACTATTCTCGGTCAATAACCAATAGCGGAACCTGGATACTCATATTGGCTCCTACGTATTCTACGAAGATCTTTATCGGTCAAACCGCATAACAACATACGTTGTTCCCTTTGTCATCGGTATGTTACTTGCCCGAGATTCGACCGTCGGTATCCAATACCTAGTTCAATCTCGTTACCGGCAAGTCTGTTTACTCGTTACATAATGCATCATTTCGTAACTAACTCATTAGCTACATTGCTTGCAAGGCTTATAATGATGTGCATTACCGAGAGGGCCCAGAGATACCTCTCCGACAATCGGAGTGACAAAACATAATCTCGAAATACGCCAACCCAACATGTACCTTCCGAGACACCTGTAGAGCTCCTTTATAATCACCCAGTTACGTTGTGACGTTTGGTAGCACACAAAGTGTTCCTCCGGTAAACAGGAGTTGCATAATCTCATAGTTACAGGAACATATATAAGTCATGAAGAAAGCAATAGCAACATACTAAACGATCAAGTGCTAGGCTAACAGAATGGGTCATGTCAATCACATCATTCTCCTTATGATGTGATCCCGTTAATCAAATGATGACACATGTCCATGGTTAGGAAACATAACCATCTATGATTAATGAGCTAGTCAAGTAGAGGCATACTAGTGACGTTATGTTTGTCTATGTATTCACACATGTATCATGTTTCCGGTTAATACAATTCTAGCATGAATAATAAACATTTATCATGATATGAGGAAATAAATAATAACTATATTATTGCCTCTAGGACATATTTCCTTCAGTCTCCCACTTGCACTAGAGTCAATAATCTAGATTACACAGTAATGATTCTAACACCCATGGAGTCTTAGTGTTGATCATGTTTTGCTCGTGGAAGAGGCTTAGTCAACGGGTCTGCAACATTTAGATCCGTATGTATCTTGCAAATCTCTATGTCTCCCACCTAGACTTGGTCCCGGATGGAATTGAAGCATCTCTTGATGTGCTTGGTCCTCTTGTGAAATCTGGATTCCTTTGCCAAGGCAATTGCACCAGTATTGTCACAGAAGATCTTCATTGGTCCCGATGCACTAGGTATGACACCTAGATCGGAAATGAACTCTTTCATCCAGACTCCTTCATTTGCTGCTTCCGAAGCAGCTATGTACTCCGCTTCACAAGTAGATCCCGCCATGACGCTTTGTTTAGAATCGCACCAACTTACAGCTCAACCGTTTAATAAAAACACGATCCGGTTTGCGATTTAGAATCGTCCGGATCGTGTCAAAGCTTGCATCGACGTAACCATTTACGACTAGCTCTTTGTCACCTCCATATACGAGAAACATATCCTTAGTCCTTTTCGGTATTTCAGGATGTTCTCGACCGCTGTCCAAATGATCCACTCTGGATTACTTTGGTACCTCCTGCTAAGCTTATTGCTAAGCATACATCGGTCCGGTACACAACATTGCATACATGATAGAGCCTATGGCTGAAGCATAGGGAACATCTTTCATTTTCTCTCTATCTTCTGCTGTGGTCGGGCATTGAGTCTGACTCAACTTCACACCTTGTAATACAGGCAAGAACCCTTTCTTTGCCTGATCCATTTTGAACTTTTTCAAAACTTTATCAAGGTATGTGCTTTGTGAAAGTCCTATTAAGCGTCTTGATCTGTCTCTATAAATCTTGATGCCCAATATGTAAGCAGCTTCACCGAGGTCTTTCATAGAAAAACTTTTATTCAAGTATCCCTTTATGCTATCCAGAAATTCTATATCATTTCCAATTATAATATGTCATATATAATATCAGAAATGCTACAGAGCTCCCACTCACTTTCTTGTAAATACAAGCTTCTCCAAAAGTCTGTATAAAACCATATGCTTTGATCACACTATCAAAGCGTTTATTCCAACTCCGAGATGCCTGCACCAGTCCATAAATGGATTGCTGGAGCTTGCACACTTTGTTAGCACCTTTTGGATCAACAAAACCTTCTGGTTGCATCATATACAACTCTTCTTCCAGAAATCCATTCAAGAATGCAGTTTTGACATCCATTTGCCAAATTTCATAATCATAAAATGCAGCAATTGCTAACATGATTCGGACAGACTTAAGCATCGCTACGGGTGAGAAAGTCTCATCGTAGTCAACCCCTTGAACTTGTCGAAAACCTTTCGCAACAAGTCGAGCTTTATGGACAGTTACATTACCATCAGCGTTAGTCTTCTTCTTAAAGATCCATTTATTCTCAATGGCTTGCCGATCATCGGGCGAGTCAACCAAAGTCCATACTTTGTTCTCATACATGGATCCCATCTCAGATTTCATGGCTTCTAGCCATTTTGCGGAATCTGGGCTCATCATCGCTTCCTCATAGTTCGTAGGTTCGTCATGGTCAAGTAACATGACTTCCAGAATAGGATTACCGTACCACTCAGTGCGGATCTTACTCTGGTAGACCTCACGAGGTTCAAGAGAAACTTGATCTGAAGTTTCATGATCAATATCATTAGCTTCCTCACTAATTGGTGTAGTTGTCACAGGAACTGGTTCTTGTGATGGACTACTTTCTAATAAGGGAGCAGGTACAGTTACCTCATCAAGTTCTACTTTCCTCCCACTCACTTTTTTCGAGAGAAACTCCTTCTCTAGAAAGGATCCGAATTTAGCAACGAAAATCTTGCCCTCAGATCTGTGATAGAAGGTGTACCCAACAGTCTCTTTTGGGTATCCTATGAAGACACATTTCTCTGATATGGGTTCGAGCTTATCTGGTTGAAGTTTCTTCACATAAGAATCGCAGCCCCAAACTTTAAGAAACGACAACTTTGGTTTCTTGCCAAACCACAGTTCATGAGGCGTCGTCTCAACGGATTTTGATGGTGCCCTATTTAACGTGAATGCGGCCGTCTCTAAAGCATAACCCCAAAACGATAGCGGTAAATCAGTAAGAGACATCATAGATCGCACCATATCTAGTAAAGTACGATTACGACGTTCGGACACACCATTTCGTTGTAGTGTTCCGGGTGGCGTGAGTTGCGAAACTATTCCGCATTGTTTCAAATGTAAACCAAACTCGTAACTCAAATATTCTCCTCCATGATCAGATCGTAGAAATTTTATTTCGTTGTTACGATGATTTTCCACTTCACTATGAAATTCTTTGAACTTTTCAAATGTTTCAGACTTGTGTTTCATTAAGTAGATATACCCATATCTGCTCAAATCATCTGTGAAGGTGAGAAAATAACGATACCCGCCGCGAGCCTCAATATTCATTGGACCACAAACATCAGTATGTATGACTTCCAACAAATTAGTTGCTCGCTCCATAGTTCCGGAGAACGGCGTTTTAGTCATCTTGCCCGTGAGGCACGGTTCGCAAGTACCAAGTGATTCATAATCAAGTGATTCCTAAAGTCCATCATTATGGAGTTTCTTCATGCGCTTTATACCGATATGACCTAAACGGCAGTGCCACAAATAAGTTGCAGTATCATTATCGACTCTGCATCTTTTGGCTTCAACACTATGAATATGTGTATCACTACTATCGAGATTCAATAAAAATAGACCACTCTTCAAGGGTGCATGACCATAAAAGATATTACTCATATAAATAGAACAACCATTATTCTCTGATTTAAATGAATAACCGTCTCGCATCAAACAAGATCCAGATATAATGTTCATGCTCAATGCTGGCACCAAATAACAATTATTTAGGTCTAAAACTAATCCCGATGGTAGATGTAGAGGTAGCGTGCCGACCGCGATCACATCGACTTTGGAACCATTTCCCACGCCGCATCGTCACCTCGTCCTTAGCCAATCTTCGCTAATCCGTAGTCCTGCTTTTGAGTTGCAAATATTAGCAATGTAACCAAGATCAAATACCCAAGTACTCATGTGACCATTAGTAAGGTACACATCAATAACATGTATATCACATATACCTTTGTTCACTTTGCCATCCTTCTTATCCGCCAAATACTTGGGGCAGTTCCGCTTCGAAAGTCCACCGCTTGCGGTAGAGAAGCACTCAGCCTCGGGCATAGGACCAGACGTGGGTTTCTTCTCTTGAGCAGCAACTTGTTTGCTGTTCTTCTTGAAGTTCCTTCTTCTTCCCTTTGCCCTTTTCTTGAAACGGTGGTCTTGTTGACCATCAACACTTGATGCTCCTTCTTGATTTCTACCTCCGCAGCTTTTAGCATTGCGAAGAGCTTGGGAATAGTCTTGTCCATCCCTTGCATATTATAGTTCATCACGAAGCTCTTGTAGCTTGGTGGCGTGATTGAAGAATTTCATCAATGACACTATCATCGTGAAGATTGACTCCAGCTTGAATCAAGTGATTATTATACCCGCACATTTTGAGTATGTGTTCACCGACGTAACTATTCTCCTCCATCTTGCAGCTATAGAACTTATTGGAGACTTCATATCTCTCAATCCGGGCATTTGCTTGAAATATTAACTTCAACTCTGGAACATCTCATATGCTCCATGATGTTCAAAACGTCGTTGAAGACCCGGTTCTAAGTCGTAAAGCATGGCACATCAAGTATCGAGTAGTCATCAGCTTTGCTCGCGGACATTCTTAATGTCGTCGGTTGCATCAGCAGCAGGCCTAGCACCCAGCGGTGCTTCCAGACGTAATTCTTCAGTGCAGCAATGAGGATAATCCTCGAGTTACGGATCCATCCGTGTAATTGCTACCATCATCTTTCAACTTTGCTTTCTCAAGGAACGCATTAAAATTCAACGGAACAACAACACGAGCCATCTATCTACAACAAACATAGACAAGCAAAATACTATCAGGTACTAAGTTCATGATAAATTTAAGTTCAATTAATCATATTACTAAAGAACTCCCACTTAGACAGACATCTCTCTAGTCATCTAAGTGATCACGTGATCCAAATCAACTAAACCATGTCCGATCATCACGTGAGATGGAGTAGTTTCAATGGTGAACATCACTATGTTGATCATATCTACTATATGATTCACGTTCGACCTTTCGGTCTCCGTGTTCCGAGGCCATATCTGTTATATGCTAGGCTCGTCAAGTTTAACCTGAGTATTCCACGTGTGCAACTGTTTTGCAGCCGTTGTATTTGAACGTAGAGCCTATCACACCCGATCATCACGTGGTGTCTCAGCACGAAGAACTTTCGCAACGGTGCATACCCAGGGAGAACACTTCTTGATAATTTTAGTGAGAGATCATCTTAAAATGCTACCGTCAATCAAAGCAAGATAAGATGCATAAAGGATAAACATCACATGCAATCAATATAAGTGATATTATATGGCCATCATCATCTTGTGCTTGTGATCTCCATCTCCGAAGCACCGTCGTGATCACCATCGCCACCGCACGACACCTTGATCTCCATCGTAGCATCATTGTCGTTACGCCATCTATTGCTTCTACGACTATCGCTACCGCTTAGTGATAAAGTAAAGCAATTACGTATGCTTTCCATTTCATACAATAAAGCGACAACCATATGGCTCCTGCCATTGCCGATAACTTCGTTACAAAACATGATCATCTCATACAATAAAATATAGCATCACGCCTTGACCATATCACATCACAAGATGCCCTGCAAAACAAGTTAGACGTCCTCTACTTTGTTGTTGCAAATTTTACGTGGCTGCTACGGGCTTAGCAAGAACCGTTCTTACCTACGCATCAAAACCACAACGATAGTTCGTCAAGTTAGTGTTATTTTAACCTTCACAAGGACCGGGCGTAGCCACACTCGGTTCAACTAAAGTTGGAGAAACAGACACCCGCTAGTCACCTGTGCAAAGCATGGCGGTAAAACCAGTCTCGCGCAAGCGTACGCGTAATGTCGGTCCGGGCCGCTTCATCCAACAATACCGCTGAACCAAAGTATGACATGCTGGTAAGCAGTATGACTTGTATCGCCCACAACTCACTTGTGTTCTACTCGTGCATATAACATCAACGCATAAAACCTAGGCTCGGATGCCACTATTGGGGAATGTAGTAATTTCAAAAAATTTCCTACGCACACGCAAGATCATGGTGATGCATAGCAACAAGAGGGGAGAGTGTTTTCCACGTACCCTCGTAGACCGTAAGCGGAAGTGTTATGACAACACGGTTGATGTAGTCGTACGTCTTCACGATCCGACCAATCCAAGCACCGAACGTACGGCACCTCCAAGTTCAGCACACGTTCAGCTCGATGACGATACCCGGACTCCGATCCAGCAAAGTGTCGGGGATGAGTTCTGTCAGCACGACGGCGTGGTGACGATGATGATGTTCTACCGACGCAGGGCTTCGCCTAAGCACTGCAATGATATGATCGAGGTGGAATATGGTGGAGGGGGGCACCGCACACGGCTAAGGAACGATCAGACAAGGAGCCAAAAACCTAATTCCACCGCCGCAACCTTCTGTATCCACGAGATCCCATCTGGGGGCCTGTTCCGGAGCTCCGCCGGAGGGGGCATCCACCACGGAGGGCTTCTACATCATCACCATAGCCCTTCCGATGAAGTGTGAGTAGTTTACTTCAGACCTTCGGGTCCATAGCTAGTAGCTAGATGGCTTCTTCTCTCTTTTTGGATCTCAATACAATGTTCTCCCCCTCTCTCATGGAGATCTATTCGATGTAATCTTCTTTTTGCGGTGTGTTTGTTGAGACCGATGAATTGTGGGTTTATGATCCAAGATTATCTATGGAAAATATTTGATTCTTCTCTGAATTCTTTTATGTATGATTGAGTTATCTTTGCAAGTCTCTTCAATTATCTTTTGGTTTGGCCAACTAGATTGGTAGTTCTTGCAATGGGAGAAGTGCTTAGCTTTGGGTTCAATCTTGCGGTGTCCTTACTCGGATGTAAAGAGTTGCAAGGCACGTATTGTATTGATGCCATCGAGGGTAACAAGATGGTTTTTTTATCATATTGCATGAATTTATCCCTCTACATCATGTCATCTTGCTTACGGCGTTACTCTGTTTTTACTTAATACTCTAGATGCATGCTGGATAGCGGTCGATGAGTGGAGTAATAGTAGTAGATGCAGAATCGTTTCGATCTAGTTGTTTTGGACGTGATGCCTATATACATGAATATTGCCTAGATATACTCATACCTATGCTCAGTTCTGTCAATTGCAATTGCTCAACAGTAATTTGTTTACCCACCGTAGAATACTTATGCTCTTGAGAGAAGCCACTAGTGAAACCTATGGCCCCCGGGTCTATTCTCATCATATCAATCTATATCACTTTATTTACTTGCTTTGTTTTTACTTTGCTTTTACTTTTACTTTGCATCTATCTATCAAAATACCAAAAATATTATCTCTGTCAGATCTCACACTCGTAAGTGACCGTGAAGGGATTCACAACCCCTAAGCGTTGGTTGCGAGTTGCTATCGTTTTGTGTAGGTACGAGGGACTTGTGCGTGGTCTCCTACTGGATTGATATCTTGGTTCTCAAAACCTGAGGGAAATACTTACGCTACTTTACTGCATCATCCTCTCCTCTTCGGGGAAATCCAATGCAGTGCTCAAGAGGTAGCAAGAAGAATTTCTGGCGCCGTTGCCGGGGAGGCTCTGTTGGGGAACATAGTAATTTCAAAAAATTTCCTACGCACACGCAAGATCATGGTGATGCATAGCAACGAGAGGGGAGAGTGTTGTCCACGTACCCTCATAGACCGTAAGCGGAAGAGTTATGACAACGCGGTTGATGTAGTCGTACGTCTTCACGATCCGACCGATCCAAGCACCGAACGTACGGCACCTCCGAGTTCAGCACATGTTCAGCTCGATGACGATCCCCGAACTCTGATCTAGCAAAGTGTCGGGGATGAGTTCTGTCAGCACGACAGCGTGGTGACGATGATGATGTTCTACCGACGCAGAGCTTCGCCTAAGCACCGCAACGATATGACCGAGGTGGAATATGGTGGAGGGGGGCACCGCACATGGCTAAGGAATGATCACGAAGATCAACTTGTGTGTTCTAGGGTGCCCCCTGCCTCCGTATATACAGGAGGGAGGGGGAGGTGCAGCCGGCCCCCTAGGGGTGCGCCAGGAGGAGTCCTACTCCCACCGGGAGTAGGACTCCCCCTCTTGCCTTGGTGGAGAAGGAAAGGGAGGAGGGGAAAGAGGAAAGGGGGCCCCCCCCTTCCTTGTCCTATTTGGACTGGGGGGGTGGGCGCACGGCCTGCCCTGGCCGGCCCTCCTCTTCTCCCTCATGGCCCACTAAGGCCCATTAACCCCCGGGAGGGTTCCGGTAACCCCCCGGTGTTCCGGTAAAATCCCGATTTCACCCGGAACCATTCCGATATCCAAATATAGGCTTCCAATATATCAATCGTTATGTCTTGACCATTTCGAGACTCCTCGTCATGTCCGTGATCACATACGGGACTCCGAACAATCTTCAGTACATCAAAACTTATAAACTCATAATAAATGTTAAGCGTGCGGACCCTACGGGTTCGAGAACTATGTAGACATGACCTAGAACTATTCTCGGTCAATAACCAATAGCGGAACCTGGATGCTCATATTGGCTCCTACATATTCTACGAAGATCTTTATCGGTCAAACCGCATAACAACATACGTTGTTCCCTTTGTCATCGGTATGTTACTTGCCCGAGATTCGATCATCGGTATCCAATACCTAGTTCAATATCGTTACCGGCAAGTCTATTTACTCGTTACGTAATGCATAATTTGGTAACTAACTCATTAGCTACATTGCTTTCAAGGCTTATAGTGATGTGCATTACCGAGAGGGTCCAGAGATACCTCTCCGACAATCGGAGTGACAAAACCTAATCTTGAAATACGCCAACCCAACATGTACCTTCGGAGACACCTGTAGAGCTCCTTTATAATCACCCAGTTATGTTGTGACATTTGATAGCACACAAAGTGTTCCTCCGGTAAACGGGAGTTGCATAATCTCATAGTTACAGGAACATATATAAGTCATGAAGAAAGCAATAGCAACATACTAAACGATCAAGTGCTAGGCTAACGGAATGGGTCATGTCAATCACATCATTCTCCTAATGATGTGATCCCGTTAATCAAATGACAACACATGTCCATGGTAGGAAACATAACCATCTATGATTAATGAGCTAGTCAAGTAGAGGCATACTAGTGACGTTATGTTTGTCTATGTATTCACACATGTATCATGTTTCCGGTTAATACAATTCTAGCATGAATAATAAACATTTATCATGATATGAGGAAATAAATAATAACTTTATTATTGCCTCTAGGGCATATTTCCTTTAGGCTCACGCAAGCAAGTCAACCATACCAAGTACCCATCGCAATCCCTATCTCTCGCATTACATTATTTGCCATTTGCCTCTCGTTTTCCTCTCCCCCACTTCACCCTTGCCGTTTTATTTTCCCTCTCTTTCCCAATCTCCTCCTCCTTTCCCTTTTGTTTTATTTCTTCCACCTTGCTTTTTCTGCCGCTGTGTCTGAAATTGGGGAAATTATCGTCGATATGGACAACAATGTTAATACAGAAAATCCCGAGGCTCCGGCCGATGAACCTCCTATCTTGCATACCAAAAAGTTTTGAATCGGTAGTGGTAACATCATTGGCAAAGGCGTTATTCAAGATTTCTTTACTTGTGCCTGTGCTTTACCTTCCATGGGCTGTTCTATTCTTCATAGAACTATTAGCCTTGTGGATGCTATAGCTATGCTTGTGGTTGAACTTGAAAGACAATTTATGCATATGCACCCTTGCATACAAAGAATTTTCTTAGAATTCTCTAATATTGAGCACTCTTCTATTAAGCGCGCTGTTACTATCTTTTTGGCTCAAGAATTTAGATTTATCATAAGAGAAGCCAAAGAAATCTTTTCGCACTATAGGGTGGATGCCGGTCGTCCACCCATAGAATCAATCCTCTATGATCAAGAGGAAATTAGACGTTTTCAATCTTCGGACTATGTCGCTTTCAATGAAAACCTTAGAAAAAAGGTCCCTATCAATATCTTAGTTGATTGCATTAACGAGCTTAATAATGATTTTGTCCTTAGAAATAATGAGCTAGGATACTCTCTCGAGTATAAGCTCACAAGATTTTTCCAAAAGAATGCTTTTAGTGATGAAATAGTTGTGCATTATGAAGGGCCAAGGGAGGAACCCGTTCCTCCCGTGATTGATCTTGGGGATTTTTGTCCCGCTAAATTTATCCCTTTTGATTATTTTTGCTTGCCTCAAAGGAAACTTGCCGCCGAACGTAGGGAATACGAGATGAGCTTTCAAGATCTATCTTATTATTACGGCACGACCTAGATCTATCCTTGCTTTTATGCCTAGCTAAGGGCGTTAAACGATAGCGCTTTTTGGGAGGCAACCAAATTTTATTTTGTGTTTTTTGTTTTTGCTTCTGTTTAGGAATAAATAATCCATCTACCTTCTGTTTGGATGTGGTTTTATGTTTTAATTAGTGTTTGTGCCAAGTAGGACCTATAGGATAACCTACGATGATAGTTGATTTGATTCTGCTGAAAAACAGAAACTTTGCACGCACGAATTTAGTTATGATAAATCACAGGAACGTGCTTTTGCGTTGTTTCTTTTTGTTGCTGATCAATAAACAAAATTTTCTGGACTTCCTATTTTGGTAGAATTTTTAGAGTTCCAGAAGTTTGCGTTAGTTACAGATTCTGTTTTTGGTGTGTTGTTTGCTTATTTCAATGCATCTATGGATAGTAATTCAGTCTATGAACCATAGGGAAGTTGGAATACAGTAGGTTTAACACCAATATAAATAAAGAATGATTTCATTACAGTACCTTGAAGTAGTCTTTTGTTTTCTTTCTCTAACGGAGCTCACAAGATTTCTGTTGAGTTTTGTGTTGTGAAGTTTTCAAGTTTTAGGTGAATTCTTTTGATGGATTATGGAAGGAGTGGAAAGAGCCTAAGCTTGAGGATGCCCATGGCACCCCCAAGATAATCCAAGGACACCAAAAATTCAAAGCTTGGGGATGCCCTGGAAGGCATCCCCTCTTTCGTCCACTTCCATCGGTAATTTACTTGGAGCTATATTTTTATTCACCAACATGATATGTGTTTTGCTTGGAGCGTCTTGTATTATTTGTGTCTTTGCTTGTTAGTATACCACAATCATCCTTGCTGTACACATCTTTTGAGAGAGCCAAAAACCTAATTCCACCGCTACAACCTTCTGTATCCACGAGATCCCATCTTGGGGCCTGTTTCGGAGCTCCGCCGGAGGGGGCATCCACCACGGAGGGCTTCTACATCATCACCATAGCCCCTCCGACGAAGTGTGAGTAGTTTACTTCAGACCTTCGGGTCCATAGCTAGTAGCTAGATGGCTTCTTCTCTCTTTTTGGATCTCAATACAATGTTCTCCCCCTCTCTCGTGGATATCTGTTTGATGTAATCTTCTTTTTGCGGTGTGTTTGTTGAGACCGATGAATTGTGGGTTTATGATCCAGTATTATCTATGGAAAATATTTGATTCTTCTCTGAATTCTTTTATGTATGATTGAGTTATCTTTGCAAGTCTCTTCGGATTATCTTTTTGGTTTGGCCAACTAGATTGGTAGTTCTTGCAATGGGATAAGTGCTTAGCTTTGGGTTCAATCTTGTGGTGTCCTTACGCAGTGACAGAAAGAGTTGCAAGGCACGTATTGTATTGTTACCATCGAGGATAACAAGATGGTTTTTTTTATCATATTGCATGAATTTATCCCTCTACATCATGTCATCTTGCTTACGGCGTTACTCTGTTTTTACTTGATACTCTAGATGCATGCTGGATAGCGGCCGATGAGTGGAGTAATAGTAGTAGATGCAGAATCGTTTCGATCTACTTGTTTTGGACGTGATGCCTATATACATGATCATTGCCTAGATATACTCATAACTATGCTCAATTCTATCAATTGCAATTGCTCAACAGTAATTTGTTTACCCACCGTAGAATGCTTATGCTCTTGAGAGAAGCCACTAGTGAAACCTATGGGCCCGGGGTCTATTCTCATCATATCAATCTATATCACTTTATTTACTTGCTTTGTTTTTACTTTGCTTTTACTTTTACTTTGCATCTATCTATCAAAAATACCAAAATATTATCTCTATCAGATCTCACTCTCGTAAGTGACCGTGAAGGGATTGACAACCCCTAAGCGTTGGTTGCGAGTTGCTATCGTTTTGTGTAGGTAAGAGGGACTTGTGCGTGGTCTCCTACTAGATTGATACCTTGGTTCTCAAAAACTGAGGGAAATCCTTACGCTACTTTACTGCATCATCCTCTCCTCTTCGGGGAAATCCAACGCAGTGCTCAAGAGGTAGCATCAGCTTGCACAGAATATGTAAAGTGTGGATCTCTTGAACCAATTCTGCAGAAGCCTTCATGGTTTTTCTCACATCATCATCTCCTTTCTTTCTATTTATTTTACCACACAAATTCTTCAAGGCTCTTTTCGTGAAAGGGTATTTTTTTCCATAGATCCAAAAAAACTGCCAATAATGATGTAGACCTTTGCAAGGTTCACATTGTTCAACCGCAGTTGCTCAACCAAATCCTTATTGTACACATCTATATGTTTGTGGGAGGGCCAGTGTATTGTTTGTTTGTACGTAGGAGATGGCAAATGGTTATGTTGCTCATGATGCTCAGCTATGTACCACCCATTGTCTTTTGAGCGCAACTACTGCATTAGTGCAGGACACTCACACCGACAAGACCTCGTGTTCTCCACCCCAGCCTTTCCCTGTGAAACAACGAGACACAAGAGCGTTTGTCATTCAAAATATTGTTCATGATTCAACTATCTAGACATACAAATATAACGAGATCTACTAATCCATACCATACACCCACAAACAATTTCTTGGATGCACTTTGTCCTCTCGACACTAAGTCTAATATGTAACAGAAACAACACTATGTAAACAGCACCTGCACACAAATAACAAAAACTTGCAACCCAAAGCGTAAGAGGGGTTGTCAATCCTTCATCGATATTGAGATAGATTAAATTGTATGAGATTTGATAAATAGATCTAACTAAAACACAAAATAAAATAAATAAAGAGAAAGTGCGGCAAGATATTTTTGGTTTTGATATGATAAAAAATAGACCCAGGGCCATAGATTTCAGTAGAGGCTTCTCTCGAGAAAATAGCATATGGTGGGTAAACAAATTACTGTTGGGCAATTGACAAAAAAGCAAATAATTATGACGATATCCAAGGCAATGATCGTGTATATAGGTATCACGTCCAAGATTAGTAGACCGACTCCTGCCTGCATCTACTACTATTACTCCACACATCGATCGCTATCCAGCATGCATCTAGTGTATTAAGTTCATGGGAAAAACGGAGTAATGCAATAAGAACGATGATGTGATGTAGACAAGATCTATTCATGTAGGAATAGTGTTGGAAATATGCCCTAGAGGCAATAATAAAAGTATTATTATATTTCCTTGTTCACGATAATTGTCTTTTATTCATGCTATAACTGTATTATCCGGAAATCGTAATACACGTGTGAATACATAGACCACAATATGTCCCTAGTGAGCCTCTAGTTGACTAGCTCGTTGTGATCAACAGATAGTCATGGTTTCTTGGCTATGGACATTGGATGTCGTTGATAACGGGTTCACATCATTAGGAGAATGATGTGATGGACAAGACCCAATCCTAAGCATAGCACAAGATCGTGTAGTTCGTTTGCTAGAGCTTTTCCAATGTCAAATATCTCTTCCTTTGACCATGAGATCGTGTAACTCCCGTATACCGTAGGAGTGCTTTGGGTGTATCAAACATCACAATGTAACTGGGTGACTATAAAGGTGCACTACAAGTATCTCCGAAAGTGTCTGTTGGGTTGACACGGATCGAGACTGGGATTTGTCACTTCGTATGACGGAGAGGTATCTCTGGGCCCACTCGGTAATGCATCACCATAATGAGCTCAAAGTGACCAAGTGGTTGGTCACGGGATCATGCATTATGGTACGAGTAAAGTGACTTGCCGGTAACGAGACTGAACAAGGTATTGGGATTCCGACGATCGAGTCTCGGGCAAGTAACGTACCGATTGACAAAGGGAATTGTATACGGGATTGTTTAATCCTCGACATCGTGGTTCATCCGATGAAATCATCGAGGAGCATGTGGGAGCCAACATGGGTATCCAAATCCCGCTGTTGGTTATTGCCCGAGAGTCGTCTTGGTCATGTCTGCGTGTCTCCCGAACCCGTAGGGTCTACACACTTAAGGTTCGGTGAAGCTAGGGTTGTATGAATATGAGTATGCAGCATACCGAATGTTGTTTGGAGTCCCGGATGAGATCCCGGACGTCACAAGGAGTTTCGGAATGGTCAGGAGGTAAAGAATTATATATAGGAAGTGGTTTTTGGGCCATCGGGAAAGTTTCGGGGTCACCCGGTAATGTACCGGGACCACCGGAAGGGTCCCGGGGGTCCACCGGATGGGGCCACCCATCCCGGAGGGCCCCATGGGTTGAATTGGGAGGGGAGCCAGCCCATAGTGGGCTGGTGCGCCCCCCTAGGACCACCCCTTGCGCCTAGGGTTGAAACCCTAGGGTGGGGGGGCGCACCACATGCCTTGGGGGGCACTCCACCCCCTGGCTGCCGCCCCCTTGGGAGATTGGATCTCCCAGGGCCGGCGCCCCCCCTGGGGGCCTATATAAAGGAGGGCAGGTGGAGGGCATCCGCACCCTGTGCATTGGCGCCTCCCTCCCCCTGCTACACCTCGTCCTCCTCCCGTAGTCGCTTGGCGAAGCCCTGCTGGAGTTCTGCTGCATCCACCACCACGCCGTCGTGCTGCTGGATCATCATCAACCTCTCCTTCCCCCTTGCTGGATCAAGAAGGAGGAGACGTCTCCCATCCCGTACGTGTGTTGAACGCGGAGGTGCTGTCCGTTCAGCACTTGGTCATCGGTGATCTGAATCACGGCGAGTACGACTCCATCATCACCATCCCCTTGGACGCTTCCGCACTCGATCTACAAGTGGTATGTAGATGCAATCTCTCTTCCATGACTCGTTGCTTAGATGAACTCATAGATGGATCTTGGTGAAACCGTAGGAAAAATTTTAATTTTCTGCAACGTTCCCCAACAGTGGCATCATGAGCTAGGTCTATGCGTAGTTCTCTAATGCACGAGTAGAACACAATTTTGTTGTGGGCGTGGATCTTGTCAACTTGCTTGCCACTACTAGTCTTTTCTTGCTTCAGAAGTATTGTGGGATGAAGCAGCCCGGACCAACCTTACACGTACGCTTATGTGAGACCGGTTCCACCGACTGACATGCACTAGTTGCATAAGGTGGCTGGCGGGTGTCTGTCTCTCCCACTTTAGTTGAAGCGGATTCGATGAAAAGGGTCCTTATGAAGGGTCAATAGAAGTTGACAAAATCACGTTCTGGTTATTCGTAGGTAAGAAAAAGTTCTTGCTAGAACCCAATTGCAGCCACGTAAAAGATGCAACAACAATTAGAGGACATCTAACTTGTTTTTGCAGCAATTGTTCATGTGATGTGATATGGCCAGAAGTTGTGATGAATGATGATTGATATATTGTGATGTATGAGATCATGTTCTTGTAATAGGAATCACGACTTGCATGTCGATGAGTATGACAACCAGCAGGAGCCATAGGAGTTGTCTTTATTTTTTGTATGACCTGCGTGTCATTGAAGAACGCCATGTAAATTACTTTACTTTATTGCTAAACGTGTTAGCCATAGAAGTAGAAGTAGTCGTTGGCGTGACAACTTCATGAAGACACGATGATGGAGATCATGATGATGGAGATCATGGTGTCATGCCGATGACAATATGATCAGGGAGCCCCGAAGATGGAGATCAATGGAGCTATATGATATTGGCCATATCATGTCACTACTATATAATTGCATGTGATGTTTATTATGTTTATGCATCTTGTTTACTTAGAACGATGGTAGTAAATAAGATGATCCCTTACAACAATTTCAAGAAGTGTTCTCCCCTAACTGTCCACTGTTGCTACAGTTCGTCATTTCGAAGCACCACGTGATGATCGGGTGTGATAGATCCTTACGTTCACATACAACGGGTGTAAGAAAGTTTTACACATGCAAAACACTTAGGGTTAACTTGACGAGCCTAGCATGTACAGACATGGCCTCGGAACACGGAGACCGAAAGGTCGAACACGAGTCATATGGAAGATACGATCAACATGAAGATGTTCACCGACGATGACTAGTCCGTCTCACATGATGATCGGACACGGCCTAGTCGAGTCGGATCGTGTAACACTTAGATGACTAGAGGGATGTCTAATCTGAGTGGGAGCTCATTGTAATAATTTGATTAGATGAACTTAATTATCATGAACTTAGTCTAAAACCTTTGCAAATATGTCTTGTAGATCAAATGGCCAACGCTCATGTCAACATGAACTTCAACACGTTCCTAGAGAAAACAAGGTTGAAAGATGATGGCAGCAACTATACGGACTGGGTCCGGAACCTGAGGATCATCCTCATAGCTGCCAGGAAACAATATGTCCTAGAAGGACTGCTAGGTGACGCTCCCGTCCCAGAGAACCAAGACGTTATGAACGCTTGGCAGTCTCGTGCTGATGATTACTCCCTCGTTCAGTGCGGCATGCTTTACAGCTTAGAACCGGGGCTCCAAAAGCGTTTTGAGCATCACGGAGCATATGAGATGTTCGAAGAGCTGAAACTAGTTTTTCAAGCTCATGCTCGGGTCGAGAGATATGATGTCTCCGACAAGTTCTATAGTTGTAAGATGGAGGAAAACAGTTCTGTCAGTGAGCACATACTCAAAATGTCTGGGTTGCACAACCGCCGACTCGATTGAACATTAACCTCCCGATGAGGCGGTCATTGACAGAATCGTCCGATCGCTCCCACCAAGCTACAAGAGCTTTGTGATGAACTACAATATGCGGGGATGGTGAAGACCATTCTGAAGTATTTTCAATCTCAAGTCAGCAGAGGCTGAAATCAAGAAAGAACATCAAGTGTTGATGGTCAATAAGACCACTAAGTTCAAGAAGGGCAAGGGCAAGAAGAACTTCAAGAAGGACAGCAAGGATGTTGCCGCGCCCGTAAGCCGCCACTGGAAGAAGTCAAAGAATGGACCCAAGCCCGAGACCGAGTGCTTTTATTGCAAGGGAAGGGTCATCGAAGCGGAACTACCCCAAATACTTCATGGATAAGAAGGCCGCAACACCGAAGGTATATTTGATATACATGTAATTGATGTGTACCTTACCAAGACTCGTAGTGACTCCCGGGTATTTGATACCGTGCCGCTGCTCATATTTGTAACTCACAGCAGAGCTGCGAATAAACGGAGATCGGCGAAGGATGAGGTGACGATCTTGCGCGTCGGGAATGGTTCCAGTCGATGTGATCGCCGTCGACACGCTGCCTCTACATTTACCTACGGGATTAGTTTTGAACCTTAATAATTGTTATTTAGTGCCAAGTTTGAGCATGAATATTGTATCGGGATCTCGCTTATACGAGATGGCTACTCATTTAAATCCGAGAATAATGGTTGTTCTATTTATATGAGAGATATGTTTTATGGTCATGCTCCGATGGTCAATGGTTTATTCTTAATGAATCTCGAGCGTAGTATTACACATATTCATAGTGTGAATGCCAAAAGATGTAAAGTTGATAACGATAGTCCCACATACTTGTGGCACTGCCGCCTTGGTCACATTGGTGTCAAGCGCATGAAGAAGCTCCATGCTGATGGACTTTTAGAGTCTCTCGATTATGAATCATTTGACACATGCCAACCATGCCTCATGGGAAAATGACCAAGACTCCGTTCTCCGGAACAATGGTGCGAGCAACCAACTTGTTGGAAATCATACATACCGATGTGTGCGGTCCAATGAGCGTTGAGGCTCGCAGAGGATATCGTTATGTTCTCACTCTCACTGATGACTTGAGTAGATATGGGTATGTCTACTTGATGAAACACAAGTCTGAGACCTTTGAAAAGTTCAAGGAATTTCAGAATGAGGTTGAGAATCAACGTGACCGAAAGATAAAGTTCCTACGATCAGATCGTGGAGGAGAATACTTAAGTCACGAATTTGGTACACACTTAAGGAAATGTGGAATCGTTTCACAACTCACGCCGCCGAACACCTCAACAGAACGGTGTGTCCGAACTCGTGTCGCACTCTATTAGATATGGTGCGGTCTATGATGTCTCTTACCGATTTACCGCTATCATTTTGGGGATACGCTCTAGAGACAACTACATTCACTTTAAATAGGGCACCGTCTAAATCTGTTGAGACGACATCGTATGAATTATGGTTTGGGAAGAAACCTAAGCTGTCGTTTCTAAAAGTTTGGGGATGCAATGCTTATGTCAAGAAACTTCAACCTGAAAAGCTCGAACCCAAGTCGGAAAAATGCGTCTTCATAGGATACCTAAGGAAACCGTTGGGTATACCTTCTACTTAAGATCCGAGGGCAAGATCTTTGTTGCCAAGAACGGATGCTTTCTGGAAAAAGAGTTTCTCTCGAAAGAAGTAAGTGGGAGGAAAGTAGAACTCGATGAAGTACTACCTCTCGAACGGGAAAGTAGTGCAGCTCAGGAAAATGTTCCTGTGATGCCTACACCAACTGAAGAGGAAAATAATGATGATCAAGGTACTTCGGATCAAGTTGCTACTGAACTTCGTAGGTCCACAAGGACACGTTCCGCACCAGAGTGGTACGGCAACCCTGTCCTGGAAATCATGTTGTTAGACAACGGTGAACCTTCAACTATGAAGAAGCAATGGCGGCCCAGATTCCAACAAATGGCTTGAAGCCATGAAATCCGAGATAGAATCCATGTATGAAAACAAAGTATGGACTTTGACAGACTTGCCCGATGAGCGGCGAGCGATAGAAAACAAATGGATTTTTAAGAAGAAGACGGACGCGATGGTAATGTTACCATCTATAAAGCTCGACTTGTCGCTAAGGGTTATCGACAAGTTCAAGGGATTGACTACGACGAGACATTCTCTCCGTAGCAAAGCTGAAGTCCATCCGAATCATGTTAGCAATTGCCGCATACTATGATTATGAGATATGGCGAGATGGACGCCAAAACGGCATTCCTTAACGGACATCTTAAGGAAGAACTGTATATGATGCAGCCGAAGGTTTTGTCGATCCTAAGAACGCTAACAAAGTATGCAAGCTCCAGCAATCCATTTATGGACTGGTGCAAGCATCTCGGAGTTGGAACATTCGCTTTGATGAGATGATCAAAGCGTTTGGGCTTATGCAGACTTATGGAGAAGCCTGCGTTTACAAGAAAGTGAGTGGGAGCTCTGTAGCATTTCTCATACTATATGTAGATGACATACTCCTGATGGGAAATGATATAGAACTTCTGGACAGCATTAAGGCCTACTTGAATAAGTGTTTTTCAATGAAGGACCTTGGAGAAGTTGTTTATATATTAGGCATCAAGATCTATAGAGATAGATCGAGACGCCTCATAGGTCTTTCACAAAGCACATGCCTTGATAAGATTTTGAAGAAGTTCAAAATGGATCAGTCCAAGAAGGGATTCTTGCCTATGTTGCAAGGTGTGAGATTGATCTCGGCTCAGTCCCCGACCACGGCAAAAGATAAAGAAGAGATGAGTGTCATCCCCTATGCTTCAGCCATAGGATCTATTATGTATGCCATGCTGTGTACCAGACCTGATGTAAACCTTGCCGTAAGTTTGGTAGCAAGGTACCAAAGTAATCCCGACAAGGAACACTGGACAGCGGTCAAGAATATCCTGAAGTACCTAAAAAGGACAAAGGACATGTTTCTCGTTTATGGAGGTGACAAAGAGCTCGTCAGAAGGGTTACGCTCACGCTAGCTTCGACACGATCCGATGACTCTAAGTCACAAACCGGATACGTGTATATGTTGAATGGTGGAGCAAGAAGTGCGGTGTACCGCAAGCGAGCGTCGTGGCGGGATCTACATGTGAAGCGGAATACATGGCAGCCTCGGAAGCTGCGCATGAAGCAATTTGGGTGAAGGAGTTCATCACCGACCTAGGAGTCATACCCAACGCGTCGGGGCCGATCAAACTCTTCTGTGACAACACTGGAGCTATTGCCCTAGCCAAGGAGCCCAGGTTTCACAAGAAGACCAGGCACATCAAGCACCGTTTCAACTCCATCCATGAAAATGTTCAATATGGAGACATAGATATTTGCAAAGTACATACGGATCTGAATGTCGCAGATCCGTTGACTAAACCTCTATCGCGAGCAAAACATGATCAACACCAGAACTCTATGGGTGTTCGATTCATCACAATGTAACTAGATTATTGACTCTAGTGCAAGTGGGAGACTGTTGGAAATATGCCCTAGAGGCAATAATAAAAGTATTATTATATTTGCTTGTTCATGATAACTATCTTTTATTCATGCTATAACTGTATTATCCGGAAATCGTAATACACGTGTGAATACATAGACCACAATATGTCCCTAGTGAGCCTCTAGTTGACTAGCTCATTGTGATCAACAGATAGTCATGGTTTCCTGGCTATGGACATTGGATGTCGTTGATAACGGGATCACATCATTAGGAGAATGATGTGATGGACAAGACCCAATCCTAAGCATAGCACAAGATCGTAGTTCGCTTGCTAGAGCTTTTCCAATGTCAAGTATCTCTTCCTTTGACCATGAGATCGTGTAACTCCCGGATACCGTAGGAGTGCTTTGGGTGTATCAAACGTCACAACGAATCGGGTGACTATAAAGGTGCACTACAGGTATCTCCGAAAGTGTCTGTTGGGTTGACACGGATCGAGACTGGGATTTGTCACTCCGTATGACGGAGAGGTATCTCTGGGCCCACTCGGTAATGCATCATCATGATGAGCTCAAAGTGACCAAGTGGTTGGTCACGGGATCATGCATTACGGTACGAGTAAAGTGACTTGCCGGTAACGAGACTGAACAAGGTATTGGGATACCGATGATCGAGTCTCGGGCAAGTAATGTACCGATTGACAATGGGAATTGTATACGGGGTTGTTTAATCCTCGACATCGTGGTTCATCCGATGAAATCATCGAGGAGCATGTGGAGCCAACATGGGTATCCAGATCCTGCTATTGGTTATTGCCCAAGAGTCGTCTCGGTCATGTCTGCGTGTCTCCTGAACCCGTAGGGTCTACACACTTAAGGTTCGGTGACGCTAGGGTTGTATGAATATGAGTATGTAGCATACCGAATGTTGTTTGGAGTCCCGGATGAGATCTCGGACGTCACAAGGAGTTTCGGAATGGTCCGGAGGTAAAGAATTATATATAGTAAGTGGTTTTTCGGCCATCGTGAAAGTTTCGGGGTCACGCGGTAATGTATCGGGACCACCGGAAGGGTCCCGGGGGTCCACCGGAGGGGCCACCCATCTCGGAGGGCCCCATGGGCTGAAGTGGGAGGGGAGCCAGCCCATAGTGGGCTGGTGCGCCCCCCTAGGCCCACCCCCTGCACCTAGGGTTGAAACCCTAGGGTGGGGGGGCGCACCACATGCCTTGGGGGGCACTCCACCCCCCCTGGCCGCCGCCCCCTTGGGAGATTGGATCTCCCAGGGCCGCCCCCTGGGGGCCTATATAAAGGAGGGCAGGGGGAGGGCAGCCGCACCCTGTGCAATGGCGCCTCCCTCCCCCTGCTACACCTCGTCCTCCTCCCGTAGTCGCTTGGCGAAGCCCTACTGGAGTTCTGTTGCATCCACCACCACGCCGTCGTGCTGCTGGATCATCATCAACCTCTCCTCCCCCCTTGCTGGATCAAGAAGGAGGAGACGTCTCCCGTCCCGTACGTGTGTTGAACGCGGAGGTGATGTCCGTTCAGCACTTGGTCATCGGTGATCTGAATCACGGCGAGTAGGACTCCATCATCACCATCCCCTTGAACGCTTCCGCACTCGATCTACAAGTGGTATGTAGATTCAATCTCTCTTCCATGACTCGTTGCTTAGATGAACTCATAGATGGATCTTGGTGAAACCATAGGAAAAATTTTAATTTTCTGCAACGTTCCCCAACAAATAGACCCCATCTTTTTATTCTTAATAGCAACGATACATGCGTGCCTCGCTAACCCTTCTGTCACTGGGTGAGGACACCGCAATATCAAACCCATCACAAAGCACCTCTTTCCATCGCAAGAAAACTCAATCTAGTTGGCCAAACCAAACTGAAAGAACATGTGGTGCCCCCATGTTTGGTTTTGGTAATTGATGACAATCTCTATGGACTAATGGTTGTCTTGAGTTATATTTGAAGGATTTGTCCATAGGCTTTTCTTGAAGTCCATGTGTTGGTTTCAAGGAGTTTATGAGTTGACCAAGGTGCTATTAAGGAATTATCCAATGATTGGTCATGTGAGTGTTGAGCTTATTGCAAGCATGTCTTGAAGAAGAAGATTGTGTGATCATTCATGTTTACCTTAAAGACATCATCCAAATGAAGAGAGTTGGAAAGGTTCAAGGTTGATCAAGACTAAGTCAAGAGTGAATCAAGTTGATCAACTCACAAAGTGTAGAAGATGTACCGAGAGGGATCAAGCGATCCCATGGTATGGTAAGCATTGTCAATTACGCTTTGTGTACTAACCCATGATCTTCGTGAGAGTTCTTTGTGGGGTTAGGTTGTGGTGTGCAAGTTCAAGTGAAGCATCACAAAGAGATCAAATGCTTGAAGCTTGCCGTCCATTCTGGTGACAATGGACTTTGTGAAGATGTGCGGAAGAGTGGCTCACCCATAGTGGAGTATGGGGGAGCAATCAACTAGTCTTCATCGAGCCAACGCAATCAAGAAAGGTGGTCCAACTTGAGGGAGTCAAGATCGTCATCACCTAGCTCAAGTGGACCATGTGCAAGGCAAAGGTTTGCCCTTGATAGGTTTTCCATTTTACCGGTCTCATGATGGTAGTTGGGAGACTGGGTGTCGGTGTGAAAACTGGCGGATCTCGGGTAGGGGGTCCTGAACTGTGCGTCTAGGCGGATGGTAACAGGAGACAAGGGACACGATGTTTTTACCCAGGTTCGGGCCCTCTCGATGGAGGTAAAACCCTACTCCTGCTTGATTAATATTGATGATATGGGTAGTACAAGAGTGGATCTACCACGAGATCAAGGAGGCTAAACCCTAGAAGCTAGCCTATGGTATGATTGTTGTAATGGTTGTTCGTCCTACGGACTAAAACCCTCCGGTTTATATAGACACCGGAGAGGGCTAGGGTTACACAGAGTCGGTTACAATGGTAGGAGATCTACATATCCGTATTGCCAAGCTTGCCTTCCACGCCAAGGAAAGTCCCATCCGGACACGGGACGAAGTCTTCAATCTTGTATCTTCATAGTCTTGGAGTCCGGCCGATGATGATAGTTCGGCTATCCGGACACCCCCTAGTCCAGGACTCCCTCAGTAGCCCCCGAACCAGGCTTCAATGACGACGAGTCCGGCGCGCATATTGTCTTCGGCATTGCAAGGCGGGTTCCTCTTCCGAGTAATCCATAGAAGATTGCGAACACCAAGATAGTGCCTGGCTCTGCAAAGTAAATTCCACATACCACCGTAGAGAGAATAACATGTACACAAGTTCAATCTGCTGACGTATTTTGTGGCGTGACGTCACACCACTACCAAGCCTTTACTTGAATCGTTTTTATTATACCACCTCAGCGCATTTAGTGAAGCGGTTTCCTTGGCACGTCTTGTCGAAGCAGAGATCATGTTCCCCTTATTCCGGGATTCCCATCAATACGGACGTGGGTAACCCAACCGTGCCCGTTGCCACGCCTCCTCCATCGAAGGTGAGTTCCAAATGGTCATGGGGACGGCTCTTGGTATTCTCCCTCTTTATAATGAGACCAAGGCCCGTTTCTTTTCTTCAATCCTCAATCGAATCCGCCCCTCGCCCCGAGTTCCAACACCCAGAGCTACAGATTCGAGCGCCTCGGACCTGCAACAATGTCCGGCTCCGACCTACAGGGCCGGTGGATGCCCTCCTCCGTCACGGAAGAGGACGTGCTAAAGCTGAGAGAAGCCAGGTACCTGACCTATGAGATTTCGCATAGGTTGCCTGCCAAAGGGCAAGTCATTCCTACTCCCGAGCCCGGCGAGAGCGTCGTGTTCGTGTCCCACCTCCGTCGGGGTTTAGGCTTCCCGATGGATCCTTTTGTGAGAGGGCTCATGTTTTACTATGGGCTGGAATTCCATGACTGGCTCCGGAGTCCATCCTCCATATCTCATCGCTTATTGTCGCTTCACGAGGCCTTCCTCCGCACTACCCCTCACTTCGGTTTGTGGCTCAAAACCTTCAACGTGGAGCCGAAGATAATTGAGGGGCGTCAAGTAGAGTGCGGCGGGGCGGTCATAAGCAAGAGGGCCGATGCTCCATGGCCCGAGGGCTCTTTTCAGGAGGAGCTCGGCTTGTGGCAGCAGGAGTGGTTCTATATACTGCTCCTAGGGGCAGCAGGCAGAGGCCGCCGTCCGTCTTTCGCTCGGGTCCTCCACAGCGGCTGAAGTCATGGGTCAGCAAAGGGCTTGACTGGGGGCCGTCCAAGGACGTACCCCTATTGCAGGGCCGGATTCGAGACCTCCAAGGGAGGGAGATCAATCTAGTCGTGGTGACGCAGGTTATGCTGATTAGGCGTCTTCTGCCCTGCAAACGTCGCCCTCTCTGCCTGTGGGAGTTCAATCCGGAGGGACCACGAGCTCTCCAACACTTCATGGGTATGACACCCGTGGAGATGTACAAATTGTTCTTCGGATCACAAGAGGTGTGTCCGGAATTAACCGAGGACACCAGCCTAAGCTGCAATCGCCCGGATACTCAAGTAAGTAGCTCCGTGTCCGGACATACCGTTCGTTTGCATATCTTGGATTTGCCTTTTAACCAATCGTCCTTTGAACAGGAGTGGATAGCGCAGCGAAACCGACTGATGTGTCCGCCCTCCCGAGACCGCGCGGATCCCGTGTTGGTCAAGATGTTGGAGGTTGCGCCTTGAGAGGAAGGCGAAGGGAAAATAGAGAAACTACCGCCTACCGGAGGCTTTCAAGAAAGGGGGATCGAGAATCCTCCTTCCAGGGGGAGAAGAGGACCGCCTGAAGACCCGGAGGCCAAGGCCTCAAAGCGGGGGAAGAGATCTTCACCAGAGGGTCCTGCGCCTGGGGAAGCCCCGACCGCACTATCTCCCCTAAGGAATCATCCCTCCAGCGAGCCGTAAGTAGGAAAAGGGGAGTTTTGTAATAAGGGACATCCCTGTTTTTGCTTCTGAGGATAACCGAAGTTTTTACCTTGTAGTTCGGATCTCCGTCCTTCTCAGCTGAGCTCGTCTTCGGGGGACCTCCGTCCGGAGATGATGGAGAGCGAGATGCCTCCATTTGCCGCACCGTCAGGTGGGGCGGACGACCCTAAGGTGTCGTCGCGGAGGGTATCCCCGAGTCCGGCAGGGCCGGAGAGTTCGGCACCAGCCGTGTACGCCAGGAGCCAAGGATCTGCCGAGAGGGCGTCTATCTCAGAAGGTCACCGTACATTGATGAGTACGGTGATTGAAAGAATTTCATCCGCTGAGGGCGGGTTGCATGATGCCGTCAGAAGTTTGCTGGCGGGGTTTGAGGTACGTAAAAATGACATACCTTTTGACAGTTTTACACAGAAAGTGCACCATGTATAGATAGTAGCCCCTGAGACTCGGTATGTTGTCGAAAGTGACAGCGTGCCGAGGATCATAATCTCAGGTATTAATTCCCGTCTTTCCTATGCAGGTGGTGGATAGTCCGGTGGCCAGCCGGACTGATGGAGTTGCCGAACTAAAGCGGCAACTCGACGTTGCGGATGCGGACATCGCGCTGGTCAATAAACGACTTGACGAGTCACAAGGTAGGTTGTTTCTCCGTGGTCACCTAGTAAGGGAGCTGATGCCCCCTCTTTACAACATGTATGCTTAATGCAGATGGTGCCGCTGCTGTGGAGGACCTTCAGGCAGAGCTTGCTCGAGCCAAGGAGCAAGCCAGAAGGAGTGAGGCGGCTGCCTCGAAGGAAGCCGAAGAGCTAGAAGCCGAAAGGGCTGCTCACTGCTGAAGCAGGGAGGAGATGGCCGGAATGGCCGTGAAGTTGAAGGATGTTACCGACCGCTATGAGGTTCTTGAAAAAGAACGCCGAGCGGAGCAAGAAGACCTGAAGAAGGCCACCGCCGAAGCCAAGGATGCCCGTTCTGCAATGAGGGCTATAAAGGAGGAGCTGCGTCAGGCTGGAGACATTGCGGCTGGCAAGCCCTTTCCGCTGCGCAGGAAGTTCACAGATCAGAAGTATGCTCAGCTTGGCCAGTTGTGGGGTCCGGAGGATCCTTATTTGGATTTGGCGGCGAGTGCGGCGGATGCGGTTGTGCACTTCCGAAGTCAAAAGGATCACGAGATAGAAGAGCTTTTTTGGTCTCAATTCCACAGTCCGGAGCATTCACTTCTGTTGACCGATCGGTTGGCTGAGTGGGCTGAGCTGAATAGATTGTCCGGATTTGCCATGACGGATGTGACTCATTTGTGGCCGGATAGGCCCAAGCCGAAGAGTTATTTTGGCTTGTTGCAGCAATTCCTTGGGGCGGTGCCCCATATCAAGGCGATGAAGTGGTCGGCATGCATAGAGGGTGCACGGATGGCCCTCGCCCGTGTGAAGACATACTGGACGGAGATGGATGCCACCGATGTTGCAACCCGGGGTTCGAACGAGAGCCGGTTACCCGCCGAGCACTATTTTGGGGAAGCCCTGCAGGGTGCTCGTGTAATAGAGTCGCAGTGCTCAAAAAATATCATGTTCAAATGATCTTTATGATTTGTAAAACGATATTCATAATATAAGTGCTTTTTATACTTGTGCGTTCAAGTATTGAAATATCTCCTGTGCGGCCGTTAATGTATACTTGTGTATAACCTGAAAGATGGCAGTCTTCGGCTTCAGCCCCCACGCACATAGTGCGGGGGTGTTTGCAAAATAGCGCATTTTCACACTTAATCCAACGTCTTGGTCCTGTGAAGGAGGTGGTAGCGTAGCAAACGAGGCACCCGGACTATAATGCTTTATCACTTTCACTTAGCCATAGGAGTTCAAAGGTGGGGCTACGATATAGCCCCTAGGGGCACCGCGCTCTCCGAATTCGGGGCGCGTATGTGCCTGACCGGGAAACGGTCCTTCGCCAAAGCGGAGGAATTCTAGACATTCCGGTAGTCGATCGAGTGGTTGACCAGTCTCTCGCTGTATCATGACAATCGGTTTTCGCTTTCATCGAGGTGCTCGCCCGGCGAACCGGGCACAATCGCAGAGTTCTCCCGTGCCGCGTTAGCCGATGATACTGAAACGTAAGGCAGCAAAACACAGGAGCGGCAAACCCAACATTTGACCAAAGACATGATTCGAGCTGATGCATATAAGGCCTAACTCGAGACGCCAAACACTCCCTAAGGTATTCGGTCTTTATGATAACGGGCGAACAATGCCCTAAGCCCCTAGTGTCCGTGCACAGCGAAAATTTCGACGCGCCGATGCCAAAACGCCAGCCTCCTCATCAGTTATGGTGAAAAACCGGGGGATGTGAATCAACAAGAGACAGTAAGAAAGGTTTACGCAGGGTCTTAATCTGAAAAGAATCCTTGCGACGGGTCCCTGCTGCACGTCTGCGCCTATGTCTCCGTTTGGCTGTATCCTGGACGGGTGTACATGTTGTTCATCTGTAAAAGAGAGGAACTTAGTTTGAAAAGAAATCGTGCAAAAAATGTATTTAAAACAGAGTATGAATAAATGAATAAAGTTGAGCTTTTATTGGCTATTATTGTTCATACGCACAGCCCCTTGTGAAGGGGTGTGCGGCTAGGAAGCCCCTAGTTTATTTATGCCGGACTCGCCTAGCCATGTCCGGGGTCTTGAGCGACCTTGTAAGGATATGATGCCGCGTGGACCGGGCATTTTAAGTGTAAAAGATGCGTAGTGCGGTATTGCGTTAAAGCGGGCGAAAGCTTCAAGTCCCAATAGTGCTTGATGGCTACTTTTAAATGGGGCGACATGGAAGATTAGCTTTTCGCGATGGAAGTTGTCGGGTGAACCGAACATAACTTCTAGTAGTAAGGAGCCCGTGGACGTGGTGTAAGGGCTTGGCGTCACTCCTTTGAAGGAAGTGCGGCTATGGCGAATTTTAGTAGGGTCTATCCCCAACTTGCGGATTGTGTCCGGATATAGCAGGTTTAAGTCGTTGCCGCCATCCATTAGGACTTGTGTAAATTGTAGTCTGTCGATTATAGGATCCAATATCAGAGCAGTCCATCCTGCGTTTCGAATACTTCTGGAATAATCCAGGTGGTCGAAAGTAATTGGTTTTGACATCCAATCGCGGGATTCCGCTGGTGTGGACCGTGCGACGCGTACTTTAGCGGGTGCCGCACTATTGTTCTGTATTATCACACGAAGTGAGTTTACTGTTTTGACTTCTTGTGGGAAAGTCTTTTGTTTTCCCGCGCGTTACTGGTGGGGTTCGTCATCGTCCTCGCTTGGCGTGTCGAGCCCCTTGTGTTCGGCGTTGAGTCGGCCGGACTGCTTGAAGACCCAATAATCTCGGTGGGTGTGGTTTGCAGGCTTCCCGGGGGTACTGTGGATTTGACATATCTGATCCAAAATTTTGTTTAGGTTGGATAGCTCATCACTGTTGTCCTTGAGAGGCAGTGTTTTGTTGTTCGGCCGAGAGCTTTTGAATCCGGCGTTGACCGCCGTGTTCTTTGGGCCATCTTCCTTATTTCGGTGCTGATCTTTTCTGCGTCATGATTTTCCATTTCCATCTCTGATCTCGGATGTACTCAGGTCGCTGGTGCTGCATCTTGCCAGCCAGCTATCTTCCCCCGCGCAAAAGCGGGTCATGAGGCTCGTTAGCGCGGCCATTGTTCTTGGCTTTTCCTGGCCGAGGTGTCTGGCGAGCCATTCATCTCGGACGTTACGTTTAAAAGCTGCTAAGGCTTCGGCGTCCGGACAGTCGACTAGTTTGGTTCTTTTTGGTGAGGAACCTGTTCCAAAATTTGCGCGCTGACTCTCCGGGTTTTTGAATTATGTGACTTAAATCATCTGCATCCGGAGGGCGGACATAAGTCCCCTGAAAATTTGCTCTAAACGCGTCCTCGAGCTCTTCCCAACTTCCAATGGTATTTTCTGGGAGGCTTTTGAGCCAATGCCGAGCTGGCCCTTTGAGCTTGAGGGGTAGGTATTTTATGGCGTGGAGATCGTCTCCTCTAGCCATATGTATGTGTAGGATGTAATCCTCAATCCAGACTCCAGGGCCTGTTGTTCCGTCGTATGCCTCTATGTTTACGGGCTTGAATCACTGAAATTCATGATCCAAAGACTCATCGGTGAAACATAGTGGGTGTGCGGCGCCCCTGTATTTAGGTGTGCCGTTATCTTCGAGCACTCGGCGTGTGTTGTGTTGCTTCCTAGGGCCCTCTTTTTTGGCCCGTAAATGGACCTGACCGGGCCATCCTTTTGGCGAGCATCTTTATGTGTGTCATGTGTCGGCTTGTGTGCGGCGCCGCTTGCCACTCTTGGCCTGTCATCTGGTCGTCTATCCGGCTAGGCGGCCTCTGTGTTTTTTGATTGTGGTGGCTCTACGGCCTCCTCGTCGAATTCGGGCAGCAGCTTGCGCTTCGGTTAGCTCTTTGCTTGGTGACTATTGCCGTATTTGTCTGCGGTTTTGAGTACTTTGCTCCACCTCATTATGAGTACGTCTTCCGCTGTTTTGAGCTTCTGTTTCTGCTTCTTCAAACTTCTTGCAGTGGCGACGAGCCTTTTGTGAAGGTTCTTATGCTCCAGTGATGTGTCCGGCGTGAGATCGTCTGGACTGTTGTTTTCGCCGAGGATGGGTTGATTGTCCGATTCATCTTGTTCGGATGGTTGCTTCGTTGCATGTTCGTCGTCCACTGGTTTTCCCTGCTCTACGGCTGGGTCATTATGGGTGCTGTTGTTATCGAGGCGGGACTCCGGGCGGCGCTTGCGTCGCCGTTTTGGTTGTTTTTCGGGGGAATTATCCTTCGCCGCGTCCCGTTGTTCCTCGTTATCGCTTCCTTTTGGTGTGTCCACCATGTATATGTCATGAGTTGAGGTGGCTTTCTAGTGCCCAGTAGGTGCTGGTTCTTGGTCGTCTCCGGCATCGTCGTCCATACCGTCGATGTCTTCGGAGTCGTAGTCTAGCATGTCGGTTAGATCGTCGATAGTGGCTACAAAGTGGGTGGTGGGTGGGCTTTGAATTTCGTCCGCATCAAAACCATCTTGACCGCAGTCCGGTCAGGGCTCTCCTGATAACGAGAGATACTTTAGCGAATTCAGGATGTCACCAAAGGTGAGTGCTGAAAGATGTCCGTGGCGGTGAAATCCATGATCGGCACCCAATCGGATTTGATTGGTAGGGGCGCAGGAGGTTTGGAGTCCGGCGAGGAGTCCGGCACCTCGGAGTCACGAGCTTTACAAGGGACAAAGTCAGTATCCGGCTCCATCGCTGTAGAGGTTGCAGCCTCCGAGGCGGTGTCTAGCCACCCGTCCTCGATCTGCGCGGTCGGCTCCGAACTAAGGGTTGGAGCAGACTCATGTGCGGCCTCCAAGGCACTGTCCGGCAGCAGAGCTAAATCATGCCCATCGTGATAGTGCGGCGTGCTCGGCTGTGGCTCGAATCCGTCGAAGATCAAGTCTCCGCGGATGTTCGTCGTGAAGTTTAGACTTCCAAATCTAACCTGACGGCCAGGGGCGTTTTCGTGGATTTGTCACGGCAGTTGTCCTAGCGTAAGGACTTAGTCGTGGAGCCATCGCTACGGGTTTACTTGCAGGGGTTAAAGCGGACACAAAGACACGAGGGTTTATACTAGTTCGGCCCCTTCGATGAAGGTAAAAGCCTACGTCTAGTTGTGATGGAATTGATGTAGTCTCGATGGCTAGGGAGCAAATAAGCTTCGCCTAGGCTCGAGTTGTGGTTGTCTCTCCTTGAACCGCCGCCGGGTCGTCCCCTTATATACACGAGTGACGCCCGTCGGTTCGTAGAGTCCCAACCGGTTCATATTCGTATCCCGCTGGTATCTCTCTATCCTAACTTACAATACAAGTCATACATCAGCCGCTTTACGCTACAAGCTCTAAACCAACTATAGGCCTTGGGCCTTTTTCTGATTACACCACTAACAGAGCTAACCCGGCCCAAGCTGGCCGGTTTGCACCTAGTGGTAATATCCCCAACATTAGGCCCCAGATTGATTTGAACTGGTTCATGTCAATCCTTCACAAAGCCCGATCTTGGACATCTTCTTTGTTTAATAAAACGCCACGCCGCCGTTGCTTCGATCATCAGAAACCGCATGACGTCGTTGCTTCTGGTCATTGTAAACCGGCATGACATCATCTTGAAATATTATCCTTTATAACGCCTTCCTTAATAGCAGTCCCTGGATTCACGCGCTTGACCTAGCATTACTGCCTTACAAATAGGACCAAGGGTCATTCTTTTCCTCCTTCGCTTCCTCTTCTTCGTCTTCCTCGCGCGCTGCCCTTGAGCTCCGCCATCGCTCATCAACTTCGCTTCATCCTAGGCCGCTGCATCAACCTCGACGCATTGTAACACTGCGCCTCTTTCCGCATCTCCTCCGCTCCCGTAAGCTTCCTCCCTTCTTCAATCTGTTTACGCATTTAGATCTGCTTTAGGGTTCAAGCTTCATACCATGTTCTTCGTGCGTTTTCATCTTTTTAGCCTTGAACCATGCTATGAATCTTGTTCTGTATCAATGACGACTCCTGCCTATCCGCTGTACTTTCTCATTTTTAATCTCACGGATCTTCTGCATATATACATATGCCTTATGGTCCACTTGTTTACTCCCGCGAAATATTTCCTGTTTTCTGAAAACCCGCGTTTGATCCGTAGCAATCATGAGATCTTGTGAAACTTGTTTCTGTAAACTGTCCGTGACTTCCATTATCTCCAAGGCCTAGATTAGGCGGTTTAACTCACCATAATAAAATCTGCTAAACCGGCATAGGTACACCATTAGTCCCCTTGTTGAACCGCCAAAACACATCTGACATCATATCACAATGAACTGATTTATAAAAACTGTCTCCGGTTTATCATAACTAGGATCAATCTCTCTGTAATAAACACGCTCTTAAACCGGATCCTTTCCTTTGTAGATCTTATCATGGCCAAACAGGTGTATGAATGCAACTGGGTTCCTTCCGCGCTTCCGAGACACGCTTGAATGAACTGTGTCGATTGGCGCTTTAGATGACCAAAACACAATCCATTGAGGGTTCCCGGAGAGGAATGTCCTCCCACACCTCGTGAAGGGAAGTTATAGTTTTCGCAGATCACCGCCCGGTTTCAAACCGCCGGGTCAAAATTTTACCGGACGTGATGGCCAATTTTCAGCTCCGTCCCCAAGACATTGGCCCCAACTCCGCCACCAACCCGTGCCACTTTCAAGTGCTATCCAAGCATATCTGCAAGAGGAACCTTCGTTGAACTGTTCGAGATCTCTTCCATCTAAACCGCCTCACTTGAATTCACCGACGGCCCCAATACGTAATTAGGCGGTATGGCTATCCGTAAGAGGAAGGAGATCACCTATCCCCACGCCAAACTCCATACTCACCCCAAAGAGTGGAGTGCGACTTGGTTCTCTCAAGCAAAGATACTTCTCTGAAGGTGAAAATCCTTTACCCGGCTTTCGCCCGAGCGGCTAAGCAATACTCATCCCTTTCTCAAAGATTGACGCCAAAGAGAGAAGCAAATATGCCCCACAACTGTCCAAGCTCCGAGCCTTTATGGCCAACGGTTTGATCGAATTGATCTTGCACGCTGCTTTGGTTATCTTGGGGCATACTTGCTTTTGAGTCGGCGTTCCGGTTTGATGTGCCAGTATACCGGCAGCGTCGATGACCCACTCCGACACACCAAACTTGAACTTTCTGAAGATGAAGTTACGGATTCAGTAAGGAAAATGCTGAATGAACCGGAGCATCTCTGTGCTCAAACCGGCTTGGCTCCTTACTGCACCACCAACGCACCACCTGCGGTAAGTCTCTGACTGTGTCATCATTAAAACCCGTTATTACTTTCCTATGTCCAACTCTCAATTATCTCTGATCCAGGGCGATAATCCGTTTTGGAGCAAGAAACTTTCTCAAGACAAAGCGGACAAAGCTGGGCGGCCAAATCGGCCCAAAACAAAAGTTGTCAAGAAGTCCGCCCACAAGAGAAAGACTATCGCTTCGCCCGACCCGCCATTGACGATGATGTGGGTAATCCGAACTTGATTCTCTTGGCTTGCTTTTTACACGCCTTATTGATGACGATGCTTGTCGATGATAGCCTGAAGCCAACAACGAGGATTTGCCGAGGTAACCATTCTTTCTTCCGATTCAACAAATTTGCCTTCACTAAAATTTCGCGGGCAACCCGGAAATTTAACTTTTCTCACCCTCTTGCTTACTTGGATCCCAAACTTGTTATGAAGACACAAAGAACAGAAGCTCGCCGCACAACCCGCACAATGGATAGGTAGTTACCTCTGGCGGTTTACCCAACAGCCGGTTCGAAAGCGCCGCACCGAGGTTTCCGACCCTTTTATTGCTTTAAATTTCAAAGCGGGTTTCTTCCACAACCTCTTAATCCGTCCGACCCGATTATCGGGTTACTTCCCATTCGCCCTCCGCGAATCCTCGCCACTCAGCTACCGCCATTGAAAATAGCCACGGGTAAGTCCATACAGCCATATGCTTTACGATACTTTCAGAATGGATATGCTTTTTTCCTGACTTTTGTCTCTTTAGAACCAAACCAAACCCAGCAAGAAGGCCCGCTTGGACAAAATAGTTGAAGAGGCTACCGCTTGGATCATGAGCGAGTGCCGATCTCGAAACGTTGGCTCAAGATATTCCCAATGACCTCCGGTTCAAGAGGAGGTTATTCTGAAGAGAGGCCTGTGAATACTTCAATATCTGTTGATCCACCTGCCAAGATTGCCCGGTTTGAGAAGCCTCGCAGCCCCATCAAACAGCGAAGGCCCACACAATCCGTCGAGTCGAAAGATGACGACGTTGTGATTACTGGAACGGGCCACTCTGAGCCGGGGAATCCTGCAACTTTAACCCGGCATACTGTGAAAGAGGACTCTTCCACTTTTAATAAAGGAAAATGGGATGTGGAGCTGGAAACATATGCCGCTTTGAGCGCCCAAGACCTTCATTCCGGATATTTGAACCGGCTTTACAGTAGCCGTGATTATGAAGCTGGCTTGGTGAAATTAATGAGAGACAAGTTTGAGGTAACACTCCTTTCCTTATTACCAGTATAGTAGTCCTTGTAGCCCCCAAGGGCCGGTTTGTAATCTTTGATCAAACCGGGACTTGATAATTTTCTTTGATCTATTTTGCAATCTTCCCTCATAACCACCAGGGCCGGTTTAACTATGCATACTTAAACCGGTACTCCAATAAAAACTTCCTGACAACACATTGGTAGAATCAAATAGTCATTAGCCCCCAAGTGCCGAGATGAATACTTGTATTGAGCTTGGGACTTTGCCATGTATTAGTAGTAGAAAAATTGAAGGTACATTAGCCCCCAAGTGTCAAGCATATAACTGTGTTGTGTGGTTGAGACTTTAATTTGAATTGCTGGCTGATCATACTATCAATGCGCAGGCTGAGGTGAAAATCAAGGATGATCGGATTGCCGATTTACAGGCGGCTTTGAAAACCCAGCAGGCCAAAACAGAAAAGGCCAAGAAAGAGTTAACCAGTGCCTTGACCGCTGCTGAACAGGTGAAGGAAAACATGAAGAAAGAATAGGCGGTCTGGGCCACTGAAAAGGCCAATTTGCTCAAACGGGCAGAAAATGCTGAAGCTGCCCTTAAACCGGTGGTGGATGATCTGACAGCCGTGAAGCGGCAAGTACATTCTATGACTGCAGCCATCTTCGGTAAGCTCCCTGTGAATAAGTGTGACATGTTATTCCTGCTGCATCATTAATCCGGTTTAAAACTACCCCGTTACTGCATGTAGGCACACGTGTTGGGCACTTGGGAAATGACGTGCGGAAGAAACTGAAGGCTGTGTACACTTTAGTTGAGCAGTTATATACCGGAGCCCAGCGCGTTATCACCACAATGTCACATAACAATCCGGCGCCTTCCCTGATTCAAGATACTCTGAACCGGCTATCAATCCTTCCTTCCCGGATTGAAGAGGTGAAGAAATCTGCTGCACGAACCGGAGCCATCAACGCCTTAATCCGAGCCAAGGCATGGGTACCGGATTTTGATCCCGTGGAAGCAGCTCAAGGCTATCCCAGCGTGAAAGAAGATGGCTCTGATTTCAGCGAAGAGGACTTGCGGGCGATAAACCGTGCGGTACGCTACGCTGGCTTGTCAATTGGTCAAGAAGCCAACTTGGAGCATTACCAAGCCCAATATAATGATCGTAACAAGCGTCCGTCGCTCCAACCTTTGAACCGAAAACCTGATCCTCCAATCCGTAAGCATACTTACGCACCCGACATTGAACCGTCGTCTTTGATTCACGAAGAGGCTGTTTTCCAAGCGCTAATGGGAATCGATCGACTATCAGGATTTCAACCCGATGGCTAGGGATGAAGATGTCAAGCGGCGGAAGACGAAGATCGATCTTGAACCGTAGCCGGGTTAAACATCTGTAGTGGGCGGTTTGCCCAAAGGACAATGATCTCATTTGGGCAATCGTGTTTGCCTTTGTAATAGCCTTTAGTTAAAACTTGCTGCTGGATATGCCTTCGTGCATAGGTGAAACTTTTGTTTGATTCATACTCCTGCAACCAAAAGTTGAACTTGGCGGCGGTGACACCGCCAACCGTTTATGGTATCCAATATATATACATATCAAAAACCAATAAGTCTGTGACACAAATACCGCCAGATGTGGGCATGAAGTGGCGTAGCTAACCTTGAAGCGGAGGCCTTAAAACCATGACCGTCTGGGAGATAATAACTCCCATATAGTCGTCTTTGAAGCAGCACAAGCCCCGTGTTATTCCAGTGAGGATGAACCGAAGAAGGTAAACCGGCCGATAAAAACTCCGGTGTAATACCAAACCGTGTCCTGTCGGTTTGTGGTATAGCTAAACCGGATAAAAATATTCGCCGGGTTAAAAACACAACAAAAAATCGAATACCAATTATGTGAAAACATGGCAACAAAGGCAATAACTCTTTGCAAAAGTAAAGCTTCATGGAGCTGGTCAGATGGCATTACCATGGTCAGACGCAACCAAGCCCCGAAGGCGTGAGCGATGGTGCTAGTCGGCCAGTCCCCAAAAGACTCTTGGGAGTACGCCGGTCAAGTGGCATGACATTGGTTCGGGTTCACCAAGCCCCCAAATGACGCTGGCCCTATTGGCCGACCAAGAGGCGTGACTGGTTCAGACGTGACCGTGTCCCCAATGATCTGGTGGCTATCGCCTATCAAGAGGTGTTGCATTGGTTCGGACACCACCAAGCCCCAAGTGATAAATATAATCGTCAAGGGTAAACCGGAGGCCGCTTTAAAAATGTAAACACTCCATGTAACCACACATGAGAAGAAAGACAGAGACCCGCTTTAGCTGAGGTTCCGATTTTTATTATATCGAAGATAATATATACATTGTCATGCTATGTACATAAACTGAGCCGATAACTCAAGTGTAGTAAGGTCGAAGATGAGCTATATTCCACGGCCTATTGGTCTCCTCCTCTGATGTACGTGAGTCTTTATGCTCTCGAATATCAACCAGATAGTAGGAACCGTTGTGTAGATTCTTGCTGACCACAAAGGGTCCTTCCCAAGGCGGGGATAACTTGTGCATATCTGTCTGGTCTTGGATGAGATGAAGCACCAAATCTCCTTCCTGAAAGGCTCTGGTCTTAACCCGGCGGCTGTGATAACGACGAAGATCTTGCTGGTAAATCGCCGAACGAGCGGCTGCCAGATCACGCTCCTCATCCAATAGGTCCAAAGCGTCCTGTCGCGCCACCTCGTTGTCCGCTTCAACATAAGCCGCTACATGGGGTGAATCGTGCCTGATATCACTGGGGATAACTGCCTCTGCTCCGTAAACCATGAAGAAAGGTGTATATCCAGTAGACCGATTTGGCGTAGTATTGATACTCCATAGCACCGATGGGAGCTCTTCAACCCAGCATCTGGTGTTCTCTCAGAACGGAACCGAAGTCGGGTTTGATGCCTCGTAAGATTTCTTGATTAGCACGCTCGCCTGCCCGTTGGATCGGGATGCGCCATCGACGACACGCCAAGCGGATATGCTCACGCTCACGTAATTCTTTCATAGCCCCTTGGACAGATTAGTGCCATTGTCGAGAATGATACCGTGGAAAGCCAAACCGAAAATCACCTTTTGATGAATCGCACCATTGTTGCCGCATCACACTTGCCGACGTGTTCCGCTTCAACCCACTTGGTGAACTTGTCCACCGCCACCAACAGATGGGTCTTCTTATCTTTGGATCGCTTAAAGGGTCCAACCATATCCGCCCCCAGTGTCGCAAACGGCCATGTTATTGGGATCATCCTCAATTCTTGAGCCGTACATGAGCACGCCTTGAAAATTTCGACATCCATCACACCGCTTAACCAAATCCTCCGCATCGGCATGGGCGGTCAACCAAGAAAATCCATGACGGAACGCCGCCACTGTGGACTTTGAACCGGCGTGATGTCCACAATCCCCTTCATGGATTTCCCTTAAAATTGCACAGCCTTCCTCAGGGGAAACGCAACGTTGAAACGCCCCTGACACACTACAATGATGTAGCTCACCATTAAGAATCGTCATAGATTTGGAGCGCCGGATTATCTGTCTGGCCGTAACCTCATCGTCCGCAACTCCCCTCGAGTCATATACGCAAGGTAAGGAATCGTCCAATCCGGAATAGCATGTAATGCTGCCACCAACTGAGCCTTCGGATCGGGAATAGCCAAATCCGCTTCACCAGGAGCCGGACCGACGGGTTGTGCAAGACGCCCAGAAAGACATTAGGCGGGACCGGTTTACGCTGAGAACCCAACCGGCTTAAAGCGTCTGCCGCTTCGTTCTTCCGGCGATCCACATGATCCACTTGATAGCCCTTGAAGCAACCTGCGATATTCTCCACTTCCCGACGATATGCGGCCATGAGGGGTCCTTCAATCCCAAGTGCGATACATGCTGAGCCACCAGGTCCGAGTCACCAAAGCACTTAACCCGCTTAAGTTCATCTCCTTAGCCATCCGGAGACCATGGAGCAAGGCTTCATACTCAGCTGCATTATTAGTACAAGGGAACATTAAACGGAGAACGAATAAAGCTTATCACCTCGTGGGAAGTTAAAACGACTCCACCCCGAGCCTTCCAATTGCCTGGATCCGTCAAAATGAATAGTCCAGTATTTGTGATCCGGCTTCTCCTCCGGTGCTTGTAACTCCGTCCAATCATTAATGAAATCAACAAGTGCTTGTGACTTCACCGCTGTCGCGGTATATACTTTAGCCCATGCGCCCAAGCTCGATGGCCCATTTTGCAATCCGCCGATCGCCTCCGGTTCAGATGATATCACCCAAAGGAGCTGAACTAACCATCGTGATAGGGTGCCCTTGGAAATATTGTTTCAGCTTCCGCCGGCCATAAAAACACCATAGACTAGCTTCTGCCAATGCGGATATCTCTGCTTGGACTCAATAAGCACCTCATCGATATAATAAACCGCCGTTGAACCGGATACTCCTTGCCTGCCTCCTTGCGCTCTACTACAATGGCCACGCTTCTCGCCGAGCATTGGCTGCCACATATAACAACAGCGGTTCCTTGTCGACCGAGCCGCAAGAACAGCGCGGTTGGCCAATTGCTGCTTTAGATCCTCAAATGCTTCGTCGGCACCGGACTCGCATAAAATTATCCGCCTTCCTCAAAGATCTCGGTATAAGGGAATGGCCTTCTCCGAGGCGGCTGATAAACCGGCTCAACGCAGCAATCCGGCCCGCTAGACGCTGAACATCGTTGATACACTTCGGTTTAGCCAAGGAAGTGATAGCTTTAATTTTCTCCGGATTAGCCTCAATTCCTCTGTTAGACACCAGGAACCCCAATAGCTTGCCAGCCGGAACACCAAAAACACACTTGGCCGGATTAAGCATCATCTTATAAATGCTAAGTTGTCGAAGGTTTCCTTCAAATCTTCCACCAGTGTCTCCTTTTTCTTGATTTCACCACAATATCATCTACATAAGCATGCACATTGCGCCAATCTGCGTATGCAAGCAATTCAGTACACCACCGATAAGTAGCCTGGGCACTCTTGAGCCCAAAAGGCATAGATACATAGCAGAAGGCTCCAAAGGGAGTTATAAATGTTGTCTTCTCCTGGTCCTTAACCGCCATTTTGATCTGATGATATCCAGAGTATGCGTCCAAAAAACTTAAACGCCACATCTGCCGTGGCATCAATAATCTGATCAATGCGGGGAGGGCAAAGGATCTGCTGGACAAGCCTTGTTAAGATCTGTAGTCCACACACATACGCCAGTGCCATTTTTCTTAAGGACTAGCACCGGATTAGCAAGCCACTCGGATGAAACACCTCAATGATAAAGCCAGCCGCCGTAAGCTCGGCTACTTCTTCTCAATGGCCTTGCGCCTCTCTTCATTAAACCGCGGAGAAACTGTTTCACGGTTTATACTTAGGATCCACATTAAGTGTGTGCTCACGAGTTCCTCGGACACCGGCATGTCGATGGCTTCCATGCAAAGATATCCCGGTTCTCACGGATGAACTCGATGAGCGCGCTTTCCTATTTGGGATCCAAGTTTGTACTGACAGTAAACTGCTTGGACAAATCGCCTGGCACAAAGTCCACAAGCCTAGTCTCAGCTGCCGATTTAAACTTCAAATCCGATTCATGCTCTGTAGTGGGTTTCTTCAAAGGGGTCATATCCGCCGGGTCAACGTTGTCCTTATAGAATTTCAACTCCTCCGTGGCACATACCGCCTCTGCATAAGCTGCATCTCCTTCCTCACATTCCAAAGCGACTCAGCGGCTTCCATGCACCGTTATTGTTCCTTTGTAACCCGGCATTTTGAGCTGCAAGTAAATATAACAAGGTCGTGCCATGAACTTAGCATAAGCCGGCCGTCCAAACAAGGCATGATATGGACTCCGGATTTTCACCACTTCAAAAGTTAGCTTTTCAGACCGGGAATCATGCTCACCTCCAAAAGCCACATCCAGGGCTATCTTACCAACAGGATAAGCAGATTTTCCTGGTACTACACCATGGAACACCGTATTGGACGGTCTGAGATCTTTGTCTGTGAGACCCATGCGACGGAAAGTTTCATAGTATAATATATTGATACTGCTTCCTCCATCCATAAGCACCTTAGTAAACTTATAGCCCCCACCGAGGGTCTACCACTAATGCCACCGACCCGTTTATCAACCCGGGGATGGTCCTCTCGCTCCATACGATAGGCTGCTCGACCAACGAAATACCGCGGCAAAGCCGGTTCAACAGAGTTTATCGCCTGCTTGTGAAGCTTCCGATCCCGCTTTGTCCAAACTGGTTGTGAAAACATGATATCGCCCACTATTCACCGCTTTGGTTGGCTCGATAACTTTGTTTATTCTTTCTTTGCTGCCACCACCGATTACTCTGATTATTGTGATTGCCCTGGTTAGGCCCTGAACCAGAAGCTCCGTCCTGACCCGGCCCATGGAAACCGGATCCTGAACCACCACCTGACCCCTGGTCATATCGGAAAGCATCGGAGTTTTTGAACTCCTGCATAATATAACAGTCTTTCCAAAGATGATTCGATGGGGACTCCTTCGTCCCGTGCTTGGGACAAGGCTGATTCAACAAGTAATTCAAACGGCTTGTATTAGGATTTGGACCCCGATTCGCCTTGCCTCTGCGCCGCGGGCCTCTGTCCTGCGCATTAGTGTTGGCTACGAAATCCGGATTGCCATCAGCCTTGCGCTTGCCCCCGTTTCCATGACCCGCCGATTTGAAATGCTGCCCCTTGGAGTTGCCGTTCTTCTTTCCCTTCCCTGCTTCATCATCGCCGACCGGGATCCTTGGTACTGTCTGAATCGGCGTATTTTACCAAAGCGGCCATGAGGGTTCCCATATCATTGCAGAACCGCTTCATACGTCCCAACTTCAATTTCAAAGGCTCAAACCGGCAGTTGCCTTCCAACGTTATGATCGCCGAGTCAGCATTGATCCGGTCAGAGGAGTGCAAAATCTCAGACACACGGCGACCCAACGGGTTGTTGACTCCCCTTCTTCCTGAACGCAAGCCGCCAGGTCTACTATGGACTTGGGCTGCTTACATGTATCCTTGAAGTTCGATAAACCGGCCCGAATCGACCCCATGAACTGATAGAATTGGGCGGCAAGCTTTTCAACCAAGTACGGGTTGTGCCCTCCAGCATCATGGTGAAGTACTTTGCACACGCGGCTTCATCAACATCTAGCATCTCCATGGCCATCTCATAACTTTCAACCCACGCCTCAGGGGACAGATCTGCAGTGTAATTTGGCACCTTGCGCGGGCCCTTAAAATCCTTAGGTAGACGCACATTGCGTAAGGCGGGGATTAAACAGGGCACCCCTAAAGCGGATGCGACTCCTGGCCCGGTGAAGGTGGTAGGGCGAACCGGTGTGTGCTGATCCGCATCATCCTGTGCTGCTAACTCGGCCTCCCTACGTGCCCGGGCCCGATCCACTACCTCCTGAGCATCACGAATACCACACGTCTGGTGATTTCCTCGGGCCGCTTCACGGTCACGCTGCTGTTGCTGATATGGCGGTTCATCCATGCGCTTTGTAACTCCGCTTGGGCGGGCGAGTGAATCCGATCACGGCTGTATGAATATGCCTCCTGCCAGATCAGCAGCATCCGAGAAGTTCTTTAACCCGGCGTGTCTCAACCGCTTGGGGAATCTCTTCGACCGATCGCCCAATCGCAGCAGCGGCTGCAACAAGGTTGTCCATGGGATTAGAATAATGACTGGGGGCTCAGACGGCGGGGAACCACCATGTTCTGCTGCGGAGGCTCCATCAGGCGCGGTTGGACCGTCGCTCCTGCTCCTGGTGCCTCAATCCGGTTTACTTCCCTGTGGTGGGGCGGGTTACTGGGTCCGGCTCCCGGGGTCTGAAAGAGATTTCTAGGATCAAATCCTGACGGCAGGCGCGATCTATACTTCCTCCTCAACACCTCCTGCGACGCACTCTGGTCGAGCATGAGTTTGTAAGCTTGTGCATCTAAATCGGCCCGCTCTGCGGCCATACGCTCCTTCTCTGCCGCTAGATCCGTTTTGGCTTGCGTGATCTACTCTTTTACCTTTGCAATTTCTGCATTCTGAGCCTCCTGATCTGCTGGGTTGTCCTCTGCCATAAGCGCTGCTAAAAGGCCAAACAGATCTCGACAGATTTGAACCGGCGGGCGACCGGCCTCCGCCTTCTTGCCGCCGCTGAACCGGAAAGCATTGTCTGCTGCGGTTGAAGAGAGGTTTGCTGCCTGCGTACCAGCCATGAATACTCCAACCCGGTTTAACTGGCTTGGGGGGCCCGGAATACTGTCACCGTCGGAACCGCCCCTGATCATATCATCCTGCAGCTGGTACAATGACTCGGTCTCTCCTGTTGAAGATTCATCGCCTCAATAAACGACGGTCTCACTACCGTGTTACGAACCGTGTCGTATTCTCCATGGGTGACTCCGACGAAGACATGCCTTACAGCCAGTTTAACCTGGGCTGGTCGCGCACGCCGAGCCGTCTCGACGAGGTCGGCGCAGATGTCCGGCTCAGGCCCAGGCTCCCCGATCTTGCCGATGAAAACGTGTATGCCGCCGAAGGGGACCCGGTATCCATACTCGATTGAATCGGCCTCGGGACCCCATCCGGCGTCGTCGATGTAGATCCGGCCGCGACGACTCTTGGTCATCCAGCCCACGACATAGCCTTCGAGTCCTTTGAGCTTGCCCTCCAAGATCGTCAAACCATCGTGCGATAGCCCCACGGTGGGCGCCAACTATCGTGGATTTGTCACGGCAGTTGTCCTAGCGTAAGGACTTAGTCGTGGAGCCATCGCTACGGGTTTACTTGCAGGGGTTAAAGCGGACACAAAGACACGAGGGTTTATACTAGTTCGGCCCCTTCGATGAAGGTAAAAGCCTGCGTCTAGTTGTGATGGAATTGATGTAGTCTCGATGGCTAGGGAGCAAATAAGCTTCGCCTAGGCTCGAGTTGTGGTTGTCTCTCCCTGAACCGCCGCCGGGTCGTCCCCTTATATACACGAGTGACGCCCGTCGGTTCGTAGAGCCCCAACCGGTTCATATTCGTATCCCGGCTGGTATCTCTCTATTCCTAACTTACAATACAAGTCATACATCAGGCCGTTTTACGGCTACAAGCTCTAAACCAACTATAGGCCTTGGGCCTTTTTCTGATTACACCACTAACAGAGCTAACCCGGCCCAAGCTGGCTGGTTTGCACCTAGTGGTAATATCCCCAACAGGCGTAGCTTTCGATCTGCTCCAGATGGCCAAGCAAATTGGCCTGCAGTGCAAAGCCGCTGAATACGAAGATCTGTCCAGGGAGAAAAGTCTCACCCTAGACTGCGTCGTTGTTGGTGATCGAAGGAGCCATCAAGCCTATCAGTGACGACACAGAGGAACTCTCAATGAAAGCACCAATGTCGGTGTCAAAACCGGCGGATCTCGGTAGGGGTCCCGAATCTATGGCGTCTAGGCGGATGGTAACAGAGACAAGGGACACGATGTTTTTACCTGGTTCGGCCCTCTCGATGGAGGTAAAACCCTACTCCTGCTTGACTAATATTGATGATATGGGTAGTACAAGAGTGGATCTACCACGAGATTAAGGAGGCTAAACCCTAGAAGCTAGCCTATGGTATGATTGTTGTAATGGTTGTTCGTCCTACGGACTAAAACCCTCCGGTTTATATAGACATCGGAGAGGGCTAGGGTTACACAGAGTCGGTTACAATGGTAGGAGATCTACATATCCGTATTGCCAAGCTTGCCTTCCACGCCAAGGAAAGTGCCATCCGGACACAGGACGAAGTCTTCAATCTTGTATCTTCATAGTCTTGGAGTCCGGCCGATGATGATAGTTCGGCTATCCGGACACCCCCTAGTCCAGGACTCCCTCACCGGGTTTTAGGTTCAATTGCCGTACTATCAAGGGGGGCTCTCGATGAGTAACTTGATCGTATCACTGGTAGAGAGATCAAACGGCTGCATCCTTGCATCATCCTTCTTGGTTCTTGTTTGGTTCTCTTTGTGTGTTTTGGAGCTTATGGTCATCTTGATGAAAAGCTCAAGTTCATCGAGAACGGAGTTCACATGCATCTTCTATGATGTTTTTGATGTTGGAGATTCTGCCAGTTCTTCTCTTTTGGAGGTTTCTCTCCTCTTTTTGTTAAGCATACCTCCCCTGCCTCTTATTACTATAACTAGTCAATGTTTTGATGCTACTCGTTGTCTTGTTTCCAATAAGCATGAGTTTGCTCAATTCGGAGCTCACATGAAGAAGTTATGGCTGTTCTGTTTTTTGTTGGAAATATGCCCTAGAGGCAATAATAAAATGGTAATTATTATATTTCCTTGTTCATGATAATTTTCTATTGTTCATGCTATAATTGTATTAACTGGAAACCGTAATACATGTGTGAATACATAGACCACAACATGTCCCTAGTGAGCCTCTAGTTGACTAGCTCGTTGATCAATAGATGGTTATGGTTCCTGACCATGGACATTGGATGTCATTGATAACGGGATCACATCATTAGGAGAATGATGTGATGGACAAGACCCAATCCTAAGCATAGCACAAGATCGTGTAGTTCATTTGCTAAAGCTTTTCTAATGTCAAGTATCATTTCCTTAGACCATTAGATTGTGCAACTCCCGGATACCGTAGGAGTGCTTTGGGTGTACCAAACGTCACAACGTAACTGGGTGGCTATAAAGGTGCACTACAGGTATCTCCGAAAGTGTCTGTTGGGTTGGCACGAATTGAGACTGGGATCTGTCACTCCGTGTGACGAAGAGGTATCTCTGGGCCCACTCGGTAGGACATCATCATAATGTGCACAATATGATCAAAGGAGTTGATCACGGGATGATGTGTTACGGAACGAGTAAAGAGACTTGCCATAACGAGATTGAACAAGGTATCGGTATACCGACGATCGAATCTCGGGCAAGTACTATCCGGTAGACAAAGGGAATTGTATACGGGATTGATTGAATCCTTGACATCGTGGTTCATCCGATGAGATCATCGTGGAACATGTGGGAGCTAACATGGGTATCCAGATCCCGCTGTTGGTTATTAGCTGGAGAGTTGTCTCGGTCATGTCTGCATGGTTCCCGAACCCGTAGGGTCTACACACTTAAGGTTAGATGACGCTAGGGTTATAGGGAATAGATATATGTGGTTGACGAATGTTGTTCGGAGTCCTGGATGAGATCCCGGACGTCACGAGGAGTTCCGGAATGGTCCGGAGGTAAAGATTGATATATAGGAAGTTAGGATTTGGCCACCGGAAGTGTTCCGGGCATCACCGGTAATGTACCGGGACCACCGGAAGGGTCCGGGGGTCCACTAGGATGGACCACCAGCCCCAGAGGCTTGCGTGGGCCAATAGTGGGAAGGGACCAGCCCCTAGGTGGGCTGGGGCGCCCCCCACCAAGGCCCAAGGCGCCTCAAGAGAAGAAGGGGGCAAACCCTAGGCTCAGATGGGCCTAAGGCCCACCTAGTGGTGCGCCACCCCTCTCTCCCCCTTGGCCGCCCCCCTAGATGGGATCTAGGGCTGGCCGCCACCCCTAGGGGTGGAAACCTAGGTGGGGCGCAGCCCCTCCCTTCCCCCTATATATAGTGGGGGTTTGGGGCTGCCATACAGATGAGAACATCTCCCTCTTGGCGCAGCCCTACCCCTCTCCCTCCTCGTCTCTTGTGGTGCTTGGCGAAGACCTGCTGGAGTGCCACGCTCCTCCACCACCACCACGCCGTCGTGCTGCTGCTGGACGAAGTCTTCCCCAACCTCTCCCTCTCCCCTTGCTGGATCAAGGCACGGGAGACGTCATCGGGCTGCACGTGTGTTGAACGCGGAGGTGCCGTTGTTCGGCGCTTAGATCGGAATGAACCGCGATCTGAATCGCTACGAGTCATTCTTGTAACGCTTCCGCATCGCGATCTTCAAGGGTATGAAGATGCACTCCCCTCTCTCTCGTTGCTAGTATCTCCTTAGATTGATCTTGGTGATGCGTAGAAAATTTTGAATTTCTGCTACGTTCCCCAACAGTGGCATCATGAGCTAGGTCTATTGCGTAGATTCTTTGCACGAGTAGAACACAAGTAGTTGTGGGCAATGGTTTGTACAATTTTCTTACCTTTACTAGTCCTATCTTGATTCGGTGACATTGTGGGATGAAGCGGCCCGGACCGACCTTACACGTATTCTTACGTGAGACAGGTTCCACCGACTGACATGCACTTGTTGCATAAGGTGGCTAGCGGTGCCGCCTCCCACTTTAGTCGGATCGGATTCGATGAAAAGGGTCCTTATGAAGGGTAAATTGCAATTGGCATATCACCGTTGTGGCTTTGCGTAGGTAAGAAACATTCTTGCTAGAAACCCATAGCAGCCACGTAAAACATGCAACAACAATTAGAGGACGTCTAACTTGTTTTTGCAGGGTATGCTATGTGATGTGATATGGCCAAAAGAATGTGATGAATGATATATGTGATGTATGAGATTGATCATGTTCTTGTAATAGGAATCACGACTTGCATGTCGATGAGTATGACAACCGGCAGGAGCCATAGGAGTTGTCTTATTTATTGTATGACCTGCATGTCAATGATAACGCCATGTAATTACTTTACTTTATTGCTAACCGTTAGCCATAGTAGTAGAAGTAATAGTTGGCGAGACAACTTCATGAAGACACGATGATGGAGATCATGATGATGGAGATCATGGTGTCATGCCGGTGACGATGATGATCATTGAGCCCCGAAGATGGAGATCAAAAGGAGCAAAATGATATTGGCCATATCATGTCACTATTTGAGTGCATGTGATGTTTATCATGTTTATGCATCTTATTTGCTTAGAACGACGGTAGTAAATAAGATGATCGCTCATAATAATTTCAAGAGAGTGTTCCCCCTAACTATGCACCATTGCGAAAGTTCGTTGTTTTGAAGCACCACGTGATGATCGGGTGTGATAGATTCTAACGTTCACATACAACGGGTGTAAGCCAGATTTATACACGTGAAACACTTAGGTTGACTTGACGAGCCTAGCATGTACAGACATGGCCTCGGAACACAAGAGACCAAAAGGTCAAACATGAGTCATATAGTGGATACGATCAACATGAAGATGTTCACCGATGATGACTAGTCCGTCTCACGTGATGATCGGACACGGCCTAGTTGACTCGGATCATGTATCACTTAGATGATTAGAGGGATGTCTATCTGAGTGGGAGTTCATAAGATGAACTTAATTATCCTAAACATAGTCAAAAAGGTTTTTGCAAATTATGTCGTAGCTCGTGCTTTAGTTCTACTGTTTTAGATATGTTCCTAGAGAAAATTTAGTTGAAAGTTGATAGTAGCAATTATGCGGACTGGGTTCGTAAACTGAGGATTGTCCTCATTGCTGCGTAGAAGGCTTATGTCCTTAATGCACCGCTCGGTGTGCTAAACCTCGAGCGTCATTTGTGGATGTTGCGAACATCTGACATACACGTTTTGATGACTACGTGATAGTTCAATGCGTAATGTTAAACGGTTTAGAATTGAGGCACCGAAGACATTTTAAAAATGTCGCGGAACATATGAGATGTTCGAAGAGCTGAAATTGGGATTTCAGGCTCGTGCCCACGTCAAGAGGTATAAGACCTCCGACGAGTTTCTTAGCCTGCAAACTAAGGGAGAAAAGCTCAATCGTTGAGCTTGTGCTCAGATTGTCTGAGTACAACAATCACTTGAATCGAGTGGGAGTTAATCTTCCAGATGAGATAGTGATATTTCTCCAAAGTCATTTCCACCAAGCTACTAGAGCTTCGTGATGAACTATAACATATCAGGGATAGATATGATGATCCTTGAAATATTCGTGATGTTTGACACCGCAAAAGTAGAAATCAAGAAGGAGCATCAATTGTTGATGGTTAATGAAACCACTAGTTTCAAGAAGGGCAAGGGCAAGAAGGGATACTTCATGAAACGGCAAATCAGTTGCTGCTCTAGTGAAGAAACCCAAAGTTTGAACCCACCCGAGACTAAGTGCTTCTGTAATGAGGGGAACAGTCATTGAAGCAGAACTACCCTAGATACTTGGTAGATGAGAAGGCTGGTGAAAGTGCAACTAATCCCCGGGTGGTTTTGGTAATTAATAACAACATATATATCATTGAACTAATCATTTCTTGAGAATATTTCGAAAGTTCAAGATATGGGTATGGCAATGACCGATGATGTGGACCCTCAAAATGCTAAGGAAAACATTGGCAAAAGCTCAAGACTCCATTTTTGGTTTAGTGATCCAAGATCACATTGAGTCCATAGGAAAGCCAATACTATTAAAAGGGGTGAGGTTATGATGATGATCTGTTGCTCTAAGTGCTTAGTGATTTATCTCTCAAACTATCGCAATCTTTCATTCCAACATAAACTCATAAGTAATCTCGGTCCCACCGATTCCAAACTCACCACACCGAGATGAACCACCTCACCATATACCCAAACCCTAAGAATCTCGGATTTTCCGATTCCAAACTCGGTCATTCGAAATTGGTGTTGCCAAGCTTCAGAACCTTCAGACTCAAATCGGTGTCACCGAGATGAGAAAGTCGGTCCCATCGAGATTGGCAAACCCTAGACTTTGGAAGAATCGGACTAACCGAGATTGTATTTTCGGTCCCACTGAAAATCCCAACGCTCACAAGATTTGAACTTTCGGTCCCACCGAGTTGTCAACTTCGGTCCGACCGAGATTGGTCAAATGTGTGTAACGGTTGGATTTTGTGTGGAGGCTATAAATACCCTCCACCTCCTCTTCATTCGTGGAGAGAGCCATCGAAAGAACTACCACTCCTACCTTACATTTCTGAGAAGAAAACTACCTACCCTTGTGTTGAGATCAAGTTGCTCCACTCCCACCATATGAAACTTGATTTCTAGCCTTCCCAAGTTGCTTTCCACTCAATCCCTTCCTCCACCACAGCCAAATCAGTGAGGAGAGTTGAGTGTTGGGGAGATTATCATTTGAAGCACAAGAGCAAGGAGTTCATCATCACCAACACCATCTATTACCTTTTGGAGGGTGGTGCCTCCTAGATTGGTTAGGTGTCGCTTGGGAGCCTCCGTCATGATGTGGAGTTGAACCAAGGAGTTTGTAAGGGCAAGGAGATCGCCTACTTCGTGAAGATCTACCCCGAGTAAGGCTAGTCCTCCGTGGACGTAGGCCATGATGGCATAGACAAGGTTGCTTCTTCGTGGACCCTTCGTGGGTGGAGCCTCCGTGGACTCACAGCCGTTACCCTCCGTGGGTTGAAGTCTCCATCAACGTGGATTGACGATAGCACCACCTATCGGAACCACGAGAAAAATCTCCGTGTCACCAACTTGCGCTTGCTCTTCTCCACCTCTCATTTACTATACGTGCAATTTACTTTCCGCTGCCACAACTCTAGAATTGCATGTGTAGGGTGATACTTGACTTGGTTGTCATTGTGAACTTGCTAAGAAACTACTCCAATCAAAAGGCAAAATTTTAAGTTGTCAAGTAGTCTAATCACCCCCTCTAGACATACTTCCGATCCTACAAGTGGTATCGAGCTTTGGTCTCCATTGGATTGGTTTCCATTGCATTGACTCCATAAGCTTGGTTTCACAACCTAGGAGAGTATGGCGCCTAGTGAGGGTAATTTCCGTGAGAGGTCCTTACTTTGATGGTTCAAACTTTGCTAGTTGGAAGCATAAAATGAAAATGCATATTCTTGGACATAACCTCGCCGCATGGGGCATTATTTGTGTTGGCTTGCAAGGTGAGTTCTTCAAGAAGGAAAAGTTCGGATCGTGAAGCTACCGCAGATGAGTTGCGGATGTTACGTAACAATGCTCAAGCTTGTGACATTCTCTTCAATGCTTTGTGTCCCGAGGAGTTCAACAAGATCAGCCGCCTTGAGAATGCAAAAGAGATTTGGGATACTTTGGTCGAAATGCACGAAGGTACCGAGTCCGTGAAGGAATCAAAGCTAGATGTTCTTCAAGGTCACTTGACAAGTTCAAGATGAAGGAAGGTGAAGGGTCGCTGAAATGTATTCTAGGCTTGCTCTCATCACCAATGAGATGGCTGGCTTAGGAAGCGAAGAAATGACCGACCGATTCATCATCAAGAAGATTCTCAGAGCTTTGGATGGAAAGTATGACACCGTGTGCACTTTGATCCAAATGATGCCAAACTACAAAGATCTCAAGCCTACCAAGTCATTGGAAGGATTGTTGCTCATGAGATGACACTTAAAGATAAGGAAGAGCTTCACAACAAGTCAAGTGGTGCTTACAAAGCTGCAGTTGAAGCTCCCACATCCTCAAGTGACAAGCTAGTTTCCAATGAAGAAATAAGCCTAATGGTGAAGAACTTCAACAAATTCTACAAGAGTAGAAGCAAGGAAAGAAGCTCAAAGTCTAGATCATATGATGAAAAGAGATCTTCTAGTCGTGATCGAAACTGCTACAATTGTGGAAGACCCGGACACTACTCAAATGAGTGTTCGACTCCCCACAAGAGAAGAGAAGAATCTCCAAGAAGAAGAAGCTCAAGAGAAGAGTCGCCTCGAAAAGAGAGGAGTAGAGATGATCGTTATGAACGAAGATCCTCTCGGAGAAGCAAGGATTCGGAAAGGAAAGACAAGTCATCAAGGAGCTATACAAGAAGAAAACATCAAGCACATGTTGGTGAATGGGTTTCCGCCCGACTCGGCAATCACTCCAAAGAAGCTATCACTCCAACTCCGAATACAGTCAAGATGAAGGTGTTGCCGGTCTTGCTCTCGTATCCTCCAACTCCAACTCCTATGACATATTTGATTCACCAAATGAGGGAATTGGAAGATGCTTCATGGCAAAAGGCCCCAAGGTATCACATCCTGAGTTTATTGACTTTGATAGTGATGAGGATGACTTGCTTGGTGAAGATGAGCTTTTACATGATAAATCTAGTGAGCTTAGTAATGATGAACATGCTAGTAGTCTTTATAGTCGAGAAGAGTCGAATGACAATGCTATGAAGGAGATTGAGCGCCTAACTAAAGAACTAAACACTCTTAAGTTAGCTCATGAAACAACTCAAGAAGATCATAGAGAGCTCCTAAGATCTCATGAGAAGCTACGCTCGAGAAGCTCAATCTAGAGCAAGAACATGAGTTTCTAAAAGCTATCAATGACGATCTTCAAAGAAGAGTTCTTCATATCTTGCCAAACGACTTCTCTTGTCTAATTTCTTGCCACCTATCAAAACTAAGCATGACAAGCATAAGAAAAATTCTTCATCTAGTAGTAACAATAATCATGCTAAATCAAATGTTGTTACTTCTAGTAATTCTCTTGATTCCACTAACAATGTTTCAAGCCAAGTTTCACTTGAGCAAGAAAATAGTCTATTGAAAGGGATTATAGAGAAAGGTGTCTACAAGAGTCTTGCCGAAGCAAAAGCTTTGAGGAAATTGTTCGCAAACAAGGAAGACACCGGAAGAATCAAGGAATTGGTTTTGAGCGAAAGTTCAACGCCGAGGGTGTTGAATGGGAAGAAGGTCAATATCCCACTCCAAAGTTCGTCTCTCAAGAGGAGAAGTATGATCCTACTTTTTCCAATGAGGAACAAGCTCAAGATGACCTTCCACCACAAGACCACAAGCTAAAAGGCAAGGACAAGCTTCAAGAGGAGATTGATGCATTCATTGAAGCACCCAAGGCCATGGTCAAGCGGGTTCCCAAGGCAACTTCAAGTTCTACTTCAACAAGCTCAACTACTACCCCAAGGATTCCCATCAAGATGATGTGGATCCCGAAGAAGAAGAACTAGAGAGTTCTTGAGGGTGACTCCGCCAATATACTTCACTCACATTCATTTTGGCAAGGACTTGTGCAATCAACTTCCACATCTTGCACTAGTTCATGGAGTCACAAACCCTCATGTTGGTAAGTCAAGGGACAAGGTAATCATTGCTTTCATGGACATCATCTATTGTGAACTTCAATCTATGTCCATGGATATTCTTGTTTGTTCCTTGTGGGACTAACCCATGTAGGTATTGAAAGTGCCCAATCCAAAGGATTGCTCCCAACTCTTGATGATCTTCATCAACATTGAGCATCCACATCTTCAACATCTACATGAAGTCTTCAACGACAACCCAAGGTTAGTTTGACCCTTTAAAAGGGTTCTCACATCAAGGGGAGCTTTGCTCTAAAGAAATGAGCTAAAGCATCTTCTAATGATGTGAACACATCAATGCTTTATGGAAAAGTGGTAACCCCACTTGTGCTTAAACGATGAGTATGACCTATGATCAAATGTTCTCATTTGACTCCTAAGTCAATATACTCATATATAGATGACCTAGTCATCGCCAAATTGTGTGCTAGCTGTTAGTGTTTTGTTTGTGCATGTTTGACACATATTTCATTTGCTATCTTATTGTGTGAGCATGTTGGATGCATGATTTTATCCATTCGAGGACATCCATTTGTTGCTTTGGTCTTTTGGTTTTCTTCCTTTTGACCAAATGGATGGACAAGAATGCCTAAGTTCCTCCCCTAGCTATCTATGCTTTCTTGTCTCAAACTCCATTCATGCTTATATCACAAACTTTGAACAAGACTTTTTCTGACGAATCGAGTGAGGAGCACTCGGAGCCACCGATCCGTCAAAAGCCTAACTTCCAAAACCTTCTAAGTACTTTCGGTCAAACCGATATACTCAAATCGGACAGACCAAATCACTTGGATTGATCTAGGTTTTCACCTCGGTGAAACCGAAGTTTCAAATTCGGCGTGACGGTGTGTAATCGCACGCAGCTAACCATCTCGGTCCCACCGAAGTTTTCAAACTCGGTCCCACCGACAACCGAAGGGTATATATACTCGAGGACGAGCGCGTTGATTACTTCTTCAAACGCTTAGCCTCAAACCCTTCGCTGCCGTCGCCTTGGTCTCCGGATCGTCTCCGCCGTCGCTTTGGCGCCGCTGGTCTCCATCGCCGTCAGCGGTCCTTCTCATCGCGCGTTGCCGCCGTGGTGAAGCTCCACCGCATTGGGTGAGTTTCATCCTCTCGTGCTCCAACCGCTGATTCAATGCACGTTAGGCGTTGCCAAGTTTCTTGCCAAGATTGAGATCTCCTATCCAGCCGCTTAGGTCATAGAACAAATTTCGAGTGAAAATTTTAGGGTTAGGTTTCACGAACACATCTCGGTGTGACCGATTCGACATTTTCGGATCGACCGATTTGGCCTCTGGCCATTGCCTTTGCACTTTTCGTGAAACCGAAGTTGTGCAAATCGGTAAGACCAAGTGAAGATTCAGTGAAACCCTAGTAGTCTCGGCTAGACCGAAACCCATTTCGTCCAACCGAAAGTGGTGTATGTGGTCTGTTTAGACACTTCGGTTTCACCGAATTGATAGACTCGGTCGAACCGACATGTATTCTGTGAAAACCTAAAACTAAAGTTTGAACTCATTCTTTTGCAAAATCCTCTGCGGTTTGTGATAACTCTTCTATTCTGCCTATACCTATTCTATTCACAAAGTTGTCAATCATGTCGATGGAAGTGACAATGAACAGGTCCGAGATGCCGCTTGAGATTCCAGAGGCAGCTACAAGTCCGTATAAACCAGTTTTTCAGATGATGGAGAGAGAAGCACTCCAAGTGGATCTGCTGCACTGCTACTGGGCCAGGAGGAAGAGAAATTGATGAGGAGGATTCAGACTTTGTTGCAGATGAGGAGATAACTTCTAAGCCAAAAGGCAAGTGGTTGCCAAGAGCTATCAAGGGCAACAACAAAGAAAGGCACAAGCAAAGTGACAAAATCCTCTCGCAGCAAAGAAGCTCAAGATGGAAGAAACCTCCAAAGAAGATCAAGAAGACTTCCAAGAGGAAGAGGAAAGTTCATGAAGAAGCTGATGATGATGATGATTCGATGAGGAAGCACCTCAGCCTCCTCGAAGCGAAGTTGATGGGTGATGCCATCGTATGGAGCACCCACAAAAGCTAAGCAATCAGCTCCAAAAAGGCAGCCCAAGCCAAACCAGCTGCCAAGCCAAAGAAGACTATGAGGAACATACCGCTTCAGAGAAGAAGAAGGACAATGTGCCACCTGCAGAATCAGATGATGAGGCTCATGTTTTGCTCAAGCTCAGACAGAAACTGCCAGTTCATAATGAAGCTCATCCTCGAGCTGAAAATATGAAGGAAAGGAAGGATAAAGGACTCGAAGCTATGGAGGCAAGTTGATCCATATGCCACCAGGAGAAGAACAGCAGTTGACTCAAGATTCCACACAAGAGAGCAACAAGACTTTTATGAGACAGTGCTCATGGATAAGAAGCCAATTGTTGCTGACACCAGATATGTAGACTAGGATTACATCGACAGTGAAGAGCACAGAGACTACTTCCCACATGTGCATGAAAGCTTCACTGCTTGTGGGATTGCAGAGTTCGTTGGTCGAAATTGACCGCTTGGAACGATGAGATGATCATGCGCTTCTATGCCACCGCACACTTCTATCCAGATGGCGAATTGTATGGATGATGAAGGCGTAGATTCCATTCTACCTGTTGAAGAATGGAGAGCATTGCTGAATGCACCAGATCAAGGGATGATGATGTTGATGTGTATGGCATTCAAGAAAAATCACGAGTCAATGAAGAACATGTACAATGAGGTAAAGGAGAAGGATGTAGAGATATGGAAGCTTGGTTCATCTATTATCTTCAGCAGGTCTCCCAACCACCAACACCATTCTCGAGGCATACTTTGATGCCTAAGTCAGAGACCACCGCATGATAAGAGGGTACTCTATCAACATGCTGCACATTCTAGATCGAAGACACCTTTTAAGGTGATGGACCCGATAGTTGAGACTATCAAGAGGACAGCAGCAGACTGTAAGAGGTCGTGTGGGTTTGCTCCGCATATTCAGATGCTCATTAATGCCAAGTTTGGCACGGACACCTACCGCTGGATAGACCCCACTTAACACCGCAGCCCTGAACATGAGGATAACGAGGTTGTGATGACCGAGGATGCTCCCACATCTGTAGAAGGACATGCTAAGTCCGAAGCTGCCAAACAAGCTAAAGCCGAGAAGGAAGCAAGAAGAAGCCCAAGAGCGCTGCGAGAACAACTTCTTGAAGCCACTCGAGAATTGAGCTACGCTTTGGCCAAAGATAGTGCGCCTCGGAGAGCCTTGAGAGGATAGTTGAAGATAAGTTCCATGCTCGACGCAAGTCGATCAAGTGCAGTCACCGTCAACAAGCTTGAGGCGGACATCGAGGAAGCTAAGAGGGAGAAGGCGAGAACTCATGAGAGAGATGGAAGGTGATATGGTCCAGATGACTATGAGCAGCCTGCTCCAAAGGCCCACAAAGCCCAGATCACCGCTATTCCAAAGGTCGCACCCTGTGGCTACTACATCAAGACCTCCTACAGCTCCGTCGGTTCAAAGACCAGCTCCAAGATCCACTCCTCCAGCTCCACAGACTTCAGCAGAAGTTTGCAGATGCAGCTATCTCCACTCCATCGACGCAGACAGAGCCGCCAGCAGAGTCCCGAGTGACGATTAGCTCTATACCTTCGAACTTTTGGTAACTTGTTGCCAAAGGGGAGAAATTGTATAAATCATAGGACTTCGAGAGAGAGAGTGCTCGTTTTTGCTCTTTCGCTTGCGGTTTTCCTTGAGATACTTTTGAGTTCTTTGAGATACTTCGTGTGTTTGATACTACGCTTGCTCTATCTTGATGAGTGCTTGATCATACTGTGCTTAATGTGTGCTTGATGCCTATCATATTCCATTCATATCTTGTATGATCATTTACTCATGTCTTGGTGATTGGGTGCATGCTATTCATTCTTATCATTTTGTGCGCTCCACCAAGATGTATGTGACATGGAAGAGTAACCCATGATCCTAATCGATTGTGCATTTGCATTCAAACGCAAATCTTAAATAATGCACAAATTTAGGGGAGCTCTTGCTTATCACATACTTCTCAAAGCGATTTATGTCATTCATTGATTATATCATTTGTCGAAGTTTGATCTATATGTTGTCATCAATTACCAAAAGGGGAGATTGAAAGTGCAACTAATCCCGGGTGGTTTTGGTAATTAATTACAACATATATATCATTGAACTAATCATTTCTTGAGAATATTTCGAAAGTTCAAGGATATGGGTATGGCAATGACCGATGATGTGGACCCTCAAAATGCTAAGGAAAACATTGGCAAAAGCTCAAGACTCCATTTTTGGTTTAGTGATCCAAGATCACATTGAGTCCATAGGAAAGCCAATACTATTAAAAGGGGTGAGGTTATGATGATGATCCGTTGCTCTAAGTGCTTAGTGATTTATCTCTCAAACTATCGCAATCTTTCATTCCAACATAAACTCATAAGTAATCTCGGTCCCACCGATTCCAAACTCACCACACCGAGATGAACCACCTCACCATATACCCAAACCCTAAGAATCTCGGATTTTCCGATTCCAAACTCGGTCATTCGAAATTGGTGTTGCCAAGCTTCAGAATACAGACTCAAATCGGTGTCACCGAGATGAGAAAGTCGGTCCCACCGAGATTGGCAAACCCTAGACTTTGGAAGAATCGGACTAACCGAGATTGTATTTTCGGTCCCACTGAAAATCCCAACGCTCACAAGATTTGAACTTTCGGTCCCACCGAGTTGTCAACTTCGGTCCGACCGAGATTGGTCAAATGTGTGTAGCGGTTGGATTTTGTGTGGAGGCTATAAATACCCTCCACCTCCTCTTCATTCGTGGAGAGAGCCATCGAAAGAACTACCACTCCTACCTTACATTTCGAGAAGAAAACTACCTACCCTTGTGTTGAGATCAAGTTGCTCCACTCCCACCATATGAAACTTGATTTCTAGCCTTCCCAAGTTGCTTTCCACTCAATCCTTCCTCCACCACAGCCAAATCGGTGAGGAGAGTTGAGTGTTGGGGAGATTATCATTTGAAGCACAAGAGCAAGGAGTTCATCATCACCAACACCATCTATTACCTTTTGGAGGGTGGTGCCTCCTAGATTGGTTAGGTGTCGCTTGGGAGCCTCCGTCATGATGTGGAGTTGAACCAAGGAGTTTGTAAGGGCAAGGAGATCGCCTACTTCGTGAAGATCTACCCCGAGTAAGGCTAGTCCTCCGTGGACGTAGCCATGATGGCATAGACAAGGTTGCTTCTTCGTGGACCCTTCGTGGGTGGAGCCTCCGTGGACTCACAGCAGCCCGCTACCCTCCGTGGGTTGAAGTCTCCATCAACGTGGATTGACGATAGCACCACCTATCGGAACCACGAGAAAAATCTCCGTGTCACCAACTTGCGTTTGCTCTTCTCCACCTCTCATTTACTATACGTGCAATTTACTTTCCGCTGCCACAACTCTAGAATTGCATGTGTAGGGTGATACTTGACTTGGTTGTCATTGTGAACTTGCTAAGAAACTACTCCAATCAAAAGGCAAAATTTTTAAGTTGTCAAGTAGTCTAATCACCCCCCCCTCTAGACATACTTCCGATCCTACAGCTGGCAAGGTCGATAGAAGTATATTGGATATACATTATGTTAATGTGTACTTTACTAGTACTCCTAGTAGCACCAGGGTATTAGATACCGGTTCGGTTGCTAAGTGTTAGTAACTCGAAATAAAAGCTGGGAATAAACAGAGACTAGCTAAAGGTGAGATGACGATATGTGTTGGAAGTGTTTCCAAGCTTGATGTGATCAAGCATCGCATACTCCCTCTACCACCGAGATTGGTGTTAAACCTAAATAATTGTTATTTGGTGTTTGCGTTGAGCGTAGACATGATTGGATTATGTCTATCGCAATGCGGTTATTCATTAAAGAAGAATAATGGTTACTCTGTTTATTTGAATAATACCTTCAACGGTCTTGCACCTAAAGTGAATGGTTTATTTAATCTCGATCGTAGTGGTACACATGTTCATGCCAAAAGATATAAGATAGTAATGATATGGTGCCACCTACTTGTGGCACTGCCATTTGAGTCATATTGGTATAAAACGCATGAAGAAGCTCCATGTTGATGGATCATTGGACTCGCACGTTTTTGAAAAGATTGAGACATGTGAACCATGTATATTGGTATATACACATGAAGAAACTCCATGCAGATGGACCATTTGGACTCACTTGATTTTGAATCACTTGAGACATGCAAATCATACCACATGGGCAAGATGACTGAAAGCCTTGTTTTCAGTAAAATGGAACAAGAAAGCAACTTGTTGGAAGTAATACATTTTGATGTGTACAGTCCAATGAGTGCTGAGGCACGCAGTGGATATCGTTATGTTCTTACTTCACTGATGATTTGAGTAGATACTAAGTATATTTACTTGATGAAACACAAATCTGAATTATTGAAAGGTTCAAGTAATTTCAGAGTGAAGTTGGTGTTGGGGAACGTAGTAATTTCAAAAAAATTCCTACGCACACGCAAGATCATGGTGATGCATAGCAACGAGAGGGGAGAGTGTTGTCTACGTACCCTCGTAGACCGCAGCGGAAGCGCTGATGCAATGTAGAGGAAGTAGTCGACGTCCTCCCGGTCCAACCGATCCAAGCACCGCATTCGGCACCTCCGAAGTTCTTGACACGCGTACAGCTCGATGACGCACCCTCGATCTCCAATCCAAAGAGAGGCTCCGAGGGGAGTTCCACAAGACGACGGCGTGGTGGCGATCTTGATGTTCTCTGTCGCAGGCTTCGCCTAAGCACCGCTACAATATGATCGAGGTGTAATATCGTGGAGGGGGCACCGACACGGCTAAGGAACGATCAATGATCAACTTGTCTGTCCTAGGGTGCCCCCTACCCCCGTATATAAAGGAGGGAGGAGGTGGCCGGCCACAAGGGGGGGGCGCCATGGGGAGGGGGAAACCTACTCCAAGTAGGTTTCCCTCTCTTTTCCTTATCTTACTTGGAGGGGGAAGGAAAGAGTACTAGTATTAGGAAGTAGTACTAGTGGTAGTAATAGGAAGAGGGGGAAGGAGAAAGGAAAGGGGGGGCCGGCCCCCCTCCCCAATTCGGATTGGGCTTGGGGGGCGCGCCCCCCTCCCTTGTTCCTTCTCCCTTCCTCCTACATGGGCCCAATAACGCCCATATACCTCCCGGGGGGTTCCGGTAACCTCCCGTAGCTCCAAACTTCTCCGGAACCTTTCCGGTGTCCAAATATATCCGTCCAATATATCAATCTTTATGTCTCGACCATTTCGAGACTCCTTGTCATGTCCATGATCATATCCGGGACTCCGAACAACCTTCGGTACATCAAAATACATAAACTCATAATATAACTGTCATTGAAACCTTAAGCGTGCAGTGGACCCTACGGTTCGAGAACAATGTAGACATGACCGAGACATGTCTCCAAATAATAACCAATAGCGGACCTGGATGCCCATATTGGTTCCTACATATTCTACTGAAGATCTTTATCGGTCAAACCGCACAACAACATACGTTGTTCCTTTGTCATCGGTATGTTACTTGCCCGAGATTCGATCGTCGGTATCCAATACCTAGTTCAATCTCGTTACCGCAAGTCTCTTTACTCGCTCCGTAATACATCATCTCACAACTAACTCATTAGTTGAAATGCTTGCAAGGCTTAAGTGATGTGTATTACCGAGAGGGCCCAGAGATACCTCTCCGACATTCGGAGTGACAAATCCTAATCTCAAATACGCCAACTCAACAAGTACCTTCGGAGACACCAGAGAGCACCTTTATAATCACCCGCTTACGCCAGACGCTTGGTAGCACACAAAGTGTTCCTCCGTAAACGGAGTTGCATAATCTCATAGTCATAGGAACATGTATAAGTCATGAAGGAAGCAATAGCAACATACTAAACGATCGTGTGCTAAGCTAACGGAATGGGTCATGTCAATCGATCATTCAACTAATGATGTGACCTTGTTAATCAAATAACAACTCCTTATTCATGGTTAGGAAACATAACCATCTTTGATTAACAAGCTAGTCAAGTAGAGGCATACTAGTGACACTGCTTTGTCTATATATTCACACATGTATTATGTTTCCGGTTAATACAATTCTAGCATGAATAATAAACATTTATCATGATATGAGGAAATATATAATAACTTTATTGTTGCCTCTAGGGCATATTTCCTTCAGTCTCCCACTTGCACTAGAGTCAATAATCTAGATTACACAGTAATGATTCTAACACCAATGGAGTCTTGGTGTTGATCATGTTTTGCTCGTGGATGAGGCTTAGTCAACGGGTCTGCAACATTCAGATCCGTATGTATCTTGCAAATCTCTATGTCTCCCACCTGGACTAGATCCCGGATGGAATTGAAGCTTCTCTTGATGTGCTTGGTTCTCTTGTGAAATCTGGATTCCTTCGCTAATGCAATTGCTCCAGTATTGTCACAAAAGATTTTCATTGGACCCGATGCACTAGGTATGACACCTAGATCGGATATGAACTCCTTCATCCAGACTCCTTCATTGGCTGCTTCCGAAGCAGCTATGTATTCCGCTTCACATGTAGATCCCGCCACGACGCTTTGCTTTGAACTGCACTAACCGACAGCCCCACCGCTTAATGTAAACACGTATACGGTTTGCGATTTAGAATCGTCCGGATCGGTGTCAAAGCTTGCATCAACGTAACCATTTACGATGAGCTCTTTGTCACCTCCATATACGAGAAACATATCCTTAGTCCTTTTCGTATTTCAGATGTTCTTGACCGCTGTCCAAAGATCCACTCGGATTACTTTGGTACCTCCCTACTAGACTTATAGCAAGGCACACATCAGTCCGGTACACAAGATTGCATACATGATAGAGCCTATGGCTGAAGCATAGGGAACACTTTTCATTTTCTCTCTATCTTCTGCAGTTGGTCGGGCTTTGAGTCTTACTCAACTTCACACCTTGCAATACAGCAAGAACCCTTTCTTTGCTTGATCCATTTTGAACTTCTTCAAAACTTTGTCAAGGTATGTGCTTTGTGAAAGTCCAATTAAGCGCCTTGATCTATCTCTATAGATCTTAATGCCCAATATGTAAGCAGCTTCACCGAGGTCTTTCATTGAAAAACTTTTATTCAAGTATCCCTTTATGCTATCCAGAATTCTATATCATTTCCAATCAATAATATGTCATCCACATATAATATTAGAAATGCTACAGAGCTCCCACTCACTTTCTTGTAAATACACAGCTTCTCCAAAAGTCTCAGATAAAACCAAATGCTTTGATCACACTATCAAAACGCTTATTCCAACTCGAGAGGCTTGCACCAGTCCATAAATGGAACGTTGGAGCTTGCACACTTTGTTAGCTCCCTTTGGATCGATAAAACCTTCGGTTGCATCATATACAACTCTTCTTCCCAAATCCATTCAGAATGCGCTTTTACATCCATTTGCCAAATTTCATAATCATAAAATGCGGCAATTGCTAACATGATTCGGACAGACTTAAGCATCGCTACGGTGAGAAGGTCTCATCGTAGTCAACCCCTTGAACTTGTCAAAACCTTTTGCAACAAGTCGAGCTTTGTAGACAGAATATTTACCGTCGGCGTCGGTCTTCTTCTTGAAGATCCATTTATTCTCAATTGCTTGCCGTCCATCGGGCAAGTCAACCAAAGTCCATACTTTGTTCTCATACATGGATCCCATCTTAGATTTCATGGCTTCAAGCCATTTTGCGGAATCTGGGCTCACCATCGCTTCTTCATAGTTCATAGGTTCATCATGATCTAGTAGCATGACTTCCAGAATAGGATTACCGTACCACTCTGGTGTGGATCTTACTCTGTTCAACCTACGTGGTTCTGTATTAACTTGATCTGAAGTTCTATGATCATCATCATCAACTTCCTCATTAGTTGGTTTTGACATCACAGAAACCGGTTCCTGTGATGCATTATTTTCCAACAAGGGAGTAGGTACTGTTATTGTCGTGGATTTGTCACGGCAGATGTCCTAGCGTAAGGACTTAGTCGTGGAGCCATCGCTACGGGTTTACTTGCAGGGGTTAAAGCGGACGCAAAGACACAAGAGTTTATACTAGTTCGGCCCCTTCGATGAAGGTAAAGCCTACGTCTAGTTGTGATGGAATTGATGTAGTCTCGATGGCTAGGGAGCAAACAAGCTTCGCCTAGGCTCGAGTTGTGGTTGTCTCCCCCTGAACCGCCGCCGGGTCGTCCCTTATATACACGTGTGACGCCTGTCGGTTTGCGAGTCCCAACCGTTCATACTCGTATCCCGGTTGGTATCTCTCTATTCTAACTTACAATACAAGTTATACATCAAGCGGTTTACGGCTACAAGTTCTAAACCAACTACGTGCCTTGGGCCTTTCCATGATTACACCACTAGCGGAGCTAACTCGCCCAAGCTTGGCGGTTTACACCTAGCGGTAATATCCCCAACATTAGGCCCCAGTTGATTTGAACTGGTTCATGTCAATCCTTCACGTAACCCGCGTCTTGGACATCTTCTTTGTTTAATAAACCGCCACGCCATTATTGCTTCGATCATCGTAAACCGCATGACATCATTGCTTCGTCATCAGTAAACCGCATGACGTCATCTTGAAGTTTATCCTTTGTAACGCCTTCCTTAACGATACCCCGGATTTACGCGCTTGACCTAGCTTTTATCGCTTTATAAATAGGACCAAGGGTCATTCTGCTTTCTCCTTCGCCTTCTCTTCTTCTTCCTCGCGCCGCTGCTTTTGAGCTCCGCCGTCGTCATCAACTTCGCTTCGTCCTAGGCACTGATCAACCTGTCGGACCAGAATCTCGCGGCCTTTCTCCGCATCTCCTCCGCTTCCGTAAGCTTCTTGCCTTTCTTCACTGTTTCTCATTTTAGATCTGCTTCTAGGGTTCGAGCTTCATACCGTGTTCTTCGTATGTTTTAATCTTTCTAGCCTTGAGTCGTGCTATGAATCCTGCTCTGCACTAAACGATTTACTCCTGCAGATTCGCTGCACCTTCTCATCTTAATCCCATAGATCTTCTCGCATATATACATACACCTTATAGTGCACTTCCTGCTTCTTCTTTACTTCCGACGCATTTCGCTTTTCTCGAAACCCGTGTTTGATCCGTAGTAAACATGAAATTTTGTGAAACCTGTTTCTGTCCATGACTTCAATTACCCTCGAAGCCAAGATTAGGCGGTTTAACTCACCATAGTAAAAAGTTGCTAAATCGGCATCGGTACACCATTAGTCCCCTTGTTGAACCGCCAGATCGTATCTGAAATCATCTGATAACGCCCTGATTCATAGGAACCGCCTCCGGTTTATCATAACTTTAGATCAATCACTCTGTAATTATCCCTTCCTTAAACCGGATCCTTCTCCTTGTAGATCTTATGATGGCCAAACAGGTGTACGAATGCAACTGGGTTCCTTCCCGCATCTCCGAGACACAGTTGAAAGAACTGGTATCGATTGGTACTTTAGATGATCAAGACACAATCCATTGGAGGGTTCCTGGAGAGGAATGTCCTCCCACACCTCAGGAAGGAGAAGTTGTAGTTTTCATGATCACCGCCCGGGTTTCAAACCGCCTGGTCAAAGTTTTACTGAGGACGTGATGGCCAATTTTCAACTCCGTCCCCAAGATATCGCCCCAACTCGTTACCAACCTTGTGCCACTTTCAAGTGCTGTCCAAGCATATCTGCAAGAGCAGCCTTCGTTGAACTGTTCAGGATCTCTTCCATCTAAACCGCCGACCGACCACCGACGGCCCCAATACGTAATTGGGCGGTATGGCTATCCGTAAGAGGAAGGAGATCACTTATCCCCACGCCAAACTCCACACTCATCCCAAAGAGTGGAACGCGACTTGGTTCTATCAAGCAAAGACACTTCCCAAGGTGAAAATCCTTTACCCGGCTTTCGTCCGGAGCGGCTAAGCAACACTCATCCTTTCCGCAACGATTGATCGCCAAAGAAAGAAGCAAATATGCCCCACAACTATCCAAGCTTCGCCTTCATGGCCAACGGTTTGACTGGATCGATCCGCACGCTGTTGGTTATCTTGGGGCATATTGCCTTGGAGCCGCGTTCGGTTTGATGTGCCAAGATACCGCAGCATCGATGACCCACTCGACACACCAAACTGAACTGCTCAAGATGAAGTTACGGATTCAAGAAGGAGAATGCTGAATGAACCGGAGCACCTCTCGCGCTCAAACCGCTTAGCTCCATCGCACTATCAACGCACCACCTGCGGTACGTCTCTGATCGTGTCATTATAAAAACCCGTTGTTATTTTCATATGTCCAACTCTCAATTATTTCTTATCCAGTATGATAATCCGCTTTGGAGCAAAAACTCTCTCGTGACAAAGCGGATAAAACTGGGCGCCGCCCGCCCAAAACAAAAGTTGTCAAGAAATCCGCCCACAAGAGGAAGACTACTGCTTCGTCGATCCGCCATTGATGATGATGTGGGTAATCCGAACTTGATTCTCTTGGCTTGTTTTTACACGCCTTATTGATGACGATGCTTGTCGATGACGCCAAGGCAACAACGCAGGATTTGCCGAGGTAACCATTCTCTCTTCCGATTCAACAAATTTGCCTTCACTAAAACTTCGCCGGCAAACCGGAAAGTTAACTTTTCTCACCCTCTTGCTTACTTGGATCCCAAACTCTTTATGAAGACACAAAGAACATGAAGCTCGTCGCACAACCCAAGACAAATGGACGTAGTTACCTCTGCGGTTTACCAAACAGCCCGCTCGAAAGCCGCACCGAGGTTTCCAACCTTTTATTGCCTTAAATTCCAAAGCGGTTTGTTCCACAACCTCTTAATCCGTCCGACTCCGATTATCGGTCACCTCCCATTCATCCTCTGGCGAATCGTCACCACTCAGCTACCTCCGTTGAAGATAGCCGCTGGGTAAGTCCATACAGCATACGCTTTTCGATTTTCTCAGAATGTATATGCCTTGTTCCTGAATCTTTGTTTCTTCAGACCAAACCGAAACCCAAAGAAGAAGGCTCGTTTGGACAAAACAGTTGAAGAGGCTGCCGCTTGCATCATGAGCGGCGCCAGATCTCAAAACGCTGCCTCGAGGATATTCCAAATGACCTCCGATTCAAGAGGAGGTTATTCCGAAGAAATACCGTCAACCCTTCAATCTTCGCCGATCCTCCCGCTAGCACTGTCCGGTTTGAAAAGCCTCGCAGCCCTCTGAGTAGCAGCCGTGCCGACGCGATCCGTCGAGTCGAAAGATGATGACGCTGTGATTACGGCATGGGCCGCTCTCAACCGGGAATGCTGCCACCTTAACCCGCATACCGTGAAGGAAGATTCTTCAACTTTGAACAAGGGAAAGTGGGCTGCCGAGCTGGAAGCATATGCCGCTTAAGCGCCCAAGATCTTCATTCGGATACCGAACCGCTTTATAGTAGCCGTGATTATGAAGTCGGCTTGGTGAAACTAATGAGAGACAAGTTTGAGGTAACACTCCTTTCCTTATTATCGAGACAAGAGTCCTTGTAGCCCCAACGGCCGGTTTGTAATCTTGGATCAAATCGACTTGATAATTTTCTTTGATAGACTTTGCAAACTTCCCTCATAGCCACCGGTTTAACGATGCATACTTAAACCGGTGCTCCAAAAACTTCCTGCCAACACTTTAATAGAATCAAACAAATCATTAGCCCCCAAGTGCCGAGTTGAATACTCAGATTCAACTTGGGACTTTGCCATGTATTAGCAGAGAAAGATTGAAGATACATTAGCCCCCAAGTGTCAAGCGATAACTGTGTTGTATGGTTGAGACTTTAACTTGAATTGTTGATCGATCATGCTATCAATGCGCAGGCTGAGGTGAAGATCAAGGATGATCGGATTGCCGATTTACAAAGCGGTTTTGAAAACCCAGCAGTCGAGACGGACAAAGCCAAGAAGGAGCTAACCAAGACTTTGACTGCTCATCAACAGCGAAGGAAAACATGAAGAAGGAACAGACGGTCAGGGCCACGAAAAGGCTAACTTGCTCAAACGGGCGTAAAATGCTGAACCTGCCCTTAAACCGTGGTGGATGATCCGACACCGTGAAGCGGCAAGTGCATTCTATGACGGCAGCCATCTTCGTAAGTTCCACGTGAATAAGTGTAATATGCTTTTCCTGCTGCACCATTATTCCGGTTTAAAACTATCCTGTTATCGTATGCGAGCACACGCTGGGCACTTGGGCAATGACGCGTGCGGAAGAAATCAAGGCTGTCTACACTTTAGTGGAGCGATTATATACCGGAGCCCAAATAAGATGATTACCACAATGTCACATAACAATCCAGCGTCGTCCACGATCCAAGATACCTCGAACCGCTATCCATCCTTCCTTCCCGGATTGAAGAGGTGAAGAAATCTGCTGCACGAACCGGAGCCATCAACGCCTTGATCCGAGCCAAAGCCTGGGTGCCGGATTTTGATCCTGTGGAAGCAGCTCAAGGCTATCCCAAAGGTGAAGGAAGACGGCTCGGACTTCAGTGAAGAGGACTTGCGGGCGATAAACCGGGCTGTACGCCCGCTGGCTTGTCAATTGGCCGAAGAAGCCGATTTGGAGCACTATCAAGCCCAATATAATGATCAGAACAACCGTGTGTCCGCCCCAACCTTCGAACCGGAAAACTTGATCCCTCCAATCCGTAAGCATACTTACGCACCCGACATTGAACCGTCATCGTTGATTCACGAAGAGGCTGTCTTCCAAGCGCTAATGGGAATCGATCGACTCTCGTGGATTTCAAATGATGGGTAGAGACGAAGATGCTGAAGCGGCGGAGGATGAAGAACAGTCGTGAACCGTTAGCCGGTTTAAAAAACAATGATCTCATTTGGGCACTGTGTTGCCTTGTAATAGCCGTAGTCAAAACTTGCTGCCTGGGTATGCCTTCGTGCATCGAGGAAACTTTTGTTTGATTCATACTCCCTGCAACCAAAAAATTGAACCTCGGCGGCGGTGACACCGCCAGCCGGTTTATGGCATCCAATATATTTTGTGTATCGAAAAATCAATTAGTATGCGATACAAATACCTGCCGTATCTGGGCATGAGGCTGGCATAACCAATCTTGAAGCGGAGGTCTTTAAAAAACCATGACCATCTGGGGAGACAATAACTCCCACATAGGCGTGCTGAAACAGCATAAGCCCCCGTGCTACTCCATAAAGATGAACCGGAAGAAGGTAAACCGGGCAGATAAAAACTTCGGTGTAATACCAAACCGTGTCCTGTCAGTTTATTACTGACAGCTAAACCGGATAAAAAAATATTCATCGGGTTGAAAACGCAACAAAAATCGAATACCAAATATGGCAACAAAGGCAATAACTCTTTGCAATAGTAAAGCTTCATGGAGCTGGTCAGATGGCATTACCATGGTCAGACGCAACCAAGCCCCCCGAAGGCGTAGCGATGGTGCTAGTCAGCCAGGTCCCCAAAGACTCTTGGCGAGTACGCCGCCAAGTGGCATGACATTGGTTCGGGTTCCACCAAGCCTCCAAATGACGCCGGCCCTATTGGCCGACCAAGAGGCGGATCGGGTTCAGACGTGACCGTGTCCCCAATGATCTGGTGGCTTTCGCCTATCAAGAGGTGTTGCGTTGGTTCGACACCACCAAGCCCCAAGTGATAAATATAATCTGTCAAGGGGTAAACCGAGGCCGCTTTAAAAATGTAAGCACTCCATGTAACCACACATGAAAAGAAAGACAGAGACCCCGCTTTATCTGAGGCCCTGATTTTTATTATATCGAAGATAATATATACATTGTCATGTTATGTACATAAACTGAGCCAATGACTCAAGTGTAGTAAGGTCGAAGATGAGCTATATTCCACGGCCTATTGGTCTCCTCCTCCGATGTACGTGAGTCTTTACGCCTCGAATATCAACCAGATAGTAGGAACCGCTAGTAGATTCTGTCGACCACAAAGGGTCCTTCCCAAAGCGGGATAACTTGTGCATATCTGTTCGGTCTTGGATGAGACGGCACCAAATCTCCTTCCCGAAAGCTCTCGTCTTAATCCGCGGCTGTGATAACGACGAAGATCTTGCTTTGTAAATCGCCGAACGAGCGGCTGCCATATCACGCCTCATCCAATAGATCCAAAGCGCCCCGTCGTGCCACCTCGTTGTCCGCTTCAACATAAGCCGCTACATCGGGCGAATCGTGCCCTAATATCATTTGGAGAACCGCTTCGCCCATAAACCATGAAGAAAGGTGTGTAGCCGAGAGACCGGTTTGGCGTAGTATTGATACTCCATAGTACCGATGGGAGCTCTTCAACCCAAAGACCGGTGTTCTCTCGTAATGGAACCGAAGTCGCGGTTTGATGCCTCGCAAGATTTCTGATTAGCACGCTACGCCCGCCCGTTGGGTCGGGTGGCTATCGCGATACGCTGCCGGATATGCTCACGCTCACGAAATTCTTTCATAGCTCCCTTGGACAGATTAGTGCCATTGTCGAGAATGACACTATGCGGAAAACCAAACCGAAAATCACCTTTTGATGAATCGCACCGCCGCGCGCATCACACTTATGATGTGTTCCGCTTCAACCCACTTGGTGAACTTGTCCACTGCCACCAACAGGTGGGTCTTCTTATCTTTAGATCGCTTAAAAGGCCCAACCATGTCCAGCCCCCAGGTCGCAAACGGCCACGTTATTGGGATCATCCGCAATTCATGTGCCGGTACATGAGCATGCCTCGAGAATTTCGACATCCATCGCACCGTTTGACCAAGTCCTCCGTGATCGGCATGAGCAGTTAACCAAGAAAACCCATGACGGAATGCCTTCGCCACTGTGGACTTGAACCGGCGTGATGCCCGCAATCCCCTTCATGGATTTCTCTTAAAATTTCACAGCCTTCCTCAGGGGAAACACAGCGTTGAAACGCCCCTGAAACACTGCAATGATGCAACTCACCATTAATAATCATCATAGATTTGGAGCGCCAGATTATCTGTCTGGCCAGAACCTCATCGTCTGGCAACTCTCCTCGAGTCATATACGCAAGGTAAGGAACCGTCCAATCCGGAATAGCATGTAATGCCGCCACCAATCGAGCCTCCGGATCGAATTGCCAAATCCGCTTCACCAAGGAGCTGAATCGACGGGTTATGCAAGACGTCCAAAAGACATTAGGCGGGACCGGTTTACGCCGAGAACCCAAACGGCTTAAAGCGTCGCCGCCGTTCTTCTTCCGCGATCCACATGATCCACTTGATAGCCCTTGAAGCAACCTGCAATATTATCCACTTCTCGACGATATGCGGCCATGAGGGGTCCTTAGAATCCCAAGTGCCGATACTTGCCGAGCCACCGTGTCCGAGTCACCAAGCACTTAACCCGCTTAAATTCATCTCCTTAGCCATCCGGAGCCCATGGAGCAAGGCTTCGTACTCAGCTGCATTATTAGTACAAGGGAACATCGACGGAGAACGAATAAAACTTATCACCTCGTGGGGAAGTTAAAACGACTCCACCCCGAGCCTTCCAATTGTCCGGATCCGTCAAATGAATAGTCCAAGATGTGTGATCCGGCTTCTCCTCCGGTGCTTGTAACTCTGTCCACCATTAATGAAATCAACAAGGGCTTGTGACTTTACCGCCGTCTGCTGTATATATTTTAGCCCATGCGCCCAAGCTCAATGGCCCATTTTGCAATCCGCCGATCGCCTCCGGTTTTGTATGATATCACCCAAAGGAGCTGAACTAACCATCGTAATAGAATGCCCTTGAAATATTGCTTCAGCTTTCACCGCCATAAAACGCCATAGACTAGCTTCGCCAATGCGGATATCTCGCTTGACTCAATAAGCACCTCGCGATATAATAAACCGCCGTTGAACCGATATTCTTTGCTCGCCTCCTGCGTTCTACCACAATGGCTACGCCATCGCCGAGCATTGGCTGCCACATATAACAACAGCGTTCCTTGTCGACCGAAGCCGCAAGAACAAAGCGGGTTGGCCAATTGCCACTTTAAATCCTCAAAGGCTTCATCGGCACTGGACTCGAGCACAAAATTATCCGCCTTCCTCAACATCTCGGTATAAGGATAGCCTTCTCCGAGGCGGCCGATAAACCGCTCAACGCAGCAATCCGCCCGCCAGCGTTGAACATCGTTGATACACTTCGGTTTAGCCAAGGAGGTGATGGCTTTAATTTTCTCCGGATTAGCCTCGATCCTCTCATTAGACACCAGAACCCCAATAACTTGCCACCGGAACACCAAAAACGCACTTGGCCGGATTAAGCATCATCTTATAAATCGCAAAGTTGTCGAAGGTCTCCTTCAAATCTTCCACCAGTGTCTCCTTTTGCCTTGATTTCACCACAATGTCATCTACATAAGCATGCACATTGCGACCAATCTCGCGTGCAAGCAATTACGCACACACCGCCGATAAGTAGCTCGGGCACTCTTGAGCCCAAAAGGCATAGATACATAGCGTAAGGCTCCAAAGGGAGTTATAAACGCCGTCTTCTCCTGGTCCTTAACCGCCATTTTGATCGATGATACCCGAATATGCGCCCAAAAACTTAAGCGCCACATCCTGCCGTGGCATCAATAATCTGATCGATGCGGGGAGAGCAAAGGATCTGCGGCAAGCCTTGTTGAGATCTGTAGTCCACACACATACGCCAGTGCCGTTTTCTTAAGGACCAGCACCGGATTAGCAAGCCACCCGGATGAAACACCTCAATGATAAAACCAGCCGCCGTAAGCCTCGCTACTTCTTCCCAATGGCCTTGCGCTTTTCTTCATTAAACCGCGAAGAAACTGTTTCACGGTTTATACTTAGGATCCACATTAAGTGTGTGCTCGGCGAGTTCCTCGGTACACCCGCATGTCGATGGCTTCCATGCAAAGATGTCCCGGTTCTCACGGATGAACTCGATGAGCGTGCCTTCCTATTTGGGATCGAGGTTGGCACTGACAGTGAACTGTTTGGACGAATCGCCTGGCACAAAGTCAACAAGCTTGGTCTCAGCTGCCGATTTAAACTTCAGATCCGATTCATGCTCTGTAGTGGGTTTCTTCAAAGGGTCATATCTGCGGATCAACATTGTCCTTATAAAAGTTTAACTCCTCCGTGGCACAGACCGCCTCTGATAAGCTGCATCTCCTTCCTCACATTCCAAAGCGACTCGGCGGCTTCCATGTACCGTTATCATTCCTTTGTAACCCGCATTTTGAGCTGCAAGTAAATATAACAAGGTCGTGCCATGAACTTAGCATAAGCTGGCCGTCCAAACAAGGCATGATATGGACTCGGATTTTCACCACTTCAAAAGTTAGCTTTTCGACCGAATCATGCTCATCTCCAAAGGCCACATCCGTGGCTATCTTACCAATAGTATAAGCAGATTTGCTCGGTACTACACCATGGAACACCGTATTGACGATGCGAGATCTTTATCTGTGAGACCCATGCGACGGAAGGTGTCATAATACAATATATTGATACTGCTTCCTCCATCCATAAGTACCTTAGTAAACTTATAGCCCCCAACCTGGGGATCAACCACTAAAGCCACCGACCGGATTATCAACCCGGGGATGGTCCTCTCTCCCATACGATAGGCTGCTCGACCAGCGCAAATACCGCGGCAAAGCCGGTTCAACAGAGTTTATCGCCTGCTTGTGAAGCTTCCGATCCCGCTTGTCCAAACTGGTTGTGAAAACATGATATCGCCCGCCATTCAACCGCTTTGGTTGGCTCGATAGCTTTATTGCTGCTTTTGCTGCTTTGCCACCTTGATTACTCGATTATTGAGATTGCCTGGTTATGCCCTCAACGAAGTTCCGTCCCGACCCGCCCATGGAAACCGGATCCTGAACCACCACCGACCCTGGTCATATCGGAAAGCATCGAATTTTGAACTCCTGCATAATATAACAATCTTTCCAAAGATGATTCGATGGGGATTCCTTCGCTCCATGCTTGGGACACGGCTGATTCAACAAGTAATTCAAATGGTTTGCACTAGCATTTGGACCCCGATTCGCTTTGCCTCTGCGCGGCCTCTCTCATCTGCGATTAGTGTTAGCTACGAAATCCGGATTACCATCAGCCTTTGCGCTTGCCCCCGCTTCCATGACCCGCCAGCTTGAAATGTCTGCTGCTTGAGTTGCCGTTCTTCTTTCCTTCCTGCTTCATCATCATCTCGCCAGATCCTTGGTACTTTATCAAATCGGCATATTTTACCAAAGCGCCATGAGGGTTCCCATATCATTGCGTAACCGCTTCATACGCCCCAGCTTAAATTTCAAAGGCTCAAACCGCGCTTGCTTTCCAATGTTATGATCGCCGAGTCAGCATTGATCCGGTCCAAAGAGTGCAAAATCTCAGACACACGGCGTACCCAACGGGTTGTTGACTCCCCTTCTTCCTGAACGCAAGCCGCCAGGTCTACTATGGACTTGGGCTGCATACATGTATCCTTGAAGTTCTGGATAAACCGGGCTCGTAACTGACCCCATGAACTGATAGAATTGGGCGGCAAGCTTTTCAACCAAGTACGCGTTGTGCCCTCCATCATCATGGTGAAGTACTTTGCACACGCGGCTTCATCAACATCTAGCATCTCCATGGCCATCTCATAACTCTCAACCCACGCTTCAGGGGATAGATCTGCAGTGTAATTTGGCACCTTGCGCGGGCCGGTGTGTGTTGATCCGCATCATCCTGCGCTGCTAACTCAGCCTCTCTGCGTGCCCGGGCCTGATCCACCACCTCCTGAGCATCACGAACGCCACCTATCTGGTGATTGCCTCGGGCCGCTTCACGGTCCCGCAAGCGTTACCATAGGGCCGGTTCATCCATGCGCCTTTGAATTCCGCTTGGGCGGGCGTAGAGTGAATCCGATCGCGGCTGTATGAATACGCCTCCTGCTGGATCAGTGCAGTCCGGAGAAGCTCCTTAACCCAGCGTGTCTCAACCGCTTGTGGGGAATCTCCTTCAACTGGGATCGCCTCCAATCGTGCCGCAGCCGCAACAAGGTTGTCCATAGGGTTGGAGTAATGGCCCGGGGGCGTCTGTACCGGCGGAGGGATCACCGTGTTCTGCTGCGGGGGCTCCATCAGGCGCGGCTGGACCGTCGCTCCCGCTCCTGGTGCCTCAATCCGGTTTACCTCCCTGTGCTGGGGCGGGTTACTGGGTCCGGCTCCGGGGGTCTGAAAGAGGTTTCTAGGGTCAAATCCTGACGGCAGGCGCGATCTGTACTTCCGCCTTAACACCTCCTGCGACGCGCTCTGGTCGAGCATGAGTTTGTAAGCTTGTGCATCTAAAGCGGCCCGCTCTGCAGCCATACGCTCCTTCTCTGCCGCTAGATCCGCTTTAGCTTGCGTGATCTGCTCTCTCACCTTCGCAATTTCTGCGTTATGAGCCTCCTGATCTGCTGGATTGTCCTCTGCCATGAGCGCTGCTAGTGCATCAAACAGATCTGACAGAACTTGAACCGGCGGTCGCACCGCCCCTCGTCCCTCTTTTCCGCTGAACCGGAAAGCATTGCGGCTGCGGTTGAAGAGAGGTTTGCTGCTTATGCATCGCCATGAACACTCCAACCCGGTTTAGCGGCTTGGGGGTCCGAATCATCGCCACCGCTTAACAGCCCTCGATCATATCATCCTCGCAATCGGTACAATGACTCGGTCTCTCCGCTGAAGATTCATCACCGAGTAAACGACGGTCTCGCCACTGCTCTCGAACCGCATCATACTCCCTCCATGGGTGACTCCAACGAAGACATGCTTCACGGCCGATTTAGCCCGGGCTGGTCGCGCGCGCTGAGCCGTCTCGACGAGGTCGGTGCAGATGTACGGCTCAGGTCCAGGCCCTCCGATTTTGCCGATGAAAACGTGTATGCCGCCGAAGGGGACCCGGTATCCATACTCGATTGAATCGGCCTCGGGACCCCATCCAGCGTCGTCGATGTAGATCCGGCCGCGACGACTCTTGGTCATCCGGCCCACAACATAGCCTTCGAGTCCTTTGAGCTTGCCCTCCAAGATCGTCAAACCATCGTGCGATAGCCCCACGGTGGGCGCCAACTGTCGGGATTTGTCACGGCAGATGTCCTAGCGTAAGGACTTAGTCGTGGAGCCATCGCTACGGGTTTACTTGCGGGGTTAAAGCGGACGCAAAGACACAAGAGTTTATACTAGTTCGCCCTTCGATGAAGGTAAAGCCTACGCCTAGTTGTGATGGAATTGATGTAGTCTCGATGGCTAGGAGCAAACAAGCTTCGCCTAGGCTCGAGTTGTGGTTGTCTCCCCGAACCGCCGCCGGTCGCCCCTTATATACACGAAGTGACGCCTGTCGGTTTATGAGTCCCAACCGGTTCATACTGTATCCCGGTTGGTATCTCTCTATTCCTAACTTACAATACAAGTTATACATCAAGCGGTTTACGGCTACAAGTTCTAAACCAACCATGTGCCTTGGGCCTTTCCATGATTACACCACTAGCGGAGCTAACCCGGCCCAAGCTTGGCCGGTTTACACCTAGCGGTAATATCCCCAACAGTTACCTCATCAAGTTCTACTTTCCTCCCACTCACTTCTTTCGAGAGAAACTCCTTCTCTAGAAAGGATCCATTCTTAGCAACTAATGTCTTGCCTTCGGATCTGTGATAGAAGGTGTACCCAATCGCCCCTTTGTGTATCCTATGAAGACACATTCTCGATTTGGGTTCGAGCTTATCAGTTGAAGCTTTTTCACATAAGCATCGCAACCCCAAACTTTAAGAAACGACAACTTTGGTTTCTTGCCAATCCATAGTTCATAAGGTGTCGTCTCAACGGATTTCGACGGTGCCCTATTTAACGTGAATGTGGCTGTCTCTAGAGCATAACCCCAAAACGATAGCGGTAAATCTGTAAGAGACATCATAGACCGCACCATATTAAGTAAAGTACGATTCGACGCTCGGACACACCATTACTGTTGTGGTGTTCCGGTGGCGTGAGTTGTGAAACTATTCCACATTGTTTTAAGTGTAAACCAAACTCGTAACTCAAATATTGTCCTCCACGATCAGATCGTAGAAACTTTATTTTCTTGTTACGATGATTTTCAACTTCACTCTGAAATTCTTTGAACTTTTCAAATGTTTCAGACTTATGCTTCATTAAGTAGATATACCCATATCTGCTTAAATCATCTGTGAAGGTGAGAAAATAACGATATCCGCCACGAGCCTCAATATTCATTGGACCACATACATCTGTATGTATGATTTCCAACAAATCTGTTGCTCTCTCCATAGTACCGGAGGACGGCGTTTTTGTCATCTTGCCCATGAGGCATGGTTCGCAAGTACCAAGTGATTCATAATCAAGTGATTCCAAAAGTCCATCAGTATGGAGTTTCTTCATACGCTTTATACCGATATGACCCAAACGGCAGTGCCACAAATAAGTGGCACTATCATTATCAACTTTGCATCTTTTGGCTTCAACACTATGAATATGTGTATCACTACTATCGAGATTCATCAAAATAGACCACTCTTCAGGGTGCATGACCATAAAAGATATTACTCATATAAATAGAACAACCATTATTCTCGATTTAAATGAATAACCGTCTCGCATCAAACAAGATCCAGATATAATGTTCATGCTCAACGCCGCACCAAATAACAATTATTTAGGTCTAATACTAATCTCAAGGTAGATGTAGAGGTAGCGTGCGATCGCGATCACATCGACTTTGGAACCATTTCCCACGCCGCATTGTCACCTCGCCCTTTGCCGTTGTTCGCTAATCCGTAGTCCCCTGCTTCGAGTTGCAAATATTAGCAATGTAACCAAGATATCAAATACCAAAAGCTACTGCGAGCTCTAGTAAGGTACACATCAATAACATGTATATCACATATACCTTTGTTCACTTTGCCATCCTTCTTATCCGCCAAATACTTGGGGCGTTCCGCTTCCAAAGGACCACCGCTTGCGGTAGAGAAGCACTCGGGCAGTGCTTAGGTCCGGACTTGGGTTTCTTCTCTTGAGCAAAGAACTTGTTTGCTGTTCTTCTTGAAGTTCCTTCTTCTTCCCTTTGCCTTTCTTCTTGAAACTAGTGGTCTTGTTAACCATCAACACTTGATGCTCCTTCTTGATTTCTACCTCCGCAGCCTTTAGCATTGCGAAGAGCTCGGAATCGCCTTATCCATCCCTTGCATATTATAGTTCATCACGAAGCTCTTGTAGCTTGGTGGAAGTGATTGGGAATTTCATCAATGACGCTATCATCCTAAGAGTAACTCCCAGCTTGAATCAAGTGATTACAATACCCGGACATCTTGAGTATGTGCTCACCGACGTAACTATTCTCCTCCATCTTGCAGCTATAGAACTTATTGGAGACTTCATATCTCTCAATCCGGGCATTCTTCTCGAATATCAACTTCAACTCTGAAACATCTCATATGCTCCATGACGCTCAAAACGTCGTTGAAGTCCCGGTTCTAAGCCGTAAAGCATGGCACATTGAACTATTGAGTAGTCATCGACTTTGCTCGCCAGACGTTCTTAACGCCGCTGGTTACATCAGCAGCAGTTCGCACCCAGCGGTGCTTCCAGACGTAATTTTTCTCAGCAAGAATGAGGATAATCCTCAAGTTACGGACCCAGTCCGCGTAGTTGCTACCATCATCTTTCAACTTAGCTTTCTCAAGGAACGCATTAAAATTCAACGAACAACAAAGACGGGCCATCTATCTACAAACAACATAGACAAGCAAGATACTATCAGTACTAAGTTCATGATAAATTTTAAGTTCAATTAATCATATTACTTAAGAACTCCCACTTAGACAGACATCTCTAGTCATCTAAGTGATCACGTGATCCAAATCAACTAAACCATAACCGATCATCACGTGAGATGGAGTAGTTTTCAATGGTGAACATCTTATGTTGATCATATCTACTATATGATTCACGCCGACCTTTCGGTCTCCGTGTTCCGAGGCCATATCTGCATATGCTAGGCTCGTCAAGTATAACTCGAGTATTCTCGTGTGCAAAACTGGCTTGCACCCGTTGTAGATGGACGAGAGCTTATCACACCCGATCATCACGTGGTGTATGGGCACGATTTAATTTGGCAACGGTGCATACTCGGGAGAACACTACTTGATAATTTTAGTGAGAGATCATCTTAAAATGCTACCGTCAATCAAAGCAAGATAAGATGCATAAAAGATAAACATCACATGCAATCAATATAAGTGATATGATATGGCCATCATCTTCTTGTGCTTGTGATCTCCATCTCCAAGCACCATCATGATCACCATCGCCACCGGCGCGACACCTTGATCTCCATCATAGCATCGTTGTCGCTACGCCATCTATTGCTTCTACGACTATCGCTACCGCTTAGTGATAAAGTAAAGCAATTACAGTATGCTTGCATTTCATACAATAAAGCGACAACCATATGGCTCTCCGCCATTGCCGATAACCTCGGTTACAAAACATGATCATCTCATACAATAAAATATAGCATCATGTCTTGGCCATATCACATCACAACATGCCCTGCAAAAACAAGTTAGACGTCCTCTACTTTGTTGTTGCAAGTTTTACGTGGCTGCTACGGGCTTAAGCAAGAACCAATCTCACCTACGCATCAAAACCACAACAATAGTTTGTCAAGTTGATGCTGTTTTAACCTTCGCAAGGACCGGGCGAGCCACACTCGGTTCAACTAAAGTTGGAGAAACCGACACCGCTAGTCACCGTGTGCAAAGCACGGCGGTAAAACCAGTCTCGCGTAAGCGTCGCGTAATGTCGGTCCGGCCGCTTCATCCAACAATACCGCCAACCAAAGTATGACATGCTTTGGTAAGCAAGATGACTTATATCGCCCACAACTCACTTGTGTTCTACTCGTGCATATAACATCAAACCATAAAAACCTGGGCTCGGATGCCATCGTTGGGGAACGTAGTAATTTCAAAAATTTCCTACGCACACGTAAGATCATGGTGATGCATAGCAACGAGAGGGAGAGTGTTGTCTACGCACCCTCGAGACCGCAGCGGAAGCGCTGACGCAATGTAGAGGAAGTAGTCGACATCCTCCCGGTCCAACCGATCCAAGCACCGCATTCGGCACCTCCGAGTTCTTGACACGCGTACAGCTCGATGACGCACCCTCGATCTCCAATCCAAGAGAGGCTCCGAGGGGAGTTCCGTCAAGACGACGGCGCAGGACGATCTTGATGTTCTCTGTCGCAGGCTTCGCCTAAGCACCGCTACAATATGATCGAGGTGTAATATCGTGGAGGGGGCACCGACACGGCTAAGGAACGATCAATGATCAACTTGTCTGTCTAGGGTGCCCCTACCCCGTATATAAAGGAGGGAGGAGGTGGCCGCCACAAGGGGGCGCCATGGGGGGGGAAACCTACTCCAAGTAGGTTTCCTCTCTTTCCTTATCTTACTTGGAGGGGAAGGAAAGAGTACTAGTATTAGGAAGTAGTACTAGTAGTAGTAATAGGAAGAGGGGAAGGAGAAAGGAAGGGGGCCGCCCCCTCCCCAGTCGGATTGGGCTTGGGGCGCGCCTCCCTTGTTCCTTCTCCTTCCTCCTACATGGGCCCAATAACGCCCATATACCTCCGGGGTTCCAGTAACCTCCGTAGCTCCAAACTTCTCCTAACCTTTCCGGTGTCCAAATATATCCGTCCAATATATCAATCTTTATGTCTCGACCATTTCGAGACTCCTCGTCATGTCCGTGATCATATCCGGGACTCCGAACAACCTTCGGTACATCAAAATACATAAACTCATAATATAACCATCATCGAAACCTTAAGCGTGCGGACCCTACGGTTCGAGAACAATGTAGACATGACCGAGACATGTCTCCGGTCAATAACCAATAGCGGGACCTGGATGCCCATATTGGTTCCTACATATTCTACGAAGATCTTTATCGGTCAAACCGCACAACAACATACGTTGTTCCCTTTGTCATCGGTATGTTACTTGCCCGAGATTCGATCGTCGGTATCCAATACCTAGTTCAATCTCGCTATCGCAAGTCTCTTTACTCGCTCCGTAATACATCATCTCACAACTAACTCATTAGTTGAAATGCTTGCAAGGCTTAAGTGATGTGTATTACCGAGAGGGCCCAGAGATACCTCTCCGACATTCGGAGTGACAAATCCTAATCTCGAAATCGCCAACTCAACAAGTACCTTCGAGACACCAGAGAGCACCTTTATAATCACCCAGCTTACGCTGTGACGCTTTGGTAGCACACAAAGTGTTCCTCCGTAAACGGAGTTGCATAATCTCATAGTCATAGGAACATGTATAAGTCATGAAGGAAGCAATAGCAACATACTAAACGATCGTGTGCTAAGCTAACGGAATGGGTCATGTCAATCAGATCATTCAACTAATGATGTGACCTTGTTAATCAAATAGCAACTCCTTGTTCATGGTTAGGAAACAGAACCATCTTTGATTAACAAGCTAGTCAAGTAGAGGCATACTAGTGACACTTTGTTTGTCTATATATTCACACATGTATTATGTTTCCGGTTAATACAATTCTAGCATGAATAATAAACATTTATCATGATATGAGGAAATATATAATAACTTTATTATTGCCTCTAGGGCATATTTCCTTCAGTTGGAGATCGTCGTGATAGGAGGATAAAATGTCTATGATATGATCATAGAGATGAGTATCTGAGTTACGAGTTTGGCATACAATTAAGACATTGTGGAAATTGTTTCACAACCAATACCGCCTGGAACACCATAGTGTGATGGTGTGTCCGAACATCATAACTGCACCCTATTGGATATGGTGCATACCATGATGTCTCTTATCGAATTACCACTATCGTTTATGGGTTAGGCATTAGAGACAACCACATTCACTTTAAATAGGGCACCACGCAATTCCGTTAAGACGACACCGTATGAACTATGGTTTAGAGAAACCTAAGTTGTCGTTTCTTAAAAGTTTGGGGCTGCGACGCTTATGTGAAAAGTTTTAGCCTGATAAGCTCGAACCCAAAGCGGATAAGTGCATCTTCATAGGACACCCAAAACAGTTGGGTATACCTCCTGTCTCAGTTCCGGAAGCAAAAGGGATTGTTTCTACAATCGGGTCCTTTCTCGAGGAAAAGTTTCTCTTGAAAGAAATGAGTGGGAGGATGGTGGAGACTTGATGAGGTTATTGAACCATCACTTCAACTAGTGCGTAGCAGGGCACAGGAAGTTGTTCCTATGGCGCCTACACCAATTGAAGTGGAAGCTAGTGATAGTGATCATGAAACTTCAGATCAAGTCACTACCAAACCTTGTAGGTCGACAAGGATGCCTACTACTTCAGAGTGGTACTTAATCCTGTCTTGGAGGTCATGTTGCTAGTCAACAATGAACCTACGAGCTATGGAGAAGCGATGGTGGGCCCGGATTCCGACGAATGGCTTGAGGCCATAAAATCCGAGAGAGAATCCATGTATGAAAACAAAGTATAGACTTTGGAAGAAATACTCGATGGTCGTAAGGCTGTTGAGTACAGATGGATTCTAAAAGGGAAGACAAACAATGATGGTATGTGTCACCATTAAGAAAGCTCGACTTGTCGCTAAGATGTTTTCCGACAAGTTCAAGGAGTTGACTACGGTGAGACTTTCTCACTCGTAGCGATGCTAAGAGTCTGTTGGAATTGTATTAGCGATTCTCGCATTATTTATGAAATCTTGCGATAGGATGTCAAAACGTTTCCTCGACAATTTTCTTGAGGAAAGGTTGCATGTGATACAACCAGAAGGTTTTTGTCAATCCTAAAAGATGCTAACAAGTATGCAAAGCTCCAGTAGTCCTTCTAAGGAATGGAGTAAGCATCTCGGAGATGGAATATACGCTTTGATGAGATGATCAAAGATTTTGGGTTTATACAAAGTTTATGAGAAACTTGTATTTCCAAAGAAGTGAGTGGGAGCACTATAGCATTTCTGATGAGTATATGTTATTGACATATTGTTGATCGAAAATGATGTAGAATTTCTGGAAAGCATATAGGGTTATTTGAAAGTGTTTTTCAATGGAGAAAACCTGGATTAAGCTACTTGAACATTGAGTATCAAGATCTATAAGGATAGATCAAAATCCCTTGATAGTACTTTCAAATGAGTACGCACCGTGACAAGATTTTGAAGGAGTTCAAAATAGATCGGCAGAGAAGGAGTTCTTGGCTGTGTTATAAGGTGTGAGTATTGAGTAAGACTCAAGACCTGACCACGGCAGAAGAGAGAGAAAGGACGAAGGTCGTCCCCTATGCTTTAGACGTAGGCTCCACAGTATGCTATGCTGTGTATCGCACCTAAAGTGTGCCTTGCCATGAGTCAGTCAAGGGGTACAAGTGTGATCCAGGAATGGATAACAAGACAACGGTCAAACTTAATCTTAGTAACTAGTGGACTAAGGAATTTTCTCAATTATGGAGGTGATAAAAGAGTTCGTCGTAAAGGGTTACGTCGATGCAAACTTTGACACTAATCCGGATGACTCTGAGTAGTAAACCGGAATCGTATAGTAGAACAGTTATTTGGAATAGCTCCAAATAGAGCATGGTAGCTGCATCTAGGAGATGACATAGAGATTTGTAAAGCACACACGGATCTGAAAGATTCAGACCCGTTGACTAATAAACCTCTCTCACAAGCGAGATATGATCAAACACCATGGGTGTTGGATTCAATGCAATCACATAATGATGTGAACTAGATTATTGACTCTAGTGCAAGTGGGAGACTGTTGGAAATATGCCCTAGAGGCAATAATAAAATGGATATTATTATATTTCCTTGTTCATGATAATTGTCTATTGTTCATGCTATAATTGTATTAACTGGAAACCATAATACATGTGTGAATACATAGACCACAACATGTCCCTAGTAAGCCTCTAGTTGACTAGCTCGTTGATCAATAGATGGTTATGGTTTCCTGACCATGGACATTGGATGTCATTGATAACGGGATCACATCATTAGGAGAATGATGTGATGGACAAGACCAAATCCTAAGCATAGCACAAGATCGTGTAGTTCGTTTGCTAAAGCTTTTCTAATGTCAAGTATCATTTCCTTAGACCATGAGATTGTGCAACTCCTGGATACCGTAGGAGTGCTTTGGGTGTACCAAACGTCACAACGAATCGGGTGGCTATAAAGGTGCACTACTGTATCTCCGAAAGTGTCTGCTTGGGTTGGCACGAATCGAGACTGGGATTTGTCACTCCGTGTGACGGAGAGGTATCTCTAGGCCCACTCGGTAGGACATCATCATAATGTGCACAATGTGATCAAAGGAGTTGATCACGGGATGATGTGTTACGGAACGAGTAAAGAGACTTGCCATAACGAGATTGAACAAGGTATCGGTATACCGACGATGGAATCTCGGGCAAGTACTATACTGGTAGACAAAGGGAATTGTATACGGGATTGATTGAATCCTTGAAATCGTGGTTCATCCGATGAGATCATCGTGGAACATGTGGGAGCCAACATGGGTATCCAGATCCCGCTGTTGGTTATTGGCCGGAGAGTTGTCTCGGTCATGTCTGCATGGTTCCCGAACTCGTAGGGTCTACACACTTAAGGTTCGATGACGCTAGGGTTATAGGGAATAGATATACGTGGTTACCGAATGTTGTTAGGAGTCCCGGATGAGATCCCGGACGTCACTAGGAGTTCCAGAATGGTCCAGAGGTAAAGATTGATATATAGGAAGTGAGGATTTGGCCACTGAAAGTGTTCCGGGCATCACCGGTAATGTACCGGGACCACTGGAAGGGTCCGGGGGTCCACCAGGAGGGGCACTAGCCCCAGAGGCTTGCGTGGGCCAATAGTGGGAAGGGACCAGCCCCTAGGTGGGCTGGGGCATCCCCCACCAAGGCCCAAGGCGCCTCAAGAGAAGAAGGGGGCAAACCCTAGGCTGAGATGGGCCTAAGGCCCACCTAGTGGTGCGCCCCCCTCTCTCCCCCCTTGGCCGCCCCCCTAGATGGGATCTAGGGCTGGCCGCCACCCCTAGGGGTGGAAACCTAGGTGGGGGCACAGCCCCTCCCTTCCCCCTATATATAGTGGGGGTTTGGGGCTGCCATACAGATGAGAACATCTCCCTCTTAGCGCAGCCCTACCCCTCTCCCTCCTCGTCTCTTGCGGTGCTTGGCGAAGCCCTGCTGGAGTGCCACGCTCCTCATCCACCACCACGCCATCGTGCTGCTGCTGGACGGAGTATTCCCCAACCTCTCCCTCTCCCCTTGCTGGATCAAGGCACGGGAGACGTCATCGGGCTGCACGTGTGTTGAACGCGGAGGTGCCGTTTTTCGGCGCTTAGATCAGAATCAACCGCGATCTGAATTGCTACGAGTACGACTCCTTCATCCGCGTTCTTGTAACGCTTCCGCATCACGATCTTCAAGGGTATGAAGATGCACTCCCCTCTCTCTCGTTGCTAGTATCTCCTTAGATTGATCTTGGTGATGCGTAGAAAATTTTGAATTTCTGCTACGTTCCCCAACATTTTTCTCCCTGCAGTAGGGTGGCAGCGGTAGTACCGCTTGTAGCATCAAGCGGTAGTACCGCTCCAATACCGCTCTACTACTGCCTCGATTTTGGGTCTTGCACTTTTCGTGTCGGGTTTAGCAGTAGTTGCACGGCAGTAAGGCATGACAGTTCTGCCTATAAGCGGTAGTACCGCCCCGATTGGGTGGTAGTACCGCCTATAAGCGGTAGTACCACTCCGGTCGGGCGGTAGTACCGCCATCTTGCATCATCGCTGCAGACTCGCCTCCGCCTCGCCTCGCTTGGTCCGTGTTCTGCTCCTCCAGCGGTAGTATCGCTGGGGCGAGCGGTAGTACCGCTTATAAGCGGTACTACCGCCCCAAGGTTCATGTTTTGTTGCTCCTTTCCCCTGCTTCTTCCGCCCGAGCAGTAGTACCACTCGTGGAGCAGTAGTACCGCCCGTGTGCGGGCTGAGCACATAACGGTTGGATTTTTCCCTCCTATAAAAGGGGGTCTTCTTCCCCAATGAACCTTATCCCTGGAGCTCGTGTTCTTCCCCCATTGTTGACCTTCTTCGAGCTTGCTAACTCTCAATACCTCCATGGATTCTTGCTAGTTTTTGAGGGAAAAGAGAGAGGAGATCTAGATCCACATTTCCACCAATCACTTTCTCCTCTATGTGAGGGGAACCCCTTGGATCTAGATCTTGGAGTTCTTGGTGTTCTCCTTCTTGTTCTTCCTCTCATCTTCCTCCTAGCATTAGTTGCTTCGGTGGGATATGAGAGAGAAGGAGTTGGGCACTCCGTGTGCCCTTGCCATTGCATTTGGTGCATCGGTTTGAGTTCTCCACGTGATACGTGGAAGTTGCAAGTTGAGAAGCTTATTACTCTTGGATGCTTGGTACCCTTGAGCTTGTTACTCTTGGGTGTTTGGACACCCTAGAGCTTGTTCCTCTTGGGTGCCTTGGCGCCCTAGACGGTTGGTGTTGTTCGGAGCTCAATCATTATGGTGTAAAGCTTCGGGCAAGCGTCGGGGTCTCCAATTAGGTTGTGGAGATCGCCCCGAGCAATTTGACGGGTTCGGTGACCGCCCCAAGGGTTGCCATTTGTACGGGTTTGGTGACCGCCCTCAAGGGCCCCTTAGTGGAATCGCGACATCTTGCATTTTGCGAGGGCGTGAGGAGATTACGGTGGCCCTAGTGGCTTCTTGGGGAGCACTGTGCCTCCACACCGCTCCAAACGGAGATTAGCATCCGCAAGGGTGTGAACTTCGGGATACATCGTCATCTCCGTGTGCCTCGGTTATCTCTTACCCGAGCCCTTTACTTATGCACTTTACTATGTGATAGCCATATTGTTTCTTGTCATATATCTTGCTATCACCTAGTAGTTTATCTTGCTTAGCATAAGTTGTTGGTGCACATAGGTGAGCCTAGTTGTTGTAGGTTTTGTGCTTGACAAATTAACCGCTAGGTTTATTCCGCATTTGTTCAAGCCTAAACCGTAATTTTTTAAAAGCGCCTATTCACCCCCCCCCCCTCTAGGCGACATCCTCGATCTTTCAATTGGTATCATAGCCTCATCTCTCTTTTTAGGGCTTAACCGCCTAGAGAGTAAAGATGTCGACTAGGGGATTAGGATTCTTTGACACTCTTAGTTTCCATGGCACAAATTTTGATGTTTGGGTAATTCGCATGCTTAATCTTTTTAGGGTCATGGACCCAAATTTAGAGCGAATTGTAGATATGGGTTTTTTCTCCTCCAAAGGATCCCCAAAGATTATCTTTAGAGGATGAGAAAAACTCTTATCTCAATGCTCAAGCTTCTAATGTGCTTTTCGATGCTCTGAGCAATGTAGTTATGTTTCAACTCATGCCGTTCCGGGATGCTCATGAGTTGTGGACGTAGCTTCAAGATAAATATGGTGTGCCCAAGATTTGTAGGGATGATTGTTCTCCCTCCTCCTCCGGCCGTATAGTCTTCTAAACTTCTTCTACTTCACCTACATGTGGTTTGCCACAAGGTAATGATATGGTGAGTAGTGTTGGTCATTGCAATGATGATAGTATGCTTATTGTGGATGATTCTTCATCACTATATTATTGCAATGCTCCTTCTTTGGGCTTTAACACTTCGAGCACTCCAAATGTTTCACATGCTTGTGTTGATAGTCCTTGCATATCATGTAGAAATTGCTTGACTAAATCTCATGATGATATGCTTGCTATATCTTCTTGCCATGATAAAAATGCATGTATTTCCTCGAGTTGTTGTGCTAACAATGTAGAGGAAACCCAACACTCCATGGAACAAGATGTGGTCTTGAATGGTGCTTCAAGGGATCCTACATCATCATCTGTTGCTTTTTGCCTTATGGCCAAGGCTTCAAAGGTATCTTCCACTTTGTACCCCAATATGTCTCTTGATGATGATGTTGATGCCAATGATGATGAGGATAATGATGAAGAGAATGATAATGTTGCCTCCTTAAAAGCTAAGGGGGAAATGATTTTTAAAGCTAAAATAAAATTGCTCGTTCCAGCTTCATGGAAATAATGTCCATTGCCATTGATGGCAAGAAATACATTGAGGAGTTGGAATCTCATCTAGAGGAGCATGAGGTCACCATTGAGAAAATGGAAGCTCATGAGCGTGATTATGCGAATGAGATCGCGGAGCTATCTCAAGCTCTTGAACATGAACAAACCACCTCCGAATCTCTTGAGGAGACTTTTGCTCTAGAATTATCTAGAGTGAGGGAATCTCATGATAGAGCTCTTGAGGTGGCCAATGATTTCAAAACTAAAAATGCTAAGCTTGAAGTTTCTCATGCTAGACTCCTTGAGGATTTTGAGCACCTCGAAAATGGCTCAAGGGTCATCAAGGGAGAGATCATCAAACTCACCGAGTCTCATGCCCAACTTGAAGCTTCTAATGTAAAAGAGCTTGCCAAGTTACCATCTCCTATCGTTGTAAATGATGATGCTTGTGCTACTAACTCTATTACTTGTGAAGCATCCATTTTGAAGGAGAATGTTGAGCTACGGGCTCAACTTGAGGTGCTATCTAGCAATTATGGGAAATTGGAAGAAAGTCATGAAAAGGTCTCAAGCTCTCATGATGATCTTCTAGTATCCCATAATGTGCTAAAGATAGCTCATGAGGCCATGATTGTTAAGGTAACATCTAGTGAGCCTCATGTGGATACTAGCACTATTTCTAGTCAAAATAGTATATTGCCATGTGCTAGTCCTTGTAATTCATCTACTCACAATGTTGGTACATCTTGTGATGAATTGCTTTCCTTGCCTTGTTGCTCTAACGATGAAGCTTATACTTCCTCTAGTACTTGTGTTGAGACTAACCATGTAGAGGAAATCAAAGAGCTCAAGGCCCAAGTCACTTCTTTGATGAAAGACTTGGAAAAGTGTCATATGAAGGGAAGGCCACACTCAACAATATCTTGAGTGTGTAGAAATCCCCCAATGACAAAGGTGGACTTGGATTCAACTCCCATAAGAAGAAGAAGTCCAAGAGAATCAAGAAGAAGGGCCAAGAACAAGTCAAGAATTCAGCCAAGATTATTTGCTTCAAGTGCAAAATTGAAGGGCATCATGTTAGATCTTGCCCATTGAAGAAGAAGGCCGTTAGTGACAAGCAACAAGGGAAGAGGCCACAAGTTCAATCTCATGCTCAACCTCAAGTTGAAGAAAGGCCACTTCCCAAGAAGACTCAAGATAATGCTTCTCTTGTGGAAAAATCAAGTGAGAAGAAAGTGAAGAGTAGATGTTGCTACTTATGTCGTGAGAAAGGTCACGTCCCTTCTTCATGCACTAGTGGTAACTTATCCAACCCAATTATTATTGATGATATCTATTCTCTTGGGAAGGATAAGGTTGGCAATGTGTTTGCCAAGTTTGTTGGTACTCAAAATGGTGTCAAGAAAAGAACCATTTGGGTAGCCAAGCTGAAATGATCTAGATGACGACTAGAGGGGGGTGAATAGGAGTTTTAAAACTTTTGAGGATTTGGCTTTATCCTAATGCGGAATTAAACTAACGAATACTTTTCAAGCACAAATCATAAATATGCTAGGCTCAATTAAGTGCACCAACAACCTATGCTAAACAAGATAGGCAATTAAGCAAACTAGCAAGCACAAACTATATCACAAGATATGGAAATGAAGGAACAACAAAGCAATTCAACTAGCACAAGATATATCAATATGGGCAAGTGTGAATTGCAGACAGTAAAGGGTGTGGGTATGAGATAACCACAAGTGAGTCGGGGACGTGGATTTACCCCGAAGTTCACACTCGTGAGAGTGCTAATCTCCATTAGAGCGGTGCCATAGCCAAAGCTCCGGGGCGTCACCAAGTGACTCACCGTATTCTCCCTTTCGAGTCACCCCCAACGGATGAGCCTCGGTTCACTCGGGGTTGGTCTTGAAGGCGACCACCACACCTTTACAAACCTCTCCAGAGCACAACACAACCATGGAAGCTTCCGGAGGAACTTGACCACCTAGGCCACTTGAACACCCTTCCTCGGAGCACACCACAAAAGGAAGCTTCCGGGGGAACCTTGGCCACATAGGCCTCTTCACAATCTTCTCAATATATCACCAAACCGTCTTGGAGGCGAAGCCTCCAAGAGTAATAAACTCACGGGCTCTCACATGAACAAATCGATGCGGGGAGCTCAAACCAATGCAACAAATGCAATGCAAGGTCAAGCAACAAATGCTCAACTCACTCTCTCAATCTCATAAGATGCAACTCAAGAAAGTGGGAGATTGAAGAGAGGGGATACAATGGAGGAAATCAACAAATGACTCCAAGATCCATCCACAAATCCCTCTTCACTTAGAAGGGAGATAGGGGTTTGGGAGAGGTGGTAAGAGGCTCAAAATGATGTTTAGAATGTGAATGAACAACCCCCAAAGCGGTGGGGAGGAAGGGCTCTTTTATAGCCAGCTGTTGGGGCTCCAACGGACACTTCCTGGACACCCCGTGCCCACGGGGTCCCGTGCGCATGGTACAAGCCCGTATGCACGGGGCCCCGTGCCCACGGGGGTCAAAAAACCCGTGTCCACGGGGTACCCAGAACAGCCTGCAGCAGCCCACTAAAACAGTGATAACTTTGGCATACGGACTCCGAATTCGATGATCTTGGGCTCGTTTTGAAGCTATGGAAAAGCCCAAGGTCCTCAAATAGAGAAACACCCAAGATCAACAATAAATAATGATGCAAGTAATGCAAAGGTTTGAGCTCTCTACATGCGACATGATCAAGCTCCTTGCCCGAGAGTCCCTCTTGATAGTACGGCTATCAAACGTATAATCCGGTCTCCCTCCAAGCACCATGAGATCGGCAAAACTAGGAAAACCTAGCTAAGGTATACCTTTGCCTTGCATATTCAACTTGAGCTTGGTGATGACTCCAATGCTTGTCTCAAGTTGGAATCCCTTTCTTGTCCACAACCACTTGGTGAAGATGCTTGAATTGATTCCTCATATTGCAATGAGGGAAGCCTTAACTTAAGCCCATCTTCACATGAGCATTATCATGATGTGGACCGCAAGCTTCAAAGCATATAACCTCCGGCTTCTCATCTTGCACTTGGACTCCTCGAACCCGATGACCATCACCACTTGATGTCATCCACACATAGGCTACTTGAGATCTTTCCTTTTGATGCAAGATCATGAGAAACACCTAATCCACATAGACATACCAAACACATAGCATGGGTTAGGTAACAAAGAACAATTCACAATTACTTACCATACCACTAGATCACTTGATCTCACGTGGTACAATGTTTGTGCTTTGAGAGTTGACCACTTAGATATAATCTTCGAGCTTCATCTTGGTCAACCAACATCTTTACTCGAAGCTCCATCTTGGTTTCTTGAAAGTCACAATGAACTCTTCATTTCCCTTCATTGCTTCAAGACTATATCACCAAAGACTCTTCCATGACCATATCAAGTTCCACTATGAATTTCATCTTGGTCACCACTTGCCCTTCTAAAACTCCATCACAATCTCTTGAGAGGCATAATGAATTCGTCACTCTAGTTGCTTGCATCAAGACTTGATAAACCGAAACCCAACACATGAGCTCACCATGATCTTGTCTTGAGACCATAACTTGAATTCTTCTCTTTGATTATTCTCTCAAGCCCTTGATCCTTCATAATATCTTGAGAGGCACAATGAATTCTTCACTCTAGTTGTTTGCTTCAAGACTTGATCAACCTAAACCCAACACATGAGCTCACCATGATCTTGTCTTGAAACCATAACTTGAATTCTTCTCTTTGATTACTCTCTCAAGCCTTGATCCTCAGAAGCCCAAACATATCAATCTTTGAGATCCTCCAATGCACTCCATCATGAACATAATTAGATTAGGCATTGAAACCAATCTTGATGGCTTCAATAGAAGTACCCGAAGACCAACTTGAAACCTCACTGGATATGGGATCTCGAGAGCCAACACCTAGGCCCCGTGAGCACGGTGTATCCAGAGAGTTGACACTCGACCCCGTGCGCATGGTACAAGCCCGTGTGCACGGGGTATCCAGAGAAGGATACCATGAGGACTTCTTCGGATGCTTTGATGGCAGACTTCACAAAACAACCCAATGCACTTCAAGCATCACTATGGAACATATCTTCATATAAGATTCAATGCACTTGATGCTCCATAGGAATTGTCATTTAATACCAAAGCATAGGGCAAATATATCTTCATATATATGGACTTCATCCTTGATTCCGTCCAATATCCTTGAGGCACTATCTATGGACAAAACCTTCAAATATATCTCACTGAAAACATCAGTCCATAGAGATTGTCATTTAATTACCAAAACCACACTTAGGGGCTACATGCCCTTTCACAAGCCTATTGTGACTAACCTCTTTGGACCCAACTTGGCTGGGGACCACCAAGCTCAAACTTGATCAATAGGTGTTGTTGGAGGGCATTGGAGACTTGACTACATTATGAAGAATTAAGGGGACTTCATCATTCTTATTGTCTTAAGCCAAATCAATTGGATTATCAAGTTTCTATCTTATATCAATATGCCTCCTTGCGGTAACTTGTACTTAAATTGTTTACATTGAAAGTTACTTGCCCCCTTGCATGTTTTGGTTTTGTTCCTTGCATGTGTTTGTATATGTTGTGATTCCAACTTGCTTATCTTGAGCAATCAAGCATGTGTGTGTTGGTTTGCACATCATGTACGTGTGTGTCGTGCGTTGAGCCTTTTGCTTCTTGTTTGTATCCTAGTTGGCTCGTGTGAGAGATTAATGGAACATCCCATTTTGGGGGAGTGATGTGCTTTGTGCACCTCACAATCCTATAAATGTGTGTACATGAGGAATACCATCTAGTATTGGTATTACAAGATTAACTAGTCGTTAGGTAGTATATCTCTCATGAGAAATTCAAATTCTAAATAGTCCATTAATTATCTCTTGTTTGTTTCTCTTATTGCCTCTTGTTAAGTTTTTATTGGTATCACATTATGGGGGAGTAATATGCTAAGTGCATATTACAAGCCTAGAAAATGTGTACATTTGAGATATTGTCACCTAGAATTGATATTGTAAATTATCTTATTCCTAGGTGGCATGTTAGCTCTACAAGTGGCAATTTGCTTGTGTTTGTTGTGAAGATGATGTTGGATATCCTTGTTATCTACCGCCGGGAATTATTTCCAAATACTTCTTGTCTTATGACAATTGGTACTCACTTATGTGTGGTAGAAATTATTGATCATCTTTACATTGGCCTTTGTTTTTATTTGCCTTTTCTCTTGCCAAGGTTTGTGTCAACTCCCTACCACTTGTGGATCTTGTTTATTTCTTGTTCTTGTCTAGTGTTTCCTAGATATAGTGAAAGTGGTGATCCCACCTTGTGCATTTTGTATTCAAATGCAAATCCTATAATGCACAACTCGTGGGGGAGCTATCCTATTTTCTTTAAAACACTCTTCTTGTGATCCTTATCAAGTGTGTGTTGGTGGAAGGCAAGCCGTTTTCTTTTGGTACCTTGTGGCATCATGAAACTTTGTTGAGAGCTTGGTTTGTTTGGAACCATCCTCTCTTTGGGAGTTTGACGTCTTTACTTTAGTGTGTATCAATGGATATCTCATTCCTTGATGTATCTTTAATGATATCTTCCGAGTGATGATTTATCTGTTTGGTATCCTTTTTCACTTGGCATTTCGTTTTCATTTGGTTTCGGTTCTTGAAAGTTTTGAGCATGCTTGTTTAGTTCATGTATGTTATTTGGCATGCTTTCTTTCTTTGACTCAATATATAGGGGAAACTCCATCTAGTCTCAATTTGGATGAGATGTGCATGAAATTCATTTTCTTATCTATATGCATATATTTATGTGGAGTTTGTCCTATGTATTGGTGTTTCTAACTATGTGGTCCCAATGAGTTTGGGTACCGTTTAGTTTGTCTTGTTCTTCTAGGAACATTTGGAGGTGCATTGAATGCTCGGCTCACTCACAAGGAAGGTGTTTCCACCATGTGCTTATTGGAGTCAAGCTAGGATGATCAATGAACTACCATCTACCTTCAATTGGTATCTACTACATCCTTCCAATGGTATCTCGGTAACAAGTATCATCATCTACTTCATGCACACTTTTCTTGCATCAACCTTGCGTAGGTTGTATCATGGCATGTATTCATTCTTTCTTGTGATACTTGTTTACTTTCTCAAAGCATCCCAACAATGATCTCATGTTGCTAGTTGTGATGTCTTGGATGGTTGTGTGGTAGGAATTCATTTACATACAATAAGACCATATCTAGCCATGTGCTATGCTTCCAAGCAAATATCTTATTGGTATATGTACGACTTCCTTTTTGGATATCTTATTCCTTCGTGTTGTAACTATGTCGGGTGTACGTCCTTCTTTGTAGACATATATCATCATGATTTTTTCTACCTAGAACCTTATACATCTGAGAGAAATTACATCTCTAGATGATATCATTTCTTTCACGTCCACCTTGTCTTTCTTATGTTATTTCTTTGGTGGCTCCGTGAAAGCTTTTGCCTTGAGTGCTTGTCCTCTATCGTTGCATCTTGATGCACTCTTGTGTGGTGAAGATTATTTTCCTCTTGCTTATCTTTACGAGGCTTTTGCCACTTAATTTGGTATCCCTCGTCTTGAAATAACCGCTAGGGGAGCATTGTGCCTCCACACCGCTCCAAACGGATATTAGCATCTGCAAGGGTGTGAACTTCGGGATACATCGTCATCTCCGCGTGCCTCGGTTATCTCTTACCCGAGCCCTTTACTTATGCACTTTACTGTGTGATAGCAATATTGTTTCTTGTCATATATCTTGCTATCACCTAGTAGTTTATCTTGCTTAGCATAAGTTGTTGGTGCACATAGGTGAGCCTAGTTGTTGTAGGTTTTGTGTTTGACAAATTAACCGCTAGGTTTATTCCGCATTTGTTCAAGCCTAAACCGTAATTTTTTAAAAGCGCCTATTCACCCCCCCTCTAGGCGACATCCTCGATCTTTCACAAACCAAAGTTTCCGAGAAGAAATACGAGGCTATAAAGATCATGCATAAAAGAGTTCAGCAAAGCTCAAATAATATTCATAGATAGATGTGATCATAAACTCACAATTCATCGGATCCCAACAAACACACCGCAAAAAATTATTAACTACATTAAATAGATCTCCAAGAACATCAAGAAGAACATTGTATTGAAGATAAAAAGAAAGAAGAAGCCATCTAGCTACTACCTACGGACTCGTAGGTATGTGATAAACTACTCACGCATCATCGGAGGGGCAAGGGTGATGATGAAGAACCCCTCCATGATCATTGCCCCCTCCGACAGAGTGCCGAAAATGCCTCTAGATTGGATCTCGTGGTTCTGGAACTTGGGCGGTTGAAAAAGTGTTTCGTCGACTCCCCTAGGGTTTTTGGGATTTTAGAGTATTTATAGAGCTGAAGGTCGGTGAAGAAGCTTTCAGTGGGTCCCACTACCCACCAGGGCGTGCTTGGGGCCTCTAGCGCGCCCTGGTGCCTAGTGGGCCCCACGGGCCTCCTCTGGTGCACTTCCTTGGCCTCATGGGTGTCTTCTGGGCAGAAAAAAATCTGCAAAAAAGTTTTGTGTCATTTGGACTCCGTTTGGTATTTATTTTCCGCGAAGTAAAAAATAAGCAAAAAACAACAACTGGCACTGGGCGCTATGTCAATAGGTTAGTCCCCAGAAATGATATAAAGTTGCTAGTAAATGAGTATAAAACATCCAAGAACGATACTTTAATAGCATGGAACAATAAAAAATTATAGATATATTGGAGACGTATCATCTGTCTTATTGTTCCAGTGACTAACTTACATGTACCCATACTTTCATATTGTTGTACTTTGGGTCTTATGCAATAACACTATATAGTACAAAAAGGTGAGTGAAAGGGGCACATCGCACCCGCCACCAGCTTCCGCTTAGGCGACGCCACAGGGTGACGCCCCAACCACTAGTTATACTTCATTTTGTTGTACACATTGTTTGTTTTCATCCACTCTCTGTTCCATTTTACCCCAAGGTAGTCGCCGAAGTGACAAGCATTTGGAGAGCACACAATAACACATTTGAGGAGAAAGAACGAGGAATTTACGGAGAAGAGCCATCCTTTGTGTTAGAAAATTGGGAATAAATAGATATTAGGGAAGTAAAAAGAGCACGTAGTAAAAACTGAAACAGGAGGAAGGAAAGAAATCGGTGGGAGAGAAAATTTCTCGGATCGATCGATGGGTTAGAATGAGGGAACAACGACACACAAACTCCCATTGAACACGTGATTTTTTTGTCGGGTTTTCTCCATCGATTTTTACAGGGATAGAAAAAATCGGTGGAACGTGTGTGTGTGTGTGGGGGGGGGGGGGGTGGGTGGAGGGGGATCTTACAAGATATCGAAGGGAGTCATGAGCAAACGAACGAATGATCTATTAGTCCAACCAAAACGCCCTAGGTGTTCTGGTTGTCCTCAAGAGCCGAAACACCATTTTTTAAGAATTTGACAGTACAATATCATTTTTTCCTGGAAGGAAAAAAACATCGGATTTGATCCTCTGAAGAGGGCATGTCCTATTTGCCGCTCGCTGCGACAACTGTCCGCGTATCGCACAAAGACGAGCCGAGCAACTGGCCGGCCCATCTAGTAGGTTTTGTTCCCTGGTTTCTCCGGTTTCCGGAACCCTCTAGAAGGTTATGGCCCAGTTTTTTTTTCCATTCTTTCTTTACATCTTTTTCAGTTTTCCCTTTTTATGAAGAAAAATCAGAAAAAATGTTTGAAAATTTCATTTTTGTTGAGACAAGTTTGAAAATTTCATAAGAAGTTCGGTTTTGTAAATGCCCAAGAGCAGGAGGACGAGGACACCGTTAGCAAGCCCAACTCGTAACATTGAACCGTCGCCGCTACCCGCTAGATCTCCGTTGAAACCCACCGCACTCCCTCCCCTCCCCCCAGATCCACCCGACCCCATGGCGGATCTCGCCGTAGCGCCGCCGCGCGCGCCCGCCCCGCCGCAGCCGGCGGCGGCGGCGGCGGCCAAGGACCTCTTCGGGGAGACGATCGAGGCGCACCCGCCGTGGTTCAGGCCGGAGGCCTTCCTGCGCGCGGGCTTCGACCCGGACGCCTACGTCGCCGAGCTGCGCTCCTACGTGCCCCTCGAGAGCCTCGCCGCCGAGCTGCGCTCCCACCTCGCCGCCCTCCGCGCCGAGCTCGTCGGCCTCATCAACCGCGACTACGCCGACTTCGTCGGCCTCAGCGCCCGCCTCAAGGGCGTCGACGCCGCCGCCGCCCGCATGCGCGCCCCGCTCGCCGACCTCAGGGACAAGGTCGCCGCCTTCCGCGCCGCCGCCTCCGCCGCGCTCGCCGCCCTCCGCGCGGGCCTCGAGCAGCGCGCCGCTGCGACGCAGGCGCGCGAGCTCCTCGAGCTGCTGCTCGACACCTCCCACGTCGTCTCCAAGGTTTCCGATCTCGGACTCGCTCCCGCTTTGAACAGACTCCAATGTGGCTAATTCGCTGCTCTGTACTTCAGTTTATTTATACCACTGGTGGTGGATCCGACTGCATAACTAGTAGACTATCTCATCTGCCATTCTGGGTTGTCCCTGCATACAGATGCATCATCTCATCCACCTCACTGCAGTTTCAGCGCCTAGTAGTATAAATGATTACATGTCCTTGCATACTTATCATTGGAATTGCGACATATCATGATGCTAGAATAAATGATCGTATGTCATTGCATACTTATCCAATTTTGCAACAAATCATAATGCTAGTATAAATGATCATATATTCATATGTCATTGCGTACTTATCATCAGAACACATTGTAATGCTGAGATTTTTTTTTCTCGGCTATAAAAAAAATCTCCGCCATTGAACCGTTGACCATCAAGAGGGTTTCTATCAATCTGGCCACTAAAGCAAGTCTGATAGTACATGTTTACCAATTTGTACCTGCCAATCGTTTCATTTTTTGGTAGAGATTTTGCCCATTGTGTCTGAAATCTAAATGCCAATGTAGCTAGTTCATTAACACTGCTGGGTCTGACTGCATAAATAAATTACTGACTAAAATTTCACACTTAGTATAAACGGTCACATGCCACTGCATACTTATCGAAATTTGCGGCGTATCATGATGCTGAGATTTTCTTCCAATGAAATAACTCCTCTGCCTTGTCATCCGTTGACCCTCCAGAATTATTTCATCAAAGCAAGTCTGATATGTGTTCACCAAATTGCTTTAGCTCATGTCGTGTTGTTTATGAAACCTAACGGTTTGTTTTGTTCATTCAGGTTGAGAAACTGATCAAGGAATTACCAACAGCACCATCTGATTCATCAGATGTTGAAGATCGTTCAGTTGATAAGGGCTACCCTGGCAATGATACTACGCCACCAAATGTGGAGGCAGGGACAGATGTCAGAGAAACACAAAGCATTCTGTTAGAAAGAATCGCAAGCGAGATGAACCGACTCAAATTTTACATCAGTCACGCACAGGTTTGTGCCAACAGATACTACTGGTCCTTGCCTCCTTGGGCATCTCTAGCTTCTAATATATACTGTAGAATTTTTCTATGGTTTATGCAAGTTGTCGAACAGAACCCTAGGAAAATTACAACGTAAAACGGTTACAGATAGTTCACACGAAAATATTTGGTATGTGTGTCACCATTGAAAGGGCAGTGTACATTGTCATCATAATATGTGTAATGACTTCTTAATAAAGTACGAGAAACATCCAGTTGTATTTCATGGCCATGATTAAGTTCATTCACTTCTTGAAGTTTGTGCTAGAACCTTATCTCAAACTGCCAAAGTACCAACCCAATTTTGTATTGGTAGCACTAATTTTATATCTAACTGGATACATCATATACAGTTTAATGCAACATATATATGATTCTTATTCTGTTACATTATGGCAGTACAGAACCTTCCTTTTATTGAGAACATGGAGAAGAGGGTCCAAGGTGCTACAAAACTACTTGATGGTAGCTTAGAGCGTTGCTTTGTGGTTGGTCTAGAACATCGGGACGCAAAAGTAATATACAACTGCTTGCGCGCTTATGCTGCCATTGACAACACATCTTCAGCTGAAGAGCTTTTCCGTACAACAGTGGTCTCCCCATTGATTCAGAAAATTGTCCCTCAAAACTATGCAAAAGCTGTTTCTGGGGTATCTTCTGATGACCTGGAGGATGACTATGAGCAGATAATGCAATGTGTAGAAAAAGATTGCAAATTTATTTTGGAAATATCTTCATCAGGTAGCTGTAAATTCTGTTACTTCCTATTCTGATGAAGCCTAACCGCTGCATATAGACTTAGATAGATAACATCTTATCGATTTTTGTTTCATTTGCAGCAAACTCTGGACTTCATATTTTTGATTTTCTGGCCAATTCAATACTCAAGGAAGTCCATTCTGCAATCATGAAGGGAAAGCCTGGGGCCTGTTCTCCTGGAAAACCTAAAGAGTTCCTGAGAAACTACAAAGCGAGCTTAAAGTTTCTTGACTTTCTTGAAGGTATGCTAATTATTCTGGCACAAAGTGGTTTGTTTTCTGTGATTTGGTCTGCTAAGTCTACTACAGTACTATGCTTGCCTGCAAAGCCTGCTATTGTATGTTTTTGATTGTGTGTGTGTAATGACAATTAAATTGGTGAAAGGGAAGAAGGTCGTTGCTCAGCTGAGCAAGTAATGTCTCTAGCACCTTGATACGTAATCAAGTGCTAGAATCAGCTAGCAATGGTGTTGGCATTGAAGTTTGTATTGTATCCTTTTACTTGTTGTGTCAGAGAGTTGTAGAGCACAACACATCTCCATTTCTCAGTTCTATGAGGATGATGCTTACAATTATTTGAACTCATGGTTGACCTGTTATTTTTTCTGTAGGCTACTGTCCTTCCAAGTCTGCTGTAACAAAGTTCCGCTCTGAGCCTGCTTACACAGATTTCATGCGACTGTGGCATGTTAGTGTCTACTTTTCACTGAGGTAAGCATAAATATCTCTGTTAATGTTATACACACACTTCAAAACAATGTTTCTCACTTCATTTCTACTGGTTCAACTACACAAGGTTCCAGGAAATTGCTGGTAGTCTTGATGGTGCCCTTACAGCCACAATTAGCCCTGTCGGAGTGAATGAGAACCAAATGAAGCAGAAGCCATTATTGTTGAAGCAAAGTATTAAGCTATTAGAAAGTTTGCAGTCCTGCTGGAGTGATGATGTTCTCGTTTTCTCTCACTCTGATAAATTCCTCCGATTGTCCTTGCAGCTTATTTCAAGGTATAACTGTCACAAATGATTTTTCTTTTCCTTACCTTTCATGATTTATCATCCGGAGGCTGACCTTTAGTTTCCTCCATGTCCTTGCACAATAAGGTATACAACATGGCTTTCTTCTGGTCTGGCTGCGCGTAATGCTTCTGATGGGAGCTTGAGTTCTCCTGCAGATTCTGAGTGGGCACTCTCTGTACCTGTGGAGGATTTCATATATGTATGTCGCATCTACAGAATTATTTGAAGTCTTACCATGTCATTTCAGTGACCAAGACCTAGCACTTCTCAGTACTGAGTGTTATCATCTTAGCTGTGTACACCATGTGTTACTCTTTTGAGTGTATGCTTTCGTTTCAAGTTAATGGTTTATGAAATTAAGTTGACAATAAGGTGATTAGTTGACTCCATGCTAAAGATTTAGTGCTTAAGTCAGGGTGAAGTTGACTGGCTGACTACTTGTACTTTAGCTTTACAAGCATCATACATGGCGGGGTTCATATTGACAACTACGAGGCAATAAAAGGGCAAGGTGCAGCTTTCCTGTTGTCCTGGCCCGTCCTTCTGTAGTCCTTGCTGCATTCTGAATATGCTATAAAACAATGTTGCGCAGACCATGTAGCAGTTTGTAGGCTTGACAGACTTTTTTTCCATTGGATTAAAGGGTTATGATAATTTAATGTGCAGGTAATGCATGATGTAAATGCTGTAATTGGGGAGCTTTCAGAATCAGGCGACTTTGTGGGACGTGTGAATCAATTGCTAGCATCATGCCCCATTGAAGTACTTACCCTTGTGAAACAAAGTATACTGCAAGCTGTTGAGCCTTTGAAGGAGTTGTTGCCTAGCATAATGGATGTCATGATTGGGGTCATAGTTAAAAGGTCTAATGAGGTGAGTGGACCAATGCCAACAGAAGGGCAATACTATCATCATACATATCTTTTGTTCTGACATGAAATGTTGCTGAATATACAAGCTAATGTTGCATTTGTAAATAATTTTATTCAATGGAACATTTAAGACTACGTTCCTCTTGTTCTCTGATTGTAACTACATTTTTTCTGAATTGATTGTAGGATCTGAAACACCTGAAGGGAATAACGGCCACGTATAGGATGACCAATAAACTTCCTGTGAGGCATTCTCCGTATGTATCTGGGATTTTGCATCCACTTAAGGTGAATGAACTTCCATGTTTGGTTTTCTGTTTCTGTTCAACCGACAGCATTTTATTAGCTTAAAATTTCTGAGTTTATTGCTCTCTTCTGAGCAAGGTCATATTACATTTACTAGTTGTATGGTCTGCATTGGAGTTATGGTCATATACCCTTGTGTTCTTAGGTGTTTCTTGAAGGAGATCGTGTGCACTATTTAACAGAAGATGATAAAAGTAAGCTGCGCCGTGGATCGACAGACAAGATCACGGCAACTTATTATGACATGGTATCTGAAGTAGTCAATGTGGTAAGTATAAGGATTGCCCGCCCGCCTTTGAAATTTGAGTTCTACCTATGAGTTACTCAGATTATATCTTTTCAATATGAAGGCAAGGAAAACTGAATCTTCGTTGCAAAGACTGCGCCAAGGACAACAGAAACGAATAGGAGGTAGTACTGATGCCTCAGATAACATCATATCTGACACCGACAAGATCTGCATGCAGCTATTCCTTGATATTCAGGTCCGCTAACTATCTTTGTACGCTCATTCTCATAAATCATATAGATCCATCTTTCATCAACTGTTTTTTTTTTGGGGGGTGTGGCATTCCCCCCTTTTGGTTCTTTCTATGTACAATATTCTTTCCCTTACCAGTTTCTTCAAACCTGAACTCCGTTTTCTGCATGCGACACTTGCAACATTGGCAATCTCTGCTACACTACACACAGAAATGCTTCTATTTAGTAGAACAGAGAACATAGCAGACAAAGTGTCGAGGCAGCTTATGTGATTAAACATGTTTAGAAAGTACATGTGTATCAGATGCATTGCGCTGCTGCTGACATATTGTTTCACATGCATTGTTTTGCAGGAATATGCGCGGAACCTTCGCACCCTGGGAATAGATGCGAGAGAAATTGAATCCTACAGATCTCTCTGGCAGTGCGTTGCCCCTAAAGACAAGCAAGATAGCATCCAGTTTTGATGTAAAACACATTGTCAGTACATAGAACATGTTGCCTATAGGTCCTTGGGATTGCGTAGATATGTATGGTGTTGTTCATTAGTTTGGAGATTTATATGTAGTAGAGCGCTGGACCTTGATCGATTTCATTGTTTGAATTTACTAGTCTGTCACCTCCAGAATCCAGTTGTTTGAATTTACTAGTCTGTCACCTCCAGAATCCAGATTTTACAATGATATATTCAAAACGTGTATCATACCTTTTCTCTCTGAATAACCATATGAATTTTACAGGACAATCTGCTAAGCTGTTGTACGATCAGAATATCAACTACTCCCTCCGTTCTGAATTACTTGTTTTGGATTTCTTTAGATACAGATGTATTTAGACTCATTTTAGTGCTAGATACATCCGTATCTAGATAAATCTAAGACGAGTAATTCGGAACGGAGGGAGTACTTGTCTGAAAATGCAAGGCCTTTTGATTCTTTTTCACGGCCTTTACTATATCGGTTGGCTTGTGACAAGTTTTACAAATCGTCCTTATTTCCCAACCTGCTTCCCCTTTAATCCAGCAATGAGACAATTGTTGCAAAATTCAGGAAACCAACCACTGATTACAAATGCTCAAAAAGATGCTGAATCACAGCCTTGCGAATAATTCATGCTCCGATACATGTCTCGCTACAACATAACATCTCAACAAAATAATAACAGATTTGGCTACTCATTTCACAAAGATACAATCGCCAAAGGTATGTTACAGACAGGGTGGGTGTCACTTCTTGAACCAGCTGAAGCATGAGCAGCCCTGAAAAAGAAGCAGACACGTACGCACCATCTATTAGATGCGATTTATCGACACTATCACATTTTCAATGAACCGAACACGGCTGAGATATTGCTACCATAAGCAACTACTCTACTGCATAACACAACCCCTTAACAATCAGAAGTAACATTGATATTTTTGCAATTATCTTAGGTATCTAGGTGCACTATCTTGCTTCTCAATGGCCAATGCTTGAAGCGGTGGAAACTAGTTCCACAAGCAAAACAAGATAATCTTTACTCCAGATGTATGACAACATTTGTGGTGAAACCAACATCAACAAAAGCATGGTGGAACTGCTGAGTTTGTATTCAATATTTTACGACAATTATTCTAAGGAACTGTAGTTTGCACCGCTGAAAGTAACTAGTGCTTGGCCAATTTTCAGTTATTGTGGAGTGGAACTAAGCATGGCGGGCGGTATGATCTCTAAAAGCAGTGGATATGGAAGCAATCAGTTATCTTAGGTATGTATACTAGGTGCACCATCTTGTTTCTCAATGGCCGATGCTGCTGATATGAAAGCGGCGAACACTAGTTCCACAAGCAAAACAGGGAATCTTTACTCCACATGTATGATAAATAGTTTTGGTGAAACCAGCAGCAGTACACAAAATCAAAGCAGACTCACCGAAGATTCATATCTGTCCCCTTGGTTGTAGCGGTCCTTATATGCATGGCTGGTGCCGACAGTATCCGCACCGGACTGCTTCTCCTCCCTCACCTTCTCAAATATGTCAGTGAAACCTTCACCAGTCGAAGGATCTTTCTCATCCCAGTCTCCAAACTTTGGCACAGCTGATCCTCTCTCGGGCTGCACGTGCAAAAATCACACAACAGCACTTCAGAAAGTACACGTACCAGCAGTAATACTTACACTGCAATTACATTCTTCTTAATAGTTTTTCATTCATAGTCAGTATACAAAAAAAGGGTTCTCATTTGACTGAGAGTCGCAGAAGCAGCTAGGACTTTACCGTTTCATCGCCGCGCCCGGTTGGCCTCATCTTGGACCTTCCAGGTGTGGTGGGAGCAGAACCCCTACGATCCGCAATAGGAGATGAAACCCCACCTTTGTTTGCAAGCCTTGCCTGCTGCCGAGGATGGATGGGTGACCTCTCATTGCTCACTTTCCTCGCAGCGCCTTCGTAGTTGCTCTGGTCACCATATCTATGGTTAGGCGACTCGGCATGCGTTTTCCGGGCAGCGGCCTCGTGCCGACGGAGGTCGTCTTCCCGGGTGGCACGCCTTTCGTCCCTGTTCTTCCGCAGCCCCGGCTCGGACCCCGGCCTCAAGGGGGAGGCCTTGACCGACGGCGGGTCGTTCGGGGGTGCCTGTGCAGCGCCTTGGTTGCGATCGTTTTGGTTGACGGGCCTTCCTGGAGATTTGCGGGCGTTTTCGAAGTACTGCGTGTAGCCTTGGCCTTCATCCTCCCAGTTCCCAAATTTAGGAACTCCTTGATGTTGCTGGTATGGTTAAACAAGGAAGCAGCTTGTTAGTATTAACATGTGTGTGACAGATTAAGTTAAGACGCGTAATTTTTTAGGCAAGGCACTTGGCATACTAAATTAACTCCAGAGACCAGAAACACAACCAGACAAAGAGATAAGATAATGGTTCAGAGCATACAGAATACTGAACCTTGTAATCTACTCTGAACACAAGATTATGATAAGATAATGGAGTACAATACAAGATGTTGCCACTTGAGCATGTTTTGTTTCATATAAGTATAACACACACACACACACACACACACACACACACACACACACACACACACACACACACACACACACACACACACACACACACATGAATAAGATGTAGAGGGGTGTTCCATTTGACTAATCATCACTAAAATAAGCATTGCTAGTTGACCTTGCCTGATAGCATATTATCTGTTCAGTGTTCACTGCAGTCTTATAGTGCCAACTGCAGTTTTGCTCAACCAAACATATTTTCATCAAATCAAGTAGTACTGACAACAAAAACAAGCTTGCCACCAACTACTCTTGTACCACCGGATACGCAACAAAATCACATTTCTGGATGCACAAACAAAAGACTAGATCTTGGTTGCCATTTTGGTGAAAATGAAAAATCGGCACATTTATTCCATGGAGAACAAACTGATTCCATGGAGGCGCAGGGCAATCTGTCTCCCCAACAGCCAGGCAATCCAGCAAGCAGAACATGACTGACTACTTGGTCAAACCTAGCACTGGGGAAGAAAAGGAATGGCATCCCCCCTGCTATCTGAAGGCGATTCCTTCCAAGAAGAAATCCCACATGGCGCCCAAGAATCTTCCCTTGCTCGCGACCCACTCCCACGACACCGGTCAACCCACGGATCCAAGCAAGCACGGCCACCCCCACCCCCACCCCCACCCCCAACTGGGAGACAGCGGCGGCGAGCCGGCCAATCAACCAACCAACCAATGGAGCGAGGGCGAGGACTTACGGCCATTTCCGCCGGAGAAGGGCGTCGGCGGCGAGTCCCTCACGCGTCGGTGCGCCGCCCCTCGTCCTCCTGTATGGATGGGATTCAGAGAAGCAACCGCCGCGTCATTCAACGGGATGAGGAGGAAATCGGGCCGGCCAATAGGAGGGCGGCAGCAGGGCGGGGGGTAGGAGGAGGAGGACCGGGCTAGCGAGACTAGGCGAGGGAGGGAGAAAAGGTAGTAGCTGGGAGAGGAGAGGAGGGGAGAAGAGTCGTGGTTGTTTGACCATTATGGCGTCCGATTCTTCTTCTTCTTCTTCTTCTTGGTGGTGCTGCTGCTTCCCGTCGCTTGCCTGCCTTCCCCGGACCGGCTTCTCCGCCGCGCGCCGCTGCCGGATGCGGTGGAGAGCAGAGTAGGGTGGAGGTTGTGGTGGTGGTGGCGGCTCCGTTGTGCACGGCTTCTACGGCGCGCCTCTGTTCCTGCTACCTACGGCCTTAATAAAATACTCTCCCTCGCCTGCTGTGGTGTGCTGGAGCTGGAGGGAGTAGTCTCCATCAATCATGGTGTGGTGTCCGTCTTAGCTTGGCTATATGGCTAGTTAAGTACGCCATTACTGCGCAACGCTATGCGGGTAAACTGTCAACAGTAGTAGAGTGACAGAAGAGTAGGACTGGCTGGCTGCTTCTTGCTAATACTCCCTCCGTCCCACAATTTTGGGACGGAGGGAGTACTAATGTGGAAAAATAATAATCATATTTACCATTCATGTATCTAGCATCCATGTAGGACTGTTTCCTTGACTGTATGTGCCATCATGTACCGCCAAGTCCTTTATCCTGATATTAATTGTTAATGATCCTAAAAAAAAGATATTAATTGTTAATGATAATGTGTGAGAATTCTTGATCTAAAACAAGTGCGCACTTCATATTGTTGGCACACGGCAACACATTATGATACACTTCGGAAAAAAAAAACAACTCAACGAAACATTATGTAGCACCCTGAAACGAAGACAAGTTACGTTGACTACCAAAAAAAATAACATAGCACGGATCTCAAAGCAACACAAGTGGTGGGCACGGTTTTGCAGGGTAACAACATCATTCACACACTGATATAGATAGATGTACTTCCTTTTTTGGAGAGTTTTTAGGTACATCGTACTACTGGAAATAGTGTGTAGTGGAGTATATAATTGATCCAATGCTCAGAATTGACCTCTAGGGTTTTTTTCGCTAGGACATCTCTGCTAATTAATATATTTGTCTTTTCTTAATGTTATTAATTGTGACGACTAATAGCGAACCAACCTGTGGTTAGATGGTTAGAGGGATTGTGGTATTCTCAGCTCACCAGGGATAGGATGTGCGTGTCTTTCGAAGATGCTCATAGGGGTAGAGTGTGCGTGTGTGCGTTCATAGGTATGAGTTTATGTGCGTGTATATGAGCGCTTGCGTTTGTACTGTGTTAAATTTTTTTTGTGACAACTAATAAAAGTATTGTAATCATTAATAATTTAAGTAATCACATCTGAAAAAATATAATAATCCCAAACCATGGCCTAGTGCATTTTGTGTCGGTTATTGAATAAATACACATTGGTGTTCAGTAGATCTACAAAAAATATATTAGATGATTATGTGCACTCATCTTTTGCCGGTTATTGAATAAATACACATTGGTGTTCAGTAGATCTACAAAAAATATATTAGATGATTATGTGCACTCATCTTTTGCCGGTTAGTGAATAAATACACATTGGTGTTCAGTAGATCTACAAAAAATATATTAGATGATTATGTGCACTCATCTTTTGCCGGTTAGTGAATAAATACACATTGGTATACAATAGATCTACAAATATATATATTAGATGATTATGTGCACTCATCTTTTGCCGGTTAGTGAATAAATACATTTTATGAGCTATCAGTAGATCTACATAAAAAATCAATACACTAGTGCATAGATGAAATTGTTAACTGCATATGGAGTAGTTCTTCTTAGAGCTGAAAAGCTCAGCTCCTATCTCGCGTCTTAATGAACAGAACCAATTACGGATTTCTACTCGTTAAACTTAATGAGCTTAAGAACGGGCTAATGAGTAGAGCTTAAAAAAATGAGCTAATGAGTTTCATGAGCAGCCTGTTAAGCTTGTTAGTACAACACAACACATATTCTTACATTACTTGACAATATTTCAGGGCGCAGCAACCCATCTACTCAATCTAATTGATCCATCCCAAGCCATAGGAGGAAGCAAACTAACACACCTCCTCATGTGGTCACCATGTTCCTTCATAAAAGTTACCCCGCACTCTCATCTCTTAGGTTGTAATGCATCATAGTCTATTAACGAGTGCTCACAAGCTTAACGAGCTATACATGAATAGAGAAGAGCATGGTTCTTTGCTCGTTAAGCTTAACTAGCCGAGGCTTAATGAGCACGAGCTTAACGAGCCAAGCCTTAATGAGCGGAGCAGCTCGTTAATCCAGCCCAAGTTTTTTTGTCACCATGAGTATTATCACATGCAGGGAACCCAAGTTATTTCAATGCGAGCATACTCGGATTTTATCTTCTAACTAAGTGAGCAGCAACAGGTTTTAGCCAAACATACAACACTGCGGAATTGTTTGAAGATCCATCAATCAAGATAAGACGAGTGCTATGCCAAGAAATTGCAAGTATGTATGATGCACATGCCAACACATTGATCATAAGAGGCATACCTATGTGAATCATCTTGACATAGGTAGAACGTATATTCGGTCTACCCACCAACGGGGAAGGATTGTGTCCCTCCTTCGTCGTGATCTCTAGTTAATTGAAAAATCCTGAAGAGAACAGATTGACACTAAAAGTTTTTCTATATTTTCCGAGCTATTATTTTTGTTTTATTGATATAAGTCCATAATTTTAGTATTTGATAAATTAAAACAATTCTCAGGTTTGCATAAAAAGATGATGGGCGATGAGACGCCGGGTTTTGTTAGATCTTTTGTCAGGAAGTTTGTGGATGGAGCCGCAAACTTGGAGGGGGACCTCCCTCTCTTATAGGTAATGTGAACTCATGCGGCTCCATAATATGTTCCCTCCAATTTTGCGGCTTCCTGACACTGGATATGGTCCCACCAAGTTTGCGGCCCCATTCACAAACTCCTTGACACTGGACATAAGATGATCCAGACAAAGCTTCTCGTAATTTATAGTGTATATGTTCACTACGATCCCCAAATATTTGGAGTCAACGCAGTACTATGTAGTTGGGAAAATCAGCTCCAATTATGTACAACACAAAAGGTTTAACAAAACCCGACGTCTCATCACCCATTATCTTTTTACGCAAAGTGAGAAAATGTTTTTTATAATTTGTCGAATACTAAAATTATGGACTTATATCAATAAAACAAAAAATAATTTAGAAAATATAGAAAAACCTTTTAATGTCAATATATTCTCTTCAAGATCTTTCAACATTAACCAGAGATCCTGAACATGAGAGACATAATCCTTCCCCGTGGTGGGTAGACCGGACATGTGTTCTACCTCTATCAACGTGATTCTCATAGGTATGCCTCTTTATGATGAATGTGTAGGACTATGCATCACAAATACTTGCAATTACTTTGCATATCACTCGTCTTATCTTGATTGATGGAGTATTCAAACAATCTCGGAGTGTTGTATGTTTGGCCATGAAGATGCATACAAGGTTAGATCAAATAGTTACCAACTTTGAGTTGCTGCGAAAGAACAATTGGCATAGATGGTTCTTGATGTTGGGGAACGCAGTAATTTCAAAAAATTTCCTACGATCACACAAGATCTATCTAGGTGATGCATAACAACGAGAGGGGAGAGTGTGTACATGTACCCTCGTAGACCGAAAGCAGAAGTGTTAAGTAACGCGGTTGATGTAGTCGAACGTCTTCGCGATCCAAACGATCAAGTACCGAATGCACAGCACCTCCACGATCTGCACACGTTCAGCTCGGTGACATCCCTCGAACTCTAGATCCAGCTGAGGCCGAGGGAGAGTTCCGTCAGCACGACGGTGTGGTGACGGTGATGATGAAGTTACCGGCGCAGGGCTTTGCCTAAGCACTACGACGATATGACCGAGGTGGAAAACTGTGGAGGGGGGCACCGCACAGGGCTAAAGATCAACTTGTGTGTCTATGGGGTGCCCCGCTCCCTCATATATAAAGGAGGAGAGGAGGGGGTCGGCCGGCCTCATGGGGCGCGCCCCAAGGGAGGAATCCTACTCCTACTAGGAGTAGGTTCCCCCTTTCCTAGTCCAACTAGGAGGGTTAGGAAAGAGGAAGAGGAAGAGAAGGAAAGGGGGGCCGACCCCACTCCCCAATTCGGATTGGGCTTGGGGGGGGGGGGCTCCACCTTGCCGCCTCCTCCTCTCTTCACTAAAGCCCATGTAGGTCCATTAACCCCCTGGGGGGTTCCGGTAACCCCCCGGTACTCCGGTTTTATCCGAAACTTCTCCAGAACACTTCCAATGTCCGAATATAGCCGTCCAATATACCAGTCTTTATGTCTTGACCATTTCAAGACTCCTCTTAATGTCCGTGATCTCATCCGGGACTCCGAACAACCTTCGTTACATCAAATCACATAAACCCATAATACCAATCATCATCAAACATTAAGCGTGCGACCCTACGGGTTCGAGAACTATGTAGACATGACCGAGACACGTCTCCAGTCAATAACCAATAGCGGAACCTGGATGCTCATATTGGTTCCTACATATTCTACAAAGATCTTTATCGGTCAAACCGCATAACAACATACGTTGTTCCCTTTGTCATCAGTATGTTACTTGCCCGAGATTCGATCGTCGGTATCATCATACCTAGTGCAATCTCGTTACCGGCAAGTCTCTTTACTCGTTCCGTAATACTTCATCCCACAACTAACTCATTAGTCACAATGCTTGCAAGGCTTATAGTGATTAGTATTACCGAGAGGGCCCAGAGATGCCTCTCCGAAACACGGAGTGACAAATCCTAATCTCGATCTATGCCAACCCAACAAACACCTTCGGAGACACCTGTAGAGCACCTTTTGTTGGAAATATGCCCTAGAGGCAATAATAAAAGTATTATTATATTTCCTTGTTCATGATAATTGTCTTTTATTCATGCTATAACTGTATTATCCGGAAATCGTAGTACACGTGTGAATACATAGACCACAATATGTCCCTAGTGAGCCTCTAGTTGACTAGCTCATTGTGATCAACAGATAGTCATGGTTTCCTGGCTATGGACATTGGATGTCGTTGATAACGGGATCACATCATTAGGAGAATGATGTGATGGACAAGACCCAATCCTAAGCATAGCACAAAGATCGTGTAGTTCATATGCTAAAGCTTTTCTAATGTCAAGTATCTTTTCCTTAGACCATGAGATTGTGCAACTCCCGGATACCGTAGGAATGCTTTGGGTGTACCAAACGTCACAACGTAACTGGGTGGCTATAAAGGTGCACTACTGGTATCTCCGAAAGTGTCATTGGGTTGGTACGAATCGAGATCGGATTTGTCACTCCGTGTAAACGGAGAGGTATCTCTGGGCCCACTCGGTAGGACATCATCATAATGTGCACAATGTGACCAAGGGGTTGATCACGGGATGATGTGTTACGGAACGAGTAAAGAGACTTGCCGGTAACGAGATTGAACAAGGTATCGGTATACCGACGATCGAATCTTAGGCAAGTACAATACCGTTAGACAAAGGGAATTGTATACGGGATCGACTGAGTCCTTGACATCGTGGTTCATCTGATGAGATCATCGTGGAACATGTGGGAGCCAACATGGGTATCCAGATCCCGCTGTTGGTTATTGACCGGAGAACGTCTCGGTCATGTCTACATGTCTCCCGAACCCGTAGGGTCTACACACTTAAGGTTCGATGACGCTAGGGTTATAAAGGAAGTTTGTATGTGGTTACCGAATGTTGTTTGGAGTCCCAGATGAGATCCCGGATGTCACGAGGAGTTCCGGAATGGTCCGGAGGTAAAGATTTATATATGGGAAGTCCTGTTTTGGTCACCGGAAAAGTTTCGGGTTTTATCGGTAACGTACCGGGACCACCGGGAGGGTCCCGGGGGTCCACCAAGTGGGGCCACCGGCCCCGGAGGGCTGCATGGGCCAAGTGTGGGAGGGGACCAGCCCCAGGTGGGCTGGTGCGCCCCCCCACCAAGGCCCAAGGCGCCTAGGGTTTGGGGAGGGGGTGCTTCCACCTAACTTGGGGGGCAAGTTTCCCCCCTCTCCCCCCTTGGCCGCCACCCATAGATGGGATTGGGGCTGCCGCACCCCTTGGGGTGGAATCCCTAGAGGGGGCGCACCCCCTCCCTCTCCCCTATATATAGTGGAGGTCTTGAGGGCTGCCAACACACGAGAACTTCTCCTCTTGGTGCAGCCCTACCTCTCTCCCTTCTCCTCATATCTCGCGGTGCTTGGCGAAGCCTGCTTTGGACTACCACGCTCCTCCATCACCACCACGCCGTTGTGCTGTTGCTGGATGGAGTCTTCCTCAACCTCTCCCTCTTTCCTTGCTGGATCAAGGCGTGGGAGACGTCACCGGGCTGTACGTGTGTTGAACGCGGAGGTGCCGTCCGTTCGGCACTAGGATCTCCGGTGATTTGGATCACGACAAGTACGACTCCTTCAACCCCGTTCTCTTGAACGCTTCCGCTTAGCAATCTACAAGGGTATGTAGATGCACTCTCCTTCCCCTCGTTGCTGGTTTCTCCATAGATAGATCTTGGTGACACATAGGAAATTTTTTGAATTTATGCTATGTTCCCCAACAGTGGCATCATGAGCTAGGTCTATTGCGTAGATTCTTTGCACGAGTAGAACACAAAGTAGTTGTGGGCGTTGATTTTGTTCAATATGCTTACCGTTACTAGTCCAATCTTGTTTCGACGGTATTGTGGGATGAAGCGGCCCGGACCGACCTTACACATACTCTTACGTGAGACAGGTTCCACCGATTGACATGCACTTGGTGCATAAGGTGGCTAGCGGTGCCGCCTCTCCACTTTAGTCGGAACGGATTCGATGAAAAGGGTCCTTATGAAGGATAAATAGCAATTGGCATATCACGTTGTGGTTTTGCGTAGGTAAGAAACGTTCTTGCTAGAAACCCATAGCAGCCACGTAAAACATGCAACAACAATTAGAGGACGTCTAACTTGTTTTTGCAGGGTATGCTATGTGATGTGATATGGCCAAGAAGAATGTGATGAATGATATGTGATGTATGAGATTGATCATGTTCGGTAATAGGAATCACGACTTGCATGTCGATGAGTATGACAACCGGCAGGAGCCATAGGAGTTGTCTTAATTTATTGTATGACCTGCGTGTCATTGAACAACGCCATGTAATTACTTTACTTTATTGCTAACCGGTAGCCATAGTAGTAGAAGTAATAAGTTGGCGAGACAACTTCATGGAGACACGATGATGGAGATCATGGTGTCATGCCGGTGACGATGATGATCATGGAGCCCCGAAGATGGAGATCAAAAGGAGCAAAATGATATTGGCCATATCATGTCACTATTTGATTGCATGTGATGTTTATCATGTTTATGCATCTTGTTTACTTAGAACGACGGTAGTAAATAAGATGATCCCTTACAAAATTTCAAGAAATGTTCTCCCCTGACTGTGCACCGTTGCTAAAGTTCGTCGCTTCTAAGCACCACGTGATGATCGGGTGTGATGGATTCTTACGTTCACATGCAACGGGTGTAAGACAGATTTACACATGGGAAACACTTAGGGTTAACTTGACGAGCCTAGCATGTACAGACATGGCCTCGGAACACAGAGACCGAAAGGTCGAGCATGAATCATATAGTAGATACGATCAACATGAAGATGTTCACCGATGATGACTAGTCCGTCTCACGTGATGATCGGACACGGCCTAGTTGACTCGGATCATGTAATCACTTAGATGACCAGAGGGATGTCTATCTGAGTGGGAGTTCATAAGATGAACTTAATTATCCTGAACATAGTCAAAGATCTTTGCAAATTATGTCGTAGGCTCACGCTTTAGTTCCACTGTTTAGATATGTTCCTAGAGAAAATATAGTTGAAAGTTGACAGTAGCGATTATGCGGACAGTAGAAAGCTTATGTCCTTAATGCACCGCTCAGTGTGCTGAACCCCAAACGTCGTTTGTGGATGTTGCGAACATCGGACATACACGTTTTGATAACTACGTGATAGTTCAGTTAAACGGTTTAGAGTTGAGGCACCAAAGACGTTTTCGAAACATCGCCGAACATATGAGATGTTTTTGAGGGCTGAAATTGGGATTTCAGGCTCATGCCCACGTCAAGAGGTATGAGAACCTCCGACGATTTTCTTAGCCTGCAAACTAAGGGAGAAAAGCTCAATCGTTGAGCTTGTGCTCAGATTGTCTGAGTGCAACAATCACTAGAATCGAGTGGGAGTTGATCTTCCAGATGAGATAGTGATGTTTCTCCAAAGTCATTGCCACCAAGCTGCTAGAGCTTCGTGATGAACTATAACATATCAGGGATAGATATGATGATCCTTGAGGTATTCGCGATGTTTGACACCGCAAAAGTAGAAATCAAGAAGGAGCATCAATTGTTGATGGTTGGTAAAACCACTAGTTTCAAGAAGGGCAAGGGCAAGAAGGGATACTTCATGAAACGGCAAATCAGCTGCTGCTCTAGTGAAGAAACCCAAGGTTGAACCCAAACCCGAGACTAAGTGCTTCTGTAATAAGAGGAACAACCACTGGAGCGGAATTACCCTAGATACTTGGTAGATGAGAAGGCTGGCAAGGTCGATAGAAGTATATTGGATATACATTATGTTAATGTGTACTTTACTAGTACTCCTAGTAGCACCAGGGTATTAGATACCGGTTCGGTTGCTAAGTGTTAGTAACTCGAAATAAAAGCTGTGGAATATACGGAGACTAGCTAAAGGTGAGCTGACGATATATGTTGGAAGTGTTTCCAAGGTTGATGTGATCAAACATCGCACGCTCCCTCTACCATCAAGATTAGTATTAAACCTGAATAATTGTCATTTGGTGTTTTGCGTTGAGCATAGACATAATTGGATTATGTCTATCGCAATACGGTTATTCATTTAAGGAGAATAATGGTTACTCTATTTATTTGAATAATACCTTCAATGGTCTTGCACCTAAAGGAATGGTTTATTGAATCTCAATCGTAGTGATACACATTTTCATGCCAAAAGATATAAGATAGTAATGATAGTACCACTTACTTGTGGCACTGCCATGTAAGTCATATTGGTGTAAAACGCATGAAGAAGCTCCATGTTGATGGATCTTTGGACTCACTCGTTTTTGAAAAGTTTGAGACATGCGAACCATGCCTATTGGTGTATACGCATGAAGAAACTCCATGCAGATGGATCGTTTGGACTCACTTGATTTTGAATCACTTGAGATATGCAAATCATACCACATGGGCAAGATGACTGAAAAGCCTCGTTTTCAGTAAGATGGAACAAGATAGCAACTTATTGGAAGTAACACATTTTGATGTGCGCAGTCCAATGAGTCTTTGAGGCATCTGATGAATATCGTTATGTTCTTACTTCACAGATGATTTGAGTAGATGTTGAGTATATTTACTTGATGAAACACAAGTCTGAATTATTGAATGGTTCAAGTAATTTCAGAGTGAAGTTGAAGATCATCGTGACAAGAGGATAAAATGTCTATGATATGATCGTAGAGATGAGTATCTGAGTTACGAGCTTTGGCACGCAATTAAGACATTGTGGAAATTGTTTCACAATTAATACCGCCTGGAACACCATAGTTTGATGGTGTGTCCGAACATCATAGTTGCACCCTATTGGATATGGTGCGTACCATGATGTCTCTTATCGAATTACCACTATCATTTATGGGTTAGGCATTAGAGACAACCACATTCACTTTAAATAGGGCACCACGTAATTCCGTTGAGATGACATCGTATGAACTATGGTTTAGAGAAACCTAAGCTGTCATTTCTTAAAGGTTTGGGGCTGCGACGCTTATGTGAAAAAGTTTCAGGTTGATAAGCTCGAACCCAAAGCGGATAAAATGCATCTTCATAGGACACCCAAAACAGTTGGGTATACCTCCTAATTCAGATCCGAAAGCAATAGGGATTGTTTCTTGAATCGGGTCCTTTCTCGAGGAAAAGTTTGTCTCGAAAAGTTGAGTGGGAGGATGGTGGAGACTTGATATGGTTGTTGAACCGTCACTACAACTAGTGTGTAGCAGGGCACAGGAAGTTGTTCCTATGGCACCTACACCAATTGAAGTAGAAGCCTATGATAGTGATCATGAAACTTCGGATCAAGTCACTACCGTACCTCGTAGGGTGACAAGGATGTGTCTTGCTTGAGTGGTACAAGAATCTGTCTTGAAGGTCATGTTGCTAGACAACAATGAACCTACGAGCTATGGAGAAGCGATGGTGGGCCCAAATTCCGACAAATGGTTAGAAGCCATGAAATCCGAGATAGGATCCATGTATCAGAACAAAGCATGGACTTTGGTGGACTTGCCCAATGATCGGCAAACCATTGAGATAAATGGATCTTCAAGAAGAAGACGGACGTGGATGGTAATGTCACCATCTATGAAGCTCGACTTGTGGCAAAGAGTTTTTTCACAAGTTCAAAGAGTTGACTACGATGAGATTTTCTCATCCGTAGCGATGCTTAAGTCCGTCGGAATCATGTTAGCATTAGCTGCATTTATGAAATCTGGCAGATGGATGTCAAAACGAGTTTCCTTACCAGTCTTCGTAAGGAAAGGTTGTATGTGATACAATCCGAAAGTTTTTGTCGATCCTAAGGATGCTAAAAGGTATGCTGGCTCCAACGATCCTTCTAAGGACTGGAATAAGCATCTCGGAGTTGGAATGTACGTTTTGATGAGATGATCAAAGATTTTGGGTTTATACAAAAGTTTATGAGAAACTTGTATTTCCAAAGAAGTGAGTGGGAGCACTATAGAATTTCTGATAAGTATATGTTGTTGACATATTGTTGATCATAAATGATGTAGAATTTCTGGAAAGCATATAGGGTTATTTGAAAAGTGTTTTTCAATGGAAAACCTAGATTAGGCTACTTGAATAATAAGCATCAAGATCTATAAGATAGATCAAAATGCTTAATAGTACTTTCAAATGAGCACGTTTTGACATGATCTTGAAGGTGTTCAAGATGGATCAGTCAAAGAAGGAGTTCTTGCCTGAGATGTAAGGTATGAAGTTAAGACTTAAAAGCTCGACCACGGCAGAATAGAGAGAAAGGACAAAGGTCGTCCCCTATACTTCAGACGTAGGCTCTATAGTATGCTATGCTGTGTACCGCACCGAAAGTGTGCCTTGCCATGATTCAGTCAAGGGGGTACAAGAATGATCCAGGAATGGATCATTGGACAGCGGTCAAAATTGTCCTTGGAGTAAATAAGGACATGTTTCTCGATTATGGAGGTGATAAAGAGTTCAGCGTAAAGGGTTACGTCGATGCAAGCTTTAACACCTATCCGAGTGACTCTGAGTAGCAAACCGGATATGTATAGTGGAGCAACCATTTGCAATAGCTCCAAGTGGAGCGTGGAAGCAGCGTTTACAATATGACCTAGAAATTTGCAAAGCACACACGGATCTGAAAGGTTCAGACCCGTTGGCTAAAACCTCTCTCACAAGCAAAACATGATCAAACCCCAGAACTCATTGAGTCTTAATCACATGATGATGTGAACTAGTTTAATGACACTAGTAAACTCTTTGGATGTTGGTCACATGGTGATGTGACCTGTGAATGTTAATCACATGGCGATGTGAACTAGATTATTGACTCTAGTGCAAGTGGGAGACTGTTGGAAATATGCCCTAGAGGCAATAATAAAAGTATTATTATATTTCCTTGTTCATGATAATTGTATTTTATTCATGCTATAACTGTATTATCCGGAAATCGTAGTACACGTGTGAATACATAGACCACAATATGTCCCTAGTGAGCCTCTAGTTGACTAGCTTGTTGTGATCTACAGATAGTCATGGTTTCCTGGCTATGGACATTGGATGTCGTTGATAACGGGATCACATCATTAGGAGAATGATGTGATGGACAAGACCCAATCCTAAGCATAGCACAAAGATCGTGTAGTTCATATGCTAAAGCTTTTCTAATGTCAAGTATCTTTTCCTTAGACCATGAGATTGTGCAACTCCCGGATACCGTAGGAATGCTTTGGGTGTACCAAACGTCACAACGTAACTGGGTGGCTATAAAGGTGCACTACAGGTATCTCCGAAAGTGTCTGTTGGGTTGGCACGAATCGAGACTGGGATTTGTCACTCCGTGTAAACGGAGAGGTATCTCTGGGCCCACTCGGTAGGACATCATCATAATGTGCACAATGTGACCAAGGGGTTAATCACGGGATGATGTGTTCTGAGCGAGTAAAGAGACTTGCGATAACGAGATTGAACAAGGTATCGGTATACCGACGATCGAATCTCGGCAAGTACAATACCGTTAGACAAAGGGAATTGTATACGAGATCGACTAAGTCCTTGACATCGTGGTTCATCCGATGAGATCATCGTGGAACATGTAGGAGCCAACATGGGTATCCAGATCCGCTGTTGGTTATTGACCGAGAACGTCTCGGTCATGTCTACATGTCTCCGAACCCGTAGGGTCTACACATAAGGTTCGATGGCGCTAGGGTTATAAAGGAAGTTTGTATGTGGTTACGAATGTTGTTGAGTCCGGATGAGATCGCGGACGTCACGAGGAGTTCCGGAATGGTCCGGAGGTAAAGATTTATATATGGGAAGTCCTATTTTGGTCACCGGAAAAGTTTCGGGTTTTATCGGTAACGTACCGGGACCACCGGGAGGGTCCCAGGGGTCCACCAAGTGGGGCCACCGGCCCCGGAGGGCTGCATGGGCCAAGTGTGGGAGGGGACCAGCCCCAGGTGGGCTGGTGCGCCCCCCACCAAGGCCCAAGGCGCCTAGGGTTTGGGGAGGGGGTGCTTCCACCTAACTTGGGGGGCAAGTTTCCCCCCTCTCCCTCCTTGGCCGCCACCCATAGATGGGATTGGGGCTGCCGCACCCCTTGGGGTGGAAACCCTAGAGGGGGCGCACCCCCTCCCTCTCCCCTATATATAGTGGAGGTCTTGAGGGCTGCCAACACACGAGAACTTCTCCTCTTGGTGCAGCCCTACCTCTCTCCCTTCTCCTCATATCTCGCGGTGCTTGGCGAAGCCCTGCTGGACTACCACGCTCCTCCATCACCACCACGCCGTTGCGCTTTTGCTGGATGGAGTCTTCCACAACCTCTCCCTCTTTCCTTGCTGGATCAAGGCGTGGGAGACGTCACCGGGTTGTACGTGTGTTGAACGCGGAGGTGCCGTCCGTTCGGCACTAGGATCTCCGATGATTTGGATCACGACGAGTACGACTCCTTCAACCCCGTTCTCTTGAACGCTTCCGCTTAGCGATCTACAAGGGTATGTAGATGCACTCTCCTTCCCCTCGTTGCTGGTTTCTCCATAGATAGATCTTGGTGACACATATGAATTTTTTTTGAATTTATGCTACGTTCCCCAACACCTTTATAATCACCCTTTTACGTTGTGACGTTTGGTAGCACACAAAGTGTTCCTCTGGTATTCGGGAGTTGCATCATCTCATAGTCTGAGGAACTTGTATAAGTCATGAAGAAAGCAGTAGCAATGAAACTGTAACGATCACAATGCTAAGCTAACGGATGGGTCATGTCCATCACATCATTCTCCTAATGATGTGACCCCGTTCATCAAATGACAACACATGTCAATGGTTAGGAACATAACCATCTTTGATTAACGAGCTAGTCAAGTAGAGGCATACTAGGGACAGTATGTTTTGTCTATGTATTCACACATGTACTAAGTTTTCGGTTAATACAATTCTAGCATGAATAATAAACATTTATCATGAAATAAGTAAATAAACAATAACTTTATTATTGCCTCTCGGGCATATTTCCTTCAGTCTCCCACTTGCACTAGAGTCAATAATCTAGATTACATAGTAATGATTCTAACACCCATGGAGCTTTAGTGCTGATCATGTTTTGATCGTGGAAGAGGCTTAGTCAACGGGTCTGCAACATTCAGATCCATATGTATCTTGCAAATCTCTATGTCCCCTTCCGACACTTGATGACGGATGGAATTGAAGCATCTCTTGATGTGCTTGGTTCTCTTGTGAAATCCAGATTCCTTTGCCAAGGCAATTGCACCAGTATTGTCACAAAAGATTTTCATTGGACCTGATGCACTAGGTATGAGACCTAGATCGGATATGAACTCCTCCATCCAAACTCCTTCATTTGCTGCTTCCGAAGCAGCAGTGTACTCCGCTTCACACGTAGATCCCGCCACGACGCTCTGCTTGGAACTGCACCAACTGAAAGCTCCTCCATTCAATAAAAATATGTATCCGGATTGCGACTTAGAGTCATCTGGATCAGTGTCAAAGCTTGCATCGACGTAACCATTTACAACAAGCTCTTTTTCACCTCCACAAACGAGAAACATATCCTTAGTCATTTTCAGGTATTTCAGGATGTTCTTGACCGTTGTCCAGTGCTCCACTCCAGGATTATTTTGGTACCTCCCTGCTATTTTTATAGCTAGGCACACATCAGGTCTGATACACAGCATTGCATACATGATAGATCCTATGGCTGAAGCATAGGGAATGACTTTCATTTTCTCTATATCTTCTATAGTGGTCGGGCATTGAGTCTGACTCAACTTCACACCTTGTAACACAGGCAAGAACCCTTTCTTTGACTGATCCATTTTGAACTTCTTCAAAACTTTATCAAGGTATGTGCTTTGTGAAAGTCCAATTAAGCATCTTGATCTATCTCTATAGATCTTGATGCCCAATATGTAAGCCGCTTCACCGAGGTCTTTCATGGGAAAACTCTTATTCAGGTATCCCTTTATGCTATCCAGAAATTCTATATCAATTTCAATCAACAATATGTCATCTACATATAAGATTAGAAATGCAGGCTTCTCCAAAAGTTTGTATAAAACCATATGCTTTGATCACACTATCAAAGCGTTTATTCCAACTCCAAGAGGCTTGCACCAATCCATAAATGGATTGCTGGAGCTTGCACACTTTGTTAGCTCCCTTTGGATCGACAAAACCTTCTGGTTGCATCATATACAACTCTTCTTCCAGAAATCCATTTAGGAATGCAGTTTTGACATCCATTTGCCAAATTTCATAATCATAAAATGCGGAAATTGCTAACATGATTCGGACAGACTTAAGCATCGCTACGGGTGAGAAAGTATCATCATAGTCAACTCCTTGAACTTGTTGAAAACCTTTCGCAACAAGTCGAGCTTTGTAAACAGTAACATTACCGTCTGCGTCGGTCTTCTTCTTAAAGATCCATTTATTTTCTATGGCTTGCCGATCATCGGGCAAGTCCACCAAAGTCCACACTTTGTTCTCATACATGGATCCCATCTCAGATTTCATGGCCTCAAGCCATTTCGTGGAATCTGGGCTCATCATCGCTTCCTCATAGTTCATAGGTTCACCATGGTCTAGTAACATGACTTCTAGAATAGGATTACCGTACCACTCTGGTGCGGATCTTACTCTGGAAGACCTACGAGGTTCGGTAGTAACTTGATCTAAAGTTTCATGATCATCATCATTAACTTCCTCTCTAATTGGTGTAGGAATCACTGGAACTGATTTCTGTGATGAACTACTTTCCAATAAGGGTGAAGGTACAATTACCTCATCAAGTTCTACTTTTCTCCCACTCACTTCTTTCGAGAGAAACTCCTTCTCTAGAAAGGATCCATTCTTAGCAACAAAGATTTTGCCTTCGGATCTGTGATAGAAGGTGTACCCAACAGTTTCCTTTGGGTATCCTATGAAGACGTACTTCTCCGATTTGGGTTCGAGCTTATCAGGTTGAAGCTTTTTCACATAAGCATCGCAACCCCAAACTTTAAGAAACGACAACTTTGGTTTCTTGCCAAACCATAGTTCATAAGGCGTCGTCTCAACGGATTTTGATGGTGCCCTATTTAAAGTGAATGCAGACATCTCTAAAGCATAACCCCAAAACGATAGCGGTAAATCAGTAAGCGACATCATATATCGTACCATATCCAATAAAGTACGGTTATGATGTTCGGACACACCATTTTGCTGTGGTGTTCCAGGTGGCGTTACGTGTGAAACTATCCCATGTTGTTTCAAATGAAGTCCAAACTCATAACTCAAATATTCTCCTCCATGATCTGATCGCATAAACTTTATTTTCTTGTTACGATGATTTTCCACTTCACTCTGAAATTCTTTGAACTTTTCAAATGTTTCAGACTTATGTTGCATTAAGTAGATATAACCATATCTGCTCAAATCATCTGTGAAGGTAAGAAAATAACGATACCCGCCACAAGCCTCAACACTCATTGGACCGCATACATCGGTATTTATTATTTCCAACAAGTCAATAGATCGTACCATTGTTCCGAAGAACGGAGTTTTAGTCATCTTGCCCATAAGGCACGGCTCGCAAGCACCAAGTGATTCATAATCAAGTGATTCCAAAAGTCCATCATCATGGAGTTTCTTCATGCGCTTTACACCGATATGATCCAAACGGCAGTGCCACAAATAAGTTGCACTATCATTACCAACTTTGCATCTTTTGGCTTCAATATTATGAATATGTGTATCATCACTATCGAGATTCAACAAAAATAGACCACTCAACAAGGGTGCATGACCATAAAAGATATTACTCATATAAATAGAACAACCATTATTCTCTGATTTAAATGAATAACCGTCTCACATCAAACAAGATCTAGATATAATGTTCATGCTCAACGCTGGCAAAAAATAACAATTATTCAGGTCAAAAACTAATCCCGATGGTAGATGTAGAGGTAGCATGCCGAAGACGATCACATCGACCTTGGAACCATTTCCCACGCGCATCATCACCTCGTCCTTAGCCAATCTTCGTTTAATCCGTAGCCCCTGTTTCGAGTTGCAAATATGAGCAACAGAACCAGTATCAAATACTCAGGCGCTACTATGAGCATTAGTAAGGTACACATCAATAAAATGTATATCAAATATACCTTTCACTTTGCCATCCTTCTTATCCGCCAAATACTTGGGGCAGTTCCGCTTCCAGTGACCAGTCCCTTTGCAGTAGAAACAATCAGTTTCAGGCTTAGGTCCAAACTTGGGTTTCTTCTCTTGAGCAGCAACCTTTTTGCCATTATTCTTGAAGTTCCCCTTCTTCCCTTTACCCTTTTTATTGAAATTAGTGGTCTTGTTGACCATCAACACTTGATGCTCCTTTTTGATTTCTACCTCCGCAGCCCTTAGCAACGCGAAGAGCTCGGGAATAGTCTTGTTCATCCCTTGCATATTATAGTTCATCACGAAGCCTTTATAGCTTGGTGGCAGTGATTGAAGAACTCTGTCAATGACACTATCATCAGGAAGATTAACTCTAGTTGAGTCAAGTGGTTATGGTACCCAGACATTCTGAGTATGTGTTCACTGACAGAACTATTCTCCTCCATTTTGTAGCTGCAGAACTTGTTGGAGACTTCATATCTCTCAAGTCGGGCATTTGCTTGAAATATTAACTTCAACTCTTGGAACATTTCATATGCTCCATGACGTTCAAAACATCTCTGAAGTCCCGATTCTAAGCCGTAAAGCATGGCACACTGAACTATCGAGTACTCATCAGCTTGCTCTACCAGACGTTCTTAACGTCATCAGTAGCATCTGCAGCAGGCCTGGCACCCAGCGGTGCTTCCATGACGTAATTCTTTGTTGCAGCAATGAGGATAATCCTCAAGTTACGAACCCAGTCCGTGTAGTTGCTGCCATCATCTTTCAACTTAGCTTTCTCTAGGAACACATTAAAATTCAAAAGAACAGTAGCACATGCAATTGATCTACAATAACATAGACATGCAAAATAACTATCAGGATTAAGTTCATGATAAATTAAAGTTCAATAAATCATATTACTTACGAACTCCCACTTACATAGCCATCCCTCTAGTCATCTAAGTGATCACGTGATCCAAATCAACTAAACCATGTCCGGTCATCACATGAGATGGAGTAGTTTTCAATGGTGAACATCACTATGTTGATCATATCTACTATATGATTCACGTTCGAACTTTTGGTCTCAGTGTTCCGAGGCCATATCTGCATATGCTAGGCTCGTCAAGTTTAACCCGAGTATTTTGCGTGTGCAAAACTGGCTTGCACCCGTTGTATGTGAATGTAGAGCTTATCACACCCGATCATCACGTGGTGTCTCGGCACAACGAACTGTAGCAATGGTGCATACTCAGGGAGAACACTTATACCTTGAAATTTAGTAAGGGATCATCTTATAATGCTACCTCCTTACTAAGCAAAATAAGATGCATAAAAGATAAACATCACATGCAATCAAAATATGTGACATGATATGGCCATCATCATCTTGTGCTCATGATCTCCATCACCGTAGCATCGTCATGATCTCCATCGTAACCGGCGCGACACCTTGATTTCCATCGTAGCATCGTTGTCGTCTCGCCAACTATTGTTACTACGGCTATCGCTACCACTTAGTGATAAAGTAAAACAATTACATGGCGATTGCATTGCATACAATAAAGCGACAACCATATGGCTCCTGCCAGTTGCTGATAACTTTGTTACAAAACATGATCATCTCATACAACAATTTATATCACATCATGCCTTGACCATATCACATCACAGCAAGCCCTGCAAAAACAAGTTAGACGTCCTCTACTTTGTTGTTGCAAGTTTTACATGGCTGCTACGGGCTTCTAGCAAGAACCGTTCTTACCTATGGATCAAAACCACAACGATTTTTCGTCAAGTGTGTTGTTTTAACCTTCAACAAGGACCGGCTGTAGTCAAACTCGATTCAACTGAAGTTGGAGAAACAGACACTCGCCAGCCACCTTTGTGCAAAAGCACGTTGGTAGAACCAGTCTCATGAACGTGGTCATGTAATGTCGGTCCGGGCCGCTTCATCCAACAATACCGCCAAATCAAGGAAGACGTTGGTGGTAAGCAGTATAACTATCATCGCCCACAACTCTTTGTGTTCTACGCGTGCATATAACATCTACGCATAGACCTGGCTCGGATGCCACTATTGGGGAACGCAGTAATTTCAAAAAAATTCCTATGATCACACAAGATCTATCTAGGTGATGCATAACAACGAGAGGGGAGAGTGTGTCCATGTACCCTCATAGACCGAAAGAGGAAGCGTTAAGTAACGCGGTTGATGTAGTCGAACGCCTTCGCGATCCAACTGATCAAGTACCAAATGCACAACACCTCCGTGATCTGCACACATTCAGCTTGGTGACGTCCCTTGAACTCTAGATCCAGCTAAGGCCGAGGGAGAGTTTCGTCAGCAAGACGGCATGGTGACGGTGATGATGAAGTTACCGGCGCAGGGCTTCGCCTAAGCACTACGACGATATGACCGAGGTGGAAAACTATGGAGGGGTGCACCGCACACGGCTAAAGATCAACTTGTGTGTCTATGGGGTGCCCCCACCTCCGTATATAAAGGAGGAGAGTAGGGGGTCGGCCGGCTTCATGGGGCGCGCCCCAAGGAGGGAATCCTACTCCTACTAGGAGTAGGTTCCCCCTTTCCTAGTCCAACTAGGAGGGGAAGGAAAGAGGAAGAGGGAGAGAAGGAAAAGGGGGCGACCCCCCTCCCCAATTCGGATTGGGCTTGGGGGGACACGCGCCTCCACCTGGCCGCCTCCTCCTCTCTTCCACTAAAGCCCATGTAGGCCCATTAACCCCCCGGGGGGTTCCGGTAACCCCCTGGTAATCCGGTTTTATCCGAAACTTCTCCAGAACACTTCCGGTGTCCGAATATAGCCGTCCAATATATCAACTTTATGTCTCGACAATTTTGAGACTCCTCGTCATGTCCGTGATCTCATCCGGGACTTCAAACAACCTTTGGTACATCAAATCACATAAACTCATAATACCAATCGTCATCGAACGTTAAGCGTGCGGACCCTACGGGTTTGAGAACTATGTAGATATGACCGAGACACGTCTTCGGTCAATAACCAATAGCGGAACCTGGATGCTCATATTGGTTCCTACATATTCTACAAAGATCTTTATCGGTCAAACCGCATAACAACATACGTTGTTACCTTTGTCATCGGTATGTTACTTGCCCGAGATTCGATCATCGGTATCATCATACCTAGTTCAATCTTGTTACTGGCAAGTCTCTTTACTCGTTCTGTAATACTTCATCCTGTAACTAACTCATTAGTCACAATGCTTGCAAGGCTTATAATGATGAGTATTACCGAGAGGGCCCAGAGATACCTCTTCGAAACACGGAGTGACAAATCCTAATCTCGATCTATTCCAACCCAACAAACACCTTCGGAGATACCAGTAGAGCACCTTTATAATCACCCTTTTACGTTGTGACATTTGGTAGCACACAAAGTATTCCTCCGGTATTCGGGAGTTGCATAATCTCATAGTCTGAGGAACTTGTATAAGTCATGAAGAAAGTAGTAGCAATGAAACTGTAACGATCACAATGCTAAGCTAACGGATAGGTCATGTCCATCACATCATTCTCCTAATGATGTGATCCCGTTCATCAAATGACAACACATGTCAATGGTTAGGAAACACAACCATCTTTGATTAACGAGCTAGTCAAGTAGAGGCATACTAGGGACAATATGTTTTGTCTATGTATTCACACATGTACTAAGTTTTTGGTTAATACAATTCTAGCATGAATAATAAACATTTATCATGAAATAAGGAAATAAATAATAACTCTATTATTGCCTATAGGGCATATTTCCTTCACTTTGAAGTGCCCCAAACCGTACATGACGATCCCTTGAACCATCCACGAGGATCCCTCGAACAAAAGACCGAAAGCACGACCTCTCTACGTGTTGCGCACGTACGGGCTTCACATTCTGGTAGTGCTTCGTTGTCCAGAGCTTTGCGTGACCGGAGAACTAGAGGAGCGAGAAGAGAACCTCATGGGACTTCTCTATTATGAGGACTAGAAAACACTAAAATTAGTTCAAGTCTAGATCAAGAATTAGAGAGGGGGAGGGGGGGGGGCGGGGGCACCCGAGATCAAAGGGACTTGTTTCTCTATCCCCCTGAGGTGGAGGGGAGGAGGGGGCACCGACTTGGGGAGGGCTCCTCCCCTGGCACGCCGGTGTAGGGAGAGCGGTCCCTCTCCAGCCCCAACTACCCGCCCAAACCTTGTCTAACAATCTAGGGGCGCCACCTCCTTATTGGGCCCATAGGCCCATTAACTCTCCCATATTAGGCCTAATTAATATTTTGTTTAGCTCATTAACACTAAATAAATCCTTAGGACCTCTGGATCATTACTAGAGCCATTTATTATTTATATTAGATCCTCGAAAATATTTTCTATCTATATCATTATCCGGTATCACCCTAAACCCTTTTAGTAACGCCAAAACACTTTAGGTTACTCTCAAAATCATTTTTTTATTCTTGAAACTATTTCACTAATATTTTTTTTTCATATTCCTCACTCAACTAGATCTCAACAGATCGCAATTCCCTTAAGCGTGTGACCCTGTAGGTTTGGTGATCATTTGTTTTTTGAAATCATGAACCTTTTTTAAAATCCGTGAATATTTTTTACAAATCCACGAACTCTTTTTTTTACAAATTCGTGAACATTTTTTAAATCAAAGAACATTTTTTGAAATCTGAGAACATTTTTTGAACTTCACGAACATACTTTTTTTGTTTTGATGCAGTTATTCAAATTCATGAACATTTTTTGAATCAGGGAACACTTTTTGAAAAATATAAAATTTGGGAACAATTATTGAATTTCCCCAACATTTATTCATTTATTTTGAACACTTTTTAAAATCCATGAACATTATTTGAATTCATAAAAAATGCTCAAATTAATGAACAATTTTTGAATACGTAAACATTGTTCAAAACGGTGAACATTTTTTGAATATGCGAATATTTTTTCAAAATCAGAACATCTATTTAACGCGCGTACATTTTGTGATTTTTTTCCGGCGCCCAGCACTCAAAAAAAAAAGACTTCCGGCGCCCAGGTCGCCAGATAGGAGCTCCCGGTTGAGCGCTAACGTTTTCCTATTAATTTTTGGCTCCGATTTGTCTATCCAGAGAGCAATTTTTCGTCATGTTCCAATTTGGTTGTACCGTGCTGCTCAGTGAGAGTCAGTAATGCTACTCCAACTTCGCCAACTTTGACCAAGCGTATAAAGAAAACAGTCTACATCTATAATTACAAACATGTACATTCTGAAAATATAACTCATGATGTATCCAATGATGTGCATTTGGTATTCTAGATGTACCTACTTTTTTCTATAAATATGATCAAAATTTGTAATGTTTGACTTTTGCAAAAATCTATAGGCACTACATTATGAAACGGAGGGAGTACTTGAGGATGCAATTATGCCACAGTGATAAGCAGTAGTACTACTCCAGTAAGGTCATTAGAAGCTCCGTCTTTCTTATCCACCCCGTTCTACTCTTCCCCGGGTCCGCAGGTTCTTGATCTGAGTTTCTCGGGCGAATTGCTTCTTGGATTTCTTCTCCTCCTTCTTCCTCTGAGTTTTGCCCCCTCCCCTTCTCGCTGTGACCGGTCCTTTGGAGCTCGTCAATCCCCGCGCCGGCACTCCTGGATCTGATGCTGCATAAGGTGGGAAGCTGCCGCCGCCGCCGAGCTGCTTGTTCCGCTGAAAAACACCACCTTTCTCGTGCGCGACGGAGGCGGAATCCGCTCGACGTTGACCGTGTTAATTTGTACTCCCTCCGTCTCAAAATGTAAGACCATTTTTGATACTATGGAGTAGCTAATTTCCTTGTCATGTAAAGAGTACATCTTGGTGAAAACACCTGTTGGAGAAGACAGGCTGAAAACAGTTTGCATCCTCAAGCCTCTTACATTTCTGGTGAAAACAAATTGGTCAAAGTAGCTACCACCAACAAGTGGTATGGTAATTAGTTCTCATGGTCACATCTTCAACTCTGAATAAATAAGGCAGAGAAACCAGCAGCACACCTGCTTAATTTACCTTTTAGCTTCAACCATACATGTCAAAAAACATGTTTCCAACCAGTATTGATTAACGTGGGGGTGATCTGAATGAGTAGTCTCGAATCGATTGGAGCTGATGCCCAGAGCAGATCTTGCAAGGTGTGTTCGCTACAGTGGACCAGAGATGTCCTTCCTTGATGGAAATCTTGGCACCTATGACTCCTTGGAATAAATTCAAACTAGCATGCACTTGGGGTAATTGATTCTAATGCTTCATGATACAACAAATCTTCATAATTTACTTATTCCTTCCATGATTAATTAAAACACGTAACTAGGTGTAGTGGCTAGCCTCACCGTAAAATGCATCTTGCGGGAACCCTAACATGAAGTCATCATTGCTCTTCCTTTTTAGATCATCATTGTTATTGTTAAGGGTGCTCCACTCATTTCCTTTTCAGTGATTGCAAATGGACCGTGAAGCCTGTACAAGCCACAATGTCCTGGAGAGGATTTTGCTCGATGAAAGCGCAGACCCCACAAACCTGCCGTTGTCACTTTTGGAAGACATCACAAATTGTTTCTCTCTTGATCACCAAATTGGCAGTGGTGGATTTGCGGTGGTTTATAAGGTATCACACAACTATATCTATTCAGCTTCCGCAATCTTATCCACAGTCGATCTAAACACTAAGCAAATGTATCAGATATATAAACCGCCACACACACACGAGTTCTTTTTAACAATGTATTTTGTCACTGTAGGGAGTGGTTGGGAAAGGTACGGTTGCCGTGAAGAAGCTGTCAAACACGTATGGTGTTCATGAGAATAAATTCCAGGAAGAGATTAAGTGCCTGATAAAGGCCAAGCACAAGAATATTGTACGGTTTCTGGGGTATTGCGCGGACGCGCAAGGTATAATGAAAGAGTACGAGGGGAATCTTGTCATGGCAGAGGAACGAAACTGGCTGCTCTGTTTTGATTATGCATGCAACGGGAGTCTCGATAAGCACATTACCGGTAGGATTACAATGTCTATTCCCATCTTTGTTTACTCTGTTAAAGGTTGTTAAATACACAACATGCTGTATATTTATTTATTTGTTTTACATAGTATTCATAGATTAACGTGACATTATAGGCATGTGCCTAAATTAAGTACGGACCTACAAATCCCAGCCGCTCCTTGTGTGCAGATGCAACTTGTGGGCTTAATTGGAGGAAGCGGTATCAAATAATCAGGGGGTATCTGAGGGTTTAGCTTTCCTCCGCGAGCAGAGAATTCTTCACTTGGATCTGAAGCCTGCTAATATATTGCTAGATGCTCACATGGTACCCAAACTTGCTGATTTTGGTCTATCAAGATGCCTTGCTCAAGCACAAACGTATGCTATTACTCAAAACATATTTGGAACAATGTAAGCCAGTCTCATGAAAGCTCTTCGTCTTGTTAGGCATGACTTTACTTTTATCTGCACATTCGTTGATTGGGCTTCATAAATTTTCTTACAGGGGATATACGGATCCAGAGTACCTCAGATCAGGCCAAATTGGATTCTCGTCAGATGTATATAGCCTTGGCGTTATAATCATGGAGATACTGACAGGAGCGAGGCAGTATCGCAAAGACGAGCATGTAAGAACGATTTAGGCGTTTGTCCCAAGTTGAACTGCAGATTTTGAAATAATTGTGTTTCGCTTTAACTTAGCAAAATATTATTCCTTCTTTTTGAGATATTCCTTATATACATAATTTATGGAACAATCCCTTAGAGAGGTGGTTGACTTATTGGGCATGGCTCTACCCATTGGAATTCAAATCATGTTGCACACATTTACATACACATGCGTGCACTTCATCCGTTCAAAATAAAAATGTGTGCACTTCACTATGAAAAGAAAAATAAAGCCTATTTATACTTCTGGAAGTACCATCTAGTCTCTTATTCTTATATGCCATCTAAACTAAACAAACTGATCATTTTAAGATACCCCAAATGAATTGCATGAAAAGAAATCACAGTTTTTTTTTCACATTTCCATTTTCCATACTACAGAAATAGGCAGTTGGCCGGGGGAAGTCCTCCTTTTCTAAAAAAAAAACAGAAATAGGCAGTTCAGACATAAATAAAGCTAAAAAAATGTTAACTGCAATTAAGTGGCTTCCATGAAAGAAAATAATTATGGTCCTTCTCTTTTTAGGATTTCCAACATTTTTTTCTCTAGTAGCTGTGATGTAATAAGTAATAACCACACATATCATTATAAGAAATACTAACTCATAATTGCAACCTTATTTATAGGCAGTTGAAAGATGGATGAATCGATTGGGGGTATCAGAGGGGGACATGCAATTAAAACAAGTGAGAGTTTGCAGTGAAATAGCGATAGAGTGCATGGACTTGGACCGGCAAAGGGACCAGATGCATGCCATATAATTGATAGGCTTGATGAAACTAAGGGTGCTGACGAAGTGGACAAAACTGACATCAGTAGTTCATTCATTGAGTCACAGGTAAATTTACCAAGGGAACAATCTGGAGAAAGAGTTGGAAATCTTGCAGGCGAGAGCCTCCAGGTGGATGTTGAGGAACACTCTGAAATACTGGAAGATGTCGCATACAGTTTGGAATTGCTTCATTCCCAGGAAGGCCAACAGAAAGTAGATGAATTGTCATTATGTGCAGTGCAAGAGACGAAGCAAAAGGTTAACCGTCGTGGCACAAACATTTTTAGCTCTATCTCTACTGTGTTCTACAAGTTAATTAGTTTGAACATCTTCAACAAGAAAGCAAGCAGGAACCTCCATGGCAACAACGTGCGCGAATTAGAAATGTCGTATAATATAACGATCTTCAGAAAGGAGGAACTCAAGCCAATAATAATGAGTAGCAATTTAATTGGAAGAGGTGGCTTCGCTGAGCTTTACAAGGGCGTTGTTTATAATACACTGGTTGCAGTAAAGATTGTTGGTAATCTGCTAGATACAACACAATTTCAAAATACAGTCCTCATCCAGTCTCAAGTCAGCCACAAGAACATCGTTAGGCTCATTGGTTGTTGCCTAGAAGTTGAAAACCCCATGCTCGTGTATGTGTTTATCTCCAATGGAAGCTTGAATGATATTCTTCACGGCAGCAACAGGGTGCCTCTCAACTTGGATATGCGTCTGAATATCGTTGCAGAATCAGCTCAGGGTCTAGCTTATTTGCATTCACAAGCTCATACCAAAATCCTGCATGGCAATGTCAAACCGGGAAATATACTCTTGGATGATAGCTTTATACCAAAGATCGCAAACTTTGGTATATCAAGGTTGATTACACACTCACAATGTCATGGGTGACATCACTTATATAGATCCAGTATACCTGCAAACAGGCCTGCTGACGTTGAAAAGTGATGTCTATAGTTTTGGAATCGTGGTCTTGGAGCTCATTAGCAGGAAGAAGGCCACTCATTCTGATAATAACAACCTAGCGAGGAGTTTCCTTGAAGTTCACAAAGAAGGAAAGAAAGCAACTGAGCTGTTTGACAAGGAAATTGCAGTGCCAGAAGATTTGGAGATTCTTGACAGTCTAGCAGAGATTGCGATGGAATGTCTTAACCTTGATGTGGATCAAAGGCCCACGATGAAAGATGTTGCAGAGCGCCTTCTCATACTGAGTCGATCTCGTAGGTTACATGCACGGCATATAAATGCTGAGTATTCAGAGGAAACTGACATTAGCAGTTCATTTGTTGAGCAACGGAAAGTTGGTCACTTACCACGGGGAGTGCAAGAGACGAACCGTCTTGGCGGGGGCAATTCTAGCTATGTTTCTACAGGGTTCTTCAAGTCGAACAATTTGGACATTTTCAATCGGGAAGGGCGCAGAAATTTCAATAGGAACACCAGGCATACATTAGAAAAGTCGCATTTTATAAAGATTTTCAGTAAGGAGGAGCTCCTGCCGATGCTAAGCAGTAACAATCTCATTGGAAAGGGTTGCTTCAGTGTAGCTCACAAGGTGATTGTTGATAATGCATTGGTCATAGTAAAGAGACCGATTAATGGTAGTGACTTGGTGAATAAACTGTTTGAGAATGAAGTCCTCATCCAGTCTCAAGTCATCCACAAAAACATAGTTAGGCTTGTAGGTTGTTGCCTAGAAAGGAAAACCGAGATGCTAGTGTACGAGTTTCTCCCCAGAGGAAGTCTTCATGACATTCTTCACGGTGGCAGCAAGGTGCCCCTCAATTTGGATGTGCGTCTAAATATCGCCGTAGAATCTGCACAAGGTCTAGCTTATCTGCATTCACAAACTCGTATCAAAATCCAGCACGGTGGTGTCAAACCGGCAAATATACTGTTGGATGATAACTTTACACCAAAGATCTCAGACTTTAGCATATCTAAGTTGATTACGGGAGATGAGGAACACACTGGACGCGTCATCGGTGACTTGAGTTATATGGATCCAGTATACATGCAAACAGGCCTGCTGACCTTGAAAAGTGATGTGTACAGTTTTGGAATTGTGATCTTGGAGCTCATTAGCAGGAAAAAGGCCACTAATTCTGACAATCACAGTCTAGTGAGGGACTTCCTTGAAGTTCACAAACAAGGGAAGAAAGCAACTGAGCTGTTTGACAAGGAAATTGCAGTAACAGCAGCAGATTTGGAGATTCTTGACTGTCTAGCTGAGATTGCTATAGAATGTATTGATCTTGATGTGGATAAAAGGCCCACGATGACAGATGTTGCAGAGCGCCTTCTCATATTGAATCGATCTCGTAGTTCAAAAGTTATTTGCCAATAAGTTACTTGTATTGTAGTGTGTGCCACGTGCATGTTGTTGAATAACATAGGAACTAGTCATGTTTGATTTATTTTGCTGTTCTGAACATCTTTGAAAGATATAGAACGAATATAATATAATGCAAAACTATTTCTCCCTTTTTCAGAGAATGTTTACTGTATATGAATACTACTTGCTGCAGACATATCAGAGTACAATTTTCGGGCAACACATGGCAAGATGATGAGTCCAACAACTCTGATCTTAATGAATCTTAAGTGTATCGAAGCCCTGATGTTGCTTGGTGTGAAGGACCATGGTGTTTGCTTCCCAAGAACTAAAAACAAGTGTATGATGTTGTATGTTTTCTGATAATTATGATGGTTGTTGATTTGAACTATTTTTGGTACTTCCTTTTCAAATTCCTTTGTAGATCCGCTGTTGGTCCATATTGGTGGGAAATCAGTAGTTAAGTGAAGTTTACGATATCGATTGTTCAGATCGAAGAATTAGTAGTTCACATGATGCCTAACTACCTAATGTGTGCTAGTGACTGTTCATTGCATATTTGTGCCATCTTCAGTCAAGCTCTCCAAATTTCTGGAGACAGTGAATGAATCAGATTTGTTTGTGCACTTGGTGAAATAATTTTCTTTAACTGACTTGACAAGTTGTATTCACTTTGCTATATTGTCAGAGGGATTCATTCTGTGATTCAGATGTTGTGATTATTGACCAGTTTATGTAAATCCGTAGATTGGCAGAATTCTGTGTATCACTTGTTCAAAAAAAAACACATATTTAAATTAAAGATACCATTCATATGTTTCTTTTCCAGCAAAAAAGAATACTCCAAATTTAAAAATGATTTAAAATCAAACCAGTGATTTTTCCGGTGAATGAATTGAAGGATTCTAATCAAACCTGAAATGATTTAAATTTTCAGCAAAAACAATTTAAATCAAACCTGTAATTTTTTTCTCGAATTTAAAAAGATATTCAAAAAATTTAAAAATGTTTATGATTTCAAAAAATGCCCACGGATTTGTAGAAAGTCATGATTTGAAAATATATTCTAAATAATAAAAAAGTTCAGCAATTTAAAACATGTTGCCAGACTTCTAAAACGTTCGTGAATTTTAATAAAAAGAAAAAGGAAAAAACGAAAATGAGAAAGAACAAAATGAAATGAAAAAACCAAAGGAAAAACAAAACAAACGTGAACCTTCCCAAAACAGAAAGTAGCGGCAGATCTGGTTTCCTAGAGTTTGGAGACACCTATCTTAATTAGCATAAAATAAGACAAGTTGTGAATCTAAACCCTAAACCCTCAAATTTTATACCATTATTTTTCTACATATAGTTTGGACTATTAAAGTTTGTACACATTGGTTGTTTGATATGTACGATCAAATGTGGCTATTGTCTATGATTTTTTTTTTGCAGGCTCTTATCTACTCCCTTCGTTCCTAAATATAAGTCTTTGTAGGGATTCAACTAGGTGGATTACATATGAAGCAAAATGAATGAATTTACACTTAAATGCATCTATATACATCCGTATGTGGTTCAGAATATCTACAAAGACTTATATTTAGGAACAGAGGGAGTATCTATGAATTTATTTGCACTATAATTCGTGTAAAGTTCTCCATCACTAAAACACATTGGAAATGTCCCTTTGTTTTATGCATGACCCGGCCGAACAAACTCTGGCGTAAACGCCCGTCGTGAATTCAATGTTACATTGATGCTCTTCTCATTTGTAAAGAAGCAAAACTACAAACTTATGCGGTCGCAAACACCGTCATAAATGCAAGGTTACATTGATGCTCTTCCTCATTTGTAAACCCTGGAAAAATCAAATAGGCCCTAGAATGAATTTTTTGTAAAGAAGCAAAACTACAAACATATACCGTCGCAAACACCATCATAAATGCAAGGTTCACTAGTAGAAAAAGAGGCTTCCAGGCGCCCCCATTAGTCCCCAAAATAATAGAACCGGGACTAAAGGGTCTTTAATCATGATTCGGGAGGAGACCCGCGACCAACTATCTGAGCCCAGCCTACCAGACGGGAGGGCTTTAGTCGGTTGGCACAACCAACCGGGACTAAAGGTCCTCAGGCTGGCCCGAAGGCCTTTAGATCGCGGTTGGCCAGGCCAACCGGGATTAAAGGTTAGACCTTTAGTCCCGGTTGGTCTGGCCAACCGCGACTAATGGCCCGAACCTTTAGTCGCGGTTGGCGAGACCAACCGTCCCGGTTGGTCTGGCCAACCGCGACTAAAGGGATTTGAGGCCTCAGTTTCAAACTCACCCCCCCCCCCCGGGATCGCCTTTTCAGTTTTAGAAAAAACAAAAGAAAATTATGGAAATGTCAAAAAAATAAAATAAAATAAGTTTTCCATGTGATATGTGGTCTAGTTGTTGGGAAAATTAACAAATATGAATTTCGACTTTATTTGCAAAATCTCTCTGGAAATTCTTAAAATTGGCATAACTTTTGCATACGAACTCGGATGAAAAAGTTTTTATATGAAAATCATCTACTCGAAAAGTTACATCCGAATTTAACCGGGGAACCCGTTAAACATTTTAGAATCCCCAAAACCTAACAGAAAAAAAGATACGGGACTTTTAAGTTCGAGAGGCAAAAAATTCAAAAATTTCAAATTGTGGTCAAACTGTGGTCAAACAATGGTCAAACTAATTATTCTAGAATATTAGTGTTACTAAATAATTATTTCAGTTTTTTAAATTTTGGTCAAATCTGGTCAAACTGTGGTCAAAAATGGTCAAACTAATTATTCCAGAAATATTAGTGTTACTAAATAATTATTATTTTTTAAAACAATAGTTTCAAACTCAAACAGTGAAATGTGTCACTTCATGCTCAAGCTAAATACCTAAGGGTTAATAGAATTGACATCCTACTATTGTCAGGAAAACAACAAGTGCAGACTTGGAAACGAGGGAGAATAGAACCCGGAAGTTAAGCGTGCTCAGTGGGGAGTGGGAGGATGGGTGACCGTTCGGGAAGTTAGATGATTTGGAATTATGAGGGGTGATTAGAGATTAGAGGATAAATTGAGCAGTGATGAGGGGTGGTGATTAGAGATTAGAGGTTAAAATAATTCAGAAATTTGAAAATAAAAAAAATTGAAAAAATTCGCAAAAAAAATTCGTAAAAAAATTTAAACCTGCGGAGGAGGCCTTTAGTCCCGGTTAGCCACGAGAACCGGGACTAAAGCCTTTAGTCGCGGTTCGTAAGAGGCGCGACTAAAGGGGGGGGTCTTTAGTCGCGCATAGTTAGTCGCGGTTGCACAGCCGGGACTAAAGGCCTTTGCGAACCGGGACTAAAGGCCTTTTTTCTACCAGTGGTTACATTGATGCTCTTCCTCATTTGTAAACCGTGCAAAATCAAATAGGCCCCTAAAATGAAATTTTTTGTAAAGAAGCAAAACTACAAACGTATACCGTCGCAAACACCATCATAAATGCAAGGTTACATTGATGCTCTTCCTCGTTTGTAAACCGTGGAAAATCAAATAGGCCCTAAAATGAAATTTTTTGTAAAGAAGCAAAACTACAAACGTATACCGTTGCAAACACTGTCATAAATGCAAGGTTACATTGATGCTCTTCCTTGTTTGTAAACCGTGGAAAATCAAATAGGCCCTAAAATGAATTTTTTGTAAAGAAGCAAAACTACAAACGTATACCGTCGCAAACACTGTCATAAATGCAAGGCTACATTGATGCTCTTCCTCGTTTGTAAACCGTGGAAAATCAAATAGACCCTGAAATGAATTTTTTTGTAAAGAAGCAAAACTACAAATGTATACCGTCGCAAACACTGTCATAAATGCAAGGTTACATTGATGCTCTTCCTCATTTGTGTAAAATCGCATAGGCCCTAAAATGCATATTTAAAGATGGAGAACTACAAAATTATACTGTGTTGGATCTTTATAGAAGCGACTATCACATGAATATTCACCTAAAGTTGTTTGAATGTAGCATAATACAAAGTTAGTATAAAGTCGAGTCACTTATTTTGAGACGGAGAGAGTAACAAACACCTGAAACACGTAAAACTCTTGTCAAGACTTCGGAGTTGGAACCCCCAAAAGACACGAATATATTTATTTTATTTTTGCGGGAAAAAACATGAATCTAATGCAAAGGAATTCCTAAAGGAAATCCTATATATCACTCTTATATTTTTCATCCTCGAACTCCATCGAAAGTATAGAAATCGTCCCTCAACTCTAAAACCACTAAAACTTAGTCAAAACCGGGTCCACGTCATTACCAAAACCACTTTAAGCGTGGTCACGGACGAAAAATATTCGGTTTAAACAATTGGAGGACTGAGTTTTAGTGGCTTCAAAGTTGAAGGACGATTTCTATAATTTCGCCAGAGTTCGAGGATGAATTTTTTTTACTTATCACATTAAAAAAACATAATTTTCTCTTGAAACTTGAAATTATACATAGGGAACACTTAGGGAAACAATTTGAATCAAAGATATCATTAAGAGCAAGTACAGTACAATGACATATGTGGGCTGTAAGACTTTAAATATTAAATTTTGGATGAATTGAAGGAGAGAGAAGAGAAGCGGGCTACTCACTAACAGACGGCTGTAGCACGTGCTCCTAGACACTTTGTGAAAGAGTGAGATGTGCCATGTATCAACAAAGTAGTACAAATTTACATGCATCTATTGTATTTGTCGGCTATAAGACTAACTATAAATAACGTGAGAAGATCATATAACCAACAGCTGGTTATACTATTCTCTGATATGTTACTTATCCAGCGAAAAGGAATACTACTCACTGAAGAACGGGGACCACGCTCTCCTCCTCCCGGTCCCAGTCTCCCACCCCCGGACCCACAACGAACGCTCCGTCGCTCCCCCTCCTCGCCGCCGCCGCCCCTCCGCCGCAACCCAGGTCCCTGGTTTTGAGGCAAAATCGAGAAAGATGAATCCCTGCACGCTCTCGGCGATCCTCATGTACCCGTCCAGCATCGCCATCATCCTAAGATCCAAACAAGGGCAGGCGCCGTGAGCCCCAATGGACCAGGCAGGTGCTGTGGACGACGCACCTCCTCCAGCTCAAGGCATGGCATCTCCCTCATCGTCGGTGAGCGTGCCTGCCCCTTTTCGAGTAGTATATATATGTATCTTGGAAAGCGATGCCCACAGACTAATCAAGCTCTGTTTTCCGACGGCAAGTTAATTAACCTCCATTGATTAGTGAGTGCCAATTGTTAATCAAGCTCCTCCACTGCACGAATCCTCCCTCTGAGAGGGTTGGGTGTTCCACTTACCGAGAGTGTACATACCATGGCTATGATCGTTTTATTAATTAATTATGGTTCTGCCGAAAAAGGGTTTCCCCGCTTAGAGGTGAGACCGATAACAATGAGGTCAGGACTCCAAACGATGCCTCTTAGAAGGATACGACCACAGAGAGCCGCCATCGCCTGATCCAGTAGATCAAGTTTTCACCCGGAGCAAGACAACACGAGTGGGAACATCCAGAAAGGATACAACGTCAACTGCCACCGCCACTGTCGGCCAGTATAAGGACTGGGCAAGTGGTGTACCGGGCGCACCCTCCGTCACACCCTAGCTTCGTCAATCACCGGCAACCACGCCACGCGCGTGGCCATGGTTGCCCACCTGCACGTGAGACGCACGCTCCGCCCACATACGGCGCACCTCCCGCCGCCAGGGATGCCGCCCTACAATCAGACATCCCAACAACCAACCAAGGCAACGAATTTGGCCTTACCGACACCCCAACCATCGGCGCAGCCTCCAACAACCTCTCCATCCCGGAGAATCCCAGATCGAAGACCAAGCAACACTAAGTCGGGGAATGGGGGAGGAGTAGGAGCGGATCGAATCCACGATCGGCATCCCTGCCGGCGACGGAGGACCACGACGAGCCCTCCATCCCTCCTGCCAAGCTCCCCACCGGAGACCCCCTGTGTCACCCCACCATGGCCTCTGTCTCGGATCGACGCAGGATCACCAACCGCCGCCCGCCCACCCAGTGGAGAGCTAGATCAGCCGCCACCTGCAGCCAAGGAGGACCTCGGAGTTTCCTTCCCACGCCGCTTGCTGTCGACCAGGTCGCAACCGGGAAGGCCCGATCGAGCAAGGCACGCACACACCCCTGCCCACCAGCTCCTGCGCCAAATCTGGCCAACCTGGACCCACCCGAGCAGAAGCACCAGCAGTCGCCGTGCCACCACGAAGCGCCAAGGGGATGCCGTGCCACCACCTGACGGCGCCGCCGCCACCTTGTGTGCCTAATGCCACTCCGCCGAATAGACCTGGCCATCCTCCGGGCCCGGACGGCCTTCGGGTCGGCCTGACCAAGCCCGAGGTAGAAAACTCAGGCCCGAGCCCGGCCCTGCCCGACCGTCAAGCCTACTTTTCAGGCCCAAGCCCAGCCCATCACAGCAAAAAACACACCGGACCTTGGGCCTTGGGCCGGGCCTCTTCAGTAAATGGCAAAAACAATGGGCCCAGGCCCAGCCCCACCTAGTCTTCGGGCTCAAAACCTAGGCACAGGCCCGACCCGGGAGCAGCGTCGGGCCGGGCTTTTTCGGGCCGGGTGGCCCATGGCCAGGACTACCGCCGAGCGCCGATATAGCCTGGCACCTCCGGTAGCCAGCCATCCCGCAACGGCCATGGAGCCCGCGCGGAGGGGAAGAAGCGGCCCTGTCGCCGCCTACGCTGGCCGGGCTTCACCCGGCGGCAAGGGAGGGGGTGAGTGGCGGCGGGCTAGGGTTCCCCCGTCCCCTCGCTGGAGCGGCTCGGGGGAGGGGGAGTTTCTGACTGTGTTTTGACTTTCGGTTTGAATTATTTTTCGTCCTTGGCCGAAATGGCCGAATTTCGGACATTTCAAATATTTCGGCAAAATCTCGGACGAAATTTCACAAACAAAATTTGAATTTTTGGATGAAATTTGGCGAAATTTGAACAGAATTTGAAATGAAACAAAGCATAAGTACTGCAAGGCAAGAACCATCGGGAGAATTATGCAATATTTAGCAAATAAGCTCTGGGGATTAATAAAACTGCATCTGTCCAAAAACCATCAGCCTCCAACGTAACATTATAACAATACTAACATCAGTTCGAACCATCTTTGCCGTCCTTGATGCTGCTGCCGCTGCTCCGTGCTCCTGCCTACATTGAACTGGTCCGCTCGTGCACGGTCACCTCCTTTGCCGCAGCAGTCGAGCACCATGCCGTAGCCTTGGAGAAACAACATAGAGGAGGTGGCTGAGGTGGAGGAAGCTAGGGGACACTAGAGGTGGGGCGCCTTGGCCGGAGAAACAAAAGAGCCCTGTGCGCGGCGGCGGCGGCGCACACAGGAGGAGAACGAGTGGAAAAGAGCTTTCTAGGGTTAGGCCGCTCGGTCTCCTCGTTTTGTATCACCCGATCCACAGTAGGAACTCGCTGGAAGCTGGGCTGGGCCAAAAAAAATTAAATTGGGCCGAAATTTTTGGCCGACAGAGACATATGCCGGGCCCTAGCGAAATGGCCGAAATTCGGCCGAAATTGGTTTTTTTCGGCCGAAAATCAAAACACAGGTTTCTGACCCCAAGTGGTGAGGTATCTGGCTTAATTATGGTCCTGGCTGCCACTGATAAGTGACAAAGTTGCACATTATACTACTAGTACCACTCCACATAGAAAGGCATGTAATTAGGTAGGCGTGTCGTTTTATTAATCAAAAGCAAGGTAGGCAGGAGGCTAGCTCGCTCCTCCTGCCATTGACTTCTCCTTCTTCACATATCCATCCATCGACCATCCAAAAATTGAGCAAGATCGGTTTCATAACTGCAAAATAGAACTCGCTGAGAATTGCTTTGTCAATTGATCCATCGATCGTTGTAGCCAAGGTATTTATGTGTTAATTTGCAGCTTAATTAATCTGTTTCTTCTTGATCTGATTTTCTTCGGATCAAAGGCGCCCATGTTTCGATTTCATCTTAATTTCTTCTCGAAATCTTCTTGCTAGCTAGTACTCCCTCCGTTCCGAATTACTTGTCTCGGATTTGTCTAGATACGGATGTATCTAGCACTAAAATGAGTCTAGATAAATCTGTATCTAGACAAATTCAAGACAAGTAATTCAGAACGGAGGGAGTAGTAGCTAATTTCCTTGTCATGTCAGCCATACTTCTTGGTAAAAACACCCGTTGGAGAAACTTACATCTTCAAGCCTCTTCATTTTAGGTGAACACAGAATGGTCAAAGTAACTCATACCAAGATGTGCCAATTAATTATCTTGATCACATCTTCAACTTAGTGAATAGGCAGAGAAACCAACGACAAACCTGAGCACGCATGAAAAAAAATATGTTTCTAACCAGTATTAGGTGGACAATCAGCAGAGAAGCTTGGTAATTTTGTCACTTCTTTCATGATTAATCAATTGCGTAATTACGTATACTGGCTAGCCTCAGACATTGCTCTGTTTTAAGGGTCTTCTATCCAGTTCGTTCTCAGGGTGATTGTAAATGGACCGTGAAGCCTGTACAAGTCGCATCGACGTCCTGGAGAGGCTTCTACTTGATGAAAGTGCAGAACCCACAAACCTGCCGTTGTCCCTTCTACAAGACATCACAAACCATTTCTCTCTTGATCACCAAATTGGCAGTGGCGGGTTTGCGATGGTTTATAAGGTACCACACAACTACTCCCTTTAAACGCTCTTATATTAGTTTACACAGGGAGTAGATCCTATCAACTAGTTTCTTCAATCCTAGTCGCAGTCAATCTATAACACTAAGCACATGAGTTCTTGTTAACAATGTATATTGTCACCGTAGGGAGTAGTCGGGAAAGGTATGGTCGCTGTTAAGAAGCTGTCAAACACGTTTGCTATTCAAGAGAATAAATTCCATGAAGAGGTTAAGTGCCTGATAAAGGCCAAGCACAAGAATATTGTACGGTTTCTGGGGTATTGCTCTGAAACAAAAGGTAAGATGGAAGAGTACGAGGGGAATCTTGTCATGGCAGATCAGCGGAACTGGCTGCTCTGTTTTGAGTACGTATGCAATGGGAGTCTTGATAAGCACATTACTGGTAGGATGACAATGTCTATTCCCATCTTTATTTACTATGTTAATAGTTACTTAAATGCATAGCTTGTCATGCACTTACTTTTCCTAGCATTCACATATTTACGTATCTCGGGCGCTCCTTGTGTGCAGATTCAACTTGTGGACTTACTTGGACGGAGCGGTATCAAATAATCAGGGGGATATCTGACGGTCTACTTTTTCTCCACAAGAAGAGAATTCTTCACTTGGACCTGAAGCCTGCTAATATATTACTAGATGCTAACATGGTACCCAAAATTGCCGATTTTGGCCTGTCAAGATGCCTTGGTGAAGAACAAACCCGTTCTATTACTCAAAACCTACAGGGGACACTGTAAGCTACCCTCTTGAAAGATTTTTATTTTATTAGGTATGATTACTTTACACAGATTGGCTCAATAAATCTATTCACAGGGGATACATGGATCCGGAGTACCTCAGATCAAGACATATCACATTCTCGTCAGACATATACAGTCTTGGTGTTATAATAATGGAGATACTGAAAGGAGTGAGGCAGTATCTTGAAGATGAATATGTAAGAATAATTTAGGCATTTGCTACAAGTTGAATTGTAGATTTTAACTAATTTATTTTTGTACGTTTTAACTTGGCAATATCATTCCTTCTTTTTTAGTTCTTTCCTATATACCTATTTCTTATATCCACTTGTGCTCTTCGCTACATAAAACAAAGCCTAATAATACATCTGGAAGTATGTACTATGTAGCCCTGCATTTTTATACATAGCACCCAAACGAACTGATCATTACTCATTTATCATGTTTTGTATACATCAGTTGTAATTTTAATATATACCAGAATGTGAATTGCATGAACAGAAAGCCAGGTGCACTTAGTTTTTCTATGTACCCATTTTCTATACCACAAAAATGAAGATAAAAATATGTGGACTGAAATTAAGTAGCTCCCATTAAATAAAATCATTACGGTCCTTATTTTTAGGATTTCCAGCAATTTTTCTCAAATACTGTATTGTAATAGTCACATATATCATCAAATTATATATATAAATACTAACTCGTGACTGCAACCTTATAGGTAGTTGAAAATTGGATGATTCGGCTGGAGGCATCAGAGGGGGACATGCAGTTGGAACAAGTAAGAGTATGCTATAAGATAGCGATAGAGTGCATGAACTTGGACCCAAAGAAGAGGCCAACTGCACGGCATATAGTCAATATGCTTGATAAAACGGCAAGTGCTAGCTATTTAGACGGAACTAGCATTGGCAGTTCATTATTTCAGCTGCATGTACCAAGAGAACAATCTGGAGAAAAAATTGAAAAACTCTCAGCCAAGAGCCTCCAGGAGGAACACTCTGAAATATTGGAAGATGTCACAGAAAGTATTGACCTTCATTTTCAGGAGGGCCAACGGAAAGTAGACGAATTACCATCTTGTGGAGTGCAGGAGACGAAGCAAAAGGTTAACTGTAGTGGCACGGGCATTTCTAACTCTATCTCTAATGTGTTCCACAACTTGGAAAATTTGGACATCCTCAACAGAAAAGCAAACAGGGACCATCCTCGCCCATTAGAAATATCACATAAAGTAAAGGTGTTCAGAAATGAGGAGCTCAAGCCAATAATAAGGGGTATCAATTTTATTGGAAGAGGTGGCTTTGCTGAAGTTTACAAGGGCGTTCTTGACAATGCATTGGTTGCGGTAAAGGTACTGATTAGGCGTACTAGTTCAGCTAATGCCCGATTTGCGGATGAATTCACCATCTTACGTCAGGTCAGCCACAAGAATATCGTTGGACTCATAGGTTGTTGCCTAGAAGTAGATCAACCCATGCTAGTGTTTGAGCTCGTCTGCAATGGAACCGTGGACGATATCCTTCATGGCAACAAGGCTCCCCTAAAGTTGGATTTCCGTTTAACTGTTGCTGCAGAGTCAGCACAGGGTCTAGCTTATCTGCATTCACAAACTCATATGAAAATATGGCATGGTAGTTTTCAACCGGCAAATATACTCTTGGATCAAAACTTTATGCCAAAGATCACAGGTTTTGGCATATCGAGGTTGATTACAGAAGATAACAAACACACTTGCAATGTCATCGGTGACTTGAGTTATATGGATCCAGTATACCTGAAAACAGGTCTGCTGACCTTGAAAAGTGATGTCTACAGTTTTGGAGTTGTGATCCTGGAGCTCATTAGCAGGAACAAGCCCACTCATTCTGTTAATAACAGCCTAGTGAGGAGTTTCCTTAAAGTTCACAAAGAAGGGAAGAAAGCAACCGAGCTGTTTGACAAGGAAATTGCAGTAACAACAGAAGATTTGGAAATTCTCGACCGTCTTGCAGAGATTGCTGTGGAATGTCTTAACCTTGATGTGGATCAGAGGCCCACGATGACAGATGTCGCGGAGCGCCTTCTCATGCTGAACCGATCTCGTAGGTCGCAAGCTGTTTAGCTATATACAGTATAAGTTTATGTATATTGTGGTGCGGACAACATTTATGTATTCGAATAAGATAGGCAACTATCACTATCAGCGTTTGACTTATTTCGCTGTTGTATAGAACCATGATGTATGACGCAAATCTGTTTCTTGCTTTGTTCAGAGAAAGTTTGTTGTTCAGAGAAAGTGCATTGAGTAACGTGGTAACCAATGCGTCAGGAGTCCTTAGATCCTGCAGCTCTGAAGCAAGATTCAAAGGAAGGAGGACCGGAGCTTAATGGAGGATGTTCACCGTCATCTACTCCGGTGATCTCGGCGAGGCTTTGTCCTTTGTCCCCGTTGTCTGAAACCGGTTCCGGTGTCCTGGTGTGGGGCTACATGTACCTGAACTTTTGTTCTGTTTTCTCAAGTTAGGTGCCCCTTCTGGATCGATCTGGAAAGCTGGTTCTACCCTGGTTGTGTTGCTTTTCTCTGTCAAGGCCGAGTAGCAGTGATGAACAGATCAATCTGAGAACGGAGTCGCAGATTTCCCTACAAGCACGCTCTATGATTTTGTTTCCTTCTTTCTCACAGGGGCGCTCTATGATTTTTGCGCGTGGAAATATGACTTCGAACCCTGCATCTAGGATGTTCTATTGAAAGCTTTACATGCTGAAGAAATTTAGAAGTTTTTCATGTGGGTTGTTTGATTTGTTGGATTATATATGTGACGTATTTCTATGGATTTGTTTGCACCATATTTCTATGGATGTGTGGCATAGATTTTTTTTTCTCACTGACTCATCATACCGGAAACATTCCTTTGTTTCAAAATTATTGGAATAAACTGTCCCTGAAAGTGGAAAAATGATGCAAAATTACGAACTTCTAGCCTTGAATGCTCTTAAAATTCTTCAAATCAAATAGCCTGTAAAGGCAAAAATATTAGACAGGTGACTGGGACCAACCCAGTCAACCCACGACCGTCGCACGATCTGTGCACGTCCTGGCTTCAGTTGGGCGTCGTCCCTCCTATATGTACTCCCCTCTGTAATCTGCTTGAATCAAGGAAAACCACTATTCCAATTATCATGGTATCAGATTATCTCACGATCCTCTCCTAAACTACCAACGCCATGACGAACCCCGGCGACGGCAATGCCTCTCAGCCTGCCGCCGGCGGCTCCACTCTTCCGGCCACCCACTCCACCACCCTCACCATCCCATCTCTCTCCTTTAGCGACACCATCACTGATGTTACTCCTTTCATTCCCATCGTTCTTGATCTCCATAGCCGCAACTACTACCACTGGCGTCACTTGTTCGAGATCCACCTCGGCCGTTGCTCGCTGCTGCATCACATCTCCGATGCATCTCTACCCACGCCGCACAACCCTCGTTGGCTCAAAGACGATCTGGCCATCATCCAGTGGCTATACACTCGCATCTCCACCGAGCTGTTCAACCTCGTCGTCAAGGACGGCGCAACGGCGCGCGACATCTGGACGGAGCTCCGGCGTCTCTTCCAGGACAATCGCGATGCGCGCATCTCCGCCCTCAACACCGAGCTTCGCACGGTCACCCAGGGCGATCGCCCTGTCGGCGTCTTCTGTCAACAAATCAAGGCGATCGGCGACGAACTCCGCGAACTTGGCGAAACTGTTGGCGATCGCTCTCTTCTTCACGCCCTCATGGGCGGCCTCGACGAGCGGTTTGCTCAGCAGGCGTCGCTGATCCCGCTTCTCCGCCCGCTGCCGACTCTCTCCGAGGCAAGATCCATGCTACAGCTCGAGGAACAAACACAGGCGCGCAAGACTGGCGCTCCCCGCCTCTTCCACACCACGGCGCGCCCTGCTCCACCACCGGCGGCCCCCTCGCCGGCGCCGCCCGCAGCGCAACCTCCCCCAGGATGGCGTCCCAGCCCCAACTACAAGGGGAAGAATCCAGTCTACCGTCCACCCAAGCACAACTCGTCGGCATCTCCATCATCCTCTGCGCCTCCACCACCGGCTCCCGCGGCGCCTCCTGCACCCATGCCATCTCCAGCGCCTCCCTCGCCGGCTTCTTCAGCATGGCGCCCTTCACCAGATCCATGGATCGGGCTTGTTCAAGCCTGGCCCATGCCCTGGACTGCGCCTTCACCATATGGCGCTCCGCCCGCTTACAGTGGGGCTTGGGCGCCTGGCATGCGTCCATCTGTCGGCGCCCCTGGACTTCTCGGATCACGACCGCCGCCGCACGCCTACACGGCTTATGCGCCTCTGTACCAGTCCACTCCGGCTCCAACAGCTGCATCTATGTACCCCTACGGCGCTCCTCCGATCTCGAGCTGGGACATGGCTGGTCCCTCCGCGCCGCCTTCTTCATCAACATACCAGCCTGCTGCCTCGACATCGTCCTCAGCACCACCGGCCTGGGATCAAGCTGCTCTTATTGCTGCCCTGAATTCTCTTACCACACAAGACACAGGTACCGAATGGATCTTTGACTCTGGCGCATCCTCTCATATGTCAGCATCTAGTTGTGCGCTTTCTTCCCCCCATCCCTCCATTCTTTTTCCCTCTATCACCATTGGCGATGGCTCCACGGTTCCTGTTTCCTGTGTTGGTTCCTGCACCATTCCCTCTTCTCGGTCACCCCTTCTTCTCCGTGAAGTATTAGTAGCTCCTGCTCTAATTAAGAACTTAATTTCCGTCCGTCGTTTTACAATTGATAATCAAGTTTCTGTCGAGTTTGATCCTTTTGGGTTGTCTGTGAAGGATCTCCACAGCAAGGCGGTGATAGCTCGGTTCAATAGCTCCGGCGATCTTTACACACTCCACGGCGCCTCCCCTCCGACCCCCCAAGCAATGCATGCCTCCGTCACCCTGTGGCATCATCGCTTCGGCCATCCCAACTCCAACACCACGACCAAGCTTCTTCAAGACTTCCAGCTTCCGCACGTTCGAGACTCGCATGACTCCACGTTGTGTCCCGCATGTCAAATGGGCAAACATGTTCGCCTTCCCTTTGGCACCTCTACCAGTAGGAGTACTTTTCCTTTTGAGTTATTGCATTGTGACCTATGGACCTCACCTATCCCTAGTGTGTCTGGGTTTAAGTATTATCTTGTACTCGTAGATGACTTCTCTCTTTACATATGGACCTTTCCCATTCGCAACAAGTCTGATGTTCATGCTCTATTTGTCAATTTTCAGCGTTATGTATACACCCATTTTTCTCTTCCAATTCGGTTTTTACAATGTGACAACGACCGCGAGTTTGACAATGCACGCAACCGTGACTTCTTCCTTCACCACGGTATCCTTCTTCGTTGTTCGTGTCCTTATACTTCCTCCCAAAACGGCAAGGCAGAGCGCTCTCTTCGCACGATCAACGACATACTCCGTACCCTTCTCATACAAGCCTCCATGCCGCCCAAATTCTGGGTTGAAGCCCTTCGTCATGCCACATATCTCCTCAACATCCGACCCACCACCAAATCCCCTAAAACTTCCCCTTTCGAATCATTATTTCATGCCACACCACCATACGATAGCCTACGAGTTTTTGGTTGTCTCTGTTTTCCCAACCTCAGTGCCACAACGCCCCACAAACTAGCTCCTCGTTCTTTGCCATGTGTCTTCCTTGGCTACTCCGACTCACACAAAGGCTGTCGTTGTTTTGACCTGCACACCGGCCGTGTCATCATCTCTCGCCACGTCACTTTTGATGAAACAGTATTTCCCTTCTCTTCTCATTCACCGCAAGATTTTACCGCCCCTCTCTCTGCCACAAAAACCACCAGCGCTTCTCACCAGCCCAACGTGCATGGCGCTTCTGCTCCTGTTCACGTAGTCCCATCAACCATATCCCACCTGCCCGCTCCCACAAATCCCGCTGCATCAGACATGCCCGTGCGCACCTCCTCTCCGGGCCCCACGCGCACTACCAGCCCTCCCCACTCCACTCCTCGGCCCGATCCCCATGCAGCCAATCGCTCGCCAGATTTGTTTGCGCCTGTCACCGCCCCATCCACCCGCCTGCATGCATCTTCCTCCACTACGCATACACCATCCTCTTCCTCCTCACACATCTTGCACGACACTTCCCCTGCCTCTTCTTCTTCACCGCCACCACAACCATTGCCTCCCACTGCTGTTCCCGTCGCTCCTACTACTAATGACCATAATATGCGTACACGAAGCAAAACAGGCTTTCGTCTCCCTGCAAAACGCCTGAATCTCAACGCGTCGCCCACTCCTATTTCCCCCATTCCCTCCTCTTACAAAGCAGCTCTTCTCGACCCCAACTGGTTTCTTGCCATGAAAGAAGAGTATGATGCCCTTCTCCTTAATGATACCTGGTCTCTCGCTCCTCGTCCACACGATGCAAATGTTGTTTCTGGCAAGTGGGTCTTTAGGCACAAATTCCACTCTGATGGCTCTCTGGCTAGGTATAAAGCGCGGTGGGTTTGTCGCGGTGATTCTCAGCAAGCGGGTGTTGATTTTGATGAAACCTTCTCTCCCGTTGTTAAACCTAGTACCATCCGTGTCGTTCTAAGCCTTGCTGTCTCCTCTTCCTGGCCCATTCACCAGCTAGATGTCAAGAACGCATTCCTCCATGGTTCTCTCAACGAGACTGTTTTCTGTCGCCAGCCTCTCGGCTTCGTCCATTCTTCCCTCCCTACTCACGTCTGCAAGCTCAACAAATCTCTGTATGGCCTCAAGTAGGCGCCCCGCGCGTGGTTTCATTGTTTCGCCACGTTCATTCGCACCATTGGTTTTCTTCCTTCGCGTTCAGACTCTTCTCTTTTCATTCTCCAAACAGACAACCACACTGCCTACCTACTTCTCTACGTAGATGATATTGTGCTCACAGCATCTTCTGATTCTTTTCTGGCCCGCATCATTCTCTCTCTACGCAATGAGTTTTGCATGACCGACCTCGGTCCTCTGCACCATTTCCTGGGGATCGCTGTGTCCCGTTCCTCTTCTGGACTCTTTCTCTCACAGCGCCAATATGTACTCGATCTTCTTTCCAAAGCTGGTATGACCGAATGCCATCCTTGTCGCACACCGGCCGAAACAGGAACCAAACTTTCTTCCGATGGTGAACCTCTGTCCGATCCTACCTTATACCGTAGTCTCACTGGTGCACTACAATACATGACCCTCACTCGCCCAGAGATCACCTATGCCGTTCAACAGGCGTGTTTGTACATGCATGATCCCCGTCTTCCTCATTACATTCATGTCAAACGCATCCTTCGGTATCTTAAAGGCACTCTCGACCATGGTCTTTCCATCACAGCTTCTCCACCTACTTCACTCACCGCGTATTCTGATGCTGACTGGGCTGGATGTCCGGATACTCGCCGATCTACTTCTGGTTATTGTGTGTACTTGGGTGATAACCTGATTTCTTGGTCGTCAAAAAGACAGCTCACTGTTTCTAGGTCATCTGCCGAAGCCGAGTACAGATCTGTTGCACATGCGGTCGCCGAGACGGTCTGGCTACGTCAACTACTCAGCGAGCTGCACCGGCCACTTCATCAAGCCACCGTCGTCTATTGTGATAACATTTCTGCTGTGTACATGTCTTGTAATCCTGTGCAGCACCGTCGTACTAAGCACATAGAGATAGACATTCATTTTGTACGCGAGAAGGTAGCTCTAGGTAACGTCCGTGTTCTGCATGTACCTACAAGTGCCCAGTTTGCTGACATCTTCACGAAGGGACTTCCGACAGCAGCCTTCACCGACATCCGAGCCAGTCTCAACGTCGTCGCGCCCGCCGTTGACACTGCGGGGGGGTGTTAGACAGGTGACTGGGACCAACCCAGTCAACCCACGACCGTCGCACGATCTGTGCACATCCTGGCTTCAGTTGGGCGTCGCCCCTCCTATATGTACTCCCCTCTGTAATCTGCTTGAATCAAGGAAAACCACTATTCCAATTATCAAAAAAAAATGACGCAAAAATTACTAACTTGTAGCCTTGAGCCCCTATAGAACTAAATCTGAAACAAATTTACACCAAAAGCTGCTTGAATACATCATAGGAAACATATCAAACACGTAAAATTCTCTTCAGGTTGTTGGAGTATTGGAAAATTCCCAGGTGGAATCGAAGGAGAACATCCTGTTAATCGGTAACTGGCGGCTCTGTTTTGAGTATGTATGCAATGGGAGTCTTGATAACCACATTACTGAGGGGTAAGTTAATTAAGCTTGATTGATTAGTGAGTGCCAACTGTTAATCAATTGGCGCTAATCCTCCCTGGTAGGGGTGGGTGTTCCACCTACCGTTGTTAGTCTACCATGGCTATAGTCATTTTATTATGGTTCTGATAGCTGCCACCGCAAGTGACAAAGTGCACATTATTCTACTAGCACCACTCCACATAGAAATACATGTAATTAGCTAGGCCTTGACGGCAAGAATCAAAAGCAAGGTAGGCAGGAGGCTAGCTCGCTCCTCCTCGCATTGACTTCCATCCATCGACCTTGCCGCTGCGAGCAAGATCGATTTCATAACTCGTAAACAGGGGTTTGCGGAGCATCGACCGATCGCCGTACGTAGCCAAGGTATTTGTGTGTTAATTTGTATAGGTTAATTAATCTGTTTCTGCTAGATCTGATTTTCTTTGGATGGAAGGCACCCTGGTTTTGCATTATCATTCTCCCATGTTTCGATTCCATCTTAATTTCCTCTGGAAGTCTTCTTGCTAGATAGCAGTTAATTTCCTTGTCATGCCAATCATGCATCTTGGTAAAAGCACCTGTTGGATAAGCTTATATCTTCAAGCCTCTTCATGTTTGGTCAACACCGAATGCTCAAAGTAACTAGAACCATGCTGTGGTAATTAATTCTCGTGATCACATCGTCAAGTCTTACACACCTGAATTACCCTTTAATTTCGACCACACATGTCAAAAATATGTTTCCACCCAGTATTATTCAACAAGTGGTGGAGAAGCTGGATCTGAGCTGATGCCCAGAACCAGAAAGAAATCATGTTAGGTGTAGACTTGTAGTGTTGGGTACAGTAAACCAGAGATGTCCCTTGCTGGATATACTGAAATAAATCTAGACAAACATGCAGTTGGGTAAATTCTACAGCTGTGCCTGATGCACCAGATCTTCATTCTCTAACCGTTCCTTTCACGATTAATTAAGTGTGCCATTATGTGTATAGGGGATAGCCTCACTATAAAATAAATACATTGCATTTGCTTTAAAGGTGTTCATTTCATTTCAATTGCAGTAATTGCAAATGGCTAGTGAAGCCAGTACAAACCACATTGACATCCTGGAGAGGATACTGCTTGATGAAAGTGCCAAGCCCATGAAACTGCCATTATCACTCCTAAAAGACATCACAAACTGTTTCTCTTCTGATCACGAAATTGGCAGAGGCGGGTTTGTGGTGGTTTATAAGGTACCACACAAATGGATCCTATCAGCTAGTTCCTCTAATCCTAAGATAACATATCAAATATTCACATCGCCACATGCACACAAGTTCTTTTTAACAACGTATTTTGTCACCACAGGGAGTGGTTGGAAAAGGTATGGTCGCCGTGAAGAAGCTATCAAACACGTATGGTATTCACGAGAGTAAATTCCAGGAAGAGGTTATATGCCTAATACAGGTCAAGCACAAGAATATTGTACGGTTTCTGGGGTATTGTGCAGACCAGCAAGGTGAAATTGAAGAGTGTGATGGTTCTCTTGTCATGGCTGATCAAAGGAATATGTTGCTCTGTTTTGAATATGCATACAATGGGAGTCTCGATAAGCACATTACTGGTAGGATGACAGGTCTATTCCCATTTTTATTTACTCTATTAAGGGTTTATTTAAATGTACAAGATGTTGTAATACTTATTTTACCAAGCATTCATAGGTTCACGTGTCATTATAGCCATTCGCCTAAATGCGTAAGAAAATAAAATCATGGCTGCTCCTTATGTGGTGCAGGTGCATCTGATGGACTTAATTGGAGGCAGCGGTATCAAATAATTTTGGGTATATGTGAGGGTTTACGTTTTCTTCATGAGAAGCGAATTGTTCACTTAGACCTCAAGCCCGCTAATATATTGCTAGATGGTCAGATGGTACCCAAAATTGCTGATTTTGGTCAATCAAGAATCCTCAGTCAAGTGCAAACCCGTGCTATTACTCAAAACATATATGGAACACGGTAAGCTAGTCTCTTGAAAGCTCTTTTTCTTGTTAGGCATGACTTTGCATTTATCTGCATATTTCTTGACTGGCTTTATAAATCTTCTCATAGGGGATACATGAGTCCAGAATACATCATTTCAGGTCAAATCACATTCGCATCAGACATATTTTGTCTTGGCGTTATAATAATTGAGATAATGAAAGGAGAGAGACAACATGACGAAGATGAGCATGTAAGAATATTTGTGTCATTGGGTCCAGTTGAATTGTAGGTTTTAAATAATTTTTGTATGCTTCAAATTAGCAAGATACTATTCCTTATTTTAGAGTTTTTTCTTACATACCTATTTTACAAAAAAAAACCTCTCAGTGAGGTGGTTGAGTTGTGGGGCATGGCTCTATCCACAAGAATCCAAATCATGTTGCTCAACATACATACCCATGCGTGCTCTTCACTACAAAAAACGAAGCCTATTTACACTTGCATATGTATTATGTAGTTCAACATTCTGATATAGAACCTAAACAAACTGAACATTATTCATTTATCAGGTTATGTATACTTCAGTTGTAATTTTAAGATACCACAATGTGAATTGCATGAATATAAATCACAGGTGCACTTAGTGTTTCTATATACCAATTTTCTATACTATAGACATAATCAGTATATACACAAATGATGCTAAAATATGCGGACTGAAATTAAATAGCTCCCATGAATGAAAACCACTACGGTCCATTTTTTTTTTCTGATTTCCAGTATTTTTTTCTAGTACTGTAATGCAATAATGACATGTATCATCAGATTTTGTTATATAGATATACTAACTCGTGATTGCAAGCTTATAGGTAGTTGAAAGTTGGAGGATTCGGTTGCAGGCATTAGAGGGGGACATGCAGTTGGAACAAGTAAGAGTATGCTATAAGATAGCGATAGAGTGCATGGACTTGGACCCGAAGAAGAGGCCAGTTGCACAGCATATAGTCAATAGGCTTGATAAAACGGCAAGTGTTGTCTATTCAGGCAAAAGTTCCATTGGCACAAGCCAAGTTAACGTCCTGGAGAGGCTTCTGTTTGATGAAAGCGTAGAACCCACAAACCTTCCGTTATCCCTTCTGCAAGACATCACAAACCATTTCTCTCTTGATCATCAAATTGGTAGTGGCGCTTTTGCGGTGGTTTATAAGGTACCACACAACTAGTTTCTCCATTTCTAACCATAGTGGTCTAAAAACTATTTTTTTATCTGATATTCAAACCACCACACATATATTAACAATGTATTTTGTCACCATAGGGAATGGTCGGGAAAGGTACGGTCGCCGTGAAGAAACTTTCAAACACGTTTGGTCTTCACGAGAATAAATTCCAGGAAGAGATTAAATGCTTGATAAAGGCCAAGCACAAGAATATTGTACGGTTTCTAGGGTATTGTGCTGACACGCAAGGTAAAGTGAAAGAGTACGAAGGGAATCTTGTCATGGAAGAGGAACGAATCTGGGTGCTTTGTTTTGATTATGTATGCAACGGGAGTCTCGAAAAGCACATTACTGGTAGGATGTCAATGTCTATTCCCATCTTTGTTTACTATGTTAAAGGTTATTAAATACACAACATGTTGTATACTTATTTTACCAAGTATTCATTGATTAACATGACATTATAGCCATGTGTCTAAATTAAGTAAGAAACTACAAACCCCGGCCGCTCCTTGTGTGCAGATGCAACTTGTGGGCTTAATTGGAGGGAGAGGTATCAAATAATCAGGGGGATATCTGAGGGCTTAGCTTTTCTTCACGATAAGAGAATTCTTCACTTGGACTTGAAGCCTGCTAATATATTGTTAGATGGTCACATGGTACCCAAAATCGCTGATTTTGGTCTATCAAGATGCCTTGCTCAAGCGCAAAACTATGCTATTACTCAAGACATATCTGGAACATTGTAAGCCAGTCTCTTGAAAGCTCTAACTTTAGGCGTGACATTACATTTATCTGCATATTCGTTGATCGGGCTTCATAAATTTCCTTACAGGGGGTATATGGATCCAGAATACATCAGATCAAGCCAAGTTGGATTCTCGTCAGATGTATATAGCCTTGGCGTCATAATCATGGAGATACTGACAGGAGCAAGGCGGTATCACAAAGATGAGCTTGTAAGAATGATTTAGGCGTTTGCCCCAAGTTGAACTGTAGATTTTGAAATAGTTATGTTACGCTTTAACTTATCAAAATAGTATTCCTTTTTTTTAGATTTTCCTTATATACTTATATTGTGGGAACAATCCCTCGGAGAGATCAGATGCTTACATTTACATACACATGCATGCGCTTCATCTGTTCAAGAAAAATGCATGCACTTCACTACGAAAAATAAGCCTATTTATACTTCTGGAAATACCATGTAGTCCCTTATTCTGATATATATACTACCTAAACAAACTGATCATTTTAAGATACCCCAAGTGAATTGCATGAAAAATCAAAGGGGCACTTGGTTCTCTAGCTAGTAACCCATTTTCTACTCTACGGACATAGGCAATACATAGACAAATTTGTAGAAAATTGTAGGATGACTATTTCTGTTGTTATATCTAATCCGGGTGTGGGGTACATATAGAGTACAATATGAGGGAGAGAGACTTTTCGCTGTTGGTGCTCTTTCCAATCTCAATGCATTCCACCGCTCCATCAGAAATTCCGTCTGCCCTTACCGTACTCCAGCTTGATAGTTTCGGAGTAGAGGGCAAGTCGTACATGGTTCAATTCTATTCTATCTCTAACTCCTAATCTCTAACTTAAACATAATTATACTTCTAACACCCCCTCAGTCGTAGTGGGAGTGAAGCGGACGATTGCGACTGAGTTTGAAGTATTGTGCTTTTATCATCTTCTTCGCTGCGCCATCATCAACTGCATCTCTAATGGCTGATGGGTCATCACCTAGGGCGGTGACTGCGTCCCCTTCTGGTGCCTTCTCTGTCTTCTCCTCTATTCCCTCCAACAGTCACATCAGGAGTCCCGTGGACGCTGATGACGACGCGGACGCTGTTGACTGGAGTTGTTGCCGATGTGTTGCTGTAGACATAGTCGTGTGGTTGAGTCGAGGTCGCCAATCGTGATGTAGCCATAGTCGAAGTAGTCATGGTCGATGCATAATTCAGCACAGCTGGGGTAGCCGCAACCGTTGGAGGCGCAAAAAAAATTGCATGATGTGTATGACGGAGTTGCAATCGTGTAATCGACGTTTTGCACCTGGAGAGGTACCGTTGGGGCCGATGCTTTGCACCTTAAGAGCTACCGTCGCGAGCATCTTGCGGATGTTAGAGGACGCGGTTGTAGGTGAGACCACCAGTTCTGCCAAGACTGGAGGAAGCCCACCGAGCACACAACGGTTTTGTCAGAACCGTGTGCGCACTTGTAGTGGCTTTCACAATAATAGTGATGCCGGTGTGTCGATGCAGTCTTAGCCGTCAGACGCGGTCAATGCCGTCGTTGGTGTCATGCACGTCTTGCAGTAGTACTGTTAGAGGATGCATGTCCATCCTTGTGGGCAAGGTTGTAGAGACTGCAACAGTGTATTGACGAGGTTGTTGATGAAGACCACGTTCATAGAGACCTTCATGATGAGGTGTCGATGATGGCATTGCAGCGGTGTACATCGCTTGAAGGCGCCCCTTATGATGATGAAGTGAGCTAGCTAGAGATGTAGCTGAAGCGCTAAAAGTTGACGGACTCGCACCTCCGCGTCGCCTCCCGCGAGGTGGCCCGGAGGCCAACCCTAACCCTCGCCACCGCCCCCTCCTTCTCCCTCCTCCTTCCTCACCGCCGCCTGGGGGCACAGCCGGTCAAAGCCCTGTTGTCTCCGGCGACGGTAGGACCCCTTTATCTTTCCACTCGGGTGGTGCTGGCGCGGGTCGGCACTGCGGCCGGGCTCTACGGCGGCGCGGCGGGCGGTTGCGGCGCTCTGCCGTCCCTGCCTCCCCGCGGCAGGCGGCTAGGTGGGTGGCGTGCCTGCGTTGCCTGAGATGGCGGCGGCTTGGTCCGACACAACCAGATCTGGCTCGAGGCGGCGCATGCTGCAGGTGTCCGCCGCTGCCGTGGCAACGGCAGGTGGTGGTGGCACTGCGACAGTATGTGGTGGTGGTGCGGACCAGAGGTTAGGGACGGCGGTACGGGCTGCGGCCGGCTGCCCTGACCGGGGCCTCCACGGTTGATCAGGGTGCCGGCGCAGTGGAGGTGGTTTGACCCCCTCCTTTTGGTTCATGGGGCGTTCGGCTCTCCGATTGGCGATGCGTCTGACGGGTGGAGCACGGCGGCTCGGTGCTTCTCGCCTTTGGCTGGCCTTGGTGGCAGGGGTGCTCAGGGGGGATGGCAAGGGTGCCTCCGGGTCTTGCTGTTGCCAGGGGTGGCGACAGCCACCTGACCCTGGTTCAAGAAATGGCGCGGCGGCTGCGGCATCGTCGGCAGCTGCCGGTGGCCTTCCCATGCTCTGCTCCGGTCGGCGGGGCCCCAGTCTTACCAAAAGGGTATGTTTTTCCGGCCAGATCGTCGATGGTCCATGTTGATGTGGGTTGGGTGGTGTTTGATGCCGGGGCGGCGGCTTTGGTGGTGGGAGCGCGGGGCTCATGTGCGGAGCTCGTGCTTAGGTACTGCCCGGTGGCCATGGCCGTGTGGGCGGCGTGGCGGCCGGGGTGTGACGATCGGCGGTGGAGGTGCAGCGTTCGTATCTATGCCGGGGGCGATGAGTGTGAGCCGGGGTGAAAATATGTTCTGTCTTCCGGGCAGACCGGCGCAAGCGATGTTCGTACCCTTCTTGAAGGCGTCATTGTGGTCCTCATTGCCTGTCGCGTTGCTCCAGGGGAAACCATCCTCGGATCGGGCGGTGGCGGCGCTCTGGCGTCGTATCCTTCCTGAAGGCACATCTCTGGAGCGCACGGGTCGTCATATGCAGCTTCGTCTCTTCGCGTTGGCGTGTTCATGGTGGAGAACCCCGATAGCTCTTGTAGTGGTAGGGGTAGTGTTGCTGTGCTCAGTGCCGATGCATCAGCCTTGTGTGTGTGCGCGCGCGCGTGTGTTGGGGTGGTGTGAGTTTGTATCGAGTTGTTGGTGGTTGTTGCTTTATATATATAGCGGGGCGAAAGTCTTTTTTTTGGTATTGACGATGAAGTATTGATACCATGTCGTCTCTCCAAACAGGCTTGCGCCCCGCTATATTAATATAGCAACCACACTGAACCATCGCTGGGGCGAACAACACAACAAGCCCAAAGATAAAACAAGAAGAACAAAAGAGAAACAAATGCCAACGATGGCTGCTCGACAACAAGTAGATGATCCGCCACCGCTGCGCCCTCCGAAGTCGTCCCACCACATACCCATCACTCCGGAGCTCCGCGTACCAAGCAACACCTTCAGGAAGGAGTGCGACGACGACGACGTTGTTGCCCGGATATGTCCTAGGGATTCCCCTGGCACATGGAGGAAGGAGGTGAAAGGGGTCACCTGACGCCCTCCAAGGAGGGGTTGCGGCACCCGCAGGCGTCACCGCGTCGGAGTCGGACGGACTGACGGGGATTTCTCTCACCCCCAGAACACCACTACCCAACCGCTCCGGAGTCTTCCACCCAGCACTCCACCCACCTTCCTGCGCCACCACGGTCTTGAAGCCACCCACGCCGTCTCACTGAGGCCATCATCGCGAGACCTAGAGGACGGAGAATGAAAACGCAGGGATCCGGGGGCGGCGGCACCGCGGTCAAGCGGGAGGGATCAACCTCCACTGCCGTCGCACAAGAGGCCAGTTCCTCTAGCGCCATCACGGTAGCCGGCCGGACGCAGCGGCGGGAGGCAAACCAGGCCACCCGGGCCCGTCCGGGCTCAGATCGAGCCCGCCAAGTCTCCATGACCTCGCTGCAGCAAGCCGACGACGGCGCCACCACCACCCAGGTTCCCAACGCCCCACCACTGCATCCAAGAAGCTACGCCGCAGATCGGAGCCGCTGGCCCGTCCCGGCCCAGATCTGGGCCGAGTGGGCGCCGCCAGTCCGCGCCGCCGCGGAGCTCCGTACGTCAGCGATGGCGGCGAGAGGAAGGGTGGGGGAGGTCGCTGTGGAGGATGGATGGGGGGACATGGTCGTGCGACCATCGATACCATGTCGTGCAGAAGAAATATGAGTATGTTGGCTTGTAGCCAGGCGTAGTCCTCGATGAACTGGTCAAGTGGCATCGGGTCGATGCACAGGCGACGTCGATGTAGGTGCAGGTGGGGCTCGGTGTAGTCGTTTGATCGGTGTAGACGTGGATGCAAGTTGGCAGTTACTGGTTGGATCGGCGTACAGAACTTCGCCCTCCCGTGCTCCCTTCGGTTTGCGAATGATGAGTCGCGTGCCGGTGTCGTCGGCTCGAACCGCTCGTGGCGGAATCCCACGAGTAGCGCGCATGCATGCATGGTGCGTGGCGGAAGCCAGCTCAGGTGCACATGCGTGCATGAATCAGATGAAGTCCACGTACGGATGCTTACATGTATACATGGAGATGGCGTGCTGGCGTAGACGGGAGCTGTGGAGTCCATGCACGCGCGATGGATGAAGGTCGATGCCGCTCGTGGACGTGGAGTGGATGAAGATCGCGTTCGCGAGCATGCAGCTGGCCGATCCGGCCGGCCAGATCAAAGCGGCGTAGTCCCGACGCGGAATAAGTCGACGTAGATCGGATTGAGATAGTGCTGACCTGCCGATTCCGTGGGCGTTGTGTATATATATAGAGTATAATATGAAGGAGAGAAACTTGAAGTAGAGGGCAAGTCGTACGTGGTATAATTGTACTTTATCTCTAACTTAATAAACATAATTATACTTTTAACAAAATTAAGCTAAAAAATGTTAGCGGCAATTAAGTGGCTTCCAAGAAAAAAAATCATAGTTTAAAAAGGCAAGTCTAGGCTCTAGACGATAGTAAAACGCCTAGCACTTAATTGCGCATAAGCTTGCGCTTGGGTCAGTTATGGAGTCCTTTTTTTAACTAGAAACAATGATGGTCCTTCTCCTTTTAGGATTTCCAGTTTTTTTTCTCTAGTAGCTGTAATGTGATAAGCACATACATCATTGTAAAAAATACTAACTCATGATTGCAACCTTATAGGCAGTTCAAAGATGGATGAACCGATTGGGGGTATCAGAGGGGGACTTGCAGTTAGAGCAAGTGAGAGTATGCAGTGAGATAGCGATAGAGTGCATGGACTCAGACCCAGAGAAGAGACCAGATGCAAGTCATATAATTGATAGGCTTGATAAAACTGAGGGTATTTACAAATCAGAAGAAACTGGCACGAACAGTTCATTCATTGAGATGCAGGTAAGTTTACCAAGGGAACAATCTGGAGAAAGAGTTGGAAAGCCTGCAGCCGAGAGCCTCCAGGTGGATGTCGAGGAACGCTCTGAAATATTGGAAGATGTCACAAAAAGTAGTGAATGGGAAGGCCAACAGAAAGTAGATGCATTAGCATTATGTGGAGTGCAGAAAACGAAGCAAAAGGTTAACCATCGTGGCACAAGCATTTCCAGCTCTATCTCTAATGTGTTCTATAAGTTGAACAATTTGGACATCTTCAACAGGAAAGCAAACAACCATCGCAGATTAGAAATGTCACATAATGTAAAGGTCTTTAGAAAGGAGGAGCTCAGGCCAATATTAAAGACTAGCAATTTAATTGGAAAAGGTGGCTTCAGTGAAGTTTACAAGGGCGTTGTTGATAACACACTGGTTGTGGTAAAGAGATCGATTGATTCTAGTGTGCTAGGGCATACACAATTTCAAAATCAGGTCATCAACTTGTCTCAAGTCAGCCACAAGAACATTGTTAGGCTCATCGGTTGTTGCCTAGAAGTAGATCACCCCATGTTAGTGTTCGAGCTCGTCTCCAATGGAACCGTGAATGATATCCTTCATAGCGGCAGCATGGTGGCTCTAAAGTTGGACGTGCGTCTAACTATTGTTGCAGAATCAGCACAAGGTCTAGCTTATCTGCATTCACAAGCTCGTATCAAAGTCCTGCATGGTGATGTTAAACTGAGAAATATACTCTTGGATGAAAACTTTATGCCAAAGATCGCAGGCTTTGGCCTATCAAAGTTAATTACAGGAGATAAGGAGCACACTCTCAATATCATTGGTGACATGACCTATATGGATCCAGTGTACCTGCAAACAGGCCGTCTGACATTGAAAAGTGATGTGTACAGTTTTGGAATTGTGATCTTGGAGGTCATTAGCAGGAAGGAGGCCACTCATTCTGATAATAACAGCCTAGTGAGGAGTTTCCTTGAAGTTCACAAAGAAGGGAAGAAAGCAACCGAGCTGTTTGACAAGGAAATTGCGGTAACAACAAAAGATTTGGAAATTCTTGACTGTCTGGCTGAGATTGCTGTGGAATGTCTTAACCTTGATGTGGATCAAAGGCCCACGATGATAGATATCTCGGAGCGCCTTCTCATGCTGAATCGATCTCGTAGGTCGCAAGCTGTTTAGTATATATAAGTTGATGCATATTATGGTGCGGACAACATTTATGTATTCGAATATGATAGGCAACTATCAGTGTTTGATTTGTTGTATAGAACCATGGTGTATAATGCAAATCTGTTCCTTCCTCTTTTCAGAGAAAGTTGTGACTCTTACTCTGCATCGAGTTACGGGCTGACCAAATCAATTTATCTGTTAAGATTCGTTGGTTTCTGGAGCTTAATGGAGGATGTTCACCGCTGCCAACTCCGGCGATCTCGGCGGCAGACCAGGCGAGGCTGAAACGCTCTGTCTTCGTGCTTGAACTCTGAAGCTCCGGTGTCCTGGTGTGGCGCTTCTTGTATCTGAATTTCTGCTCTGTTTTCTGAAGTTAGGTGCCCCCTTTTGGCTCTTCTGCCCAGTGGTTAATGAAAATTTCCTTTAGTCTAAAAAGAAAGTTAGTTTATGTACTCTTAATTAGCATCAGATCAGACTAATTGTTAATTTTCGTTAATTAGCATAAAATAAAACTAGTTGTCAAGTTAAACCCCCTTTAGTTTTCACAAAACAAAAAACCCAGTTTAGTTAGATCATCTAACTTGGATGCAATCTGAAAATAGACGGCATGTTCAGAGCCCTTGAACCATCGACGAGGCAAAATAGAATTAGCAGAGAAATGAAGGACCGAATCGCGCTCATGACAGACTTGGCAGATTCCCATACAGGCACGTTTTATGTACTTTTTTTTTTTGCGGGCACGTTTAATGTACTTTTTTCTTCTTCTTTCTAACAGGGGCGTGCAAAAATATGGCTTGAAAACCAGCATCTAGTATTGCTGCTCCCTCGCATGATTATAATGTTTGATTTAAAGAACTTTTACAGATAATCGAGAGGATTAAGAAATTCAGTTTTTTTTTCACGTGTGTTATTTGATTTATTGGATTATAAATGTGACTTTTTCTATGGATTTTTTTGCACTATATTTACTAGAGTAGAATTTAATTAGTCAGTAAAAAGTGAAAAAAAATGATGCAAAAATCACAAACGTGTAGCATTGGGTCTATATATAGAAGTGAATATCAAATGAATTTTCACCGAAAGCTGTTTGAATACATCATAGGAGAAGTCAAGTCGAACGTGACTCCCTTCACGTGCCCCTCGCCGCCTCCCGAAGCGAGGCGATCGGGCGGTTCCCACCCTCCCCGTGAGTCCCGCCTTCCCCTCGCCGCTACCGCGGGCGGCGCGCGCCGGCGTTGCCCATGGCGCCCATGCAGTCGCGGTGGCGGCCTTCCTTCTTCCCGTCGCTGGACCCGGCTCGGCGAAGCGGTCTGGCGGCGGAGCCCTTCGGCCGGCGGCGTTCGCGCGGATCTGGACGGCGGCGGTGCGGCGGCGTTGCCCCTTGGCGGCGGTGACGGCCCATGGCCCACGGCGGCCGGCGGCGCCCGGCTGGCCCAGATCTAGGCCCTACGGGCCCGATCTGTGTCGGGGCGGGCCTGTTGGGTGGCCGCAGTGGGCTGTTCTTCAGTGGTTTCCGGCGAGCTCCTCGCGACAGGGACGGCGGCTGATGTGCCGCGACTGCTGCAGCACGGCGGCGGAGCTTCACGGGCCCACGCTGGGCCTGGCCGGACAAGGGGTCCAGTGTGCCTCTGCTGCTATGCCCGGTCTGCTACCGCCTAAGCCAGTGGAGGTTGTTCCCTCCCTCGTGGCTGCGGTGCTGCCGGTCCTTGTCTTCGGTTGTCTCGGATCCGACCGGCCTCGCTTCGTTGGCCGTGGTGAGACGACGGCGGTGTCCTCGTGACTATTGGCGCATGTTGGTGGGCGGCGGGTGTGGTGGAGCTGAAGGTTGGTCCTGGGTGGTGGGCGCGAGAGGTCGGGAGGAATTCATGTCGGGTCTTGCCGGCACCAACGCGGTGACGCCTACAGGCGCCGCCATCCTTCTTGAAGGGCGTCGGGTGACCCTCTCCCCCCTCTACCTTCCGTGTACCGGGAGAAATCCTAGGATTCGTCCGGGCAGTAGCGTCGTCATCGTCGCATTCCTTCTTGAAGGTGGTGCTTGGTACATGGCAACTCCGTGGCTTTGGAGTGTGGTGGTTATCTTCGGTGGGCGCAGCGATCGCGGTGTGCTGTAGCTTTCGTTGATCCGGCGTTGTTGGCATTTCTTCTCTTATTTTCTCTTGTTATTTCTTTTGGGCGTGCTTGTGCTGTTTGCCCCAGCGTGGATCGGATTGTTGTATCGGGTGGTTCACTGGTAGAAAAAAGGCCTTTAGTCGCGGTTCGCAAAGGCCTTTAGTCGCGGCTGTGCAACCGCGACTAACTATGCGCGACTAAAGACCCCCCCCCTTTAGTCGCGCCTCTTACGAACCGCGACTAAAGGCTTTAGTCCCGGTTCTCGTGGCTAACCGGGACTAAAGGCCTCCTTCGCATGTTTAAATTTTTTTACGAATTTTTTTTGCGAATTTTTTTTTTATTATTTTCAAATTTCTGAATTATTTTAACCTCTAATCTCTAATCACCACCCTCATCACTGCTCAATTTCTCCTCTAATCTCTAATCACCCTCATAATTCCAAATCATCTAACTTCCGAACGGTCACCCATCCTCCCACTCCCCAGCCCGAGCACGCTTAACTTCCGGGTTCTATTCTCCTCGCTTCCAAGTCTGCACTTGTTGTTTTCCGACAATAGTAGGATGTCAATTCTATTAACCCTCGGTATTTAGCTTGAGCATGAAGTGACACATTTCACTGCTTGAGTTTGAAACTATTGTTTTAAAAACAATAATTATTTAGTAACACTAATATTTCGGAATAATTAGTTTGACCATTTTTGACCACAGTTTGACCAGATTTGACCAAAATTTAAAAAACTGAAATAATTATTTAGTAACACTAATATTCTAGAATAATTAGTTTGACCATTGTTTGACCACAGTTTGACCACAATTTGAAATTTTTGAATTTTTTGCCTCTCGAACTTAAAAGCCCGTATCTTTTTTTTCTGTTAGGTTTTTGGGGATTCTAAAATGTTTAACGGGTTCGCCTGTTAAATTCGGATGTAACTTTTCGAGTAGATGATTTTTCATATAAAAACTTTTTCATCCGAGTTCGTATGCAAAAGTTATGCCAATTTTAAGAATTTCGGAGAGATTTTGCAAATAAAGTCGAAATTCATATTTGTTAATTTTCCCAACAACTAGACCACATATCACATGGAAAACTTATTTTATTTTATTTTTTGACATTTGCATAATTTTCTTTTGTTTTTCTAAAACTGAAAAGGCGATCCCGGGGGTAGAGTTTGAAAATGAGGCCTCAAATCTTTAGTCGCGGTTGGCGCACCAACCGGGACTAAAGGTCTCATAACCGCGACTAAAGGTTCGGGCCATTAGTCGCGGTTGGCTGACTCAACCGACTAAAGGTCTAACCTTTAATCCCGGTTGGCTCGCCAATCATGATCTAAAGGCCTTCGAGCCACTTGAGGACCTTTAGTCCCGGTTGGCCAACCAACCGACTAAAGCCCTCCCGTCCGCCACCGCCAACCGAAGCGCCGGCCGAGCCTTTGGTCGCGGTTCACCTCGAACCGCGACTAAAGGTCCATTGGTCGCGGTTCCTACAGCTTCGCGACTTATGGGGCTGGACGGAAAGCCTGTTTTTCCACCAGTGGTTGCTATATCAATATATCGGGGCGTAAGCCTATTTCGGTAATACATCATAGGAAACACCTCAAACACCTGAAATTCTCTTCAAGATGTTGGAGCAATGGACAAAGAAACATCATCTATTGTGTTGGAATTTTTTGGGGGAAAAACCGTACAAATTGGAACTCTACGACTCACATCTTTCAAAACAAGATGACATTTTTTTCTCTAAAAGTTGTAAATGTAGTACGTAATATTATGAAAATCATCTATCTAAAAGGGTATTCATATGTTTTCCCTGGAAGAAAGCCAATAACAAAAATCTATAAACCTTTTCTCCCGAACCATTTCACTCATGTGAAATACTCTCTCCATCTCATAATATAAAAGCATTTTTTATCGAAAAAGGCTTTCGCCCCGCTTTATATATAAAGCACAATCCACAACATCACGGTACAAAACACACGCACACACCCAAGGCAGGATACAAAGATGCTGAACGCAGCAACACCTCCCCTAGCATTACAATAGCCACCGGGGTCCGCCGGCGTGAACACACCACTACGATGAGATGAAGCCACATATGACAAACCGTGCGCTCCAAGGCGGCGCCTTCAGGAAGGAAACGACACCGGAGCGCCGCCACCGCCCGACCCGAGGGTCGGAGTTTCCCCTAGAGCAACACGACGGGCAATGAGAGCCGCGACGACGCCTTCAGGAAGGGAGCGAGATTCGCCGCCGCCGGTCCGTCCAAAGAAGGAGCGGGTTTTGACCCCGGCCAACACTCACTGCCACCGAACGCCACACCCCGGAAACCACACCGCCCCCCACGCCCATAGTCACCGGGCAGCACCGAGCCACGGGCTCTGCCCATGAGCACGCGCAACCACCACCAGGGCCGCCGCCCCGGCATCCAAGGCCTAAACACCACCACGCCCGAGACCCGCCGCTACGCTAACCAAAGAGATTGAGCGCCCCCAAGCATCTGGCCTCCAGCGACTCGTCCTGCTACACCGTGCGCGAGACAAGCTCGGTCATGTCGCCGGGCGCGAGACGAGCGCGGTCCTGCAGCCGTGCGCGAGATGGACTCGGTCCTGCTGCCAGGCGCGAGAGGAGATCGGTCCTGCAGCCCGGGCGCGAGACGAGCGATGGACCAAAGCTGGGGACGAGCCAACCCTCCGACGAAGATTGCACCCGGGCACCGAGAGGGGGGACGACGGCCTGCACAAGCCGCTCACCAACGGGCCGACGCCGAAGAAGTCCAGCCGCTGCCGTGAGACGGACCCGACCACCGCCAAGAGCCACCACCACGCCGTGGCAGCCCCGTCCACGCCGAGCATAGCCCGCAACACCTGCCATCGCCGGATCGGCCGGGGGCCGGCAGGCTCGCCACCACCAGAGAGCGCCGTAGTAGGGGCAGGCATCGGAGCCGGCCACCACCTGCAGCAAGCCAGGTCCCCCGCCACCACAGGGGCCCAGGCCACCCGCGCCGCCGCAGCGTCAGATCTGAGTCGCGCCCAAAGCCTCCGCCGCCGGGAGCAGAGAACGCCCCAGCCCGCCCAGCCACTCCACGCCGCCGCTGCGGCCGCACACCTGCCGCCGCCGCCGCCCACGCCGCCCGCGTCCCGAGCTCGTGCGCCGCCACCCAGCCAGATGGCTCACGCCATCCAGCGCCCTGGGAGGAAGAGGCCTCGCCGCCGCCCGAGCTGGTCAGGCTTTGCCCGCTGGCATGCCGGGGCGGCGGCGAGGGGAGGGAGGAGCAAGGAGGACGGGCGAGCCAGCGCTAGGTCCCCCCGGCCAAGGAGCGGCTGGGAGGGAGGGAGCGTTCTGCCAAAACTCTCATGATAAGAGCATTTTTTACACAAGACACTAGTGTAAAAGAATGCTTTTTTTAACATGTAAAAGAATGCTTTTATATTATGGAACGAAGGTTGTATGTTATAATCAATTCCAACGGCAACACGTGATGTATCAGCTACTCCCTCCGTTTCTAAATATTTGTCTTTCTAGAGATTTTAACAAGTGACTACATACGGAGCAAGATGAGTGAATCTACACTCTAAAATATGTCTATATACATCATATGTGGTAGTCCATTTGAAATCTTTAAAAAGACAAATATTTAAGAACGGAGGGAGTAGTTCTGTGGAACAACTTAGGTGCAACAGAATTTTTGCCGGATCAAGCCCCGAAACGTTTTCTCTAGGGTTTCGAGTGGCAGGTGGCGGCGCGCGGGCGACTTCACATCTCCGCGGCGTCTCATAGAGATTCAACCCGCAAATCTTCCTATACCGCCCTGATCCTGTAACTCTCCGTGTAGCTGTTCTCGGGGCGATCAAGGAAGACCCTTGGCGTTCTTACCCGCCCTAGGAACGCTCGGGGGAGGGAGGTTTTTTAGGGTTTGGGGGTTTGGCGGAGATGGCAAGTTCCAGCAACGTGGGAAAGGAGCGAGAAGGAGTTGAGAGGATGATGGAAAAGATGAATCTGACAGAGAGGGAAAGTGCAAAGTTGGTGATCGATGAGGAAGCAGAGAAGACACAGGTGCCGCAGTGGGCTCTCATCGGAAAGGTTCTGTACAGGAGGGGTTTTCATGTGAGCACAATTGAGAATGCTTTGCGTCCAGCTTGGGGCAATCCGAGAGGGTTGTCCTTTAGCTCGGTGGGGGAGAACATATTTGTGGTTAATTTGGAGACGAAGAGAGATAGGGATCGTATTTGGGAAGGAGGTCCATGGGCAGTTGGAAAGCATGCAGTGGTGTTAGAGATCTTTGACTTCAGATCGGGACCGGATGATTGGAAGTTTGACAAGATGCAGATTTGGGCAAGAGTTACTAAGTTGCCGTACAATCTCCGGTGCTCGCCGTGGCCAAGTAAGATTGCAGGTTTGATGGGGGATGTCTTGAAAGTAGATGTTGATGCAAGAGGTTTTGCATGGGGGGAGGCTCTGAGAGCAAGAATTTGGATTAAAGTTCATGAACCCCTAATGAGGTGGGTACAGCTAGAATCAGCCAAGACGAAGGAAACAATTTTCTATGATATCCAGTATGAGAATTTACCATACTTTTGTTTTTCGTGCGGGGTGCTGGGCCATTCAGATTTGTACTGCCCAAAGCCAGCAGCGAGAGATGAATTTGGGCGCCTCCCTTATAGTGAAGCCCTTCGAATGTCTAACCAGAAACATAGTTGGGGGAATGCGCAGCCGAGGAATCAAAATCAGTTTTTTGGCAAGGGAAAAGGAGATGAATGGTATGAAGAAGAAGAAGAAGTGGAGGTAGGGGAAGAAGTCACCTCACCGGACAAAACATCGAAGGGTAAAGTGAAGAATTTTGTGTATCAGTTTAATGCCCGAGGAGGGGGAAACATGGGCCGAGGAGGTGCTGCACCCAGAAATAGAGGCCGAGGTAATGGACAAGTTTACAGAAGGGTAAATATGGATGTGCGAACAGAACCGGTAAATGCTAGTTCTGGACAAGCTCTAATGCTTCTTGACCAAGAGACGTTGGATAAAAAAAGACAGAGTGGGGATGATCTTTCTAATGACTCAAGGGAGAAGAAGAGAAAATCAATGGAGGATAACAAACAAAAGGAGGCGGAGGCTGCGAGTCAGCCCCGCCAGAACCAATGAGTTGTTTGGTATGGAACTGTCGCGGGCTTGGGAACCCGGAGACAGTTCGAGAGCTTCACAACATAGTGAGGCTAGAAGCGCCTGCGTTGGTCTTTGTGTGTGAGACGAAGATTGACGGGAAGAGAGTTGGTGAATTGACTACCAGGTTGGGTTTTGCTGGTTGTGTGCCCGTAAGCAGTGTAGGCTTAAGTGGCGGTTTGGCTTTGTTTTGGTCTCATGAAGTGGATGTGACGGTAAATAATGTTTCATCACAACATATAGATGTTAAAGTTGAAAATATAGGAGGGGATAGAAAGACATGGCATTTTACTGGCTTCTATGCCAAAGCAAAAAGGAGTGAGAGATCTATGAGTTGGGATCTGTTACGTTGGTTGCGTGGTCAGTCTGATTTACCGTGGCTTTGTGCGGGAGATTTCAATGAAATTCTTGATAACTCGGAGTATTTTGGTGCAAATGAAAGGGCTGAATGGCAGATGGAAGGATTTCGGTCAGTAATTGATTATTGTCAGTTCCAGGACTTGGGGTACTCAGGGATCCCGTACACTTGGGACAATATGCAGGAGGGTGTTGACAATGTGAAAGTACGGCTGGACCGTTTTTTGGCGGATCAAGCTTTTATACAATTATATGAGGCAACGACGGTCAAGCATATCTCTTCACCAAGGTCGGACCACTGTGTGGTTGCGGCAAGGATAAGGAGATTGGTTCTGACTGAGAACTGTGGGCCAAAACCATTCAGGTACGAAGATGCATGGCAGAAGGAGGAGTCATATGATGCAGCTTTTATGGATGGTTGGGAGCAAAGGATTGTCCAGGGTGGATTAGCTGGGCTAAACAACACACTGATACATATGCAAGACCACCTTAGTGACTGGAAAAATAAGAAGTTTGGAGACATAAAGCGGAAGATTCGAAAAGTACGTAAGGAGTTTGAAAGGGAGCGCTCTAATGCTCTGTACCGTGGGACATCTAGAAGAGAAAGGGAGTTAGCGAGGCAACTGAATGACCTTCTACACAAGGAGGAGATTATGGCGAGGCAGCGATCGAGGGTGGATTGGCTGCGAGAAGGAGACAGAAATACGGGATATTTCCAGGCCCAAGCTTCAGCCCGAAGGAGACAAAACAGAATTCATTCTCTAGTAGCAGAAGATGGGCGAGTATGTGAATCGGTAGAAGAGATCCATGCCGAGGTACAAAACTTCTACACTGAACTTTACACGGCTCAGCCGGAGTTGGATGTTGAGGCGGTTCTTCATCATGTTCCGGCAAAAGTAGATCAACAAATGAATGATCGTTTGCTACGGCCGTTCAGAGCAGAAGAAGTGGAGGCCGCGTTGTTCTCCATGAAGCCATCAAAGGCGCCGGGGGTGGACGGGTTCACTGCGGGCTTCTTCCAACGCCACTGGCCAGTACTAAAGGAAGAGGTCACTAGTGCAGTTTTGGAGTTTCTTAACGGGGGTGTGATGCCAGAGGTTATAAACAAAACTGTGATATGTTTGATTCCGAAAATAAAATTTCCAAAGAACATTACCCAGTATAGGCCGATCTCTCTCTGCAATGTCATTTATAAAATCTGTTCTAAGGTTCTTGCGAACAGGTTAAGGGAGATTCTGGATGATGTTATTTCTGAGGAGCAAAGTGCCTTTGTGCCGGGAAGGCTCATTACTGACAATGTGTTGACAGCATATGAGTGTGTTCACTCCATGAAGAGGAAAAGAGGTAAGCAAGGGTGGTGTGCGGTAAAATTGGATATGATGAAGGCATACGACCGGGTAGAGTGGTCATATCTGCAAGGGATTATGCAACAACTGGGATTTGCCGAAGACTGGATATCACTTGTTATGCGGTGTGTTACTTCGGTGAGTTTTCAAGTGAAGGTGAATGGTACGCTGCTCGCGCCATTTCAGCCTTCGAGGGGCTTCCGACAAGGGGACCCCATTTCCCCATATCTTTTCTTGCTCTGTGGCGAAGGTTTATCATGTATGTTAAAGAACTATGATAGTGGATGGATTGATCGTGGAGTCCGTGTGGGTCTCATGGCGCCATGGATATCGCATTTGCTTTTTGCAGATGACTGTTTGGTTTTTATGAAATCGGATGGAAGAAGTGCAATGAGACTGAATGAGATACTGGAGGCCTATGAGTTAGGATCCGGTCAGAGGGTGAACAAGTCGAAGAGTTCAGTCTACTTCAGCCCAAACACTAGGGCGTCGATGAAAGTGGGGGTAATAAATAATTTGCAAATACAGAGAGAAGCCCTGTCTGAGAAATATCTGGGTCTCCCTACAGCAGCAGGCAGAATCACCGAGAGACAATTTCAGCATATTGTGGAAAGCTCAAGGGGGAGAGTTCAGTGGTGGTGTCAAAAATTCATGTCAAGTGCAGCGAAGGAAGTTTTGTTAAAGTCAGTGATCCAAGCTCTACCTACCTTCTCTATGAGTTGCTTCAAACTCACTAAGGGGTTGTGCAAGAAAATAACAGCCATCATGGCAAAGTTTTGGTGGGCTGGTTCACTCGACAAACAAGGAATGCATTGGCAATCTTGGGATAAAATGGCAATCCCAAAGAATAAAGGAGGATTGGGGTTTCGAGACTTACAGATCTTTAATGATGCAATGCTTGCCAAGCAAGCATGGAGGTTAATGGATAAACCACAAAGTTTATGTGCTCGTGTGCTTCGAGCTAGGTACTATGCTGATGGTGATATTTTACAAGCAAATTGCCCAAAGAGTGCATCACCAACATGGAGAGCGATTATAATCGGAAGGAATGTGCTAAAGGAGGGGCTTATCAGGAGGATTGGAAATGGACGAACTACAGAAATTTGGCATGACAGATGGTTGCCAGGAACCATCTCAATGAGACCGGTCTGCAGGCTGTCCGATGACCCGGTTCAATTTGTTTCGGATCTAATGGATGGTGAAGGACAGTGGGACGTGCAGTTGATTCAGAGAATGTTTATACATCCGGATGTAGAAGCTATCATGAGTATACCGCGTCCGAGGAGGGAAACGGAGGACTTTTGGGCTTGGGCATGGGAGAGATCAGGACTGTTTTCAGTTCGGTCGGCTTACCATGCGATGATGGAGAGACGAGGGACTGAGGTCGTGACACCGTCCAGCTCGACGGACGACTGCGACATATGGAAGGCACTGTGGAGGTTGCGTGTTCAGCCAAAGATCAGAGTTTTTTGGTGGAGGGTTTTAAAAATTTTCTACCATCACATGGCGAGCTGAATAGAAGGCATATAAGAACCAACAGTGTCTGTCCGATGTGTGGCTGTGATATGGAGACGCTATTTCATGCGTTGACTGAATGCGATCATGCTTGCAGATATTGGGAGGCAGCGGAGGAGTGGTTTGATTTTAAACTACCCAAGTTACACCCATTAACATGGGCGAGGGACTTACTGGATGGGCATGTTGTGAGCAGAGATAAGAGTGCTATAGCTATATCCGTGATGTGGGCAATCTGGATGAGTAGAAATAAGTACGCACATGAAGAGATCAAGTACCAACCTATCCGATCTATGGAGATTATTGAGGAGTTTATAAAATCTTTGGATGTCCCAGGCCCAGCACCGGTGACTAACTCTTTCATTATGGAGAGGTGGTCACCACCGGAGGAAGGTTGGACGAAAATAAATACTGACGGAGCAGTTTGTAAGCAAAGAAGAGTGGGAGGAGCGGCAGCAGTAGCACGGGACCATTCGGGGTCTTTCATTTGTGCGAGACAAACAAAGTATGATGAGATGACTGATCCTTTGGTGTTAGAGCTGACCGCATGTCGGGATGCAATGCTTTTGGCATTGACAAAAATCTGCAGAGGATAGTGGTGGAAACGGACTGCCAGACAATTTGTAATTTGTGGAAGGCAGAGGAGGACAGGTCTATTGGATCTCTGATGATCCGTGAGATGAAATCATATCTCACAAATTTGCAGGAATTTAGATTGAAATTTGTTCGTAGAAGTGCTAATATCCCTGCTCATCTTTGTGCTAGGGCGGCACTAGTTTTGACTGATCAGTCTGTTGATCATGATGTAATTCCTGAATTCCTGATTGCCGCTGTGCAATCAGATTATGTTCCGCCTAGTTAATAAAGTGCCAGGAGGGCGGTTCTCAAAAAAAAAAAAAAAAAACTTAGGTGCAACAGATTGGCTCTTGCACCGTGTGCTTTACATACCCTTTTCTCTGCAACCTAGACCAAAAAGGCAACCAATGTGACAAATTGGTATATCAAAGGCAGGGGGGAGAAGAAAAAATGGGTAGGCATGTACGATGGTGCTATCTTAAGAATGCCACATAGGATAAGTGTTTAGGTGAAAGAAAGGAAAATCATAAGAAAAGACTTGTCTTCTCGTCTCACTACATATTTTGGGATATCTAATTGTTGGAGATTAGACTAAGAATAATTCAGTGTACACCACTTTTTATTGTTTCTCTAGATTACACAATGGATATAAGATCAGACAGCCTTGTCAACCATGTACCTCATGAGATCCACTCCAAGAAACTGGATGGGTGGTCTTCAAAATGGATTTCGAAAAGCGTATGGTTAAGTTAAATGGACGTTTCTCCAGCAGGCCTTATATATGAAGGGATTCTACGATGAGTAAAATGCACCCGTGATCATTGAACTTGCGTCGAAAGCTCACTTTGATCATTGTACTTAAGAATAAGGTCAATACGATTATTATATATGACATGAGGTGATTATATGGTCACTACCTCACCGTATAACTCTGTATTTTGCTCTGTTGACTGGTCAAACATCATATGTTCCTCTTTCTACCTTACGAGGGTCCCACCTGTCAGTTGACCTCTGGATCGATCCGTGGACAGCACACAGCAGCAATTTTTCTTAGTCCGGTACCGCCGCATGGGTGCACGTATGCATGCTATCGCGCGCGGGCTGGACGGGGCTGCACGCTACCACCCCTGCTCCCGACTTAATTTCTTCACGGCCGCTAAGTTCCCTTCAGTTTTCCTTTCCCAGAACAAAAAAAGACAACAGCCTTATACTCAAGACTCAGCCACCGGCCATTCTTATACCTCTAGTATGTACTCCCTCCGTTCGGAATTACTTGTCGCGAAAATGGATGTATCTAGACGTATTTTAGTTCTAGATACATCCATTTTCGAGACAAGTAATTCCGAACGGAGGGAGTACGTCTGTTATGTAAATATATACGAAGTACTTCCTCCGTCCGGAAATACTTGTCATCAAAATGAATAAAAGGGGATGTATCTAGATGTATATTAGTTATAGATACATCTTTTTTATCTATTTTGATGACAAGTATTTTCGGACGGAGGGAGTACATAGTATATCGGACGTTCGCTATCTTCACCCACAGGCGCGTCATCCGGGGATGCGCCGCTCTGCTCACGCCATCGCCACCTGCACTTCGATGAGCCCGGCCACCATCGCCGCTGTTGGCGCAGGTACCAACCCCAACGGCGATATAGCCGAGTGATTTCCGTCGATACACACGTATGAGGCTAGCTCGAGTAATTTCTGAGCTAAATCGGTTACGTAGACGGCGCGAGATACACGTACAAAGGAAGAAGCCTAGCTAGCTGCTCGATCGATTTTCCTAGGCTAGCTAGCACAGGCACGTATATGTAACAAGCCGATGCCGGCTGATCGATCTGATCGCTCGAAGCACACACCCGAGACGATAAGTGGACAGGCGAGTCACGCCGAGTTGATGGTCACAGAACCGTATCAGTTATATCTTTGTTTTCTTTCTATTGATCTGATTCAAAATATTACAGGGGTACACGATTATATGAAGGTTGGAGTACGTGGGCTTCAGCAGAGATCCCTGGTCTGATTTTCATGCGACGCAATGTTTTTCTTTAAAAAAAAGTATCAGGTGGGTCTCACATAGGTAGAGAGTGGGTGTTGTGATGTCTGACCAGTCAACAGGGCAAAATACGGAGCTATACGATGAGGCAGTGACCGTATAATCACCTCAAGTCGTATAAAATAACCTTATTGACCGTATTCTTAAGTACAATGACCAAACTGAGCTTTCAACACAAGTTTAATGGCCGCGAATGCATTTTACTCTTCTACGATTCTTGGAGGAAGCAAGTCGATTCATTTGTACAAAAAGGCAGTGTCGGGATTAAAGTGAATGATGGCATAGGTCACTACTTCCAGACGCACAAGGATCTAAGACAGGGGGACCCGATGTCTCCTATCTTGTTCAACATAGTAGCGGATTTGTTGGCAATTTTGATAGGAAGAGCTAAAGAGGAAGGTCAGGTAGGAAGACTAGCTAGTACCACATCTAGTATATGGTGGGGTGTACATACTATAATATGTTGATGATACCATTATTTTCATGGAATATGATTTGGCAAAGGCTAGAAGTATGAAGCTTGTGTTATGCCTATTCAAACAATTGTCGGGTTTGAAGATTAATTTTAACAAAAGTGAATTCTTTTGTTTTGGGAGGCCAAAGATGAACAAGATGCTTATAGACAATTGTTTGGATGTCAACTGGGTACCCTACTGTTTAGTTATCTGGGCATTCCAATTCACCATCACAAGCAATCTAACAAGGAGTGAAAGTGTATTGAAGAACGATTTGAAAAGAAACTAAGTTGCTAGAAGGGTAAGCTTATGTCATACGGAGGTCGACTAAGACTAACAAATTCAGTGCTCACGAGTACGTCGATGTTCCTTTTGTCCTTCTTTGAAGTACCGGTAAGGGTACGGAAAAATCGATCTCGATTCTTTGGCAATGTGATGAAATAAAGAGGAAATACAGGCTTACTAAATGGGACATCATTTGTAGGCTGAAAGACCAGAGTGGTCTTGGGATTGATAATTTAGAGGTAAAAGAAGAGATGTCTACTCAGTAAATGGCTGTACAGGCTTTTTGTTGAGACCGAAGGCACGTGGGTACAAATTTTATGTAATAAGTACTTACAATTTAAGACCTTGTCCCAGGTTACTGTTAGGCCCAACAATTCACCTTTTTGGAAGGGGTTAGCAACTTTCTTCCATATAACTAAATTCATCATTGGAAACGGTAATTCGACGAGATTATGGGAGGATACATGGTTAGGGGAAACGCCTTTAGCCACACAATATCGCTCTCTCTATAACATTGTACAGCTTAAGGAGGCTTACATTGCTACAACATTACAAACCAATCCTTTAAATATTCAATTTTAAAGATCTTTGGTAGGAGACCGATAGGAAGCATGGCTACATCTGGTTAGAAGGTTGATGGATGTTAACCTCGCGGATGAGTCTGATAATCTTCACTGTAGATTTACTATGAATGGCATCTTCTCAGTGAAATCTATGTATATGGACCTAATTGATTCTGGTCCAATTTCGAAATCGATACATATTTGGAAGATCAAGACCCCGTTAAGAAGCAAGGTCTTCATATGGTTTGTTCACAAGGAGATGGTTCTGACTAAGGATAACTTGGCAAAACGTAATTGGGATGGTAGTTAAAGGTGTAGCTTTTGTAATCAAGATGAAACCATCAAACACCTTTTTCTCGATTGTTCGCCCGCCAAACTATTATGGCATTCAATTCATATAGCCTTTAATATCACCCCTACAAATATTATTCACATGTTATTTGGGACGTGGCTAAATGGAGTAGAGACAAATACTATGAGACATATTCGGATACAGTGGCGGAGGACGAAAAAAAATTAAGGTCGGGCGAACCCTAAGGACTACTCCCTCCATCCCATGATGTAAGAGCATTTTTACACTAGTGTAGTGTCAAAAACGCTCGTATAATATGCACTGTTCAAGATAGCTTCCGATATTCCGATAAATCAGCCGATTTATCGCTTACCGTCGTCTGACCGATAAGATAAATTGGCCGATAAATCAGCCGATATGACGATAAATCGACTGATATGCCGATACTTGCCGATTTACCCCTTATCATGGGTCGACCGATAAGTTCCCGATAAGCGATATCCCCGACATTGATAATATGGAACGGAGGGAGTAATATATAATTTGATGAAATATCAAAATAGCATGTACGCAATAATAATATGCTCTGGTAATTTTACATGATTTTAAACCAATTCAAATACAATGGAAATGCAAGCATATTTAAGTAGACCACAAAACAAATGGATAATGAAGCTTTAATGCGATCTAGATTCTGAAGCTATTCTCTAAAAATTTACATCCTAAATTCACAACATGAAAATGTAGAAATTTATATTTTTTTGAGGCTGAAAATATAGAAATTTATAGCTCTCCGTGTGATGGCGTGGTGTACTGTTTTTTTTTGGAGAGAGAGATAGCATGTAGTGGTGTGTGCGCCCTTTTTTTTAAGGGAAACTCGTGCGTGCGACTTGATCAACTGGGATGGGCTTGATTGCTTTCTCAGTTCCCGCTTAGCGGAGGATGCCCAGCAGCAGAGCAATTCACGGGCCGAAATAATGTGGATCGAAGCTGCACGAGCGACTAGGCCCTCTCCTTTTTCTTCCGTTTCTTTTTTCTAGCGAACGTGACTATAGCACATAGAACCGGCCGGCGACAGCGTATGACTACATGTACTAATCTTTCTGCACAAAATCAAGGTAGGGCGGGCGCCCTGCCTCGCCCTACCGGGAGCTCCGCCTGTGTTCGGATAGGACTATGTGCATTACTTTGGTCTATATGGGACTGTAGAAATAATATGGTTTTTAATAGAGAAACTCATATACACTACTAGAGAAAAGCCTAGTAGTAGCGCGGGTGCCCCCGCACTACTACTACGTCTGTTAGTAGTAGTGTGGGTGCCACCCGTGCTACTACTATTAATTTTAAAAACAAAAAAATCTCAATCTCGTGCGTGTTGTCAATGGCAGCACTGGTTCGATCCAGCGATGGCAGGGGTCTCCGAAGTTGCGGAAGGGCAGCGGCAGACCAGATCCAGCGCCGGCTGCTGCATGTTGGGGAACGTAGTAATTTCAAAAAAATTCCTACGCACACGCAAGATCATGGTGATGCATAGCAACGAGAGGGGAGAGTATTGTCCATGTACCCTCGTAGACCGTAAGCGGAAGCGTTATGACAACGCCGTTGATGTAGTCGTACGTCTTCATGATCCGATCGATCCAAGTACCGAACATACGGCACCTCCGAGTTCAGCACACGTTCAGCTCGATGACGATCCTCGGACTCCGATCCAGCAAAGTGTCGGGATGAGTTCCACAAGACGACGGCGTGGTGACGATGATGATGTTCTACCGGCGCAGGGCTTCGCCTAAAATCCGCGATGATATGATCGAGGTGGAATATGGTAGAGGGGGGCACCGCACACGGCTAAGGAACGATCTTGAAGATCAACTTGTGTGTTCTAGGGTGCCCTCCTGCCCCCGTATATAAAGGAGGGAGGGGGAGGTGTGGCCGGCCCCCTAGGGGTTCGCTCGAGGAGTCCTACTCCCACCGGAGTAGGACTCCCCTCTGCCTTGGTGGAGAAGGAAAGGGGAGGGAAAGAGGAAAGGGGCGCCTTCCTTGTCCTATTCGGACTAGGGGGGAGGGGGCGCGCGGCCTGCCCTGGTCGGCCCTCCTCTTCTCCCTCATGGCCCACTAAGGCCCATTAATCCTCGAGGGTTCCGAACCCCTGTGTTCTAGAAAAATCCGATTTCACCCGGAACCATTCCGATATCCAAATATAGGCTTCCAATATATCAATCTTTATGTCTTGACCATTTCGAGACTCCTCGTCATGTCCGTGATCACATCCGGGACTCCAAACAAACTTCGGTACATCAAAACTTATAAACTCATAATAAAATTGTCATCGTAACGTTAAGCGTGCGGACCCTACGGGTTCGAGAACCATGTAGACATGCCCTAGAACTATTCTCGGTCAATAACCAATAGCGGAACCTGGATGCTCATATTGGCTCCTACATATTCTACGAAGATCTTTATCGGTCAAACCGCATAACAACATACGCTGTTCCCTTTGTCATCGGTATGTTACTTGCCCGAGATTCGATCGTCGGTATCTCAATACCTAGTTCAATCTCGCTATCGCAAGTCTCTTTACTCACATACGTAATGCATCATCCCGCAACTAACTCATTAGTCACATTCCTTGCAAGGCTTATAGTGATGTGCATTACCGAGAGGGCCCAGAGATACCTCTCCGACAATCGGAGTGACAAAACCTAATCTTGAAATACGCCAACCCAACATGTACCTTTGGAGACACCTGTAGTACTCCTTTATAATCACCCAGATTACGCTAGACGTTTAGAGCACCCAAAGTGTTCCTCCAAAGAAAGCGGAGTTGCATAATCTCATAGTTACAGGAACATGTATAAGTCATGAAGAAAGCAATAGCAACATACTAAACGATCAAGTGCTAGGCTAACGGAATGGGTCATGTCAATCACATCATTCTCCTAATGATGTGATCCCTTTAATCAAATGACAACACATGTCTATGGTTAGGAAACATAACCATCTTTGATTAATGAGCTAGTCAAGTAGAGGCATACTAGTGACTATATGTTTGTCTATATATTCACACATGTATCATGTTTACGATTAATACAATTCTAGCATAAATAATAAACATTTATCATGATATGAGGAAATAAATAATAACTTTATTATTGCCTCTAGGGCATATTTCCTTCAGTCTCCCACTTGCACTAGAGTCAATAATCTAGATTACACAGTAATAATTCTAACACCCATGGAGTCTTGGTGCTGATCATGTTTTGCTCGTGAAAGAGGCTTAGTCAACGGGTCTGCAACATTCAGATCCGTATGTATCTTGCAAATCTCTATGTCTCCCACCTGGACTTGGTCCCGGATGGAATTGAAGCGTCTCTTGATGTGCTTGGTGTTGGGGAATGTAGTAATTTCAAAAAATTTCCTACGCACACGCAAGATCATGGTGATGCATAGCAACGAGAGGGGAGAGTGTTGTCTACGCACTCGTGAGACCAAGCGAAGCGATCACAACGTAGAGGAAGTAGTCGACGCTCTCCTCGCGATCCAACCGATCCCAAGTGCCGTTACTCGGTGCCTCCGAGTTCTTGACACACGACAGCTCGGTGATGCTCCTCGGCTCCGATCCAGCAAAGCTCCGGGAGGAGAGTTCCACAAGACGACGGCGTGGTGACGATCTTGATGTTCTACCGACGCAGGCTTCACCTAAGCACCGCCACGATATGACCGAGGTGGAATATGGTGGAGGGGGCACCGACACGGCTAAGGAACGATCTCAAGGATCAACTTGTGTGTCCATGGGGTGCCCCTGCGCCTCGTAGATATAAAGGAGGGAGGGAGGAGGAGGCCGGCCTAGGAGGAGGCGCGCATAGGGGAGTCCTACTCCCACCGGGAGTAGGATTCCCCTTCCTAGTCCAACTAGGATCCTTCCATGTATTAGGAGTAGGAGACTAGGAAGGGAAGAGAGAAGGAAGGAAGGAGGGTGCGGCCCTCCCCAGCCCACCCGGACTAGGGCAAGGCGCGGCCTGCCTAGGGCAGCCCTCTCTTTTTCCCGTATGGCCCATAAGGCCCAATACTTCTCCCGGCGAATTCCGTAACTCTCCCAGACTCGATAAATACCAATGACTCGAACCTTTCCGAACTCCGAATATAGTCGTCCAATATATCGATCTTTACATCTCAACCATTTCGAGACTCCTCGTCATGTTCCCGATCTCATCCGGACTCGAACTCCTTCGGTACATCAAAACTCATAAACTCATAATATAACCATCATCGAAACCTTAAGCGTGCATGGACCCTACGGTTCGAGAATAATGTAGACATGACCGAGACACATCTCCGTTAATAACCAATAGCGGACCTGGATGCCCATATTGGCTCCTACATATTCTACGAAGATCTTTATCGGTCGACCGCATAACAACATACGCTTGTTCCTTTGTCATCGGTATGTTACTTGCCCGAGATTCGATCGCTCGGTATCCAATACCTAGTTCAATCTCGTATCGCAAGTCTCTTTACTCGCTCCGTAATACATCATCTTGCAACTAGCTCATTAGTTGTAATGCTTGCAAGGCTTAAGTGATGTGCATTACCGAGAGGGCCAGAGATACCTCTCCGACAATCGGAGTGACAAATCCTAATCTCGAAATACGCCAACCCAACATCCGCCTTTGGAGACACCTGTAGTACTCCTTTATAATCACCCATTACGCTGTGACGCTTGGTAGTACCAAAGTGTTCCTCCGCAAACGGAGTTGCATAATCTCATAGTCATAGGAACATGTATAAGTCATGAAGGAAGCAATAGCAACATACTAAACGATCGTGTGCTAAGCTAACGGAATGGGTCATGTCAATCAGATCATTCAACTAATGATGTGACCTTGTTAATCAAATAACAACTCCTTGTTCATGGTTAGGAAACATAACCATCTTTGATTAACAAGCTAGTCAAGTAGAGGCATACTAGTGACACTCTGTTTGTCTATATATTCACACATGTATTATGTTTCCGGTTAATACAATTCTAGCATGAATAATAAACATTTATCATGATGTGAGGAAATAGATAATAACTTTATTATTGCCTCTAGGGCATATTTCCTTCAGTCTCCCACTTGCACTAGAGTCAATAATCTAGATCACATCACCATGTGATTAACATCGATAGTTCACATCATCATGTGATTAACACCCATAGTTCACATCGCCATGTGACCAACACCCAAAGGGTTTACTAGATTCAGTAATCTAGTTCACATCGCTATGTGATTAACACCCAAGAGTACTAAGGTGTGATCATGTTTTGCTTGTGAGAGAGTCTTAGTCAACGGGTCTTTCACATTCAGATCCGTTATGTATTTTGCAATTTTTCTATGTCTACAATGCTCGCACGGCTACTCTAGCTAATTGCTCCCACTTTCAATATGTATCTAGATCGAGACTTAGAGTCATCCAGATCGGTGTCAAAACTTGCATCGACGTAACCCTTTACGACTTAACCTTTTGTTACTTCCATAATCGAGAAACATATCCTTATTCCACTAAGGATAATTTTGACCGCTGTCCAAAGATCTACTCCTAGATCACTATTGTACTCCTTGCCAAACTCAAGTGCAGGGTATACAATAGATCTGGTACACAAGATGGCATACTTTATAGAACCTATGGCCAAGGCATAGGGAATGACTTTCATTCTCTTTCTATCTTCTGCCGTGGTCGGGTTTTGAGTCTTACTCAATTTCACACCTTGTAACACAGGCAAGAACTCTTTCTTTGACTGTTCCATTTTGAACTACTTCAAAATCTTGTCAAGGTATGTACTCATTGGAAAAACTTATCAAGCGTCTTGAGCTATCTCTATAGATCTTAATTCTCAATATGTAAGCAGCTTCACCGAGGTCTTTCTTTGAAAAACTCCTTTTAAACACTCCTATATGCTTTGCAGAATAATTCTACATTATTTCCGATCTACAATATGTCATTCACATATACTTATCGAAATGTCAGTAGTGCTCCCACTCACTTTCTAGTAAATACAGGCTTCACTACAAGTCTCAGATAAACTATATGCTTTGATCAACTTATCAAAGCGTATATTCCAACTCCGAGATGCTTGCACTAGTCCATAGATGCACATTTTGTTAACACCTTTAGGATCGACAAAACCTCTTGGTTGCATCACATACAACTCTTCTTTAATAACTCCATTAAGGAATGCAGTTTTGTTTATCCATTTGCCGATTTCATAAAATGCGGCAATTGCTAACATGATTCGGACAGACTTTTAAGCATCGATACGAGTGAGAAAATCTCATTGTATTCAACATCTTGAACTTTGTCAAAAACCTTTTTCGACAAGTCTAGCTTTGCAGATAATAATACTACTATCAGTGTCTGTCTTCCTCTTGAAGATCCACTTATTTTCTATGGCTTGCCGATCATCGGGCAACTCCACCAAAGTCCACACTTTGTTCTTATACATGGATCTCATCTCAGATTTCATGGCCTCAAGCCATTTCGCGGAATCTGGGCTCACCATCGCTTCTTCATAGTTCGTAGGTTCATCATGGTCTAGTTACATGACTTCCAGAACAGGATTACCGTACAACTCTGGTGCGGATCTCACTCTGGTTTACCTACGAGATTCAGTAGTAACTTGACATGATCATCATCATTAGCTTCCTCACTAATTGGTGTAGTAGTCACAGGAACAGATTTCTGTGATGAACTACTTTCCAATAAGGGAGAAGGTACAATTACCTTATCAAGTTCTACTTTCCTCCCACTCACTTCTTTCGAGAGAAACTCCTTCTCTAGAAAGGATCCATTTATTAGCAATGAATGTTTTGCCTTCGGATCTGTGATAGAAGGTGTACCCAACAATTTCCTTTGGGTATTCTATGAAGACGCACTTCTCCGATTTGGGTTTGAGCTTATCAGAATGAAACTTTTTCACATAAGCATCGCAGCCCCAAACTTTAAGAAACGACAACTTTGGTTTCTTGCTAAACCACAGTTCATATAGTGTCGTATCAATGGATTTAGATGGTGCCCTATTTAACGTGAATGCAGCTGTCTCTAATGCATGATCCCAAAACGATATTGGTAGATCGGTAAGAAACATCATAGATTGTACTATATCCAATAAAGTACGGTTATGACGTTCGGACACACCATTATGATGTGGTGTTCCAGGTGGCATGAGTTTGTGAAACTATTCCACATTGTTTTAATTGAAGACCAAACTCGTAACTCAAATATTTGTCTCCGCGATCAGATCGTAGAAACCTTATTTTCTTGTCACGATGATTTTTCCACTTCACTCTGAAATTCTTTGAACCTTTCAACTATTTCAGACTTATGTTTCATCAAGTAGATATACCCATATCTGCTCAAATCATCTGTGAAGGTCGAAAATAACGATACCCGCCATGAGCCTTAACACTCATTGGATCGCATACATCAAGATGTATTATTTCCAATAAGTCGGTTGCTCGCTCCATTGTTCCGAGAACGGAGTCTTAGTCATCTTGCCCATGAGGCATGGTTCGCAAGCATCAAGTGATTCATAATCAAGTGATTCCAAAATCCCATCAAGATGGAGTTTCTTCATGCGCTTTACACCAATATGACCTAAACGGCAAGTGCCACAAATAAGTTGCACTATCATTATTAACTTTGCATCTTTTGGTTTCAATATTATGAATATGTGTATCCTACGATCGAGATCCAATGAACCATTTTCATTGGGTGTGTAACCATATAAGGTTTTATTCATGTAAACAGAACAACAGTTTATTCTCTTACTTAAATGAATAACCGTATTGCAATAAACATGATCAAATCATATTCATGCTCAACGCAAACACCAAATAACATTTATTTAGGTTCAACACTAATCCCGAAAGTATAGGGAGTGTGCGATGATGATCATATCAATCTTGAAACTACTTTCAACACACATCGTCACTTCACCCTTAACTAGTTTTTGTTTATTCTGCAACTCCCGTTTTCGAGTTACTACTCTTAGTAACTGAACCAGTACCAAATACCAAGGGGTTGCTATAAACACTAGTAAAGTACACATCAATAACATGTATATCAAATATACCTTTGTTTACTTTGCCATCCTTTTTATCCGCCAAATACTTGGGGTAGTTCTGCTTCCAGTAACCAGTCCCTTTGCAGTAGAAGTACTTAGTCTCAGGCTTAGGTCCAGACTTGGGATTCTTCACTTGAGCAGCAACTTGCTTGCCGTTCTTCTTGAAGTTCCCTTCTATCCCTTTGCCCTTTTCTTGAAACTAGTGGTCTTGCTAACCATCAACACTTGATGTTCTTTCTTGATTTCTACCTTCATCGATTTCATCATCATGAAAAACTCGGGAATTATTTTCATCATCCCTTGCATACTATAGTTCATCACGAAGTTCTACTAACTTGGTGATGGTGACTAGAGAATTCTGTCAATCACTATCTTATCTCGGAAGATTAACTCCCACTTGATTCAAGCGATTGTAGTACCTGCATAATCTGAGCACATGCTCACTAGTTGAGCGATTCTCCTCCATCTTTTAGCTATAGAACTTGTTGGAGACTTCATATCTCTTAACTCGGTATTTGCTTGAAATATTAACTTCAACTCCTGGAACATCTCATATGGTCCATGATGTTCAAAACATCTTTGAAGTCCCGATTCTAAGCCATAAAGCATGGTGCACAAAACTATCAAGTAGTCATCATATTGAGCTAGCCAAACGCTCATAACGCCTCGCATCTGCTCCTCGCAATAGGTCTGTCACCTAGCGTGCATTAAGGACATAATTCTTCAGGCAGATTGAGGATAAACCTCGATCACGGATCCAATCCGCATCATTGCTACTAACATTTTTCAACATAATTTTCTAGGAACATATGAAAATAAACATATGAAAGCAACAACGCGAGCTATTGATCTACAACATAATTTGCAAAATACTACCAGACTAAGTTCATGATAAATTTAAGTTCAATTAATCATATTACTTAAGAACTCCCACTTAGACAGACATCTCTAGTCATCTAAGTGATCACGTGATCCAAATCAACTAAACCATAACCGATCATCACGTGAGATGGAGTAGTTTTCAATGGTGAACATCTTATGTTGATCATATCTACTATATGATTCACGCCGACCTTTCGGTCTCCGTGTTCCGAGGCCATATCTCGCATATGCTAGGCTCGCAAGTTTAACTCGAGTATTCGCGTGTGCAAAACTGGCTTGCACCCGTTGTAGATGGACGAGAGCTTATCACACCCGATCATCACATGGTGTCCGGGCACGATTTAACTTTGGCAACGGTGCATACTGTGGAGAACACTTCTTGATAATTTTAGTGAGAGATCATCTTAAAATGCTACCGTCAATCAAAGCAAGAATAAGATGTATAATAGATAAACATCATATGCAATCAAAATATGTGACATGATATGGCCATGATCATCTTGTGCCTTTGATCTCCATCTCCAAAGTATCGTCATGATCTCATATCGTCACCGCACGACACCATGATCTTCATCATCTTGATCTATATCAATGTGTCATCACATGGTTGTCTCACCAACTATTGCTCTTACAACTAGTGCTATCATATAGCGATAAAGTAAAGCAATTATTTGGCACTTGCATTTTATGCAACAAAGAGACATCCATAGGGCTTCTGCCAGTTGCCGATAACTTCAACAAAACATGATCATCTCATACAACAACTTATATCTTATCACGTCTTGACCATATCACATCACAACATGCCCTGCAAAAACAAGTTAGACGTCCTCTACTTTGTTGTTGCAAGTTTTACGTGGCTGCTACGGGCTTAAGCAAGAACCAATCTCACCTACGCATCAAAACCACAACGATAGTTTGTCAAGTTGATGCTGTTTTAACCTTCGCAAGGACCGGGCGTAGCCACACTCGGTTCAACTAAAGTTGGAGAAACTGACACCCGCTAGTCACCTGTGTGCAAAGCACGGCGGTAAAACCAGTCTCGCGTAAGCGTACGCGTAATGTTGGTCCGGGCCGCTTCATCCAACAATACCGCCAAACCAAAGTATGACATGCCGGTAAGCAGTATGACTTATATCGCCCACAACTCACTTGTGTTCTACTCGTGCATATAACATCAAACCATAAAACCTAGGCTCGATACCATCGTTGGGGAACGAGTAATTTCAAAAATTCCTACGCACACGCAAGATCATGGTGATGCATAGCAACGAGAGGGAGAGTGTTGTCTACGCACCCTCGTAGACCAAAGCGAAGCGATCACAACGTAGAGGAAGTAGTCGACGTTCTCCTCGCGATCCAACCGATCCAGCGCCAAGTTACTCGGCGCCTCGAGTTCTTGACACACGACAGCTCGGTGACGCCCTCGGCCCCGATCCAGCAAAGCTCGGGAGGGAGAGTTCCACAAGACGACGGCGCAGTGACGATCTTGATGTTCTATCGACGCAGGCTTCGCCAACCACCGCTACGATATGACCGAGGTGGAATATGGTGGAGGGGGCACCGACACGGCTAAGGAACGATCTCAAGGATCAACTTGTGTGCCATGGGGTGCCCCCTGCCCCCGTATATAAAGGAGGGAGGGAGGAGGAGGCCGGCCTAGGGAGGAGGCGCGCCATAGGGGAGTCCTACTCCCACCGGAGTAGGATTCCCCTTTCCTAGTCCAACTAGGATCCTTCCATGTATTAGGAGTAGGAGACTAGGAAGGGAAGAGAGAAGGAAGGAAGGAGGGGTGCGGCCTCCCCCCAGCCCACCCGGACTAGGGCAAGGGGGGCGCTTGCGCCTGCCTAGGGCAGCCCTCTCTCTTTCCCGTATGGCCCATAAGGCCCAATACTTCTCCCATGAATTCCGTAACTCTCCCAGACTCGATAAATACCAATGACTCGGAACCTTTCCGAACTCCGAATATAGTCGTCCAATATATCAATCTTTACGTCTCGACCATTTCGAGACTCCTCGTCATGTCCCCGATCTCATCCGGGACTCCGAACTCCTTCGGTACATCAAAACTCATAAACTCATAATATAACTATCATCGAAACCTTAAGCGTGCGGACCCTACGGTTCGAGAACAATGTAGACATGACCGAGACACGTCTCCGGTCAATAACCAATAGCGGGACCTGGATGCCCATATTGGCTCCTACATATTCTACGAAGATCTTTATCGGTCAGACCGCATAACAACATACGTTTGTTCCTTTGTCATCGGTATGTTACTTGCCCGAGATTCGATCGTCGGTATCCAATACCTAGTTCAATCTCGCATCGCAAGTCTCTTTACTCGCTCCGTAATACATCATCTTGCAACTAACTCATTAGTTGTAATGCTTGCAAGGCTTAAGTGATGTGCATTACCGAGAGGGCCCAGAGATACCTCTCCAACAATCGGAGTGACAAATCCTAATCTCGAAATACGCCAACCCAACATCTGCCTTTGGAGACACCTGTAGTACTTCTTTATAATCACCCGATTACGCTTGTGACGCTTGGTAGTACCCAAAGTGTTCCTCCGCAAACGGAGTTGCATAATCTCATAGTCATAGGAACATGTATAAGTCATGAAGGAAGCAATAGCAACATACTAAACGATCGTGTGCTAAGCTAACGGAATGGGTCATGTCAATCAGATCATTCAACTAATGATGTGACCTTGTTAATCAAATAACAACTCCTTGTTCATGGTTAGGAAACATAACCATCTTTGATTAACAAGCTAGTCAAGTAGAGGCATACTAGTGACACTCTGTTTGTCTATATATTCACGCATGTATTATGTTTCCGGTTAATACAATTCTAGCATGAATAATAAACATTTATCATGATATGAGGAAATAGATAATAACTTTATTATTGCCTCTAAGGCATATTTCCTTCACTTGGTCCTCTTGTGAAATCTGGATTCCTTTGCCAAGGCAATTGCACCAGTATTGTCACAGAAGATCTTCATTGGTCCCGATGCACTAGGTATGACACCTAGATCGGAAATGAACTCCTTCATCCAGACTCCTTCATTTGCTGCTTCCGAAGCAGCTATGTACTCCGCTTCACATGTAGATCCCGCCACGACGCTTTGTTTAGAAGTGCACCAACTTACAGCTCCACCGTTTAATAAAAACACGTATCCGGTTTGCGATTTAGAATCGTCTGGATCAGTGTCAAAGCTTGCATCGACGTAACCATTTATGACTAGCTCTTTGTCACCTCCATATACGAGAAACATATCCTTAGTCCTTTTCGTATTTCAGATGTTCTTGACCGCTGTCCAATGATCCACTCTGGATTACTTTGGTACCTTCCTGCCAAGCTTATTGCTAAGCACACGCCAGTGTCCGGTACACAGCATTGCATACATGATAGAGCCTATGGCTGAAGCATAGGAACATCTTTCATTTTCTCTCTATCTTCTGCTGTGGTCGGGCATTGAGTCTGACTCAACTTCACACCTTGTAGTACGGGCAAGAACCCTTTCTTTGCCTGATTCATTTTGAACTTTTTCAAAACTTTATCAAGGTATGTGCTTTGTGAAAGTCCTATTAAGCGTCTTGATCGATCTCTATAAATCTTGATGCCCAATATGTAAGCAGCTTCACCGAGGTCTTTCATAGAAAAACTTTTATTCAAGTATCCCTTTATGCTATCCAGAAATTCTATATCATTTCCAATTAATAATATGTCATCTACATATAATATCAGAAATGCTACAGAGCTCCCACTCACTTTCTTGTAAATACAAAGCTTCTCCAAAAGTCTCAGATAAAACCATATGCTTTGATCACACTATCAAAGCGTTTATTCCAACTAAGAGATGCTTGCACCAGTCCATAAATGGATCGCTGGAGCTTGCACACTTTGTTAGCACCTTTTGGATCAACAAAACCTTCTGGTTGCATCATATACAACTCTTCTTCCAGAAATCCATTCAAGAATGCAGTTTTGACATCCATTTGCCAAATTTCATACTCATAAAATGCAGCAATTGCTAACATGATTCGGACAGAATTAAGCATCGCTACGGGTGAGAAAGTCTCATCGTAGTCAACCCCTTGAACTTGTCAAAATACTTCCGCAACAAGTCGAGCTTTATAGACAGTTACATTACCATCAGCGTCAGTCTTCTTCTTAAAGATCCATTTATTCTAAATGGCTTGCCGATCATCGGGCAAGTCAACCAAAGTCCATACTTTGTTCTCATACATGGATCCCATCTCAGATTTCATGGCCTCTAGCCATTTTGCGGAATCTGGGCTCATCATGCTTCCTCATAGTTCGTAGGTTCATCATGGTCAAGTAACATGACTTCCAGAATAGGATTACCGTACAACTCTGGTAAACCTACGAGGTTCAGTAGAAACTTGATCTGAAGTTTCATGATCAATATCATTAGCTTCCTCACTAATTGGTGTAGTTGTCACACGAACCGATTCTTGTGATGAACTACTTTCCAATAAGGGAGCAGGTACAGTTACCTCATCAAGTTCTACTTTCCTCCCACTCACTTCTTTCGAGAGAAACTCCTTCTCTAGAAAGGATCCGAATTTAGCAACAAAAATCTTGCCCTCAGATCTGTGATAGAAGGTGTACCCAACAGTCTGTTTTGGGTATCCTATGAAGACACATTTCTCCGATTTGGGTTCGAGCGTATCTGGTTTAAGTTTCTTCACATAAGCATCGCAGCCCCAAACTTTAAGAAATGACAACTTTGGTTTCTTGCCAAACCACAGTTCATGAGGTGTCGTCTCAACGGATTTTGATGGTGCCCTATTTAACGTGAATGCAGCCATCTCTAAAGCATAACCCCAAAATGATAGCGGTAAATCAGTAAGAGACATCATAGATCGCACCATATATCTAGTAAAGCACGACACGACGCTCGGACACACCATTTCGTTGTGGTGTTCCGGTGGCGTGAGTTGCGAAACTATTCCGCATTGTTTCAAATGTAAACCAAACTCAGAACTCAAATATTCTCCTCCATGATCAGATCGTAGAAATTTTATTTTCTTGTTACGATGATTTTCCACTTCACTCAAATTCTTTGAACTTTTCAAATGTTTCAGACTTGTGTTTCATTAAGTAGATATACCCATATCTGCTTAAATCATCTGTGAAGGTGAGAAAATAACGATACCATATGAGCCTCAACATTCATTGGACCACAAACATCAGTATGTATGATTTCCAACAAATCAGTTGCTCGCTCCATAGTTCCGGAGAACGGCGTTTTAGTCATCTTGCCCATGAGGCACGGTTCGAAAGTACCAAGTGATTCATAATCAAGTGATTCCAAAAGCCCATCAGTATGGAGTTTCTTCATGCGCTTTATACCGATATGACCTAAACGGCAGTGCCACAAATAAGTTGCACTATCATTATCAACTCTGCATCTTTTGGCTTCAACACTATGAATATGTGTATCACTACTATCGAGATTCAATAAAAATAGACCACTCTTCAAGGGTGCATGACCATAAAAGATATTACTCATATAAATAGAACAACCATTATTCTCTGACTTAAATGAATAACCGTCTCGCATCAAACAAGATCCAGATATAATGTTCATGCTCAACGCTGGCACCAAATAACAATTATTTAGGTCTAAAACTAATCTCGATGGTAGATGTAGAGGTAGCGTGCCGACCGCGATCACATCGACTTTGGAACCATTTCCCACGCGCATTGTCACCTTGTCCTTAGACAATCTTCACTTAATCCGTAGTCCATGTTTTGAGTTGCAAATATTAGCAACAGAACTAGTATCAAATACCCAGGTACTACTGCGAGCATTAGTAAGGTACACATCAATAACATGTATATCACATATACCTTTGTTCACTTTGCCATCCTTCTTATCCGCCAAATACTTGGGGCAGTTCCGCTTCGAAGTCCATCGCTTGCGGTAGAAGCACTCGATCTCGTGCTTAGGTCCAGACTTGGGTTTCTTCTCTTGAGCAACAACTTGTTTGTTGTTCTTTTGAAGTTCCCTTCTTCTTCCCTTTGCCCTTTTCTTGAAACTGGTGGTCTTGTTGACCATCAACACTTGATGCTCCTTCTTGATTTCCACCTCCGCTTTTTAGCATTGCGAAGAGCTCGAATAGTCTTGTCCATCCCTTGCATATTATAGTTCATCACGAAGCTCTTGTAGCTTGGTGGCGTGATTGAAGAATTTCATCAATGACACTATCATCGTGAAGATTAACTCCCAGCTTGAATCAAGTGATTATTATACCCGACATTTTGAGTATGTGTTCACCGATGTAACTATTCTCCCCATCTTGCAGCTATGGAACTTATTGGAGACTTCATATCTCTCAATCCGGCATTTGCTTGAAATATTAACTTCAACTCCTAGAACATCTCATATGCTCCATGACGCTCAAAATGTCGTTGAAGACCTGGTTCTAAGCCGTAAAGCATGGCACATCGAACTATCGAGCAGTCATCAGCTTAGCTCTGCCAGACGTTCTTAACGTCCTCAGTTGCATCAGCAGCAGGCCTGGCACCCAGCGGTGCTTCCAGGACGTAATTCTTCTGTGCAGCAATAAGGATAATCCTCAGGTTACAGACCTAGTCCGTGTAATTTCTACCATCATCTTTCAACTTTGCTTTCTCAAGGAACGCATTAAAATTCAATGGAACAAAAGCACGAGCCATCTATCTACAACAAACATAGACAAGCAAAATATTATCAGGTACTAAGTTCAAGATAAATTTAAGTTCAATTAATCATATTATTTAAGAACTCCCACTTAGATAGACATCCCTCTAATCCTCTAAGTGATTACGTGATCCATATTAACTACACCATGTCTGATCGTCAAGTGAGATGGAGTAGTTTCAATGGTGAACATCAATATGTTGATCATATCTACTATATGATTCACGCTCGACCTTTCGGTCTCCGTGTTCCGAGGCCATATCTGTTATATGATAGGCTCGTCAAGTTTAACCTGAGTATTCCGCGTGTGCAACTGTTTTGCACCCGTTGTATTTGAACGTAGAGCCTATCACACCCGATCATCGCGTGGTGTCTCAGCACAAAGAACTTTCGCAACGGTGCAAACTTAGGGAGAACACTTCTTGATAATTTTAGTGAGAGATCATCTTAAAATGCTACCGTCAATCAAAGCAAGATAAGATGCATAAAGGATAAACATCACATGCAATCAATATAAGTGATATGATATGGCCATCATCATCTTGTGCTTGTGATCTCCATCTTCGGCAATCGTCGTGATCACCATCGCCACCGGCGCGACACCTTGATCTCCATCGTAGCATCGTTGTCGTTCGCCATCTATTGCTTCTACGACTATCGCTACCGCTTAGTGATAAAGTAAAGCAATTACAGTATGCTTGCATTTCATACAATAAAGCGACAACCATATGGCTCCTGCGAGTTGCCGATAACTTCGGTTACAAAACATGATCATCTCATACAATAAAATATAGCATCACGTCTTGACCATATCACATCACAACATGCCCTGCAAAAACAAGTTAGACGTCCTCTACTTTGTTGTTGCAAATTTGACGTGGCTGCTACGGGTTGAGCAAGACGCATCAAAACCACAATGATAGTTCGTCAAGTTGGTGTTGTTTTAACCTTCGCAAGGACCGGGCGTAGCCACACCCGATTCAGCTAAAGTGAGAGAGACAGACACCCGCCAGTCACCTTTAAGCACGTGTGCTCGTAACGGTGAAACCAGTCTCGCGTAAGCGTACGCGTAATGTCGGTCCGGGCCGCTTCATCTCATAATACCGCTGAGCCAAAGTATGACATGCTGGTAAGCAGTATGACTTGTATCGCCCACAACTCACTTGTGTTCTACTCGTGCATATGACATCTACGCATAAAACCAGGCTCGGATGCCATCGTTGGGGAACGAGTAATTTCAAAAAATTCCTACGCACACGCAAGATCATGGTGATGCATAGCAACGAGAGGGAGAGTATTGTCCACGCACTCTCGTGGGCCGTGGCGGAAGTGATATGACAACGCGGTTGATGTAGTCGTACGTCTTCACGATCCGAGCGATCCAAGTACCGAACGTACGGCATCTCCGAGTTCAGCACACGTTCAGCTCGATGACGATCCCCGGACCCGATCCAGCAAAGTGTCGGGATGAGTTCCACAAGACCGCGGCGTGGTGGCGATGATGATGTTCTACCGGCACAGGGCTTCGCCTAAACTCCGTGACGATATGACCGAGGTGGAATATGGTGGAGGGGGCACCGCACACGGCTAAGGAACGATCTTGAAGATCAACTTGTGTGTTCTAGCACTAGTAGAAAAAGGGTCAAATCTGAGACACATTAGTCCTGGTTTGTAATAGAACCGGCACTAATGTGTCCATTAGTGCCGGTTCCAACAGCTAGGCGGGAGGAGCTCTTTAGTACCGGTTCGTGGCGAACCTTTAGCACCGGTTCGTGCCACGAACCGGTATTAAAGGGGTGGTGGCAGGCTGGCGTCAGGCCGGGTCCCCACGAGCCCCTTTAGTCCCGGTGTCGGTGTCAAAACCGGCGGATCTCGGGTAGGGGGTCCCGAACTGTGCGTCTAGGCGGATTGTAACAGGAGACGAGGGACACGATGTTTTACCCAGGTTCGGGCCCTCTCGACGGAGGTAAAACCCTACGTCCTGCTTGATTAATATTGATGATATGGGTAGTACAAGAGTGGATCTACCACGAGATCAAGGAGGCTAAACCCTAGAAGCTAGCCTATGGTATGATTGTTGTAATGTATGTTGTGTCCTACGGACTAAAGCCCTCCGGTTTATATAGACACCGGAGGAGGCTAGGGTTACACAGAGTCGGTTACAATGGTAGGAGATCTACATATCCGTATCGCCAAGCTTGCCTTCCACGCCAAGGAAAGTCCCATCCGGATATGGGACGGAGTCTTCAATCTTGTATCTTCGTAGTCTTGGAGTCCGGCGGACGATGATAGTCCGGCTGTCCGGACACCCCCTAGTCCAGGACTCCCTCAGTAGCCCCTGAACCAGGCTTCAATGACGATAAGTCCGGCGCGCATAATGTTCGGCATTGCAAGGCGGGTTCCTCCCTTGAATAATCCAGAGAAGATCATGAACACCAGGATAGTGTCCGGCTCTGCAAAATAAATTCCACATTCCACCGTAGAGAGAATAAAATGTACACTAGTTCAATCTGCTGACGTATTATGCGGCGTGACATCACACCGCTACCGAGCCACTGTTTGAATCGTTTTTACTATACCACCTCAAAGACGCTTAGCGAAGCGCTTTCCTTGGCACGCCTTGTCGAGCGAGATCGTGTTCCCTTTATTCCGGATTCTCATCAATACGTGCGTGGGTAACCCAACCGTTCCCGTCGCCACGCCTCCTCTATCGAAGGTGAATCCCAAACGGTCGCATAGACGGCTCTTGGTATTTTTGCCCTTTATAAGAGGACCAAGGCTCGTTCTTGTTCTTCAATCTCGCATCGAATCTCCTCCTCGCTCCCAGTTCCAACACCCAGAGCCTCAGATTCAAGCGCTACGGATCCTCAACCATGTCCGGCTCCGACCTTCAGGGCCGGTGGATGCCTTCCTCCGTCACGGAGGAGGACATATTGAAGTTACGTGAGGCCAAGTACCTGACCTACGAGATTTCGCACAGGTTGCCTGTCCAAGGGCAGGGCGTGCCCGCCCCCGAGCCCGGCGAATACGTCATCTTCATATCCCACCTCCGTCGGGGTTTAGGCTTCCCGACGGACCCCTTCGTGAGAGGGCTCATGTTCTACTACGGGATGGATTTTCACGATTTGGCTCCGGAGTCCATCCTCCATATCTCCGCATTCATTATCGTCTACGAAGCCTTCCTCCGCGTCACTCCCCACTTCGGCCTGTGGCTGAAGACCTTCAATGTGGAGCCGAAGATGATCGGGGGGCGTCAAGCGGAGTGCGGCGGGGCGGCCATAAGCAAAAAGGCCGATGCCCCGTGGCCCGAGGGTTCCTTCCAAGAGGAACCCGGACTGTGGCAGCAGGAGTGGTTCTATATCACCGCTCCGAAGGGCAGCAAGCAAAAGCCGCCGCCTTCATTCCGCCCAGGACCTCCACGTGAACTGATGTCGTGGGTTAACCAAGGGCTCAATTGGGGGCCGTTCGAAGACATGCCCTCACTGCAGGGCCGGATTCGAGACCTCCAAGCGAGGGAGATCAATCTGATTGTGGTGATGCAGGTTATGCTAATCAGGCATCTTCTGCCCTGCAAACGCCGTCCTCTCCGTCTATGGGAGTTCAACCCGGAGGGACCTCGGATTCTCCAACACTTCATGGGTGCAACACCCGTGGAGATGTACAAGTTGTTCTTCGGACCGTAGGTGGCGTGTCCGGAATTAGCCGAGGACGCAGGCCTAAGCCGCAATCGCCCGGATACTCAGGTAAATAGCTCAGAGTCCGAACATTCTGTTTATCTGCCTTTCTAGAGTTCGCCTCCTGACCCATTACTCTTCACAGGAGTGGGTGGCGCGGTCAAGGCTGATAAGGTGTCCGGCCCCCCTCCCAGAGACCGCACTGGAGCCCGTGCTGGTCAGAATGTTGGAGGTCGCGCCCACAGAAGGGAGCGATGGGGAAAATAGAGGAGCTAATATTTCGCCCAAAGGGGCGTTTGAAGAGGGGGGAATCAAGAACCCCTCCTTCCAGGGGGGGAAGAGGACCGCCTCCGAAGATCCGGAGGCCAAAGCCCCTAAACGGGGGAAGAGATCTTCCCCAAGGGGTCCGGCGTCCGGGGAGAATCCGGATGCACAATCATCGCCAAAGAATCAGCCCTCCAGCGAGCCGTGAGTATGAAAAGGGAATTTCATCAGTAAGAAAATACCTCCATTTGTGCTTCCGTGGGTAACCGAAATTTTTATCTTGCAGTTCGGATTTGCAGCCTTCGCAGATGAGTTCGTCTTCGGGGGACCTTCTTCCGGAGATGATGGAGAGCGAAATGCCCCCGTCTGCTGCGCCATCAGATAAGGCAGACGAGCCTGAAGTATCGTCACGGAGGATATCCCCGAGTCCGGAGGGGCCGGAGAGTTCGGCGCCTGCTAGTATCCGGCCGGGAGAACTGAAGAATCTGCTTGAGAGGGTGTCCATCTCAGAAGATCATCGTGCATTGATGCACATGGTGATTATAAGGATTTCGTCCGCCGAGAGCGGATTGCGTAACGCCGCTATGAGTTTGCTGGCGGGATTTGAGGTACGCGAAAATGACGCACCTTCTATTTTTGACAGTTTTGCACATAAAAGTGTGCTCTGTATAGATAGTAGCCCCTGAGACTCGGTAGGTTGTCGAAGACGACAACGTGCCGAGGATCAAAATCGCAAGTAATGAATGTCGCCGTTCCTATGTAGGTGGCGGATAGTCCGAGGGCTAGCCGGACTAGTGGGGTTGCCGAGTTAATGCGGCAACTTGACGCGGCGGATGCGGACATCGCACTTGTCAACCGGTGACTTGACGAGTCGCAAGGTAAATGAGTTCTCCACGGTCGCTTTATTAGTGGGGTCAAAGCCCTCCGCTGATAAATTATATGCTGTTATACAGACGGTGCTGCTGCTGTGGAGAGCCTTCGGGCCGAACTTGCTCAAGCTAAGGAGCAAGCCCGAAGGAGTGACGCGGCTGCCTCAAGGGCGGCCGAGGAGTTGAAGGCCGAAAGGGCTGCTCACTGCCTAAGCAGGGAAGAGGTGGCCGAATTGGCCGTGAAAGTAAAGGATGCTACCGACCGCAATGAGGCTCTTGAAAAGGAGCGCTTATCGGAGCGGGAAGACCTGAAGAAGGCCACCGCCGAGGCCAAGGATGCCCGCTCTGCAATGCGGGCCATGAGGGAGGAGTTGCGCCAGGCCGGAGATATCGTGGCTGCCAAGCCCTATCTGCTACGGCGCCGGTTTATGGATCAAAAGTATGCTCAATTTGATCGGCTGTGGAGTCCGGAGGATCCGTATATGGACTTAGCAGCAAGTGCGGCTGATGCCGTTGAGCACTTCCGGAGCCAGAAGGATCACAAGACGGAAGAGATATTTTGGTCTCAATTCCATAGTCCGGATCGCTAACTTCCGTTGACCGACCGGTTGGCCGAATGGGCCGAGCTAAATAGATTATCCGGACTTGCCATGACTGACATCGTGGCTCATGTCTAGCCAGAGAGGCCCAAGGCGACGAGCTACTTCGGCTTACTGCATCAATTCCTTGGAGCGGTGCCGCATATCAAGGAGATGAAGCGGTCGGCCTGCATTGAAGGCACGCGGATGGCACTTGCCCGCGTAAAGGCGCATTGGTCAGAGATGGATGCCATCGCTGTTGCCTCCCAGGGTTCGGATGAAAGCCGGCTCCCCGCCGAGCACTATTTCGGGGAAGTTATGCGTGGTGCTCGTGTAATAGAGTCGCAGTGCTCAAAAAATGTCACGTTCAAATGAACGTTTTAGCTTGTAAAACAATGATTATGCAATAACTGTTTTTTATACTTGTGCGTCCCAAGTGGTAAAACTGCTCCTGAGCGGCCGTTTTCGTATACATTTGTATAACCTGAAAGATTGCAGTCTTCGGCTTCAGCCCCCACGCACAAGGTGCGGGGGTGTTCGCAAAAATAGCGCGTGTTCACACTTAATCCGACGTCTCAGTCCTGTTTAGGAGGTGGTAGCATAGCAAACGAGGCAATCCGGACTATAATGCTTTATTACTTTCACTTAGCCAGTGGAGCTCGAGGGTGGGGCTACGATATAGCCCCTGGGGGCACCGCGCTTCTCCGATTGCGGGGCGCGTGTGTGCCTGACCGGTAAACGGTCCTTCGTCAAAGCGGGGAATTCTAAACATTCCGGTAGTCGATCGAGTGGTTGACCAGTCTCTCGCTATATCATGACAATCGGTTTCGGCTTTCATCGAGGTGCTCGCCAAATTAACCGGGCACAATCGCAGAGTTCTCCGGTGCGCGTTAGCCGATGATACGGAACGTAAGGCAGCAAAACACAGGAGCCGGGCAAACCCAACATTTGACCAAAGACATGATTCGGTGCTGATGCATATAATGCCTAACTCGAGACGCCGAACACTCCCTAAGGTGTTCGGTCTTTATGATAATGGGCAGAATAATGCCCTAAGCCCCTAGTGTCCAAGTACAGGCATGTTCTTCTGACACGGCCAATGCCAAAACGTCAGGCTCCGCTCTGGTTATAGGAATAAACCAAGGGAGAATAACAACAAGAGACATTAAAAAAGGTTTACGCAGGGTCTTAATATGAAAAGAATCCTCGCAACGGGTCCCTATTGCACGTCTGCGCCTGTGTCTCCGTTGTGCCGTTATCCTGGACGGGTATGCACATTGTTCATCTGTAAAAAGAGAGGAACGCTTAGTTTGGAAACAATTCGTGCGAAAAAAAGGAGAAGAAGAAACATAAATAAGTAAAGCGGAATTCGTATGAACTCACGATTCTTTGTGCGCGCAACCCTTTGTCAAGGGTTGTGCGGCTAGGGAGCCCCTAGCCAGCCAATGCCGGACTCGTCTATCCGTGTCCGGGGTCTTCAGGTGGCCCTCGCACTGAAATGATGCCACGAGGACCGGGCATCTTGAGTGTAAGAGACGCGTAATGCGGTATGGCGTTAAAATGGACGAAAGCCTTTCGTCCCAAGAGTGCTTGATATTCACTTTTAAATGGGACGATATGAAAAATTAGTTTTTCGCGCCGAAAATTGTTCAGTGATCCGAACACGACTTCTAGTAATAGGGAGCCTGTGCACTTGGCGTAAGGGCCTGGCGTCACTCCTTTGAAGGAAGTGCGGCTGTGTCGAATTTTAGTAGGGTATATCCCCATCTTGCGGATTGTGTTTAAATATAGCAGGTTTAAGTCGCTGCCTCCGTCCATTAGGACTTTAGTAAATTGTAATCCGTCGATTATGGGATTCAATATCAGGGTAGTCTGTCCCGCGCTTCGAACACTTCTGGAATAGTCCAGGTGGTCGAAAGTGATTAGTTTTGATATCCAATCTCTATGGTCTACTGGGTTGGACCGTGTGAGGCTCTTTTTAGGAAGTGCCGCACTATTTTTCCGTATTATCACATGAAGTGAATTTACTGCTTTGACCTCTTGTGGGAAAGTCTTTTGTTTTCCGGTGCTCTGCTGGTGGGGTTTATCTTCTTCGCTTGATGCGTCGAGCCCCTTGTGTTCGGCGTTTAGTCGGCCGGACTGTTTAAAAACCCAACAATCCCTGTGGGTGTGATTTGCAGGCCTTCCGGGGGTACTATGGATTTGACATATCCGAACCAAAATCTTGTTTAAGTTGCACAACTCATCGCTGTCATCCTTAAGAGGCGGTGTTTTGTTGTTTGGCCGCGAGCTTTTGAATCCGGCGTTGACTGCCGTGCTCTTTGGGCTTTTCTCTTTATTCCGGTGCTTCTCTTTTCTGCGCCGTGATTTTCCGTTTCCATCTCTTATCTCGGATGTACTTGGGTCGCTGGTGCTGCATCTTGCTAGCCAGCTATCCTCTCCCGCACAGAAGCGGGTCATGAGGCTTGTTAGTGCGGACATTGTCCTTGGTTTCTCTTGGCCGAGGTGCCTGGCAAGCCATTCGTCTTGGACATTGTGTTTAAAAGCTGCTAAGGCTTCGGCGTCCGGACAGTCGACTATTTGGTTCTTTTGGTGAGAAACCTGTTCCTGAATTTCATGGCTGACTCTCCGGCTGTTGAGTTATATGACTTAGATCATCTCATCCGGAGGGCGGACATAAGTCCCTTGAAAATTTGCTCTAAACGCGTCCTCGAGCTCTTCCCAACTTCCAACAAGAGTTTTCGGGAGGCTTTTAAGCCAATGACGGGCGGCCCTTTGAGCTTGAGGGTAGGTATTTTATGGCGTGGAGATCGTCTCCTCCGCCATGTGTATATGCAGATATAATCTTCTATCCGACTCTGAGTCTGTTGTTCCATCGTAGGCCTCTATGTTTATGGGTTTAAATCCTGCTGGGAATTCATGGTCCAGCACCTCATTGGCGAAACATAGTGGGTGTGCGGCGCCCCTGTATTTGGGTGTGCCGCTATTTTCGGACACGTGACGTGTTGCCTTGCTTCCTGGGGCCTTCTTCTTTGGCCCGTAGATGGACCTGGCTGGGCCATCTGTCTTTCCAGGTTCATTAGTTGGTTTATGTGCGGTGCCGCTTTCAGAATTTGGCCTATCATCTGGCCGTCTATCCAACCAGGCAGCCTCTTTATTTTTTGACGGTGGAGGCTCTATGGCCTCCTCGTCGAATTCTGGTAGCAGCTTACGCTTCGGGTAGCTCTTTGATTGGTGGCCATTGCCATATTTATCTGCGGTTTTGAGCACTTTGCTCCATCTCATTCTGAGTGTGTCTTCCGCTGTTTTGAGCTTCCGCTTTGCCTTCTTCAGGCTTCTTGCAGTGTTGACGAGTCTTTTCCGAAGGTTTTTGCTCTCCGGCGGCGTGTCCGGCATGAGGTCGTCCGGACTGTTGTTTTCGCCGGGCCTGGACTGATTGTCTGACTCGTCATGTTCGGACGGTTGTTCGTCGTCCACTTGTGAGCCCTGCTGTATTGCGGGCTCCTTGGGAGCGTTGTTGTCGTCGAGGCGGGACTTAGGGCGGCGTCTGCGTCGCCGTTTTGGTTGTTTATCGGCGGGGTTATCTTCTGCCGCGGCCCGTTGGTCCTCGTCATCGCTCTCCTTTGGGGTATCTACCATGTATATGTCATATGATGAGGTGGTCCTCCCGTGCCTTATAGGCTCTATTTCTTGTTCGTCTCCGGCATCATCGTCTATTTCGTCGATGTCTTCGGAGTCATGGTCTAGCATGTCGGTTAGATCGTCGACAGTGGCTACAAAGTGGGTGGTGGGTGGGCTCTGAATTTCTTCGTCGTCCGTACCCCAACCAACCTGGCCATAGTCCGGCCAGGACTCTCCCGATAACGAGAGGTGCTTTAGCGAATTTAGGATGTCGCCAAAGGGCGAGTGTTGGAAGATGTCCGCGGCGGTGAATTCTATAACCGGCGCCCGATCCTAATCGATTGGTAGGGGCGTGGGAGGTTCGGAGTCCGGCAAGGAGTCCGGTACCTCGGAATCACGAGTTTCGTGGGGGACAAGATTAATGTTTGGCTCCATCGCCGTGGAAGTCGAAGCCCCCGAGGCGGCGTCTATCCACCGATCCTCGATCTGGGTGATCGGCTCCGGACTGATGGCCGAAGCGGATTCATGTGCGGCCACCAAGGCACTGTTCGGCGGCAGAGCTAGATCATGCCCATCGTCACGGTGCGGCACGCTCGGCTGCGGCTTGAGTCCGTCGAAGATCAAGTCTCCGCGGACATCGGCCGTGAAGTTTAGGCTTCCGAATCTGACCTGACGGCAAGGGGCGTAGCTTTCGATCTGCTCCAGATGGCCAAGCGAATTAGCCCGCAGTGCGAAGCCACCGAATACGAAGATCAGTCCGGGGAGAAAAGTCTCACCCTGGACAGCGTTGTTGGTTGAAGATGCCATCAAGCCTATCGGTGACGACACAGAGGAACTCTCAATGAAAGCACCAATGTCGGTGTCAAAACCGGCGGATCTCGGGTAGGGGGTCCCGAACTGTGCGTCTAGGCGGATGGTAACAGGAGACGAGGGACACGATGTTTTACCCAGGTTCGGGCCCTCTCGACGGAGGTAAAACCCTACGTCCTGCTTGATTAATATTGATGATATGGGTAGTACAAGAGTGGATCTACCACGAGATCAAGGAGGCTAAACCCTAGAAGCTAGCCTATGGTATGATTGTTGTAATGTATGTTGTGTCCTACGGACTAAAGCCCTCCGGTTTATATAGACACCGGAGGAGGCTAGGGTTACACAGAGTCGGTTACAATGGTAGGAGATCTACATATCCGTATCGCCAAGCTTGCCTTCCACGCCAAGGATAGTCCCATCCGGACACGGGGCGGAGTCTTCAATCCTGTATCTACGTAGTCTTGGAGTCCGGCGGATGATGATAGTCCGGCTGTCCGGACACCCCCTAGTCCAGGACTCCCTCACCCGGTTTGTGGCACAAACCGGTACTAAAGGGCCAACCTTTAGTACCGGTTCGTGCCACGAACCGACACTAAAGGGGTCTAACCTATAGTCCCGGTTGGAGACACAAACCGGGACTATATGGCAATTTTCAAACTTGGAAAAATCATAACTAAATCATCCTAATTCAGAAAAATACATATAATATAGGCTTCCAATATGGCCCACTAAGGCCCATTAACCCCCGGGAGGGTTCCGGTAACCCCCCGGTGTTCCGGTAAAATCCCGATTTCACCCAGAACCATTCCGATATCCAAATATAGACTTCCAATATATCAATCTTTATGTCTTGACCATTTCGAGACTCCTCGTCATGTCCGTGATCACATCCGGGACTCGGAACAAACTTCGGTACATCAAAACTTATAAACTCATAATAAAACTGTCATCGTAACGTTAAGCGTGCGGACCCTACGGGTTCGAGAACCATGTAGACATGACCTAGAACTATTCTCGGTCAATAACCAATAGCGGAACCTGGATGCTCATATTGGCTCCTACATATTTTACGAAGATCTTTATCGGTTAAACCGCATAACAACATACGTTGTTCCCTTTGTCATCGGTATGTTACTTGCCCGAGATTCGATCGTCGGTATCTCAATACCTAGTTCAATCTCGTTACCGGCAAGTCTCTTTACTCGTTACGTAATGCATCATCCCGCAACTAACTCATTAGTCACATTGCTTGCAAGGCTTATAGTGATGTGCATTACCGAGAGGGCCCAGAGATACCTCTCCGACAATCGGAGGGACAAAACCTAATCTCGAAATACGCCAACCCAACATGTACCTTTGGAGACCCCGTAGTACTCCTTTATAATCACCCGATTCGTTGTGGCGTTTGGTAGCACCAAAGTGTTCCTCCGTAAACGGAGTTGCATAATTTCATAGTTACAGGAACATGTATAAGTCATGAAGAAAGCAATAGCAACATACTAAACGATCAAGTGCTAGACTAACGGAATGGGTCATGTCAATCACATCATTCTCCTAATGATATGATCCCTTTAATCAAATGACAACACATGTCTATGGTTAGGAAACATAACCATCTTTGATTAATGAGCTAGTCAAGTAGAGGCATACTAGTGACTATATGTTTGTCTATATATTCACACATGTATCATGTTTCCGATTAATACAATTCTAGCATGAATAATAAACATTTATCATGATATGAGGAAATAAATAATAACTTTATTATTGCCTCTAGGGCATATTTCCTTCACTGAAGAGGGCCCGGATCCATGGACGAGCAAGGCAGCGGCATGGGTCTCCTCTTTGCAACCAAGGCAGCGAGCTACTGGTCGTCCATGGCGACAACCTGCACGAGAAAGGACATGGGAGGGTGAGTCAAACCATAGGGGGGAGAGAAAAAGGACGAACAAGGGAGAGAGGAAGGAGATGGAGGTAGCAGCGGGATTGGTCGCTGGAGGTGAGGTGCTGTGGCATGGTGGCATGGAGATGCGCGGAAGACTGGCGAGCTCCGGGACGCCGGCGGCGCGAGGCAGCGGCCTCTTTTGGCGCCATGGAGGAGGAGGCGCGCATGCGTAGGAGGTCCATGTGAGAGCCTATGGAGAGAGAAAGGGGGAGAGTGACGGGTGAGAGGAAGGATTTGGGGGAGGAGATGGGGTTTTCAGGGCTCTTCAAAAATCATGTACTCCCCCCGTCCGAAAATACTTGTCATTAAAATGTACAAAAAAAGATGTATCTAGAACTAAAATACATATAGATACATCCCCTTTTATTTATTTTGATGACAAGTATTTCCGGACGGAGGGAGTAGTTAGTAGTAGCATGGGTTTAATGCCCTCGCTAGTACTATCAACTTAGTAGTAGCGCGGATTTATACCCCTCGCTACTACTATGGCATATCCCGAGGAGCACGGTAGAGACCGCTTAGTAGTAGCGAGGGGTAAAAACCCGCGCTACTACTATCAACTTAGTAGTAGCGAGGGGTGAAACCCCGCGCTACTAGTAAGTAGCAGTAGCAAGGGGTATAAACCCACGCTACTAGTAAGCGTCTGCCTATAAGCTTTTCCCTAGTAGTGATAATTTTTTTTGCAGGTTATTTACAAGGCCACTGCTTGGATTCGTACGTGGTCGTTACTCACTGCTGTGGATGTCAAGGAGTCTTTGGTTACTAGGTCTACCCGATGGGAGATGGTAGCTCGGGATATCTACAATCGGTTTGGATCGTGGTCCAGTAATAGGATATGTGTTTAGTCATCTCGTCATATTTTCACTGGTTGTGACACTTTTTACTTTGTATATTATTTTTTAGCTATGAGCGAGTTTGTTCTAGATCTTAGACTTTTTGGATACTTTGCTTAATAAAGGACTGCATGCATCATTCTCATGCAGAGGCGGGGTAATCCTCCTTTTTTTCTAAATGTGCATGCCTTAAAGCATGCATACGTATTGGCTACTCGCCTCGCGTGAGGAAAGAATAAGCCTCTCATCCCTGGCGGTTGGAACCCTAGCCCCCACCAGGAGAGGCCAATCTTCCTGCGCCGTCCTCCGGCGGCTCCCTTCCGCCGGCGACCTCGGTCATCGGTGGTGGTGGTGGGGGGGGGGTCACCGGATCCATGCATGTGGATCATTTTTGCTCCCTTGCAGTCGAAGTTTTTAGGTTGTTCATCGTCTTGGCTTCGGCGGTGGTGATGGCGGCGCTGAATAAAATTTCTTCATATCCTACTTTGAAGAGATGATTGGTCCTATCGTTGGGTTTGGATTTGGGATCCAATCTGTTCAAGCAAGGATGGTGTGGCGTGATACGTCTCCAACGTATCTATAATTTTTGATTGTTCCATGCTATTATATTACCCCTTTTGGATGTTTATGGGCTTTACTTTACACATTTATATCATTTTTGGGACTAACCTACTAACCGGAGGCCGAGCCCGTATTGCTGTTTTTTTTTTGCCTAGTTTAGTATTTCGAAGAAAAGGAATATCAAACGGAGTCCAAACGGAATGAAACCTTCGGGAGCGTGATTTTTGGAACGAACGTGATCCAGAGAACTTGGAGTGCAAGTCAAGAAGCAATCGAGGCGGCCAGGAGATAGGAGGGCATGCCCACCCCTCCTGGGCGCGCCCCCTGTCTCCTAGGACCCACGAGCGGCCACCGACGTACTTCTTCCTCCTATATATGCCTACGTACCCCGAAAACATCCAGGGAGCCAACGAAAAGCAATTTTCACCGCCGTAACCTTCTGTATCCGCAAGATCCCATCTTGGAGCCTTCGCCGGTGCTCCGCCGGAGGGGGAATCGACCATGGAGGGCTTCTACATCAACACCATAGCCTCTCCGATGAGTTGTGAGTAGTTTACCATAGACCTTCGGGTCCATAGTTACTAGCTAGATGACTTCTTCTCTCTTTTTGGATCTTAATACAATGTTCTCCCCCTCCCTTGTGGAGATCTATTCGATGTAAACTCTTTTTGCGGTGTGTTTGTCGAGATCTGATGAATTTTGAGTTTATGATCAAGTTTATCTATCAGAAATATTTGAATCTTCTCTGAATTCTTTTATGTATGCTTGAGTTATCTTTGCAAGTCTCTTCGAATTATCAGTTTGGTTTGGCCTACTAGATTGATCTTTCTTGCCATGGGAGAAGTGCTTAGCTTTGGGTTCAATCTTGCGGTGTCCTTACCCAGTGACAGAAAGGGTTGCAAGGCACGTATTGTATTGTTGCCATCGAGGATAAAAAGATGGGGTTTATAATATTTGCTTTTCTATCAATTACTCGACAGTAATTTGTTCACCCACCGTAATACTTATGCTATCTTGAGAGAAGCCACTGGTGAAACCTATGGCCCCCGGGTCTATCTTTTATCATATAACTTTTCAATCAACTTTTATTTGCATCTTTACTTTTTGCATCTATATTATAAAATACCAAAAATATATTTATCTTATCATACTATCTCTATCAGATCTCACTTTCGCAAGTGGCCGTGAAGGGATTGACAACCCCTTTATTGCGTTGGTTGCGAGTTCTTTGTTTGTTTGTGTAGGTGCGTGGGACTTTTGAAGAGCCTCCTACTGGATTGATACCTTGGTTCTCAAAAACCAAGGGAAATACTTACGCTACTATTGCTGCATCACCCTTTCCTCTTCAAGGAAAGCTAACGCATGCTCAAGACGTAGCATGGCGGCGGCGGCATCCTCGTGGTGGACATGTGTCCTCGGGCTGCGCCGTTGCGATGACGTCTGCTCCGACATCGACGCAGGGCTTGGGAGGTAGTCCATGAGCGGATGTAGATTGCGATTTGCATCGACGACATCTGGAAGAAGGATCATGTGATGGATTCGTGGTTGATGGATGACAAGTGTGGTTTCTTCCTTCGGGGTCTTAGTCATGGTGGGGTGTCAGATCTAGAGTTCAATGGTGTGTCCGGGGTGTTGCCCCGGTCTGATTCATTCAACGACAATGGTTTCACTTTTGGGGAGCCACTTTGGAGGTCTGCAAAGCTGCTTATCAGTGATGAAGCCGCGTCGAGTTCGAGTGAGGAGGTGATTCGTCATTCTATTCTTCGGTGGCTACTGTGGTTGTGCCGGAGGCAGGTGATGGACGTTGGTGTCAAACTCGTAGATGTTCTGCTATCTTTTCAGTTATGTCATGTTGATCTTTACTTGATTTGTATTTTAATCTTTATAATATGGAGACACGTATTATATGATGCTAAAGTACATTCCATTTTAAAAGCTTGGGAGGAAAGACGCCGGATATAATGCTAGGTGAGTGCATGCTCCATACACATGCACACCTCGCTTAACCCTGCACATTGGTGTCCAATGAATTTTGCTAGGCCAAGCCACTGTTTCCTTTCACTCTGCTTTGGCTCCGAAATTCCCAAATCTGAACTCACAAACTGTCGGCGGCAGACCGGCATGACCGGCATCCACCAGCATAGAGGAGAGCTCCTGCTCGAATGCACGGAAGGAGGGCTGCCCGTCTTCTTCTCTGTTAGGGACAAGCTAGTGGGGAATCGATCTACTCTTTCTCTCGGTGGCAATTTAGTCAGGTACAAGCTGGATTACAAGAATCGATCGATAAGAGGAGCTAGGGTTTGTGCCGCCGCCGCCGGGTTCGTTGATCCACTAGATGAGGAGGAAAGTTGGTTGCGGTGCCTTAAGTATTTGGAGCCGCTGGGCCGGGCTGGTTGTGCCATTCTGGGCCGAAGTAGCACAGGTTACCTCGTCGGGCGCAGTTGGGCCGAGCCCGGGTCTCGTTAGCAGGTGGGGACGAGCTGTCAGGGGCGCTAACATCCCCTCCTCCTTGAGACGAGGCTTGTCCCCAAGCCTCTGCACGAGGAAACCGGGCTTGGAGTGCCTTTCTGTCCTCCCAGGTGGTGTCGAGCGCTGCGCCCGCTGACCACTGAACTTGAACTTGCTCGATCATGGTCCCGTTCTTCTTGCGCCATCTTGACTGGAGAATCTTGATCGGGATTGCCGTGTTGCCTGTGTCTGCTGGCAAGGTTGGAGATGCCGTTGTGCCAGGAAGCAGGGCCTGTCGAAGTTGCGACACGTGGAAGACAGGGTGCACCGTTGCTTGGGGAGGAAGTTGCAGCTTGTAGGCAACATCGTTGATCTTGGCGATGATCTTGAACGGACCGTAGTACTTGTAGCTGAGCTTGTGATTAGCACGAGGAGCCACTGAGGACTGGATGTAAGGCTACAACTTGAGGAAGACTTGATCGTTGACCTAGAAATGCCGGAAGGAGCGCTTCTTGTTCGCCTGGTCTTGCATGATCTGACACGCGCGATGGAGTTGCTGTTGAATAAGGTCCTACATAACTGCCCGCTCCTCAAGCCAGGTTTGCAGCGCAGGCACCGAAGATGATGTAGAAGCAGTGGTCCCCCAGTGTCTTGGTTCCCTCCCGAACATGGCCTTGAAAGGTGTCATTCCGATGGCCGAGTGATGCGACAAATTGTACCAGAACTGCGCCAGGGGTACCCAAAAGCTCGAGCATTTCGGGCATGCCTGAACAAAGCAGCGTAGGTAAGTTTCGATGCACTGGTTTACCCTCTCGGTTTGGCCGTCAGTTTGTGGGTGGTTCGTCGTGCTTATTCTCAGCCCTGTTCCTGCATATTTGAACAGTTCTTGCCAAAAATGGCTGGTGAAAATGGGGTCACGGTCAGATACAATTGCCCCTGGGAATCCATGGAGCTTGTTTCTACGTCTTAAGCTTGCGTTGGTTTTCCTTGAAGAGGAAAGGGTGATGCAGCAATAGTAGCATAAGTATCTCCCTCAGTTTTTGAGAACCACGGTATCAATCCAGTAGGAGGCTCCTCAAAAGTCCCACACACATACACGAACAAACAAAGAACTCGCAACCAACGCAATAAAGGGGTTGTCAATCCCTTCACGGCCACTTGCGAAAGTGAGATCTGATAGAGATAGTATTATAAGATAAATATATTTTTGGTATTTTATAATATAGATGCAAATAAAAGTAGATTAAAAGCTTATATGATAAAAGATAGACCCGGGGGCCACAGGTTTCACTAGTGGCTTCTCTCAAGATAGCATAAGTATTACAGTGGGTGAACAAATTACTGTCGAGCAATTGATAGAAAAGCGAATAATTATGAGATTATCTAGGCACGATCATGTATATAGGCTTCACGTCCGCGACAAGTAGACCGACTCCTGCCTGCATCTACTACTATTACACCACACTGCAACGTCTTGAGCTTGCGTTGGTTTTCCTCGAAGAGGAAAGGGTGATACAGCAAGTGTAGCGTAAGTATTTCCCTCAGTTTTGAGAACCAAGGTATCAATCCAGGAGGAGGCTCCTCAAAAGTCCCACGCACCTACACAAACAAACTGAGAACTCGCAACCAACGCAATAAAGGGGTTGTCAATCCCTTCACGGCCACTTGCGAAAGTGAGATCTAATAAAGATAGTAAGATAAGATAAATATATTTTTGGTATTTTAGAATAAAGATGCAAAAAGTAAAGAAGCAAATAAAGGTAGATTGAAAGCAAATATGATAAGAGATAGACACGAGGGCCATAGGTTTCACTAGAGGCTTCTCTCAAGATAGCATATATTACGGTGGGTGAACAAATTACTATCGAGCAATTGATAGAAAAGCGCATAGTTATGAGATTATCTAGGCATGATCATGTATATAGGCATCACGTCCATAACAAGTAGACCGAATCCTGCCTGCATCTACTACTATTACTCCACACTCGACCGACTCCTGCCTGCATCTAGAGTATTAAGTTCATCTTGTTATCCTCATGTCTATCTACTATTAAGCAAGATGACATGATGTAGAGGGATAAACTCATGCAATATGATATAAACCCCATCTTGTTATCCTCGATGGCAACAATACAATACGTGCCTTGCAACCCTTTTTGTCACTGGGTAAGGGCACCGCAAGATTGAACCCAAAGCTAAGCACTTCTCCCATGGCAAGAAAGACCAATCTAGTAGGCCAAACCAAACTGATAATTCGAAGAGACTTGCAAAGATAACTCAATCATACATAAAATAATTCAGAGAAGATTCAAATATTATTCATAGATAAACTTGATCATAAACCCACAATTCATCGGATCTCGACAAACACACCGCAAAAGGAGTTTACATCGAATAGATCTCCACAAGAGAGGGGGAGAACATTGTATTGAGATCCAAAAAGAGAGAAGAAGCCATCTACCTAATAACTATGGACCCGTAGGTCTGTGGTAAACTACTCACAACTCATCGGAGGGGCAAGGATGTTGATGTAGAAGCCCTCCATGGTCGATTCCCCCTCAGTGAGTGCGGTGAAGGCTCAAGATGGGATCTCGCGGATCTGAGAAGGTTATGGCGGTGGAAATTGTGTTTCGTGGTGCCCCTGGATGTTTTCGGCGTACGTAGGTATATATAGGAGGAAGAAGTACGTCGGTGACCGCCCGAGGGGCCCACGAGACAGGGGGCGCGCCTACAGGGGGGCGCGGCCCCCTATCTCGTGGAGCCCTCAGAAGCTTCTTAACTTGCACTCCAAGCTCTCCGGATCACGTTCGTTCCAAAAATCACGCTCCCGAAGGTTTCATTCCGTTTGGACTCCGTTTGATATTCCTTTTCTTCGAAATACTGAAATAGGCAAAAAAAACAGCAATATGGGTTGGGCCTCCGGTTAGTAGGTTAGTCCCAATAATGATACAAATGTGTAAAATAAAGCCCATAAACATCCAAAAGGGGTAATATAATAGCATGGAACAATAAAAAATTATAGATACTTTGGAGACGTATCAAGCATCCCCAAGCTTAATTCCTACTCGTCCTCGAGTAGGTAAATGATAAAAAAAAGAAATTTTTTATGTGTAATGCTACCTAGCATAATTCATAATGTAATTTTCTTTATTGTGGCATGAATGTTCAGATCCAAATGAATACAAAATAGAAGTTCATATTGATAAAAGAAATAGTAACACTTCAAGCATACTAATAAAAGTAATCATGTCTTCTCAAAATAGCATGGCAAAAGAAAGTTCACCCCTACAAAATCATATAGTTAGGCTATGCTTCATTTTTGTCACACAAAGATGTTCCCAACTTCTATACCCCCGATGACAAGCCAAGCAATTGTTTCACACTTAAATAATCTCAAACTTTTTCAACCTTCACGCAATATATGAGCGTGAGCCATGGATATAGCACTATGGGTGGAATAGAATATGATGATGGGGATTGTGTGGAGAAGACAAAAGAAATAGAAAGTCTCACATTGACGAGGATAATCAACGGGCTATGGGGATGACCATCAATTGATGTCAACATGAGGAGTAGGGATTGCCATACAACGGATGCACTAGAGCTATAAATGAATGCTCAACAAAAGAAAACTAGTGGGTGTGCATCCAACTTGCTTGCTCATGAAGACCTAGGGCATTTGAGGAAGCCCATCGTAGGAATATACAAGCCAAGTTCTATAATGAAAAATTCCCACTAGTATGAAAAAGACAACTTATGAGACTCACTATATGAAAAACATGGTGCTACTTTGAAGCACAATATGTGAGACTCACTACATGGAGAACAAGGTGCTACTTTGAAGCACAAGTGTGGAAAAAGAGATAGTAACATTGCCCTTTTTGTTTATTTTTGTTTTTTTGTTTTTTTTCTTTTCTTTTTTTGGGCCTTTCTTTTTTTGGCCTTTCTTCTTTTTGTTTTATTTTCTTTTTCTTTCTTTTGTGCAATGTGCTAATAATGATGATCACCACACCTCTATTGATTACAACATAAAAATTACAACTCGAAACTAGAACAAGATATGATTCTATATGAATGCCTCCGGCGGTGTACCGGGATGGTGCAATGAATCAAGAGTGACATGTATGAAAAATAATGCATGGTGGCTTTGCCACAAATACGATGTCAACTACATGATCATGCAATGGAAATATGACAAAAGTAAAGTATGTCATGATGATGATGAACAGAACGGTGGAAAGTTGCATGGCAATATATCTCGGAATGGCTATGGAAATGCCATAATAGGTAGGTATGGTGGCTGTTTTGAGGAAGATATAAGGAGATTTATGTGTGATAGAGCGTATCGTATCACGGGGTTTGGATGCACCGGCGAAGTTTGCACCAACTCTCAAGGTGAGAAAGGGCAATGCACGGTACCCAAGAGGCTAGCAAAGGTGGAAAGGTAAAAGTGCGTATAATCCATGGACTCAACATTAGTCAAAAGAACTCATATACTTATTGCAAAAAATTAGAAGTCATCAAAAACCAAGTACTACGCGCATGCTCCTAGGGGGATAGATTGGTAGGAAAAGACAATCGCTCGTCCCCGACCGCCACTCATAAGGATGCACAAGCCAGGTACACTTCATGTTTCAAATTTGTTACACAACTTTAACCATACGTGCATGCTACGGGACTTGCTAACTTCAACACAAGCATTATTTAAATTCATAATCACCCAACTAGCATGACCTTAATATCACTACCTCCATATCTCAAAATAATTATCAAGTATCAAATTGATCATAGCATCCAATTCACATCCTATGATAGTTTTTATTATACCCAACTTGGATGCCTACCATTCTAGGACCAATTTTATGACCATAGAAAATACCATGCTGTTCTAAAAGACTCTCAAAATAATATAAGTGAAGCATGAGAGACTACCAATTTCTTCAAAATTAAGACACCACCGTGCTCTAAAAGATATAAGTGAAGCACTAGAGCAAAAACTATCAAGCTCAAAAGATATAAGTGAAGCACATAGAGTATTCTAGCAAAATTCTAATCAAATAGGCTTCTCCCAAAAGGTTTGTACAGCAAGGATGATTGTGGTAAACTAAAAATCAAAGACTAATATAATACACGACGCTCCAAGCAAAACACATATCATGTGGCGAATAAAAATATAGCTCCAAGTAAAGTTACCAATGAACGAAGACGAAAGAGGGGATGCCTTCCCGGGGCATCCCCAAGCTTAGGCTTTTGGCTATTGTTGAATATTTTGGCATGCCATGGGCATCCCCAAGCTTAGGCTCTTGCCACTCCTTATTCCATAGTCCATCAAAGCTTTACCCAAAACTTGAAAACTTCACAACACAAAACTCAACAGGAAATCTTATAAGCTCCGTTAGTGAAAGAAAACAAAACCACCACATAAGGTACTGCAATGAAATCATTCTTTATTTATTTTGGTGTTAAACCTACTGTATTCCAACTTCCTTATGGTTTATAAACTAATTTAATAGCCATAGATGCATGGAAATAAGCAAACAACACACGGAAAACAGAATCTGTCAAAAACAGAACAATGTGTAGAAATCTGTAACTAACGCAAACTTCTGGAACTCTAAAAATCCTACCAAAATAGGAAGTCCTGGAAAATTTGTTTATTGAACAGCAGCAAAAATAATCAATGCAAAAGCACGTTCCTGTGATTTAACAAAATTATATTTGTGCGTGCCAAGTTTCTGTTTTTCAGCAGAATCAAATCAACTATCATCGTAGGTTATCCTATAGGTTCTACTTGGCACAAACACTAATTAAAAGATAGAAACACATCTAACCAGAAAGTAGATGCAAGATTTATTACTAAACAGGAGCAAAAAACAAAAAACACAAAGAAAATTGGGTTGCCTCCCAACTAGCGCTATTGTTTAACGCCCCTAGCTAGGCATAAAAGCAAAGATAGATCTAACGAGTGCCATCTTTGGCACTAAATTCATAAGTAGCACGCATGATAGATTCATAAGGTAATTTGACTTTCTTTCTCGAAAAGTGCTCCATGCCTTTCTTTAAGGGAAATTGGAATCTAATGTTCCCTTCCTTCATATCAATAATCGCACCAATCGTTCTAAGGAAAGGTCTACCCAGAATAATAGGGGCAAGAAAGATTGCAATCTATGCCAAGAACGATAAAATCTACGGGCACCAAATTTCTATTTGCAACAATAAGAACATCATTTATCCATCCATAGGCTTTTTAATGGTGGAATCCGCAAGGTGCAAATTTAAAGAGCAATCATCAAGATCGTGGAAACCTAGAATATCACATAAAGTTTTCGGAATCGTGGAAACACTAGCACCCAAATCACACAAAGCAAAACACTCATAATCTTTTATTCTAATCTTTATAGTAGGTTCCCACTCATCATTAAGTTTTCTAGGTATAGAAACTTCCAAGTTAAGTTTTTCATCATAAGATTGCATCAAGGCATCAACAATATGTTTGGTAAAAGCTTTGTTTTGACTATAAGCATGAGGAGAATTAACAACAGATTGCAACAAGGAAATACAACCTTTTAAGGAGCAAATATCATAATCAAATTCCTTGAAATCCGAGATAGTGGGTTCAATATTATTAGAAGTTGAGGATTCTCCAATCTCTCTTTTACCAAATTTAGCATCAAGATCTAAAGACTCCAAATTTTTGGGACGCCTTCTAGGCAAAGTTGATTCATCATCAGTCCCATACTCATCAAAATTCATATTGCAAAACTTAGATCTAATCGGAGACGCATCAATAACTTTAAGATCCTCATCATTATTTTCATGCAATTTTTCTGGTTTAGCGGCCATCTTATTGACTAAGGTGGCTTGCTTGTCAGAAATTTTGGCTATAGCATTTTCAAGCCGGGTAATTTGAGCGTTAACGCCATAGAATTATTTATTCATATCATCAAGCTCTTTGTTCATAAACCCCAAAAAACTTTTTTGTTCCTTATGCTCTTTTCTAAAGAAATTATTATGCTCAAATTGCAAATTCGTAACGCTTCTAATATTTGATCCAATCTCATCCATCCTTCTGAGAAGCTGGTCAGGACCCTTAGGTGCAGCCATAAGGTCAAACAAGCAAACAAGCACACAAAAGAAGGCAAGCGAAAAAGAGGAGGAGATTGGGAAAGAGAGGGCAAATAAAACGGCAAGGGTGAAGAGGGGAAGAGGAAAACGAGAGGCAAATGGCAAATAATGTAAATGCGAGGGAGATGGATTTGTGATGGGTACTTGGTATGTCTTGGCTTGAGCGAAGACCTCCCCGGAAACGGCGCCAGAAATCCTTCTTGCTACGTCTTGAGCTTGCGTTGGTTTTCCTCGAAGAGGAGAGGGTGATGCAGCAAGTGTAGCGTAAGTATTACCCTCAATTTTGAGAACCAAGGTATCAATCCAGTAGAAGGCTCCTCAAAAGTCCCACGCACCTACACAAACAAACTGAGAACTCGCAACCAACGCAATAAAGGGGTTGTCAATCCATTCATGGCCACTTGCGAAAGTGAGATCTAATAAAGATAGTAAGATAAGATAAATATATTTGTGGTATTTTATAATAAAGATGCAAAAAGTAAAGAAGCAAATAAAGTTAGATTGAAAGCAAATATGATAAGAGATAGACCCGGGGGGCATAGGTTTCACTAGGGGCTTCTCTCAAGATAGCATAAGTATTACGGTGGGTGAACAAATTACTGTCGAGCAATTGATAGAAAAGCCCGTAGTTATGAGATTATCTAGGCATGATCATGTATATAGGCATCGCGTCCATAACAAGTAGACCGACTCCTGCCTGCATCTACTACTATTACTCCACACTCGACCGACTCCTGCCTGCATCTAGAGTATTAAGTTCATAAGAACAGAGTAACGCATTAAGCAAGATGACATGATGTAGAGGGATAAACTCATGCAATATGATATAACCCCATCTTGTTATCCTCGATGGCAACAATACAATACGTGCCTTGCAACCCTTTTTGTCACTGGGTAAGGACACCGCAAGATTGAACCCAAAGCTAAGCACTTCTCCCATGGCAAGAAATACCAATCTAGTAGGCCAAACCAAACTGATAATTCGAAGAGACTTGCAAAGATAACTCAATCATACATAAAAGAATTCAGAGAAGATTCAAATATTATTCATAGATAAACTTGATCATAAACCCACAATTCATCGGATCTCGACAAACACACCGCAAAAAGAGTTTACATCGAATAGATCTCCACAAGAGAGGGGGAGAACATTGTATTGAGATCCAAAAAGAGAGAAGAAGCCATCTAGCTAATAACTATGGACCCGTAGGTCTGTGGTAAACTACTCACAACTCATCGGAGGGGCAAGGATGTTGATGTAGAAGCCCTCCGTGGTCGATTCCCCCTCCGACAGAGTGCCGGCGAAGGCTCCAAGATGGGATCTCACGGATACAGAAGGTTACGACGGTGGAAATTGTGTTTCATGGTGCCCCTGGATGTTTTCGGGGTACGTAGGTATATATAGGAGGAAGAAGTACGTCGATGGCTGCCCGAGGGGCCCACGAGACAGGGGGCGCACCCTATAGGGGGGCGCGGCCCCCTATCTCGTTGGGCCCACGAAAGCTTCTTGACTTGCACTCCAAGCTCTCCGGATCACGATCGTTCCAAAAATAACGCTCCCGAAGGTTTCATTCCATTTGATATTCCTTTTCTTCGAAATACTGAAATAGGCAAAAAAACAACAATATGGGTTGGGCCTTCGGTTAGTAGGTTAGTCCCAAAAATGATATAAATGTGTAAAATAAAGCCCATAAACATCCAAAAGGGTTAATATAATAGCATGGAACAATAAAAAATTATAGATATGTTGGAGACGTATCACACACATCGACCGCTATCCAGCATGCATCTAGAGTATTAAGTTCATAAGAACAGAGTAACGCATTCAGAAAGATGACATGATGTAGAGGGATAAACTCATGCAATATGATATAAACCCCATCTTTTTATCCTCGATGGCAACAGTACAATACGTGCCTTGCAACCCTTTACATCCTTTGGGTAAGGACACCGCAAGATTGAACCCAAAGCTAAGCACTTCTCCCATGGCAAGAAAGATCAATCTAGTAGTCCAAACCAAACTGATAATTCGAAGAGACTTGCAAAGATAACTCAATCATACATAAAATAATTCAGAGAAGATTCAAATCTTTCTGATAGATAAACTTGATCATAAACCCACAATTCATCGGATCTCGACAAACACACCGCAAAAAGAGTTTACATCGAATAGATCTCCACAAGAGAGGGGGAGAAGATTGTATTGAGATCAAAAAAGAGAGAAGAAGCCATCTAGCTAATAACTATGGACCCGAAGGTCCGTGGTAAACTACTCACAACTCATCGGAGGGGCTATGGTGTTGATGTAGAAGCCCTCCGTGGTCGATTCCCCCTCTGGCGGAGCGCCGGCAAAGGCTCCAAGATGGGATCTCGCGGATACAGAAGGTTACGGTGGTGGAAATTGTTTTTCGTTGTCTTCCTGGATGTTTTCGGGTTACGTGGGTATATATAGGAGGAAGAAGTACGTCGGTGGCCGCTCATGGGGCCCAGGAGACAGGGGGCGCGCCCAGAGGGGGTGGCGCGCCCTCCTATCTCGTCGCCGCCTCGGCTGCTTCTTGGCTTGCACTCCAAGTCCTCTGGATCACGTTCGTTCCAAAAATCATGCTCCCGAAGGTTTCACTCCGTTTGGACTCCGTTTGATATTCCTTTTCTTCAAAATACTGAAATAGGCAAAAAAAACAGCAATACGGGCTGGGCCTCCGGTTAGTAGGTTAGTCCCAAAAATGATATAAATGTGTAAAATAAAGCCCATAAACATCCAAAAGGGGTAATATAATAGCATGGAACAACCAAAAATTGTAGATACGTTTGAGACGTATCAAGCATCCCCAAGCTTAATTCCTGCTCGTCCTCGAGTAGGTAAATGGTAAAAACGGAATTTTTGATGTGGAATACTCCCTAGCATAATTCTCAATGTAATTTTTCTTTATTGTGGCATGAGTGTTCAGATCCAAATGATTCAAAATAAAAGTTCATATTGATAAAAGAAATAGTAACACTTCAAGCATACGAATCAAAGCAATCATGTCTTCTCAAAATAACATGGCTAAAGAAAGTTCATCCCTACAAAATCATATAGTTAGGCTATGCTTCATTTTTGTCACACAAAGATGTTCCCAACTTCTATACCCCCGATGACAAGCCAAGCAATTGTTTCGTACTTAAATAATCTCAAACTTTTTCAACCTTCACGCAATACATGAGCGTCAGCCATGGATATAACACTATGGGTGGAATAGAATATGATGATGGGGATTGTGTGGAGAAGACAAAAAAGGAGAAAGTCTCACATTGACGAGGATAATCAACGGGCTATGGAGATGTCCATCAATTGATGTCAACATGAGGAGTAGGGATTGCCATGCAACGGATGCACTAGAGCTATAAATGAATGCTCAACAAAAGAAAACTAGTGGGTGTGCATCCAACTTGCTTGCTCACGATGACCTAGGGCATTTGAGGAAACCCATCGTAGGAATATACAAGCCACGTTCTATAATGAAAAATTCCCACTAGTATATGAAAGTGACAACATATCAGACTCATTATATGAAAAACTTGGTGCTACTTTGAAGCACACTATATGAGACTCACTACATGAAGAACAAGGTGCTGATTTGAAGCACAAGTGTGGAAAAAGAGATAGTAACATTGCCCCTTTTATTTATTTTCTTTTTTCTTTTTTCTTTTTTCTTTTTTTTTCTTTGACCTTTTTTTTCTTTTGGCCTTCCTTTTTTTCTTTTTTTTCTTTTTGGGCAATGCTCTAATAATGATGATCATCACACTTTTATTGATTACAACATAGAAATTACAACTCGAAACTAGAACAAGATATGACTCTATATGAATGCCTCCGGTGGTGTACCGGGATAGTGCAATGAATGAAGAGTGACATGTATGAAAAATTATGCATGGTGGCTTTGCCACAAATATGATGTCAACTACAAGATCATGCAATGGCAATATGACAAAAGTAAAGTATGTCATGATGATGATGAACGGAACGGTGGAAAGTTGCATGGCGATATATCTCGGAATGACTATGGAACTGCCATAATAGGTAGGTATGGTGGCTGTTTTGAGGAAGATATAAGGAGGTTTATGTGTGATAGAGCGTATCATATCCCGGGGTTTGGATGCACCGGCGAAGTTTGAACCAACTCTCAAGGTGAGAAAGGGCAATGCACGGTACCGAAGAGGCTAGCAATGATGGAAAGGTAAAAGTGCGTATAATCCATGGACTCAACATTAGTCCAAAGAACTCATATACGTATTGCAAAAATTAAGAAGTCATCAAAAATCAAGCACTACGCGCATGCTCCTAGAGGGATAGATTGGTAGGAAAAGACCATCGCTCGTCCCCGACCGCCACTCATAAGGATGCACAAGCCAGGTACACTTCATGATTCAAATTTTTACACAACTTTAACCATACGTGCATGCTACATGACTTGCTAACTTCAACACAAGCATTCTTTAAATTCATAATCACCCAACTAGCATGACTTTAATATCACTACCTCCATATCTCAAAATAATTATCAACTGTCAAATTGATCATAGCATCCAATTCACTTCCTATGATAGTTTTTATTATACCCAACTTGGATGCCTACCATTCTAGGACCAATTTATAACCATAGCTACCATGCTGTTCTAAAAGACTGTCAAAATAATATAAGTGAAGCATGAGAGACTAGCAATTTCTACAAAAATAAGCCACCGCCGTGCTCTAAAAGATATAAGTGAAGCACTAGAGCAAAAACTATCAAGCTCAAAAGATATAAGTGAAGCACGTAGCATATTCTAGCAAATTCAATCAAGTGGGCTTCTCCCAAAAGCTGTGTACAGCAAGGATGCTTGTGGTAAACTAAAAAGAAAAGACTAATATAATACACGACGCTCCAAGCAAAACACATATCATGTGGCGAATAAAAATATAGCTCCAAGTAAAGTTACCAATGAACGAAGACGAAAGAGGGGATGCCTTCCCGGGGCATCCCCAAGCTTAGGATTTTGGCTATTCTTGAATATTTTGGGGTGCCATGGGCATCCCCAAGCTTAGTCTCTTTCCACTTTTTATTCCATAGTCCATCAAAGCTTTACCCAAAACTTGAAAACTTCACAACACAAAACTCAACAGGAAATCTTATAAGCTCCGTTAGTGAAATAAAACAAAACAACCACATAAGATACTGTAATGAACTCATTCTTTATTTATTTTGTTGTTAAACCTACTGTATTCCAAGTTATCTATGGTTCATAAACTATTTTACTAGCCATAGATGCATCAAAATAAGCAGACAACACACGAAAAACAGAATCTGTCAAAAACAGAACAGTCTGTAGCAATCTGTGACTAACGCAAACTTCTGGAACTTTAAAAATCCTACCAAAATAGGACGTCCTGTACAATTTGTCTATTGATCATCAGAAAAAAGAATCAACGCAAAAGCACGTTTCTGTGATTTAACAAAACTAATTACATGCGCGCAAAAGTTTCTGTTTTTCAGTAGAATCAAATTAACTATCATCATAGGTTATCCTATAGGTTCTACTTGGCACAAACACTAATTAAAACATAAAAACACATATAAACAGAAGGTAGATGCAAGATTTATTACTAAATAGAAACAAAAACAAAAAACACAAAGAAAATTGGGTTGCCTCCCAACTAGCGCTATCGTTTAACGCCCCTAGCTAGGCATAAAAGCGAAGATAGATCTAAGTAATGCCATCTTTGGCACTCAATTCATAAGTAGCCCGCATGATAGATTCATAAGGTAATTTGACTTTCTTTCTTGGAAAGTGCTCCATGCCTTTCTTTAATGGAAATTGGAATATAATATTCCCTTCCTTGATATCAATAATCGCGCCAATAGTTCTAAGGAAAGGTCTACCAAGAATAATAGGGCAAGAAAGATTGCAATCTATATCAAGAACGATAAAATATACGGGCACCAAATTTCTATTTGCAACAATGAGGACGTCATTGATCCTTCCCATTGGCTTTTTGATGGTGGAATCTGCAAGGTGCAAATTTAAAGAGCAATCATCACGATCGTGGAAACCTAGAATATCACATAAAGTTTTCGGAATCATGGAAACACTAGCACTCAAATCGCACAAAGAAAAACACTCATGATCTTTAATTCTAATCTTTATAGTAGGTTCCCACTCATCATTAAGTATTCTAGGTATAGAAACTTCCAAATTAAGTTTTTCATCATAAGATTGCATCAAGGCATCAACGATATGTTTGGTAAAAGCTTTATTTTGACTATAAGCATTAGGAGAATTAACAAAGAATTGCAACAAGGAAATACAACCTTCTAAAGAACAATTATCATAATCAAATTCCTTGAAATCCGAGATAGTGGGTTCAATGCTATTTAAAGTCATGACCTCTCCAATCCCACTTTTATCAAATTTAGCATCAAGATCTAAAAACTCCGAATTCTTGGGACGCCTTCTAACTAAAGTTGACTCATCTAACAAGATTCATATTGCAAAACAAAGATCTAATAGGGGACACATCAATAACTTTAAGATCATCATCATTATTTTCATTGAAACTAGAAGAACACGCCTTTACAAAGCAATCTTTCTTAGCACGCAATCTAGAGGTTCTTTCCTTGCAATCATCAATGTAAATTCTCATTGCTTTGATAGACTCATATATATCATGCTTAGGAGGAGAAGATCTAAGTTTAAGAGAATCAACATCAAGCGAATGTCTATCAACGTTCCTAGCCAAATCATCAACTTTGAGCAATTTCTCTTCAAGCAAAGCATTAAAATTCTTTTGAGAAATCATAAATTGTTTCACACTATTCTCAAAATCAGAGGGCATCTCATTAAAATTACCATCAGAATTATTGTAGGAATTTCCATAATTATTAGAGGAATTACTAGGGAACGGTCTAGAATTAAAGTTTCCTCTATAAGCATTGTTTCCAAAACTATTCCTACCAACAAAATTCACATCCATAGATTCATTATTATTCTCAATCAAAGTAGACAAAGGAATATCATTGGGATCAAGAGGAGTATTTCTAGTAGCAAACAACTTCATAAGTTCATCCATCTTTCCACTCAAAACATTGGTTTCTTCTATAGCATGCACTTTTTTACTAGAAGATCTTTCCGTGTGCCATTGAGAATAATTAGCCATAATATTATCAAGAAGTTTTTTAGCATCTCCTAACATGATTTCCATAAACGTGCCTCCCGCGGCCGAATCTAAGAGCTTTCTAGAAGCAAAGTTCAAACCGACATAAAATTTTTGTATGATCATCCATAAATTCAAACCATGAGTAGGGCAATTGCGAATCATCAATTTCATTCTTTCTCAAGTTTGGGCAACATGCTCATGATCAAGTTGTTTAAAGTTCATAATATCGTTCCTAAGAGTGATAATCTTAGCAGGAGGAAAATACTTAGAGATAAAAGCATCTTTGCACTTGTTCCAAGAATCAATACTATTTTTAGGCAAAGACGAAAACCAAACTTTAGCACGATCTCTAAGTAAAAACGGAAATAACTTCAAATTAACAATATCATTATCCGTATCTTTCTTCTTTTGCATATCACACAAATCGACAAAGTTGTTTAGATGAGTAGCGGCATCTTCACTAGGAAGGATGGCGAATTGATCTTTCATAACAAGATTCAGCAAAGCAGTATTGATTTCACAAGACTCAACATCATTAAGAGGAGCAATCGGAGTACTAAGGAAATCATTAATATTGGTATTGGAGAAATCACACAATTTGGTATTATCTTGCGCCATGGCAACACGTAATCCAACACACAAGCAAACAGAAGAAGGCAAGCGAAAAAGAGAGGAGAAGATTGGGAAACAGAGGGCAAATAAAACGGCAAGGGTGAAGTGGGGGAGAGGAAAACGAGAGGCAAATGGCAAATAATGTAAATGCGAGGGAGATGAGTTTGTGATGGGTACTTGGTATGTCTTGATTTGAGCGAAGACCTCCCCGTGAACGGCACCAGAAATCCTTCTTGCTACGCCTTGAGCTTGCATTGGTTTTCCTTGAAGAGGAAAGGGTATGCAGCAATAGTAGCGTAAGTATTTCCCTCAGGTTTTGGGAACCAAGGTATCAATCCAATAGGAGGCTCCTCAAAAGTCCCACGCACCTACACAAACAAACAAAGAACTCGCAACCAACGCAATAAAGGGGTTGTCAATCCCTTCACGGCCACTTGCAAAAGTGATATCTGATAGAGATAATATGATAAGATAAATATATTTTTGGTATTTTATAATATAGATGCAAAAAGTAAAGATGTAAATAAAAGTAGATTGGAAGCTTCTATGATAAAAGATAGACCCGGGGGCCATAGGTTTCACTAGTGGCTTCTCTCAAGATAGCATAAGTATTACGGTGGGTGAACAAATTACTGTCGAGGAATTGATAGAAAAGCAAATAATTATGAGATTATCTAGGCATGATCATGTATATAGGCATCACGTCCGCGACAAGTAGACCGACTCCTGCCAGCATCTACTACTATTACTCCACACATCGACCGACTCCCGCCTGCATCTAGAGTATTAAGTCCATAAGAACAGAGTAACGCATTAAGAAAGATGACATGATGTAGAGGGATAAACTCATGCAATATGATATAAATCCCATCTTTTTATCCTTGATGGCAACAATACAATACGTGCCTTGCAACCCTTTCTATCACTGGGTAAGGACACCGCAAGATTGAACCCAAAGCTAAGCACTTCTCCCATGGCAAGAAAGATCAATCTAGTAGGCCAAACCAAACTGATAATTCGAAGAGACTTGCAAAGATAACTCAATCATACATAAAAAATTCAGAGGAGATTCAAATATTTATCAAAGATAAACTTGATCATAAACCCACGATTCATCGGATCTCGACAAACACACTGCAAAAAGAGTTTACATCGAATAGATCTCCACAAGAGAGGGGGAGAAGATTGTATTGAGATCCAAAAAGAGAGAAGAAGCCATCTAGCTAATAACTATGGACCCGAAGGTCTGTGGTAAACTACTCACAACTCATAGGAGGGGCTATGGTGTTGATGTAGAAGCCCTCCGTGGTCGATTCCCCCTCCAGCGGAGCACCGGTGAAGGCTCCAAGATGGGATATCGCGGATACAGAAGGTTACGGTGGTGGAAATTGTGTTTCGTTGGCTCCCTGGATGTTTTCGGGGTACGTAGGTATATATAGGAGGAAGAAGTACATCGGTGGCTGAGGGAGTCCTGGACTAGGGGGTGTCCGGACAGCCGGACTATCAATATCCGCCGGACTCCCATACTACGAAGATAGAAGATTGAAGACTCTGGCTCGTGTCCGGAAGGTACTTTCCTTGGCGTGGAAGGCAAGCTTGGCAATACGGATATGTAGATCTCCTACCATTGTAACCGACTCTGTGTAACCCTAGCCTCTCTGGTGTCTATATAAACCGGAGGGCCTTAGTCCATAGGACGAACATTACATCTCAACAATCATACCATAGGCTAGCTTCTAGGGTTTAGCCTCCTTGATCTCGTGGTAGATCTACTCTTGTACTACCCATATCATCAATATTAATCAAGCATGACGTAGGGTTTTACCTCCATCGAGAGGGCCCGAACCTGGGTAAAAACATTGTGTCCCTCGTCTCTTGTTACCATCCGCCTAGACGCACAGTTCGGGACCCCCTACCGAGATCCGCGGTTTGACACCGACATTGGTGCTTTCATTGAGAGTTCCTCTGTGTCGTTCCCGATAGGCTCGATGGCATCTTCAACCATCAACGCTGTCCAGGGTGAGACTTTTCTCCCCGGACAGATCTTCGTATTCGGCGGCTTTGCACTACGGGCCAATTCTCTTGGCCATCTGGAGCAGATCGAAAGCTACGCCCCTGGCCGTCAGGTCAGATTCGGAAGCTTGAACTTCACAGCCGATGACCGCGGAGACTTGATCTTCGACGGACTCGAGCCACAGCCAAGCGCGCCAGCCTTTGTGGCGATGGGCATGATCTAGCTCTGCCGCGGACGGTGCTTGGTGGCCGCTTTTCGGATCCGCTCCGGCCACTAGCCCGGAGCCGATTGCCCATGTCGAGGGCCGGTGGATAGACGCCGCCCTGGGGGCTTCAACATCCACGGCGATAGAGCCGAACACCAATCTTGTCCCCTGCGAAACTCGTGATCCCGAGGCGCCGGACTCCGAGCCTCCGCGCCTTCAATTAAACCGGATTGGGCGCGGTTATGGAATTCACCGCGCGGACATCTTCTAGCACTCGCCTTTTGGCGATATCCTGAATTCTCTGAAGCATCTCTCGCTATCGGGAATCTGGCGACCTATGGCGGGGCGGTTGGAGTTCGGACGACGAAGAAATTGAGAGCCCACCCACCACCCACTTTATAGCCACTATCGAAGATTTACCCGACATGCTAGACTTGACTCCGATGACATCGGCGCTATGGGCGGCGATGACGGAGATTTACAGACCAGCGCCCACAGGGCACTTGGAAGGCCACCTCGTCATCGACGTCTACATGGTGGATACCCCAAAAGAAGGGGATGGCGAAAAGGCAGCGGAGGAAGATTCTCTAAAGAAGCAGCCCAAACGCCGGCGTCAGCGGCGCCGCTCTAAATCCCGCCACAACAAGAATGGAGATTCCGGCACGGGAGACAATAACACTCCAGAGAGTGCCGAAGACGATCCCCTCCTGCAAGACTCAGCGCAGGAGGACGCAGAAGCAAGCCCTCACGACAGGGCGGCAGACGAAGGGGTTGAGGATGATAACTATATGCCTCCCTCCGAAGACGAAGCAAGCCTCAACGATGATGAATTCATCATACCCGAGGATCCCGTCGAACAAGAACGCTTCAGGCGCAGGCTCATAGCCACGGCAAATAGCCTAAAGAAAAAGCAGCAACAGCTCCAAGCTGATCAAGATCTGCTAGCCGATCGATGGACTGAGGTCCTCACGGCCGAAGAGTATAAACTCGAACGCCCCTCCAAAAGTTACCCAAGACGCAAGCTGCTCCCCCGATTAGAGGAGGAAGCATACATACCTTCATCGCCAGTCGCAAGACATGGCTGACCGACCACCCCGTGGTCGCGACAGAGAGGCATTCAGGCCCCCAGCCAAGACCGTACCACGCATCGATCCCGAGTCTGGCCGAAAGGAACGTGCGGACTTGCGAGACATATTGGAGGACAAAGCAAGACAATCCAGATCCATCTATGGATCACGTGGGCGCCCTACGACCCACGACGAATACCGTCGCGCCGGACATAACGCCGGCCGGGCCAAACATAGCAGACAGCGCTCCCTCGAGCTGCGTCGTGATATTGCTCAATATAGGGGCGCCGCACACCCGTTATGCTTCACTGACGAAGTAATGGATCATCAGATCCCTGAAGGGTTCAAACCCCTAAATATCGAATCTTACGATGGTACAACAGACCCCGCGGTGTGGATCGAAGATTATCTTCTCCACATCCATATGGCCGCGGCGACGATCTCCACGCCATCAAATATCTCCCACTCAAGCTTAAAGGACCAGCTCGGCATTGGCTTAACAGCCTGCCCGCAGAGTCAATTGGGTGTTAACCTGGAGGCCGCATTCCTTGATAATTTCCAAGGTACATATGTGCGACCACCAGACGCCGATGACCTAAGCCACATTATTCAGCAGCCAGACGAATCGGCCAGACAATTCTGGACACGGTTCTTGACGAAGAAAAATCAAATCATCGACTGTCCGGATGCGGAGGCCCTTGCAGCCTTCAAACATAACATCCGGGACGAATGGCTAGCCCGCACAGGGGCGGGAGAAGCGAAATCCATGGCAGCCCTCACATCGTTAATGACCCGCTTTTGTGCGGGAGAGGATAGCTGGCTAGCCCGCAGCAACAATCTCCGCAAAAATTCTGGCAGTCCGGACACTAAGGACAACAACAGCAGGTCACGTCGAATAAAAAACAAACGCCGCATTAACGGCGACGACAAAGAGGATACGGCAGTCAATGTCGGATTCCGAGGCTCCAAACCCGGTCAATGGAAGAAGCCATTTAAAAGAACAACCCCGGGTCCGTCCAATCTGGACCGAATACTCGACCGCTCATGCCAGATACATGGCACCCCCGAAAAGCCAGCTAATCACACCAATAGAGATTGTTGGGTGTTCAAGCAGGCTGGCAAGTTAATTGCCGAACACAATGACAAGGGGCTAAATAGCGACGACGAGGAAGAGACCCGGCCGCCGAACAATAGAGGACAGAAGGGTTTCCCCCCACAAGTGCGGACGGTGAATATGATTTACGCGACCCATATACCCAAGAGGGAGAGGAAGCGCGCACTACGGGACGTCTATGCGATGGAGCCAGTCGCCCCGAAGTTCAATCCATGGTCCTCCTGTCCGATCACTTTCGATCGACGAGACCATCCGACCAGCATACGCCATGGCGGATTCGCCGCATTGGTCTTAGACCCAATCGTCGATGGATTTCACCTCACAAGAGTCCTGATGGACGGCGGCAGCAGCCTGAACCTGCTTTATCAGGACACAGTGCGCAAAATGGGCATAGACCCATCCAGGATTAAACCTACTAAAACAACCTTTAAAGGTGTCATCCGTGAGTGGAAGCCAAGCTATGCAGCTCGGTCACACCGAAGTGGTCTTGGATCCCGATAATTTCGAAGCGAAGAGTTAATCTTGATATAGTCCCGTTCAGTGGCGGCTATCATGCCTGCTTTCGGACGAACGCGTTGCAAAATTCAACGCGGTGCCGCGTTATGCATACCTAAAGCTCAAGATGCGAGGCCCTCGTGGAGTCATTACGGTCAATGGGAATACTGAGCGCTCCCTCCGAGCGGAGGAGCATCTGGCCACTCTCGCGGCGAAATCTGAGCAGCCTTCTCGGCAATTCTCTAGTCCGGCAATTAAAAGCGGATACATCAAAGCGCGCCCGGAGCAACACTAACCAAGACCACCTGGCGCGATTAGAGCACGCGTAGCAATGCAGCCCCAACCCCCGCCCGCGCATGATCACTAGAATAACACTCCGCGTGCATCATTACGCTTTGGAGATACCATGGGCGCAGGGGAGGGGCTTAACCACAAGGACCAAAGAGTGCGGCTCGACCACACCAGGGGCTCATGCGATCGCCCCCCTTGGCTTTGTTTTTTATCTTTTCTTCTTTTGCGTATACAGGACTCCATTAACCAGAAGCCCTGTCCGACGGCGAACTTGCCGAACTCACGATGCAACAGTCAGGGATTAAAGAAGGCTGCGACAAACACTCCGGTGGTATCCATTACGAGCATTAAATTCGATTATATACACCAAGTCTGCAGCTTAGCCCTAGAGGGGGACATGTTAATTTAGTCCAAATCCCTTGCTTACCGCACTATTTGTATCAGTCCGCTTTATTAGCAGACCTCCTTTTATAAATAACGCAGCACTTCCTTTTTGCAAGTATATTACCTTTTCATTGCAATTGCGTTATCTTTTACATATGTTCATTATATGACATCTTGCACCCGTATACTTTGGTACGGCCGAATACACCAGGGCTTCGGTTCCCCAAATTATGGTGTGATTAAGTCCGAACACTTTCACAAGTGCGGCACCCCGAACTTATAGCATTATATGAATCAGCTCCGAATCATGTCTTGGGTCAATAGTTGGGTTTGCCCGGCTCCCATGTTTTGGTACCTTACGTTCTATTCCGTCGGCTAAGGTAGCACTGGGAGAACCACTGCGATTGCGCCCCGGTTGAGCCGGGTTAACGCCTCAGTGGAGAAAGCTAAAACTGACTGGCATGATAAGGCGAGAGATCGGTCATGCTCGAGAGGTCTTTTGGGTCCCTAAAGACTCATGCCGCTTGAGCGAAGTTCGGATGATGTCCGGCGAAGGCGTGGATAGCGCCTCGGATTCGGTCTTCGAATACCGGGGCTTCGCCAAATTTAAAATTATAGAATTCTATGGCTAGGTGAGAGTGTTCAAGCATTATAAGTCCGGTTGCCTTGTTACGTCGTGTTGGCGCCTCCTAGATGGACCCAACAATGGGAACAAGAGTGCTCAAGTTTATCATCGAACACCCCAAAGACTTTCGTGGCTTGGGGCTGAAGCCAACGACTTGCCATCTCTCGATTTAACAAGCGGCCGCCTGAAGGTAATATTTTAAATTCAACAAGCGTTGCTCATAGCGCATATAAGCGAAGTTTTCAGCGCCGCAGGATAAAAACACAGCAAGTTCACTCAAAGATTACATTAAGGGGCACTCATCGCAATATCGCAGCTCACTTCAGACAACTTTATAATATCGCTCCGGCGCGATGCTCCTTGCCGGTGGTGGCGGATCCGTGAAAGCTTCTCGCATCCAGTTTGCCCCATTGCACCTTTATGCGGGCAAGGGCCCGACGAGCGCCTTCAATGCGGCGGGCGCTTGATTACATCCAGCACGGGGCATGCATCCACCAGCCGCCGCACTAGGCCAAAGTAGCTGCCGCATGGCTCGCCCAGCCACACCCGGACCGGTGTGAGGCCTTTCATGGCCTCCTCGGCTGCCTTGTGGAGTTCGACCAGCTGCTTCACTGGTCGCTTGGGGCACCGGATGGCGGCCTCGGCATATTGAGACCGAAGACCTTCTCCGTTGAGCTCCCTCCTCGCCACGATAGAATGCGGCGGCATCGAGGCGCACTATGCGGCAGATCTGCAAATGCCCTCGAGAGCTCGAATTCGGGTAAGTATCCGTAATTTACATTAACATGCTTGCTCGCATGAAAACGCCTTACCGCCGCTATCTTCTTCATGTCCTCTATCTCTGATGGGCCTTACGGGCCTCGGCCTTGGCGAACTTGGCACTTCGAGAGCGAGGCAAGCTCGGACTCTCGAGTCTTGAGTCACGCTCCAAACTCTCATGCTTTTCCATGAGAGCACGGAGCTCTTGCCGAACTTCCGCCACCAGTGCCGCTTGCTTCCTCGCTCAGCCCGTTCGTGGCGCATTATGTTCGCCCGCGGACACGGCATCCTTCGAGGCTTCCACCTCGTTAGTGGCCCCTGCATTACATATATTATCCTTATTAATCTTGTTTGCAACCAAAACCCTTTTCTGTAAGGTACTTATTTAAAGTGGTGTTATTCACCTTCTTTTTCCTTGAGCTGCCTCTTGGCATGGCCGAGCTCTTGCCCCGACCGCTCAAGGTCCTTCTTCAGCGCCTCGACCTCCGCCGTCAATGCGGCAGAAGTCAACAGCGCAGCCTGCAAACCCATATTGACATATTTTTTAACAACCCTGCGTATATCTTGTTAGATCCTTAGTCCGGCTTTTCTTTACGAACACCGAACTAAGCATCAGGGGCTACTGTCTATGCGGTATTACATTACATTATTTTAAACTTCTTACCTCAAAGCCTGTTAGAAGGCTGTTGCAGGCTTCGGTCAGCCCGCCCTTGGCGAGCTGGACCTTCTCAATCACCGCACCCATGAGAGTGCGGTGTTCTTCCTCGATGGAAGCGCCTTTAAGCGCCTCCAGCAGGTTATCCGGCGCCTCCGATAGGATGGAGGCCGTCGGCGCCACGGTCCTGCCCTTCTTTCGAAGGGGCCGCTTGCCGGACTCCGGAACCACTACGGGTTCCGAGGTAGAGTCCGGCACAAAGTCCGGGAGGACGCCTGACGGTGCCTCCGGAGCCTCCTCCTGGCGGGTCCTCTCAGTGGGATTCCGCCTCGTCGTCCTCGTCGACGCGCGGGGTAGAGGCAGTCGGGATAGAATTTACATCCGACGGCGCCAAAGACCCGCTCATCGAGTCAGGAAGATCGTCAATGGCCGGACTACAGGCAGAATGCAGCGTTAGAAGGACACTACATGGCATACAATGTACGCCTGGCCCTTGGAGGCCACTCTTCCTCGCCAACATTGATGTTGGCGAAACTGTCCGGGGGGATAGTTCTCCCCCTCTTGGACCCTTCGGCCGCCCCGATTGGGGAGGCCTTCCTCTTCCTCTCTCCCTCCTCCGGGAGAGAGTACTCCTCCTCCTCCTCCTCCTCGTCTTCGGGGGAGGAATCCTCATCGTCGTCAGACGCCTGATTACGGGAACTCTTTCGAGTCCCCGCGGCCACCTTCTTGGCCTTCTTCTTCGGCACCACGTGCGGTGCCGGGACCAGCAGCCTCGCTAAGCGGGCATCCACTGGTTCTTCTGGCATGGGAGCCGGGCTGATGAGCAGCTTGGCCTTCTCCATCCAGTCCTGTCAAAGGAAGAGGCAGATTAAAAACCTCGCTAGAGTCAATCTAACTACTATAAGTGTCCCGTAATGGGGTCGAATCACTTACCTCGTTAGTCGGAGACTGCGAGCTGAATCCGCGGTCTTCGGTCGCGGATGCGGGGGCTTCGACACCCTTGAACAGCACCCTCCAGGCGCCTTCGTACGTTGTATCGAAGAGCCCGCTCAACGTCTGGTGCTGTTCCGGATTAAACTCCCACAGATTAAATGCCCGTTCTTGGCACGGGAGAATCTGCCGGAGGAGCATGACCTGGACCACGTCGATGAGCCGGAGCCTATTGCTCACCAGCTTCTTGATGCAGGCTTGAAGTCCCGTCACCTCCACCGGTTCACCCCACTGCAAGCCCTTCTCTTCCCAGGAGGTGAGCTGCGTGGGGATTCCAGATCTAAATTCGGGGGCCGCCGCCCATGTAGGCTCGCGCGGCTCGGTGATGTAGAACCACCCCGATTGCCACCCCTTGACGGAGTTCACGAAGGTCCCTTCTAGCCAAGGGACGTTGGGCAGCTTGCCCAACATGGCGCCTCCGCATTCGCTTATGTCCCCTTCACAACCTTGACAGCGTTGAAGGTCTTGAGCCACAGTGAAGTGGGGCGGATGCGAGAAAGGCCTCGCACACGACAATAAATGCCGAGGTGTTGAGGACGAAGTTCGGCGCCAGATCATGGAAATCCAGGCCGTAGTAAAACATGAGCCCCCAGACGAATGGATGGAGCGGAAAGCCCAGTCCGCGGAGGAAGTGGGGAAGGAAGACGACCCTCTCATGAGGCCCTGGGGTAGGGATGAGCTGCCCCGCGTCGGGCAGCCGATGCGCGATGTCGCTGGAAAGGTATCCGGCGTCGCGCAGCTTGGTGATGTCCTCCTCCTTGACGGTGGAGGCCATCCATTTGCGTCCCCCTCCGGACATATTCGGAGAAGGGTCGAGGTGAGATGTGCGAGCTTGGGCGTTGGAGCTTGAGTTCGCAAGGACGGATAAGCAAAGGAGGAAGAAGGCGTAGGTGAGAAGGTAAATCCTTATCCCTTATATATAGGCGGACGAAACTATGCGTCCCTCACCGGCCTGGTAAAACTCGCTTATCTCCCAAGCGCCACCATCAATGGCGCGGTTGGGTTACCCACGCACGTATTGATGAGAATCCCGGAATAAGGGGAACACGATCTCTGCTTCGACAGGACGTGCCAAGGGAACCGCTTCGCTAAACGTGCTAAGGTGGTATAGTAATTCAAACAAGGGCTTGGTAGCGGTGCGATGTCACGCCGCATAATACGTCAGCAGATTGGATCAGTATATATATTTTATTCTCTCTACGTTGGAATGTGGAATTTATTTTGCAGAGTCGAACACTATCCTGGTGTTCATTATCTTCTCCGGATTACTCAAGGGAGGAACCCGCCTTGCAATGCCGAACACTATGCATGCGGATTTATCGTCATTGAAGACTGGTTCGAGGGCTCTTGAGGAGTCTGGACTAGGGGTGTCCGGACAGCGGACTATCAATATCTGCCGGACTCCCATACTACGAAGATAGAAGATTGAAGACTCCGGCTCGTGTCCGGAAGGTACTTTCCTTGGCGTGGAAGGCAAGCTTGGCAATACGGATATGTAGATCTCCTACCATTGTAACCGACTCTGTGTAACCCTAGCCTCTCCGATGTCTATATAAACCGGAGGGCCTTAGTGTTGGGGAACGTAGTAATTTCAAAAAAAATTCCTACGCACACGCAAGATCATGGTGATGCATAGCAACGAGAGGGGAGAGTGTTGTCTACGTACCCTCGTAGACCGAAGCGGAAGCGATCACAACGTAGAGGAAGTAGTCGTACGTTCTCCTCGCGATCCAACCGATCCCAGCGCCGTTACTCCGGCGCCTCCGAGTTCTTGACACACGTACATCTCGGTGACGCTCCTCGGGCTCCGATCCAGCAAAGCTCCGGGGAGGGAGAGTTCCGTCAGCACAACGACGTGGTGACGATCTTGATGTTCTACCGACGCAGGGCTTCGCCTAAGCACCGCTACGATATGACCGAGGTGGAATATGGTGGAGGGGGGCACCGCACACAGCTAAGGAACGATCTCAAGGATCAACTTGTGTGTCTATGGGGTGCCCCCTGCCCCCGTATATAAAGGAGGGAGGGAGGAGGAGGCCTGCCTAGGGAGGAGGCGCGCCATAGGGGAGTCCTACTCCCACCGGGAGTAGGATTCCCCCTTTCCTAGTCCAACTAGGAGACCTTCCATGTATTAGGAGTAGGAGACTAGGAAAGGGGAGGGAGAAGGGAAGGAAGGAGGGTGCGGCCTCCCTTAGTCAATTCGGACTAGGGCAGGGGCGCGGCCTGCCTAGGGCAGCCCTCTCTCTTTCCCGTATGGCCCATAAGGCCCAATACTTCTCCCGGCGAATTCCGTAACTCTCCGGTACTCCGATAAATACCGAATGACTCGGAACCTTTCCGAACTCGAATATAGTCGTCCAATATATCGATCTTTACGTCTCGACCATTTCGAGACTCCTCGTCATGTCCCCGATCTCATCCGGGACTCGAACTCCTTCGGTACATCAAAACTCATAAACTCATAATATAACCGCCATCGAAACCTTAAGCGTGCACGGACCCTACGGTTCGAGAACAATGTAGACATGACCGAGACACGTCTCCGATCAATAACCAATAGCGGGACCTGGATGCCCATATTGGCTCCTACATATTCTACGAAGATCTTTATCGGTCGAGACCGCATAACAACATACGTTTGTTCCTTTGTCATCGGTATGTTACTTGCCCGAGATTCGATCGTCGGTATCCAATACCTAGTTCAATCTCGTTACGGCAAGTCTCTTTACTCGTTCCGTAATACATCATCTCGCAACTAACTCATTAGTTGTAATGCTTGCAAGGCTTAAGTGATGTGCATTACCGAGAGGGCCCAGAGATACCTCTCCGACAATCGGAGTGACAAATCCTAATCTCGAAATCGCCAACCCAACATTTGCCTTTGGAGACACCTGTAGTACTCCTTTATAATCACCCGATTACGTTGTGGCGTTTGGTAGTACCAAAGTGTTCCTCCGCAAGCGGAGCTGCATAATCTCATAGTCATAGGAACATGTATAAGTCATGAAGAAAGCAATAGCAACATACTAAACGATCCTGTGCTAAGCTAACGGAATGGGTCATGTCAATCAGATCATTCAACTAATGATGTGACCTTGTTAATCAAATAACAACTCCTTGTTCATGGTTAGGAAACATAACCATCTTTGATTAACAAGCTAGTCAAGTAGAGGCATACTAGTGACACTCTGTTTGTCTATATATTCACACATGTATTATGTTTCCGTTAATACAATTCTAGCATGAATAATAGACATTTATCATGAAATAAGGAAATAAATAATAACTTTATTATTGCCTCTAGGGCATATTTCCTTCAGTCTCCCACTTGCACTAGAGTCAATAATCTAGTTCACATCGCCATGTGATTGAACACCAATAATCATATCTGTATATGATTAACACCCATAGTTCACATCGTCATGTGACCAACACCCAAAGGGTTTACTAGAGTCAATAATCTAGTTCACATTGCTATGTGATTAACACCCAAAGAGTACAAAGGTATGATCATGTTTTGCTCGTGAGAGAAGTTTAGTCAACGGGTCTGTCACATTCAGAGCCGTATGTATTTTGCAAATATTCTATGTCTACAATGCTCTGCACGGAGCTACTCTATCTAATTGCTCCCACTTTCAATATGTATCTAGATCGAGACTTAGAGTCATCTAGATTAGTGTCAAAACTTGCATCGACGTAACCCTTTACGACGAACCTTTTGTCACTTCCATAATCGAGAAATATATCCTTATTCCACTAAGGATAATTTTGACCGCTGTCCAGTGATCTACTCCTAGATCACTATTGTACTCCCTTGCCAAACTCAGTGTAGGGTATACAATAGATCTGGTACACAGCATGGCATACTTTATGGAACCTATGGCCAAGGCATAGGGAATGACTTTCATTCTCTTTCTATCTTCTGCCGTAGTCGGGTTTTGAGTCTTACTCAATTTCACACCTTGTAACACAGGCAAGAACTCTATCTTTGACTGTTCCATTTTGAACTACTTCAAAATCTTGTCAAGGTATGTACTCATTGAAAAAACTTATCAAGCGTCTTGAACTATCTCTATAGATCTTGATGCTCAATATGTAAGCAACTTCACCGAGGTCTTTCTTTGAAAAACTCCTTTCAAACACTCCTTTATGCTTTACGAAATAATTCTACATTATTTCGATCGACAATATGTCATTCACATATACTTATCGAAATGTTGTATTGCTCCCACTCACTTTCTTGTAAATCTGAGGCTTCCTTTGCAAGTCTGTATAAACTATATGCTTTGATCAACTTATCAAAGCATATATTCCAACTCCGAGATGCTTGCACCAGTCCATAAATGGATCGCTGGAGCTTGCACACTTTGTTAGCTCTCTTAGGATCGACAAAACCTTCTGGTTGCATCATATACAACTCTTCTTCAATAAATCCATTAAGAAATGCAGTTTTGACATCCTTTTGCTAGATTTCAAAAAATGTGGCAATTGCTAACATGATTCGGACAGACTTTTAAGCATCGATACGAGTGAGAAAATCTCATTGTATTCAACATCTTGAACTTTGTCAAAAACCTTTTTCGACAAGTCTAGCTTTGTAGATAGTAACACTACTATCAGCGTCCGTCTTCCTCTTGAAGATCCATTTATTTTCTATGGCTTGCCGATCATCGGGCAACTCCACCAAAGTCCACACTTTGTTCTCATACATGGATCTCATCTCGACTTCATGGCCTCAAGCCATTTCGCGAATCTGGGCTCATCATCACTTCCTCATAGTTCGTAGGTTCATCATGGTCTAGTTACATGACTTCGAACAGGATTACCGTACCACTCAGTGCGGATCTCACTCCGGTTTACCTCGAGATTTGGTAGTAACTTGATCTGAAGTTACATGATCATCATCATTAGCTTCCTCACTAATTGGTGTAGTAGTCACAGAACAGATTTCGTGATGAACTACTTTCAATAAGGAGAAGGTACAATTACCTCATCAAGTTCTACTTTCCTCCCACTCACTTCTTTCGAGAGAAACTCCTTCTCTAGAAAGGATCCATTTATTAGCAACGAATGTTTTGCCTTCGGATCTGTGATAGAAGGTGTACCCAATAATTTCCTTTGGGTATTCTATGAAGACGCACTTCTCCGATTTGGGTTTGAGCTTATCAGGATGAAACTTTTTCACATAAGCATCGCAGCCCCAAACTTTAAGAAATGACAACTTTGGTTTCTTGCTAAACCACAGTTCATATAGTGTCGTCTCAACGGATTTAGATGGTGCCCTATTTAATGTGAATGCAGCTGTCTCTAATGCATGATCCCAAAACGATATTGGTAAATCGGTAAGAAACATCATAGATTGTACTATATCCAATAAAGTACGGTTATGACGTTCGGACACACCATTATGATGTGGTGTTCGGTGGCACAATTTGTGAAACTATTCCACATTGTCTTAATTGAAGACCAAACTTGTAACTCAAATATTTGTCTCTGCGATCGGATCGTAGAAACCTTATTTTCTTGTCACGATGATTTTCCACTTCACTCTGAAATTCTTTGAACTTTTCAAATGTTTCAGACTTATGTTTCATCAAGTAGATATACCCATATCTGCTCAAATCATCTGTGAAGGTCGAAAATAATGATACCAGCCATGAGCCTTAACACTCATTGGATCGCATACATCGATATGTAATATTTCCAATAAGTCGGTTGCTCGCTCCTTTATTCCGGAGAACGGAGTCTTAGTCATCTTGCCCATGAGGCATGGTTCGCAAGCATCAAGTGATTCATAATCAAGTGATTCCAAAATCCCATCAGCATGGAGTTTCTTCATGCGCTTTACACCATTATGACCTAAGCAGCGATTGCCACAAATAAGTTGCACTATCATTATTAACTATGCATCTTTTGGTTTCAATATTATGAATATGTGTATCACTACGATCGAGATCCAATGAAACATTTTCATTGGGTGTATGACCATTGAAGGTTTTATTCATGTAAACAGAACAACAATTATTCTCTGATTTTAAATGAATAACCGTATTGCAATAAATATGATCAAATCATATTCATGCTCAACGCAAACGCTAAATAATATTTATTTAGGTTTAACACTAATCCCAAAAGTATAGGGAGTGTGCGATGATGATCATATCAATCTTGGAACTACTTCCAACACTCATCGTCACTTCCCCTTCAACTAGTCTCTGTTTATTCCGCAACTCCCATTTCGAGTTACTAATCTTAGCAACCGAACAAGTATCAAATACTCAGGGGCTACTATAAACACTAGTAAGGCACACATCAATAACCTGTATATCAAATATACACTTGTTCACTTTGCCATCCTTCTTATCCACCAAATACTTGGGGTAGTTCTGCTTCCAGTAACCATTCCCTTTGCAGTAGAAGCACTTAGTCTCAGGCTTAGGTCCAGACTTGGGCTTCTCCACTTGAGCAGCAACTTGCTTGCCGTTCTTCTTGAAGTTCCCTTCTATCCCTTTGCCCTTTTCTTGAAACTAGTGGTCTTGTTAACCATCAACACTTGATGTTCTTTCTTGATTTCTACCTTCATCGATTTCATCATCATGAAAAACTCGGGAATCATTTTCATCATCCCTTGCATACTATAGTTCATCATGAAGTTCTACTAACTTGGTGATGGTGACTAGAGAATTCAGTCAATCACTATCTTATCTGGAAGATTAACTCCCACTTGATTCAACCGATTGTAGTACCCAGACAATCTGAGCACATGCTCACTAGTTGAGCGATTCTCCTCCATATTTTAGCTATAGAACTTGTTGGAGACTTCATATCTCTCAACTCGGGTATTTGCTTGAAATATTAACTTCAACTCCTGGAACATCTCATATGGTCCATGATGTTCAAAACATCTTTGAAGTCCCGATTCTAAGCCATAAAGCATGGTGCACAAAACTATCAAGTAGTCATCATATTGAGCTAGCCAAACGTTCATAACATCTGCATCTGCTCCTGCAATAGGTCTGTCACCTAGCGGTGCATCAAGGACATAATTCTTTTGTGCAGCAATGAGGATAAACCTCAGATCACGGATCAAATCCGCATCATTGCTACTAACATTTTTCAATACATTTTTCTCTAGGAACATATCAAAATAAACATATGAAAGCAACAACGCAAGCTATTGATCTTACAACATAATTTGCAAAATACTACCAGGACTAAGTTCATGATAAATTTAAGTTCAATTAATCATATTACTTAAGAACTCCCACTTAGATAGACATCTCTCTAGTCATCTAAGTGATCACGTGACCCAAATCAACTAAACCATAACCGATCATCACGTGAGATGGAGTAGTTTTCAATGGTGAACATCTTATGTTGATCATATCTACTATATGATTCACGCTCGACCTTTCGGTCTCCGTGTTCCGGGGCCATATCTGCATATGCTAGGCTCGTCAAGTTTAACCTGAGTATTCTGCGTGTGCAAAAACTGGCTTGCACCCGTTGTAGATGGACGTAGAGCTTATCACACCCGATCATCACGTGGTGTCTGGGCATGACGAACTTTGGCAACGGTGCATACTCAGGGAGAACACTTCTTGATAATTTTTAGGGAGAGATCATCTTAAAATGCTACCGTCAATCAAAGCAAGAATAAGATGTATAATAGATAAACATCATATGCAATCAAAATATGTGACATGATATGGTCATGATCATCTTGCGCCTTTGATCTCCATCTCCAAAGTCTTGTCATGATCTCTATCGTCACCGCACGACACCATGATCTTCATCATCTTGATCTATATCAATGTGTCATCACATGGTTGTCTCACCAACTATTGCTCTTGCAACTATTGCTATCGTATAGCGATAAAGTAAAGCAATTATTTGGCACTTGCATCTTATGCAACAAAGAGACATCCATAGGGCTTCTGCCAGTTGCCGATAACTTCAACAAAACATGATCATCTTATACAACAACTTATATCTCATCACGTCTTGACCATATCACATCACAACATGCCCTGCAAAAACAAGTTAGACGTCCTCTAGTTTGTTGTTGCAAATTTTACGTGGCTGCTACGGGCTTAAGCAAGAACCAATCTCACCTACGCATCAAAACCACAACGATAGTTTGTCAAATAGACTCCGTTTTAACCTTCTCAAGGACCGGGCGTAGCCACACTTGGTTCAACTAAAGTGAGAGAGACAGACACCCGCCAGCCACCTTTAAGCACGAGTGCTCGTAGCAGTGAAACCAGTCTCGCGTAAGCGTCTGGCGTAATGTCGGTCCGGGCGCTTCATCTCACAATACCGCTGAACCAAAGTATGACATGCTTGGTAGGCGGTATGACTTGTATCGTCCACAACTCACTTGTGTTCTACTCGTGCAAAACATCAAACCATAAAAACCTAGGCTCGGATGCCACTGTTGGGGAACGTAGTAATTTCAAAAAATTTCCTACGCACACGCAAGATCATGGTGATGCATAGCAACGAGAGGGAGAGTGTTGTCTCGTGCCCTCGTGAGACCGAAGCGGAAGCGATCACAACATAGAGGAAGTAGTCGTCACGTTCTCCTCGCGATCCAACCGATCCCAGCACCGTTACTCCGGCGCCTCCGAGTTCTTGACACACGTACATCTCGGTGACGCTCCTCGGGCTCCGATCCAGCAAAGCTCGGGGAGGAGAGTTCCGTCGACCTGACGGCGTGGTGGCGATCTTGATGTTCTACCGACGCAGGCTTCGCCTAAGCACCGCTACGATATGACCGAGGTGGAATATGGTGGAGGGGGCACGGACACAGCTAAGGAACGATCTCAAGGATCAACTTGTGTGTCTATGGGGTGCCCCTGCCCCATATATAAAGGAGGGAGGGAGGAGGAGGCCGGCCTAGGGAGGAGGCGCCATAGGGGAGTCCTACTCCCACCGGAGTAGGATTCCCCTTCCTAGTCCAACTAGGAGACCTTCCATGTATTAGGAGTAGGAGACTAGGAAAGGGAGGAGAAGGGAAGGAAGGAGGGTGCGGCCCCTCCCTTAGGGCAGAGCGCGGCCTGCCTAGGGCAGCCCCTCTCTCTTTCCCGTATGGCCCATAAGGCCCAATACTTCTCCCCGGCGAATTCCCGTAACTCTCCGGTACTCCGATAAATACCCGAATGACTCGGAACCTTTCCGAACTCCGAATATAGTCGTCCAATATATCGATCTTTACGTCTCGACCATTTCGAGACTCCTCGTCATGTCCCCGATCTCAACGGGACTCGAACTCCTTCGGTACATCAAAACTCATAAACTCATAATATAACCGTCATCGAAACCTTAAGCGTGCGGACCCTACGGTTCGAGAACAATGTAGACATGACCGAGACACGTCTCCGATCAATAACCAATAGCGGGACCTGGATGCCCATATTGGCTCCTACATATTCTACGAAGATCTTTATCGGTCAGACCGCATAACAACATACGTTTGTTCCCTTTGTCATCGGTATGTTACTTGCCCGAGATTCGATCGTCGGTATCAATACCTAGTTCAATCTCGTTACGGCAAGTCTCTTTACTCGTTTAAGTAATACATCATCTCGCAACTAACTCATTAGTTGTAATGCTTGCAAGGCTTAAGTGATGTGCATTACCGAGAGGGCCCAGAGATACCTCTCCGACAATCGGAGTGACAAATCCTAATCTCGAAATATGCCAACCCAACATTTGCCTTTGGAGACACCTGTAGTACTCCTTTATAATCACCCAGTTACGTTGTGACATTTGGTAGTACCCAAAGTGTTCCTCCGGCAAACGGGAGTTGCATAATCTCATAGTCATAGGAACATGTATAAGTCATGAAGAAAGCAATAGCAACATACTAAATGATCGTGTGCTAAGTTAACGAAATGGGTCATGTCAATCAGATCATTCAACTAATGATGTGACCTTGTTAATCAAATAACAACTCCTTGTTCATGGTTAGGAAACATAACCATCTTTGATTAACAAGCTAGTCAAGTAGAGGCATACTAGTGACACTCTGTTTGTCTATATATTCACACATGTATTATGTTTCCGGTTAATACAATTCTAGCATGAATAATAGACATTTATCATGAAATAAGGAAATAAATAATAACTTTATTATTGCCTCTAGGGCATATTTCCTTCACTTAGTCCATAGGACGAATATTACATCTCAACAATCATACCATAGGCTAGCTTCTAGGGTTTAGCTTCCTTGATCTCGTGGTAGATCTACTCTTGTACTACCCATATCATCAATATTAATCAAGCAGGACGTAGGGTTTTACCTCCATCGAGAGGGCCCGAACCTGGGTAAAAACATTGTGTCCCTCGTCTCTTGTTACCATCCGCCTAGACGCACTGTTCGGGACCCCCTACCCGAGATCCGCCGGTTTTGACACCGACAGTGGCCGCCCAAGGGGCCCACAAGACAGGGGGTGCGCCCAGAGGGGGTGGGCGCGCCCTCCTATCTCGTGGCCGCCTCGGCTGCTTCTTGGCTTGCACTCCAAGTCCTCTGGATCACGTTCGTTCCAAAAATCACGCCCCCGAAGGTTTCATTCCGTTTGGACTCCGTTTGATATTCCTTTTCGTCAAAATACTGAAATAGGCAAAAAAACAGCAATACGGGTTGGGCGTCCGGTTAGTAGGTTAGTCCCAAAAATGATATAAATGTGTAAAATAAAGCCCATAAACATCCAAAAGGATAATATAATAGCATGGAACAATCAAAAATTATTGATACGTTGGAGACGTATCAACGTGCCCAAGGTACGATAGGCTGTGCTGGTCGAACTCACACTTGGACATCTTCACGCGCCATTGATCTTGTCGCAAAAGTTGCAGAACTTGTCGCAGATGATTGATGTGGTCGCGCGGCATCTTACTGAACACGAGGATGTCATCGAAGAAGAGGAGCATGCACTTGCGGTTGACTGGATTGAGAGTGGTCGTCGGTGCTTCGTTGAACGTGGCCGGTCCACCAGCTAGCCCGAAAGACACCACCAAGAACTCATAGTGTCCTGAGTGCGTCTGGAAAGTTGTCTTATACTCCTCACCTTCTGCTAAGCGAATCTGGTGATAGCCTGAGCGAAGATCCAGTTTGGAAAACCAGGCTGTGCCGTGCAACTCGTCCAGCAACTCTTCGATGATAGGCATGGGGTACTTGGCGATGTAGGTGATGGCGTTGAGGTGTCTGTAGTCGATACAGAGCCTCCACGTCCCGTCCTCATTCTTGACGAGGATGGCTGGGGAGCAGAAGGGATTGCTGCTTTTCTGGATAATCCCCTTGCGAAGGAGCTCCTCGACTTGAGCATCAATCTCCTTCTTGTGCTCTGGCTTGTGCCGGTAGGGTTGGATGTTCACAGGCTGGGCTCCTGGAATGAGAGGGATCTTGTGGTCACAGTCGCGACGGGGTGGCAACCCTTCTGGTTCCTTGAACACATCAGCAAATTCCTCCAGAACCGCCTAGATTTCTGGCGAGTTGGTGGTGTTGTTGTTGTCTTCGTTGGTAGTCGCGTAGATCAGCGCCATGTGAGTGATGGCGCCGGTGTTGCACAGTTGTTGGAGTTGGAGGGCGTTGAGGACCGTGCAAGTCGAAGAAGTAGCCTCGTGCCCGCGGAGACGAATCGGGCCCGCGGGCGATGGGATCTCGATGAGTTCCGCCCGCTAGTCCACAGTCATGGGACTGTGCTCCTCGAGCCAGTCCATGCCCAAGATTGCATCGTACGTCCCGAGCACCAGCACCTTCATATTCGTCGTGAACTGGTGTGAACTTGTGACCTTGAATGCACCATTGGCACTGTGGCACACTTGAAGAGTAGTCGAGCGCTCCCCCGTCGGCCACGCGCACTTGTTACGCGCGTGGAAGAGGCCGAACGCCTTGGATGGCTGCCGCTAGCCGCTCGTTGATGAACGAAGTGGTGCTGTCGGAGTCGACGAGCATCAACACTTCGCGCCCCTGGATCCATGCGCGCAGCTGGAATGCCTTGCTTGATACACCCCCCGTTAGGGCCGGCTTGGATATGGCCATGACCACTTCATCTGGGGCGGCTTCTGACGGCGTTGGTGTTGTTGTCGCGTCGATGCCGAAGAGCTCCAGAAGTTCTTCGACTACGTGGAGTTGGACCGACGTCGGGCAGGCGTGGTCGGGTCCCCAGCGCTCGCCGCTTTGCAGCACAGCCCGCGCGCACGTCGGTAGTTGCGCAGGGCCTTGAGCTTGGAGGAGTCGGCTCGTGCGACATCCGTGCCGCGGCAATCCGCGGCTGAGGCTGGTGGTGTTGCGCGCCCCGATGGAGTTGGTAGTGGCATCGGTATGCTGAGCCGCGGTGACGCGTCGGGAGGGCGCATTGGAGTGGGGCGCTGCACCTCCGCGCGAGCGTTGTCGGCTACCTCCTCCTGGAGCAGCGCCAAAGCACATGTCGTGTCTAGATCGGGCGGTCGCTGCACCATGACCACCGCTCGGATATCCGCTCGTAATCCTTCCACAAAACGGGTCAGAAAATAAAATGGGTGAATCGAGTTTGAATAAGAGCTCAAATGATTAATGATCAATTCAAAGCGCTCGATGAAATCAACTACAGTGGATGTCTGCTTAATGGTGTAAAATTGACGAATGAGCAGTTGATGGCAATACCGAAACGTGTAGTTAACAGTGCTGAGAAGGACTCCCAATCGAAGCTATTGAGCTTCTTTTGGACTGATTGCAGCCAAATGGCCGCAACCCCTGAGAAGTTGAGGGCGGCCGTGGGAACCAAGAATGTTTGGTGAATACCAAACATGGAAAAGTACTGTTCACACATCGTTTTCCACATGTTCGGATTTTTGCCCGAAAATTGAGGAAACGAAATGGAAGGATGGGCTTGTCCCAATCCCGCAAGCAGCTGACTAGCATGAGCAAAAGGAGAAGATAAGAGCTCGATCTGACCGTTGGCCGGGAGTGGCGGCGTGCGAACGACACCCCCCCTCATGTATGTGGAAATCGTCGTGGTCCTGAGACCCTTGAGGGGCGTCCTCATCGCCTCCCGCCAGGCCCAACTTGTCGGTGGGCAGCGCGGGCGGTGGCGCCTTAGAATGCAGCGGCGGCGCGCCCCCGTTGGTATCGGTGATGGGGTTTGGCCGCGCCTGCTGCAGAGCGGTGACTGCGTCGCCCAGATCGGAGACGCGGCGCTCCAGATCCGGCCGCCAGGTGACGAGATCATCGAGACAGGAGGTGACCGCGGTGAGGGCCGCGGTGGTGGCCTCCATCGTCGCCGTGAGCTTATCGAGGTAAGCTTTCGCCGCTGGATCCATGGCTTCGATGGTGTTGCGGCCGTGGCGAATCCCTCTTGTCTCGATGAGGTGAGCTAGATCGGGCGGAGGGAAGTGTGGATTTCTGGCGACTGATACCAGATGTTAGGGAAAAGCTAGTGGGGAATTGATCTACTCTTTCTCTCGGTGGCAATTTAGTCAGGTACAAGCTGGATTACAAGAATCGATCGATAAGAGGAGCTAGGGTTCGTGCCGCCGCCGCCGGGTTCGTTGATCCACTGGATGAGGAGGAAAGCAATGGCCCCTGCAGCTCACCACATAGCTCCGCCACTGCCTGTATGGATAAGAAAAGGCCACGTATAATCTCTACCACTCGCCGACAATGATTAGGATGAACATGTGCTTCTCCGCTGGGTAGGCGAGGCGCTGACGGGAAGAGTCAAAGCAAGGAACGGCAGCGCACGAGGATGGATGGCTAGCTAGCTCGTCTGCATCCTCGCGTCTCCATGCCACTGTGAGCCGAATCGATCAATTTCACACCGTGCCGGCGATCGCTCCGCCGATTCGCCGATCCATCGTCATAGCCCAGGTACGTGCTATATCTGTTGATTCGTAGCTTCATTCACCAGTTAGCTTCTTCTCCATCTTAATTTCTTGTGATGGAAGTTGACAAAAAAAAGTTCTTGTTTTAACGGTGCTCTGCTCGATTCATTCGCAGTGATTGCAAATGGACCGTGAGGCCAGCACAAGCCACATCCATGTCCTGGAGAGGATTCTGCTCGACGAAAACGCAGAGCCCACGGACCTGCCGTTATCACTTCTCAAAGGCATCACAAATGGTTTCTCTCCTGCTCACCAAATTGGCACCGGCGGGTTTGCAGAGGTTTACAAGGTTAGATCCCGTCAGCTAGTTTCTCCGGTCCTACTTAGTTGCGGTTGATCTAAAAAGCAAACAATCATATCCAACATTCGCACCACCACAGGCACACGAGTATTTTTCTAGGTTAATAACAATGTGTTTTCTCACCGTAGGGAGCGGTCGGGAAAGGTATGGTCGCCGTGAAGAGGCTGTCAAGGACGTTTGCTGTTCATGAGAATAAATTCCAGGAAGAGGTTAAATGCCTAATAAGGCTGGTCATAGTGGGGAGTAACTTAGACTACTACCTCCGTCTCAGTTTACAAGTCTTGCGCGTATACCTAGATTGTCAATTTTATCACCCTAATATAAACTATATAACACAAAAATTATACCTTTTGAAAGTAGAAACTCCAAAGTTTATGTTGGTATATTTTTTGTAATATATTACCTGTATTAGGTTGGTCAAATTGACGACCTAGGGGTACGCGCACGCCCTGTAAACTGAGAGAGAGGTAGTAGTAACTTAGACTAGTAATAAGGCTGTTCACATAAGTATGTTACTACCTCTATAGTGCATAGTATCATAGATTAGTATCATATGCGGTCTCATTTATTGCCATGCATGACACATAGTAGCATCACATTTATTATGTTACGGTATCTACTTATGTTACTATAACCATCTCTCTCTTCTTTAATTGCCTGCCACATAAGTATGTTTGCGAGTCCCAAGTGCATGATACTACTTATGTTACTCCCACTATGGCTAAGTACATCTAGATACATCCATTCCTTGGACAAGTATACTCGAACGGAGGGAGTACCTAAATTAAGCAAGAAAATATAAATCCTGGCTGCTCCTCATGTGCAACTGCAACTTGTGGACTTGATTGGAGGGAGCGGTATCGAATAATCAGGGGGATATGCGAGGGTTTACTTTTTCTGCACAAGAAAAGAATTCTTCACTCGGACCTGAAGCCTGCTAATATATTGCTAGATGGTCACATGGTACCCAAAAATTGCTGATTTTGGTCTGTCGAGGTGCCTCGGTGAAGAACAAACCCGTTATATTACTCAAAACCTATCGGGAACACTGTAAGCCATCCTCTTGAAATATCTTTGGTTTGTTAGGCATGATTACTTTATATTGACCGGACTTTATAAATCTTCTCATAGGGGATACGTGGATCCGGAATACGTCAGATCAAGACAAATCTCATTCGCGTCAGACATATATAGTCTTGGCGTTATAATGATGGAGATAGTGGCAGGAGTGAGGTGCTATCGCGAAGATGAGGATGTAAGCATAATCTAGGCGTTTGCTCCAAGTTGAATTGTTGATTTTAAATACCATTGAATTTTCTTAAATGCTTACTTTATGAAACAACCTTAGTGAGGCGGTTGAGTTTTGGGACTATTTATACTTATGGAAGTATGTACTATGAAATCCTACATTTTGATATAGCACCTAAACAAACTGATCATTATTTTGTTATCATGTTTTGTGTACTTCAGTTGTAGTTTTAATGTACCAAGGTGTGAATTGCATTTACAGAAATCAAAGGTGCGCCTAGTTTTCCTATGTACCCATTCTCTATACTATGGACATAGGCACTATATACATGAATCAAGCTAAAATATGCAGATTGAAATTAAAAGCCCCCATGAAAGAAAATCATGACAACCCATTTTCTTAGGATTTCCAGCATTTTTGCTCTAGTAGTTGTAATGTAATAATCACATGTATTATATAAATATTAACTCATGATTGCAACTTTATAGGTAGTTCAAAGTTGGATGATTCGATTTGGAGGCATTAGAGGGCGACATACAGTTGGAACAAGTAAGAGTATGCTGCAAGATAGCGGTAGAGTGCATGGACTTGGACCCAAAGAAGAGACCAGTTGCACAACACATAGTTAACAGGCTTGATAAAACGGCAAGTGCAGACCATTCAGACAAAACTAGCATTGGAAGTTCATTATTTCAGCCGCAGGTAAGTTGTCCAAGAGAGGAGCAGCCTGGAGAAAGAATTGGAAAACTTGCAGCTGGGAGCCTCCAAGTGGATGTCGAGGAACACTCTGAAATACTGGAAGATGTTGCAGAAAGTATCGAATGGCTTCATTCCCAGGATGGCCGACAGAAACTAGACCAATTACCATCACTATCACGGGGAGTGCAAGATACGAAGCAAAAGGTTAACCGTTGTGGCACAAGCATTTCTAGTTGTATCCCTAATGTGTTCTACAAATTAAACAAATTGAACGTCTTCCGCAGGAAAGCAAGCAGGAACCTCCATAGCATCGACATGCACACGTTAGAAAAGTTACATAATATAAAAATCTTCACAAAAGAGGAGCTCAAGCCAATAATAAATAGTACGAATTTGATTGGAAGAGGCGTCTTCTCTCATGTTTACAAGGGCTATGTTGATAACACACAGGTTGCGGTAAAGATATCGTTTACTTATTCTTCGCTGCAGAATTTAGAATTCAAAAATCAAGTCGTCATCATGTCTCAAGTCAGCCACAAGAACATTGTTAGGCTCATAGGTTGTTGCCTAGAAGCAGGCTCCATCATGCTTGTGTATGAGTTCGTCTCCAATGGAAGCCTTGATGAAATTCTTCATAGCCGCGATAAGGTTATGCCTCTCAACTTGGATGTGCGTCTGAATATCGTCGCAGAATCCGCACAAGGTCTGGCTTATCTGCACTCACAAGCCGGTGCCAAAACAGTGCATGGTGATGTCAAATCAGCAAACATACTCTTGGACGATGACTTTGTGCCAAAGATCTCAGACGTTGGCATAACGAAGTTGATTCTTCTGAGTGACTGGCAATACACTGGTGCTCTCGTTAGTGGTGGGAGTTATATTAGGGATCCAGTGTACGTGCAGACAGGCCTGCTGACCGGAAAAACTGATGTCTACTGTTTTGGAATTGTGATCTTGGAGGTCATTAGCGGGAAGAAGCCCAATCATTATGATGATAGCAGCCGCGGCCTGGCGAGGAGGTTCGTTGAAGTTCACAGAGAGGGGAAGAAAGCAACCCATCTGTTTGACATGGATATTGCAGTAACAACAGGAGACTTGGAGATTCTCGGCCACCTTGCAGAGATTGCTGTAGAATGTATTTACTTTGATGCGGAGCGCGTCCTCGCACTGAATCGATCTCGCAGGCCTCAAGCTGTTTAGCTATATATAAGTTGATGCATACATATTGTGGTGCAAACAACATTCATATCTTGGAGTAAGGTAGGGAGCTATCGGCGTTTGATTTATTTTGCTGTTGTATGGAACCATGATGTATGATGCAAATGCAAATCTGTTTCTTGCTTTGTTCAGAGAGAAAATTCACCAAGAGTGACTGGGTCGTAACAAAACAAATGCATGCATCAAGAACCCTGGAGCTCTGGAGCAGGAGGATGCAAAGGAAGGAGGACCCAAGCTACTCCGGCGATCTCAGCGAGGCTGTGAAACTGCCCCGCCTTCGTGTCTGAAGCTCCGGTGTCCTGGTGTGGCGCTTCCTTTGTCTGAATTTCTGTTCTGTTTTCTCAAGTTGGGTGTCCCCCACTTGTTTTGCTTTTCTCTGTACGTAAAGGGTAACACAAATGCAGAGTAGCAGGGAAATGCATCAAAAAAATCAGACTAGCTATGAAGGTAAACCCTGTTCTTTGGGTTAGATAAAGGAAGCGCCACACATCAATCTAAAGCATTTTTTACAGATACTCTAGAGTATTAGGAATTTTAGTTTTTTTTCCATGGGATGTTTGATTTGTAGGATTAAATATGACTTTTCCTATGGATTTGTTAGAACTACATTATTGTCAGGGGTTGTTTGCAGTATATTTATATAGAAACTTCTCCAGTGACTCAAACATATTGGAAATATTCCTTTGTTTTTGAAAAGGGAAATGTTTCCCGCCGAGCTTCGGCCAGTCCCGTCCATTCATGCAAACCCCAGCGAATCCAAGCGCGACACATAGGGTGTGGGCCCCCACCCCACCCTATATTTTACCTTTGTTTACATTTTCGAAAAACATCTAAATACATATATTCCAAAACTTAATTTACTTAAAAAATTGAATTTAAAAAAATATTAACACAGTGTACAACGATTCTTTGCATAAATATGAAAAAATATTGGTAGCTTTCGGAAAGGATCTTTGACGTTTAAAAACTGTTCTCATATTTCAAAACACATACATGGCATTTTAGAAAATATTTATACAATGTAAAAAATGCTCATGCCACTAAAAATGTACGTCAATTTTAACAAATGTTCATGCATTTGAAAAAATTTGCTAGTAACATTAAGAAAAATGTAAAAACATCCCATAGTTAAAAATCATATAAAAAAAAGTTTCAATGCGTATTTAAAAAAAATCTTTTACACATATTCGAAAAAAAGTGTAAAGGATGTGTTTGGAAAAAAAGTTAATCATGTATTTAAAAAATGTTAACCATATATAGAAAATGTTTTGGATGTATACAAAAAATATGAACTGTGTACAAAAAAAGTAGACATCAAAACATATATGTGAAATAATGTTGATCATGTATTTTAAAAATGTGACATGTCTGTGAAGAAATGTTCCTGATGCATATGAAACATGTACAATGTGTATGAAAAAATTAGATAATTGTGGAATATTTAAAAATAAAAGGAAAAGCTGAATATATAATATAAAAAGGAAAACAAAAAAAAACTGATGCAAAACAGTGGGAAAAAGCCATAGAAAACACTCGTGTGCAGCCACAGTATTGGGCCTCTCAATAGCACCAAGTTGTAGGCAAGACCTATTATGGAAAGCCCTATTTGCCGCTTATTGCCTCACAACAGTCACTGATTCGCACAGGCCCGAACGACCCCTTTTAATCTATTCGTTGCCCTTACATTTTTGGGAACCTTCCAGAATTTCAAAATTTGTTAGCGTTTTCATAAAATTTCAGTGTTTCAATTTGTATATGTTTACAATAAATGTTTGAATTTTCAAAAATTATCCAGAATTTCATTTTTTTTTCCTTTCTTCCAAATTTGTTCAGAATTTAAAAATGTGTTTCTATTTTTTGAAGATTGTTTGTGTTTTGAAAAAATTTCTCGCATTTTGGAAAAAAAATTGCTATTCAGTTTTTTATAATAAATGTGTTCAAAATTTCAAAATGTATTCAAATATGTCATTGTACATAGTTTTTAAAATGTCGTGCTGCTTATAAGTCACAAAAGCTTGTTCGTTCTAGCCTCAAGGCATGTGTACCTGAAGAGCGGTAGGTCATGATTTTATCCCTCCTCACGCACAATTTTATTGGGAATTTTAATTGCTGGGATGTAAATGGTACGGATAGTTTCTGTTTCGAATCCGCATCTGTATCCTTTTCACTGCACTTCTACAAATACGCTGCATTCTCTTGCGACCTTTGGATCCGAGTTAGCCGACTCTTTCATCCCCCTGTGACCACCTCCGTACAAGAAAATCCCACAGGAAAACAATGGCGGCCACTTCCTCGTATCCCAGTGTAGCTCATGCTCTCCTAGGAGCCAGCTGCCTCATCGGCAACCCACTCCGCCCTGTTGTCGACGCTCACCGCCTTGTCGTCGCTCGTCGTAGAAAAAAGTTCACCAATAGCCGTTTTTTTCATACCCCCATTGCAGTCACGAGTAGCCACCTCCAGTCGCCGGCTGTAGCACCGGGCCTCGCTGGTGGCAGCACAACACCTCCTCCCGCCCCCGGTCGTAGCATCATGTCTCGCCGGTCCCCGCAAAACAAGCACTGCCAGTCACAACTCCGCGTCTAGCCGGTATTGCCCCATGGTTGTAGCATCAGTGGGGATGACGACGTGATCGGAACCCTCACTTTTCTTTGGTTCCAGCAAAATTGACATCAGTAGCATTTTTGTGTGTCGCTGGTTGCAACTCTGTCATGCTCTGGATGCAGATTCACCATCGTTGGTAGCAACTCTGGCACGCTCTGATTGCAACTCTCTCTGTCCAGCATAAAATTTGCACCAGTTATAGCATTTTTTTGCTGGTGGTTGCAGCTTTGCCGCATGTCGGTTGCAGCTCCCTTTTTCTCTCTGGTTCCAGCAAAAGATGGCGTCATCCATAGCATTTGTCCCACAGGGTTGCGGCGGATTCCCATTTGCCCATCGCAGCTCTGTTGTAGCATGTTGCGGCTTATCGATCGAACGGTTCCAACAAATGCTGACTAGTGATCACAACTTCTCGTTGGCTGGTTGCGGCAATGCGGGCTGATGGTCGCAACTTCTCTCCCGTCCGGTTGCAGCAACGGCGGTGGTGGTCTCCAGCACCTATAGATCATGAGTGGCGACGATGCATCGCGTTTGCATACCGGGGCATTGCGGCTTGATAGCCTTTTAGCTGCCAATTCCATTGTGCCACTTCTGCTGTGGACTCGGGATGATCTTGGGCTTGAAGCCTGTTTGTAGTGGACTTGCTACCACGAGGGAGCAGGCTTCGTGATCCTTCAGTGTTCGGTTTACTGGTTCATGATACATAATAGCAGGGGATAGGACACGCGTCTCACCGATGAAAAAAATATTTCCAGAGGCACGTTTCTAGTTTCCCATGTCCCGTTGCATAGAATCGTCTTTTTAGGGGGGAGGGAACACTCAGTAGGGCCGGACCAAAAGCTCATAGCTCGCGAGATTTAAAATGCTTGATAGCTTAGCTCGTAGCTCGCTTTTTAATGGCTGTCAATCACTAATTTCATCTTGTTAAACTTAACAAGCTTAACTATATAACGAGCTAACGAGTTCCATGAGCAACTCGTTAGTACATCATAACACACATTCTTATCTTAGGTCATAACATTTCATGGCATATTGGATCAATCTACTCAATCCAATTGATCTATCCTAACCGTAGGAGGAAGCGGCCATAAGGCCCGTAACACATCGTAATCTGTTAATGAGTGCTTGCGAGCTTAACAAGCTTTAAATGAACAGAGACGAACAATGTTTTCTGCTTGTTAACAAGCTTAACGAGTACGAGATTAACGGGCCGAGGCTTAACAAGTCGAGTTGCCTAGCACTTGGAAGTTGGAACCGTGACGTAACCAAACAAAAACTATGCCCCCAATGAAAGCAAAGGGAAAGCAAGCGGCAATTGAAGAGGAAACCAGAACATGCAAAACTTTATTTGAGACTCCCTCCTCCCCCTTTTCCCAAAAGTGAAGCAAGCAAGCAACACATTACAAAAAGATGAGATCAGATGAGATCACATGGATACATGGTAATTCTGCCCATCTACAAAAGGTTGGTCCAGCATTGCTCATAAGTAGCACTCCAGCCTTTCCTTAAGCATGCATGTGGGAGGAGACCTTTATCTTAAAGTCTCCCAGATTTGCAGTTGCATCAAGCACATTGTTAATTAATCTCACTACAATGAAAAGCACACTTTATCATTTTGTTAATGAAAAAGAAATAGCCCAAAGGGCAAAAGAACTATTATTTCTCACTTTTTCATTTTTCATTTTTGACAGAAAAGAAAAACAGTCCAAAAGAACTAGTAGTAGTAGTACTCGCAGGCAGGCAGGCAGAGGGGGCCAAGAGCTCCACGCTCTCCCACACTCCCCACTCCACTCCACTCCCCCCCATCCCGCTACTGCGCGTGCTCCCCCTCCCTCCCCGTCGCCTTTCGCCGCCGCCCCTCCGCCCCTTTCCCACCCCCCTTTCCTGCCTCCGTCCTCCCGTGATCCGCGCCCGCCGGGTCTCGGCCGCTCCCCCGCTCCGTGCCCGCTCCTCCTCCGAGGAGGACTGGTTCTTGGCAGAGACGAGGTGGGGGTTTCTTCTTCCTTCCCGACGAATTAACTGATTTGCTTCCCCCTTTTAGCTGTTTATAGTCCTTTTGCTCGCCGACGACGCGCCACCCTCCTGACTTGATTCGATTCGCAGGACAGCCAGGGGAAGGAAAGGTGGTGGTGGCGGGTTCTTGTCCGCTCCGCCTCGGAACTGAAGTTGAATCTCCCCGTCTGCCGACCCAATCCGCCATCTTTTTCCTCCGCCGGAAAAGGACCGCCCGCCGTACTCGCGCGGCGGACCGACCTCCGCCAATCAATCCTCGCGCCGCGGTTCTTGTTCCGCCGAAAAGCCCCGCCCCGCCCTTAAGTTCCCGGGCGGAATCCAAGGAGACCCGGCATCCGGTCGGTCGGAACGGAGAGGCAGAAAAGGGGGCCGGCCGCGTCGCCATGATCCCGCTGCTGTTCCTGGTGCTGTTCGCGGAGGGCGCGGTGGCGCTGCTGCTCATGGTCAAGATCGGGCCGCTGCGGGAGCTGGCGATGCGGGGCGTGGAGCAGGTCAAGACCGGCAAGGGCCCCGCCACCGTCAAGACGCTCGCCTGCACGCTCTCCGTCATCCTCATGTCCAGCGTCGCCGCCATCGTCAGGATCCAGAACAGGGGCCACAAGATCGGCAACGTCAGCCCCATGGACCAGGTGCTCTGGCGGACGCACCTCCTCGAGGCTTCCCTCATCGGTCAGCCTTCTTTCTTCGATCCATTTTCTTACTCCCACAGCACCAGATGCCTCTACTAGGAGTAGTTCTTGATTTGCTCATGGCATGGTGCTAGCTAGCAGCTACTCCTACTAGTTAGCATTGGGACAGTGGTGGCTGCTGCTTAGTTGTTGAAGGGGCCGAGCAACTACTAGTTAGCAACCACTAGTCATTTCGGATGCTTTTTTCCTTTAGTCAAGTACAGAAAAGTGTTGTTATACCAATCTGTACTTTAGAATATGCAATGTATCTGCTATTAGGTTCTATCCTCTCTTAACATCGTGCGATTTAAGATTTTGGATCCAACTGGTAATTTACAGTTCATTCATGGAGGATGTAAATTACAGAGTGTAAATCACGCGTTATGGACTACAAGCAAGAATTTGCTGCTTAGGTTGTGAAGGGGGTGGCTTTGGAGATGAAGGTGCCATCTTCGATGCTTTTTTCGTGCTCATAGATCTATAATTTAACTGTATACTTTAGAATAGGCCATGAACAATGCGCAAACTAAATGTAGTCTTAAGTCCTAGCATGCATGTTTGTGAATCCACCTGGTAGCTTATAGTTCCCGATATCGCAGTCTGTAACATGTGCATTTTCTATCTCAAACTAGAAATCCAATACAAAACTGCAGTCTGATTCTGTAGTTGAAGAATCCTGTTATTATATTTATATATGTCTGTAGCATTAGTCCTTCATGTGGTGTTGGTCAACTGGTCAAGAAATATTATATTGTAAGTGGCCTGGGCTTGCTACAATAGGAACTGATATTGCTTAGGCTTGCATCAGAATTATGTTGCTTTCTTGCTTGGTGGGAATTTGGACGGCAGATTCTTAGCTGAAAGTAAGCTGTACAGGGACAGATCTGCTTTGCTAAATGGCATGCTATATTATGCCTTTATTAGCATCATGTTTCTACAAGTGAGGATTGGGCAAATAGTTCCGTAAAAATGTGCAGGATTCTGATGTACTGAATAAAAGGTATGTCAAACCAAATGGTGTCTCGGGTCCTAGCAAACCTGTTTGTGAATCCACTTGGTATCTTATAGTTTCAATACAGCATTTTAAATCTCAATCTGGAAATCTATAGATAACTGCAATCTGATTTTATAGTTAAAGAATGCTGTTATTATATTTACATGTCGGTAGCATTAGTCTTCCATGTGGTGTTGGTCAACTGATCAAGAAATATTATATTAGGGATCCCATTATATTATAGAAGCCTGGGTTGGATACAATATAACAGGAACTGATATTGCTTAGGCTATATGCTGCTTTCATGTTTGGCCGGAGTTTGGCTGACAGATTCATAGCTGAAAGTAAAGCTGTCTAGAGACAGATCTGCTTTGATTAATGGTGTGCAATATTATGCCTTAAATCAACATCATGTCCACCATTGGTGAGGATTGGACACCTAGTTCTGTAAAAATGTTCAGGGTTCTGATGCACGGACTAAGGGGTATGTCCAAGGCACCTTTTAGTCTTAACTCTAGGGCCTCTAAACGTTGCAAATTTAGATAGGCAACTATCTTACTCGAGCATGACTCCTCATGAAGGTTTAGATCAATAAACAGGATTTGAGAATAAGGTGCATTTTATTTGTACAGAAAACAACTTGCTTTTTTTAGTAATTCTTGTACTGTTTACTTGTGTAGTCAGTCATATCATTATGCTGTTCTTGTGTTACAAATCTTACTTGCAATTTGGAAATCATGATCTTCAAGGTAGGCAGTTGCAGTTAATAAAATTAAGGGATGATTTTTGTCATGCAAAAAGATAGAGCAAATTTAATATTGATTTTCATGATTCACCGAACTTGAAATTTAGGGTCTGTTTAAAACTGATTCTGGCGCAGTTGCAATTTAGGGCCATTTGGACTTGGTATATATGGTTTGGGTCTATACAGGGGGAGGATTTGTTGAATCTGCAGTGTACTTTCTCCAGACAACTATAAAGGGGCATTCGTGGCCTGTAGAAACAAAATCTCGTGTACACAAGTTGGCCTTCTAAAGCTCTAAGAGCAGCACTGTCAGTTAATGAATTAACTAGGCACCAATAAGTAATCATGCCAGCTAGTTTCAAGTAAAATGCACGCCATTTCATTCAAAAGCTGTTAGTCCAGTCTGGTGATTTTCGTTCTTGAACATGGAGATGTCAGAACTAAAATGTCAAAAGGTAGGCCTCAAAAGATCATTTTCTAAAATATTTTATTTTGAGCAGTTGGCATGGGATAAAGGCTGTAGTTGGACGGGAATGCAGAATACATTCATTTTTATCGATATTGATAGCCTACCCCAACTTGTTTGGGACTAAAGGCTTTGTTGTTGTTGATACTGAGTTAGAATACCAGATCTTTTTTCAACCTTCTAACAGCTCATCGCTCCTTGCAGGATACACACTATTCCTCGCATTTGTCATCGACCGGTTGCACCACTACCTTCGGAAGCTCATCACCCTGAGGAAATCAGCCAACACCTCCAGGGAGGAGGTCGAGAAGCTCCAAATGGAGAACCGGTCCTTGCGCGAGAAGGAGGAGAAGTCGGCCAGCGAGATGAAGAAGCTTCAGCAGGACATGGCCAAGCTGAGCGAGGACATGAAGAAGCTGAAATCCGAGTCCGAAGATCACCAGAGGAAAGCGTCTGACGCGGAGGCCCATGTCAACGCCCTGCAGAAGCAGTCGGAGGAGCTGCTCCTCGAGTACGACCGGCTGCTGGAGGACAACCAGATCCTGCAGTCCCAGCTTCACTACAAAGGCTGAACTGGTTGACCCGCGGCATGTAACTATCTCGAACTCGAAGCGCTCATTGCCAAGGCTCTTGATGTGGTTCTTGGCTTTCATTCCCCTCTCTAACTTATGGTGATATGGATGGATGTACTCTGTGCTCTGTAGTTTGTTTTGAGGCACTGAAAAAGTCAGGGATGGTGAGATGGATATGGGAGAAAGATCGGAATGCGCTTTGTAGTACTGATTAGACCATGTGTTGGAATGCAGTAATTTATCCCCGATTCTCGCAGAGATTTTGAACTGTATTCTAGTATAACATGTCACCGTGTTTTTTGGATAAGGAAAATTATTTTTTGTTAAGAAGGCTTGCATCTTTTCAAGAGTTGCACTTCTTACCAAAAATAACTCCCCTTTTTCAAATTGTAGTACTGTTTTCCTTGCATTTGCGATCTCCTTACGATTTGGAAATCATGGAGTGCTAACTAGGGCAGTTTAAAATCAAACATGATTTAATTTTGGTTTTCATGATTCGCTGGAGTTGGGATCTAAGGCCTGCTTACAACTGAATTAATTGCAGTTGAAGTAATTATTTCATGGGAAAGTCTGAAGGCATGGTATACCATTGGACTTGGTATATGGGTCTGTACTCTGTAGCATACAGTGTACTGTATACATACAAGTGCACAAATATTCCTTCAAATTACAGTTCATACATAGGAAGATTCAGAACTAAAATGATGAAGACGGACCTCCAAAGATTATTTCCGGGCATTAAGGATATACTTTGACGAATGCAGAACTCCATTTTCCCCCATGTCTAATACACTAATATTGTCCTCTGTCAAACAATAAGTAGAGTAGAATACACATTCATAGTTAAACCTGGCACCACACTTCTAACAGCTCATCGCTCCTAGCAGGACACACACTATTCCTTGCATTTGTCATCGACCGGGTGCACCAGTACTCCAGAAGCTCATTACCCTGAGGAAAGCAGCCAACACCTCCAGGGAGGAGGCCGAGAAACTCCCAATGGAGAATTGGTCCTTCCGCCAGGAGGAGAAGTCGGATAGCGAGATCAGATGAACTGCTTTAGGAACTCGGTTGCCACCAGCCGGCCACGTGTGTTCACCGACAGCTTCAGCTCGCTGATCTCCTTGTCAATGTCCTACAACACGAAGATGCATATGTGTGTCAAAGCATGTCCAAGACTGGCAACACTTTATGGGCAAATTTTTTTTAGCTCTACTGTGAAAGAAAAACATGATTGTGAGTCTTTCTGCATTTTGTTCTTCTTCACTAGTAAAATGGGCAATCCAAGACTGGCAACACTTTATGGGCAATTGCCAAGCTGGGCGCACAGCCGTTTTATGACGGATGTACTCTAAAATTATTTGTATAAGGAATTCATTTGTGATTTTAGTACAAACTGCCGAGCGCTTATTTTACAGAGACACGTAGGATAAACATTTCAGAAACTACAAACATGTCAAACTTAGTCTTGCGGTCAGCTGTTCATTTACTAGACTCTACTTACCTCCATAAACTGAACAATGAAATCTATGAGCTTATGCTTGTGCATGTCCTCACAGTGGTAGTTTGTTATGAGGAAGCTAATATCATAACCCTGAAACAAAAGAAAACCAAGTTAGTCATTTTCCAATGGTGTCCTTGGATAATATGCTGTACACTAACATTCTGGCAAGTACCAAGACAAATTTGATCCACATGGCTAATAAACGTTGTGAAAACATCATCAAGATGGAACACTCGAAAGCTGGTAAAACTTCAGGCAACATAGAGACTACTATTTAGTTGTCCTATTGCTGATATCAAGTTTTTCAATTTGATACTTGAAATTTCCAGTTTCACCACTTAATCCAAGTCTAACTGCTGATCAAACTAAATTCCTAAAATGTGTAGACCTCTTAACTTTCAGAGCCGATAGAGTAATTAATTAGAAAAGGCAGTTATGTGTAATCCCCTAGTATCAAGTAGTCCTGCCGGCCCAACTTCAGTTGAATAAAGTTTGTGTACTACTACGAGTAGTCGATTACTAGAGGTACAGAAGTAATGCATGCACACAGTATACCTGAACTGGTTTTCTCCTCAACACTTGGAATGCCTCTGCCCTCATCGACAAAAACCTAAGAAACTTCTTTGCAAGAATATTTTCCAGTTCATCTGCCTGCTTAACCTGTCAAATAAGAAGACAAGTATATGATGGCATACTGGATCACAAATGATTGAGCCACAATGTATTGAAAAGAACTATCATAATATCCACCATTTATTGTTCACTACCTTCAAGCTTATACGGATCGAATTGATTGAAGTCTCTACCAAACACTTCTCGGCTTCATTACGACATATAAGCACCTGTAAGAGGAAATCCTTAATTATGAATCACCATTCTGGAAAAACTGTTTTTTATTTCAAGTTCATCTCCAGAGAAGCATAGTCATAAAGAGATGGTACAGACTACATATGCAAGATATCACCAATTGATTCAGTAGGTTGCAGCAGTGTTAAACAATATGGTTTTCATTAGACTTCTGCTTTATCGCATATGCTCTGTGTCACCCATTTCAGAGTTTTGCAAATACTCCCTCTGTCCCGAATTACTTGTCACAGAAATGGATGTATCTAAAACTAAAAATGCGTTTAGATACGACAAGTAATTCGGGACGGAAGGAGTAGCACATATCAATTTCACATAGGGAACTTTAATAATACATTCAATAACTTTTGCTATGGCGAGTTATTTAATTATAGGCAAGTGTTCTCAAACGCAATAAATAATTACAGGCAAGTATTCTAGAACACAATAACAACATTCGATCCTATACTCTAATATGATACGCATGTACATAAATCAGAAATTCTAGCATGTCGAGTTCACAGCCATTTGAATAGTACAAAATTGAGAAAGTGTGATTTTTCCAGTTTAGTACTATCGTATAAGCATCTTGTTCATATCTTGATTTAGGTACCTAATTGGCATCAGTGCTGGCCTATGTTACTTGTCATCGCCTAGCCAAAGACCAGGTCTTATAAAGGGAACATTGGAAATTTCATGATAGGACAGGATGAAAGATGAAAGAACATCCACTGTCCTGTGATGCTGAATTTTGCTTGCCTAAGAACAACGTTAACTAAAGTACTAAGAACAATGTATTCATGATTTCCAGCAGTGGCGGACCTAGAAATAAAATGGAGGGTGTGCACACTTTAAAAAAATTAAAGTCTATTTCAATTAGCTTGCATGGATCTTAAATATAATCTAATTTTTACATGGTGAAAAATTATTTTTCAAAAGTCTGGGTGTGCCATGGCACACCCCCTGGGTACTTCACTGATTTCCAGCATAGTCTAATGAAGAGTGTATCTGTTAGAAGTTTAAAATGACACGCAATTACCATATACTTCTTGGGCAGGTGTTTGCAGATATATATTCTACTCACTTCACAATACAGTAAAGAAATTTTAGATCCAAACTGAGAATAAGTGTTGCCATTCTGAAGAATGAACAATACTGGTGCATACGAAATATTACAAAGAGGCATCTAAAACAATTTTTCCACTACTGTCTAATCACCACAAGATTCTGCAGTTGGGAAAAAATTGCTGTAAAATCCGTATGAGAAAAGGAGAACACATGGATAAAAATCAAATTCATATATAGAAGGGAATTACTCTCACAAGATTTTCTTAGCAACACCAAAGAATCAATATCTGAAATCTCCCTTACCGGATTCAGCAGAAGTTCAGAGCTAGTCCTGTAAAAGGAATTAAAAAAGATGATGTCAGCAAAACATGATTTACTCGCATCCATGAGCTTCAGGGAGGGGAGGTGTAAACAAAAAGGGAACATGGGCACATGTGAATGCGATTGCAGGGATACAATGGCATATAAACTATCAAAGGAAGCCAGAGATAGTGCCACTATTCTTGTCAAGAAAACACCGATACTTCAAGCAACCAACGTATCCATATCGGATACCATATCCGATACTGATTCTTTGACCATACGTCCCCGATACCTCTCAGGCTCTAGTAGTGCCGGTGGGGGGATCCTTTCCCGGTGCTCCCGCTCCCCTTTCCCCACTATCCTGTACAATGCTGATTTTCTCCTGCTCCTCCATTTCTCTCTAATTGAACATTTATGTTTGGTAAATTGCGGCTACCCTTTGGCTGCTGGTTCTTGCTTTTGTTGGAATCATGGATAAAGGTAGAAGATAATGGACTGCACTGACTAAATATATGTTAAATGGTTTGATGCTTAATTGATAACGTATTTAGTCAACTGTATCCGGGTATTGGCGCTTTTCCCTTTCAGAGATGATGTATTTAAGTATCTGTATCGCGCTCATACTGGTACGCGTAACCGTATCGGTGCAATCTAGATTGTTGTCTTTGAAATTTACATCCTATGAATAAACTGGAGACATCTCCAGTTTGTTTCTAGCACTAGGTTTTCACACACAAATGCACATACGAAAAATAGAGGCGGAAGGCCGTTATCTCTGCAAGAGAAAAAGGTTGCGTCGATTTTCATCTATAATACGCAGAATCTTCTACTGCTCTGAACCGAATCACTTAGAGAAAGAAGCAACACAAGCTCTGAATAAAGGGTGTCCAGGTGAAAGAATTGGCTTACTTGAGCTCCACCTCCGGCTTGTTGTGCCTCTCGACCTCCTGGCAAGGGAAATTCTACAGGCGGAAGGAACAAGCACGCGCGGCATTAATTTTCTCTCTGAGCAAATCAAGAAACTGCCGAGCGGAATGGCGATCCTGGAGCTGGTGCGTACCTGCAGGCACATGGCCGCCTCCAGAGTGTTGCGGATGCAGGTGAGGTACAGCCGCAGCGTGTTGGCCTGCGGAGACACAAGAACCCATTTGAACGGAGTCGCGGGAAGGGGAGGATCCGCCGGCGGCGGTGCGCGGGGAAGGGGAAGGGAAGGATCTAGAGAGGAAGGGAGGGGGATGGACTCACCATGGCTACGGAGGGTCGCCGCCCGCGTGGATCGGCCGAGGGGGAGAGAAGGGATCTGGTAGATCGGCAGGGCGGGGTGGCCGCCGGTTGCCGGAGTTCGTGGGGGAGAGAGGGGAAGGCGCCGGCGTCGGAGGCGACTGGCTGGCTGGTGGAGGTGTGCTTCGGTACTGTTCGTGGGCCTGGGCCGTGTCCACTGTACAGGCTGGCGTGCTCTGTTGTGCGCAGCGACCAGAAGCCAAATCAGGAGAGTAAAGATCACTATGATTCTAAAAAATTAAAATAAAATGCAAATGTCATCCCACCTTCTTAGGTAGGTTTTGAAAAGTGACATGCGTCCAAAACTCGGACTGTTTTCATTGTTAGATTCCTCGCGTCGAGATCTTTAAAACTAGATTTCATGTTGATAGGTTTTGACGAACTTTTTTTTCGAAAAAAAAGGACGAAAAACCCGACGAAAAAACCGAACCGAAAGCACGTTTCTTTTCTTTACGGAAGAGGTACGACTATGCCTCTCGTGGAAGTAAATCCATACTTCCGCGAGAACTAAATATGTGCCTCTCATAGAATGGAAAAAAAGAAAACATTTTTTTGGTTTCGAGAGAGACTACTATGTCTCTCGTGGAAGCAAATTCATACCTCTCGCGTAACGAAAAATGAGATATTTTTTCCGGTTTCAAGAGGCATGACTGTGCCTCTTAACTTCGTTTTCCCTAGTTTTCAAGAGGCATGATTGTGCCTCTCGTGAAAGCAAATCCGTGTTCTTCGTGATATTTTTTTCCCGTTTTCAAGAGGCACGGATGTGCCTATCATGAAAGAAGAAAAAGAAAGAAAACATGTTTTTTCGCATAATTTTTTGGTCCAAAACTAAGAAAAACCGGAGGGAAACCAAAAAGCAGAAAGAACCAAAAAATCATCTAAAAAGCCGAAAACGCGTGTGAAAAATAAATAAATAAATAAAATTCGAAGGTAGAGCAAAGAGAGCGACACGTGACGACGGCTGAGAGCGTGCCACTTGGCGCTCTCAGCCCACCCCAGGTGACCCTTGTGGGTCCCCCGAAGGAGTACTTTGTTAGTTGCTCGCGGCGAGAAGGGAAAAAGGACACCCCTATATCTGAGCTCCTATTTGGCGCGTGAGGCCATGGCAAACAATGCCAGCGCACCACCTCTCCTCCCGTGGGCCCCTATTGGACCGGCATATGAGCAAGGCTTTATGCCGTAGTTTTTCTATTTCTTTTTTCAGCTTTTTGATTTTTCCTTCTCTGAAATAATTCCAAATTTCAAGCAATTTCCATATTTCAAAAAAGAGAACTTTCGAAATATGTTCCAGAAAAAAAAGATGTTCATAGTATAAAGAATGAACATGATTTTGAAAAAAAATGTCACGTATTGAAAAAAATTTCGTGAATTCCAAAAATATTCATTAATTTTACAAAAACTTTCACTGATTCAAAAAATGTTCACCGATTCAAAAGTTGGTTTCCAAAATCTGCGTGTTGATGGACAAAATTTAAATCAATTAACATTTTTCTTAATCTGATGAACACATTTTGAATTCGAGAACATTATTAAAATTCAATGAACATTTCTTGAATATGTCGAATATTTTTCTAAAATTCATGAACATTTTTTGATATGATGAATTGTTTTTTAGTCCGATAAAAAAATTTGAATTTTACTTTTTTTGAATATGTTGAACATATTATAAAAGTTTCATGAACATTTTTAAAATATGATGACCAAAATTTGATTGCGATAAACAAAAATTGAATGCTTTCCTAAAACCAAAAAGGAGCAAATATGGGTCGGCCCACTTGTTCGCACGGGGGAGCATGGGCGTTCGCGTGTTCCTACTCGCGCGTGACCTATGCACTAGGAGAAACCATCTTCATCAAGTTGATCTTCCGACTCGCTGAAGGGGCGAGCGAGATGGGCAGCCCACGCGCGCCGCAGTCCGAAGCTTTTTTTGTTTTTGGTTTATTTTGAATTTTGTTTATAATTTAAAATATTCTAAATATATATTACAAAAAACACTCAACAAAAAACTTTTGAAAATGTTGAACAAGTATTTAAAAATATTGATGAAGCATTCAGAAAAATGTTGAACATGTGTAGAAAAAATGTTGATCGTGTATTAAAAATGAAATTCTTTACCGTGTATATAAAAATGTTAATCATGCATTTTGAATAAAATGTCGAATAGATATTCGAAAAATGATAATAAAGCATTTGGAAAAAGTTATATGTGTCTGGTTTCGGGTACATGGCAACAACCGCAACTCCGGCTTCTGCAGCTCCTCTTCATCGGCCTCCACCTCTGCGTCAAGTTCGGCGAAAAGCGTGCCGGTCGCCGCCCATTCCTATCGAATAAACTGTCGGTATGCCTCGACATAGGCCTCATCCTGGATGGACTCCGGAATTGCCTGTTGCTGCGCCATCTCTGCTGCTCGGGCGCTCGTGAACTCCGCCATGGCGTCCTTCATGTCCAGTCGGCGCCAGCTCCTCCTGCGGCTACTCTACGCCGTCCTCCTCCGGATCCACCACTTCCATAGGAATTGGTTGATGCCCCTCTTCCTCCTCCTCCAGCTCCGACGAGTCCGAGGCAGGCCGGCTACGACGTTAGCATAGCATACGTCTTGTTATTCCGGGCCATGGCGAAGCTAGACGACGAGGGAAGAGTGGGGCGAAGAGGGAGATACGTGGATGGGCTCGGGCTGGTGGCACGGAGAGGGAGCAAGTGGACGTGGCTAGGGCTTGGGGACGCCGCTATGCATGTTGTCTATATTTTTGCTGCTCGAAAAAAATAATGATTTTTTGATTCTTTTGGATCGTGGAGCTGTTACCGACTTTGATGTGGGCTTTATTCCTATGACCTACCCCACTATATAGACATGCTGACGTCTACCCGCTACCACAACATATGGTTTTGCACCGTTACAGAACATTGCACCGACACGCAATTCTTCTTCATCCCTCCTTCCGGCGTACACCACGAGAGGGACAACAGGCCTACAAAACAAACGCACTACCGAGGGCTAACTGCTATATATCATTGATACCAAGCACTAGCTTGCGCTCGCCTGCAGAACAACCAACAAGGATCACGACCCTATGTGCACATACGATGGGGTGGTTTTCTTTCCAGTTCATGGAATGGGCGGCTCTCTTTTGCCCCCCAGCCTGTTTTTTTGCTTATGGTTTTATCTTTCGTTGTTTCCGCGAGGTTTTTGTATCTTGTTTCTTCTGGGTTATGTTTTGTATTAAATCATTTATTTATTTATTTATATTACATGTTACCCTCTTTTCTTGTGTTTGTTGTTCTTCTCTTCTTTTTTCACTTTATTATCTTTTTTACTTTTCTTTTGATTATTTATTTATTTCCCCTTTTTCATTTAAAATGAACATTACACATGACCTTTTAAATTGCACTATGCACGTTTTTCATATACGATGACCATTTTTATAACACACAATGAACTGTTTTTGATATATTTTCATTTTCTTAAATGCATGATAACATTTTTCAGGTGTGTTTTTGTTAAATGTGCAAAATGAAATTTTGACATATCATAGCTTAGATTTTTTTTTCCTATAATATAATAAAATAAACACAAGCGGAGATATAGGCGTGGCTAGGAAAGGTAGTGACCGCTTGCTATAGGTGATACATAGCACCATCCATGCCGAGGAACCATATAATTAAGATTATTAATCATAGAGAAGTTTTAGTCAAGATTATTTTCAACATGGACACATATGCATGGGTAATCAGATGTGAAGAAGGTGATGCACATATGGTATATGTCCTAAGTTCGGGCATAGTGGTGCGGTCTTAGCAATGTCACTTAGGATAATTGTTGAGTTCGAGGAGAGATAAATAAGAATACCTTGTCTTCGCTAAAAGATGATCTCTTGGTAATAAAGTAAGACAATTCTAACTATTGTAAAAGATGGTGTATATGATAAGGCTGTCTTAGATTGTACATGCTCACAGTGAGTATGTTTTGATTGCATCGACTCATCTATCCAGACAATTAACCAAACAAGCAATATTTATGCTTTTCGAGACCACGCACATGCAGAGAGACAAGCTATTTCCATGGTTGGCTCTGCTTGGCCGCTGCAACACGGCCGAGGTTCTTGCGAGGAAAAGCTGGCCTCACAACCCGTCTTGCTCCTTATGCAATGGACCAATGGAGGACGTCGTGCACCTGCTGGCTTCCTGCCCCGTCTCCATCCAAATTTGGCAAGACATCGTTGCTCGCTGCAACCTTCATCAGGCCGCCACAACTTCCCTGGTGCTTTGGGTCGAGCAGTCCAATGGCATTGTTCCTGCATCAACGAAGAAGCAATGGAGCGCATTCGTACAGCTGGTATGGTGGTCGATATGGAACAAACGCAACGCAAGGAAATTGAGGAACCAACCATCGCCAGAGACGACTGTGGTGGAACGGATGATCGAAGAGGCAGCGGTCCGGCAAAGGGCGGGACGGGGCAAGGCCATCTCCCTCCTCAACAGACCAAGAGAACCAGACTAAGAAAAGCACATTACAGGCAATGGAGATGGCATGTCCACCAAGGTGTGGACTGCACATGTAAATTTGTTGTAACATAACTCTCTAACCCCCCAAGTTTCAATGAAAAGCTGCTCCATCAGCATTTTCGTTTAAAAAACGACATGGTAGAAAATTAGCATTTGCTTATGTATGCACGATCGAGAGTGCATTGAGTTTTTTTTAGAAAAGGAGGATGACCCCCGGCCTCTGCATCCGGACGATGCATGCGGCCACTTTATTAATTATTTTCACAAGACCTTACAAAGTCATACAACAGCAAGACTAAAGCCATCGTCTAAGATACAACTGTCGCTACACCTATCCAATTGATGAAGGGGCGCTGATAGCCTGGGCGTAATACAAAACAGACATCGCAGCCAAACCTAAACATCTAAGACCTGAGGTCCCAACCAGGACGCCTGCCTGGTATGGGCACCTACTAGTCCAGCGCACTCCTCAACCAGGACGCCTGCCGGTATAAGGCCGCTGCAGCCACCTGCCACGAGTCCATCTTCAGAGCTGTACTGTTGCATCTACCGTGCGAGGTCTCTCTGCCATCGACGCCACCACGACGCCAGACAGCGCCGTCCTCCTGCGCGAGTCCATCCTCCCACCTCGAACTCCGAATCTGCACTGCACCACGCCGTCAAGCTCCGTCGCCATCAATGTGTAGGATGAAGCACCGCTCCACCAAAGAAGCCGTCCGCTGGTCCCGCGAAGCCGAGTGCACCTCCAAGAATGCCGCCCCAAAGGGGGTTACGACACATGAATGCCGCCAACATCCGATCAGCTGATCTAGGGTTTCCCCCGGAGGTATTGAATGGAGTTGGGAGCTTCACCTCGATGATGCCTTTATGAAGGAAACAATGATAAGGGCATCATCATAACCGGCTCCGGCCATCAACCGAAGACCAGGTTTTCACCCGGATCCGTCCCAAGAAATCCACCCAACAACCTGTGCACCGTCTCGACCGCCTTCAAAGCCCCAGATCCAACCGCCTAGATCCGGTGACCAACCGCAGAACAAAGGCCACCGTGGGATCCTGGCGCGCACCGCCATCGCTGAGTGTGCCACCACTGGAGCCTAGGAGGAGGGCTCCCACCCCGCCTCTCCAAGCCGCGAGAGCCGCCGAGAAGGATCCCGTGCGCTCGTCACCGTCTCTGATCCGAACCAATCCAAAGCAAATCGCCATCACAGATCCGCATTGGACAGGGACTGCACCACACCATGCCACCGCGGGAAGCCCTAGCTTCACCAGCTGCCACCCTCCAGGGCCGCTGCCCCGGGATCCAGACAGAACCTCGCCTGCCACCGGCCAAGTTCCGCCACCGCCGACCGGCGACTGCGACCTTCGCCGCCATGTCGCTGATGGATCTGGGCGAGGATAGCCCTCCTCCCCGAGGACACACGCCGCAGCCTCTTCTCCGCGTACTCGCACGAGAAGCCACCGTGGCCGCGTCCCCACCCCTCGCCGGCTGCCGCGCACGTGCCGCCCCGCCGCCGACGAAGGCTGCCACCACGAGGAGACCCGCACGCAGCCGCCACACAGCTCGGCGTCGACCCATCTGCAGCTGCGCCATGGGCCCACCGCCGTCAAGATCGTCGCCGCCCGCGCCAGATCCGCAGCGCCCGGCCTCCGCTTGGCCTGGCCGCTCCCGCAGGCCACGAATGCGAGGAGGGGAGAAGGCCCCCGCTGCCAGCCACCGCGGGGGGCTTTGCCCCGGCGGCTCTGGCCGGCGCCGGTAGGGAAGGGGAGGAGGAGGAGGGCTAGCGGCAAGGGGTGGCGGCGCCGCCCGTGTCGCTCGCGGGAGGAGCGACGCGGGGGCTAGGTTTCCTTGCCAACCGAGACCGTCTCCTAGGTAAAATTTTGTTAACAGCTAGAGTGCATTGAGTTAACTAGCGAAATGGAAAGGCCTAGCACTACGCAAGCATCATGCATGATAGATCATCCAGGCTTTATTTTTCATCATCGAATCCATTGCCTGCATCAAAGAGGGCTGATCTCATCGTCCATGCATGCTCTATTAACTAGTAAAGATTTCTTCAAGCTTAAGAAGATAGAAAGTCAACATATAACAAAATAACAATCAATTAATCTGCACATGAATGTTCATCACAGTACAATTAACAATATCTTGCTTCTTGTTCACCACATACATCAAAGGTAGACTAGCAAGTAGACCATTGAGCTACACTAGCTTCTATATCCTGAAACATCTCCTAGCTGCAGATGTCGGGGTCTTCCATGGTAGGGCATGCCACAGCCGTGTCGTCGCAGAAGCTGAGCAGCTCATCCAACGTGCACCGGAAGGCGTCGTCTTCATCCTCTGCGGCGCCAGTGCCTTCTTGGACTTTGCCGTCGAGGTTGCCCCCCTCCCCAGCCCCATCTTCTTTGTTTTTTTTTGCCGTGAAAGGGTGCAGGTGTGGGCTACTCTTTTTCTTGCCTGCATATGCACATGAGGTGTTCGATGAAATGCCGGAGCCACACTTAATTAAGCTTTCTCCTCTCCAAGCTCGACCTTCAAGCTACATTTTCCTCAAGATTTGTCTAGGTTTGGCGGTGCACCAACTACGCAAGTGTTCTAAAAGGATAGCAACTTCATCGTTTCATCTCTCCCTGCTAGTTTAACTCATTTCAAATGATCTAGAAGTAGAGTGGTTTGTGGGTTTTACTGGAGGAGTGTATGTGGGAGTTCTTTTGATTTAGATGCACAATTTGAGCTTAAATTAAATTCTTAGAGTCTGCGCATGTGTAGGGTTCCGTCCCCGTCCCCGTCGTCACCGCCGTTGATCGCCCGCGTCGATCTCGTCACCGGCACCATCATGGTGAACCTCTTGTTCTTATCTTTTTAAAAGAAAAAAAATCTTACTTGTATGATTTAGATAGATATGTGTATGATTTTCTTACTTTTATTATTGTTTGTTATAATATAGTGTCATGGTTTTGGTATCCGCCCCGGCGGCTCTCGTCCAATCTATGATTCGGATGTGGTAATTAACTTTTATAACTATTTGTTTAATTTAGTGTTTATGACAATTATGCTGACCAACTTGATATAGATGTCTTTATCTAGGAGGTATGTGAACCAGAAATTCCAACCGACCCTCTTGTCGAGAGGTTAAATTTAGTTGAAAAGGAAAACAATTATTTGAAAGAAAAATTAAAAATAACTGAAGATGAGAAGATGAAATCGGAGTTGCATGTTGCCGATGTCGTCGATGATCACAAGATCCAGATGGATGTAATGCGCCTGAAGATTAGAAAGATTAGAAAATATGCCATTAATAATGAGGCTTGGTACCATTATGCTATTTGATCAATTGTTATTTTAGTTGCGATTTTGATCGCATTTGTTGTTGCATTTAAATGTTTTACATAGTTGTATGTTAGTTTCAATGTATGTTTTAATTAGATACTCTAGAAAGCTTTATGTTGTTCTATGAGACCTATGTATGAATTTTATGTATTTATTTTTTCAGTAATAACATTTGATCACTACTGTAGTTTGGTTGTAATGTCTTGATGAACTTGTTTTAATTTGGTAATTTCCCTATTCATGATGTTATGTAATGGTTTTTGATACACTTAATTATATAACACACGCAGATGAACCGGCAATGGATGTACGGTGACCGACGCACCTCCGACTACATTACGGGCATGCATATCTCGATGTGGTTGAGGCAACCAAGCAGAATGGTTTTATGTATTGTCCATGTACTGTCTAAGGGATTAGGAAGGATTACTCTGACTCGAAAACCCTTCACTACCACCTGCTTGAGAAGGATTTCATGCCACACTATAATGTTTGGACCAAGCATGGAGAAATAGGGGTTATGATGGAAGACAACGAAGAAAAAGAGGATGATGACAACTATCCTATGTTCCCTGAATACGGTGATACTGCATCGGGGGAAGCTGAAGATCAAGAGGCACCAGACGATGTGCCCGACGATGATCTTCGTCGGGTCATTGTTGATGCACAGAGAGAATGCGAAAGTGAAAGGGAGAACTTGAAGTTTGATAGCATGTTAGAGGATCACAAAAAAGGGTCACAAGTATAGGGCATCAATTGAATCCTTTCAATAAGTAAGAGTGTCGAATCGAACGAGGAACAAAAGGAAATGACAAGTGGTTTTCAGCAAGTTATTTTCTGCAAGCACTGAAATTGTTGGTAACAAGTAGTTTGATAGCAAGATAATTTGTAACGAGCAAGTAATGGGAACGGTAAATAAAGTGCAGCAAGGTAGCCCAATCCTTTTATGGCAAAGGACAGGCCAAAACGGTCTCTTATAAGCAAACCGTTCTTGAGGGTACACGGGAATTTCATCTAGTCACTTTCATCATGTTGGTTTGGTTCGTGTTCGCTACTTTGATAATTTGACATGTGGGTGGACCGGTGTTCAGGTGCTATTCTTACTTGAACAAACCTCCTACTTGTGATTAATCCCCTCGCAAGCATCCACAACTATTAGGAAAGTATTAAGATAAAATCTAACCATAGCATTAAACTTTTGGATCCAAATCAGTCTCTTACGAAATAGCGTATAAACTAGGGTTTAAACTTCTGTCACTCTAGCAACCAATCATCTAATAACTTATCCACAATGCATTTCCTTAGACCCAAATATGGTGAGGTGCCATGTAGTCGACGTTCACATGACACCACTAAGGGAATCACAACATACACATCATCAAAATATCAAACACATATCAAGTTCACATGATTACTTGCAACATGACTTCTCCCGTGACCTCTAGAACAAAAGTAACTATTCACAAATAATAATCATGCTCAAGACCATAGGGGTATAAATAGCATAATTGATCGGAACATATAATCTTCCACCAAATAAACCATATAGTAATCAACTACAAGATGTAAGGTTCCGGTACAAAGATTGAACACAAGAGATGAACTAGAGTTTGAGAGGAGATGGTGCTGTTGAAGATATTGATGGAGATGGCCCTCGCAAAGATGGAAGAGTTGTTGGTGATGATTTCCCACTCCGGGAGGGAAGTTCCTCCGGTGGAATCGCTCCGCCGGAGGGCAAAAGTGCTCCTGCCCAAGTTCCGCCTTGAGACGGCGGCACTTCGTCCCGAAAGCCCCCCCCCTTATTTATTCCAGGTCACCTTCTCATGTTAAGCTCATAGCAATATTGGAATAGAAATATGAGGTATAGAGCAAAAACAGGCTACCGACATGCTATAAATTTTACCAATGAAATCAACACAGAATCAACTCAAAGAGCAACTACTCAAAGCAAAAACAGAAGTGCCAATGCAACATGAATGCATCTAATCTCAAGACACAAAGCTAAGAAAGACACCTACGGACTTTAGGATTTGTCACTCCGTGTATCCGAGAGGTGTCTCTGGGCCCTCCCGACAATACACACCATAAGAAACCTTGTAAGCAAAGTGAGTAAGGAGTTAATTACAAGATGATGTATTACAGAACGAGTAAAGAGACTTGCCGGTAACGAGATTGAACTAGGTATGAAGATACCGACGACCGAATCTCGGGCAAGTAACATGCTGGTAGACAAAGGGAATTACGTATGTTGTCATAAGGTTCGACCGATAAAGATCTTCACAGAATATGTAGGAACCAATATGGGCATCCAAGTTCAGCTATTGGTTATTGACCGGAGAGGTGTCTCGGTCATGTCTACATAGTTCTTGAACCTGTAGGGTCCGCACGCATAACGTTCATTGACGATATAGTTTTATATGAGTTATATGATTGGGTGACCGAAAGTTGTTCGGTGTCCCGTATGAGATCACAGACATTACGACGAGCTACGGGATGGTCCAGAGGTAAAGATTGATATATAGGACGATACTATTCGGACACCGAAAGACTTTCGAAGTGTACCGCATCGGATCGCCGCAAGGGGTTCCGGACACCCCGGGAGGGGGGGGTCTATGGGCCTAATGGGCCAAGGTGAGGGACACACTAGCCCACAAGGGGGTTGGCGCACCCTCTCCCTGGCCGCCGGCCCTAGGGGAAGGAAAGGGGGAGGATTGGCCCCTGCTGCCTTTCCCTTCTCATGTGAGAAAGGAAAGGGTGGGGCGCCACCTCCCCCAGCCTTCCTCCCACACACAAACATGGCAGGGAAGCACGGCTAGGGGCAGGAGCCCAAGTGGAATTCGGCCCCACTTGGGGCGCCTCCTGGCTGCCTTCCCTCTTCCCCACCTATATATATGTGGGAGAGGCGCCACACATAGCCCGCGACAATCTCCTACCCGTGTGCGGTGCCCCTCTCCATAGTTTCGTCCCTAGGTCATATTTTTATAGTGCTTAGGCGAAGCCCTGTGGAGTTAGCATCACCACCACCATCACCACGCCGTCGTGCTGCTAGAACTCATCCACTACTTCGCCGTCTTGCTGTATCAAGAAGGGAGGACGTCACCGAGCTGAATGATACGTCCATTTTGCATCCTGCTTTTATATCGATATTTATTGCATTATAGGATGTTATTACACATTATGTCACAATACTTATGCCTATTCTCTCTTATTTTACAAGGTTTACATGAAGAGGGAGAATGCCGGCAGCTGGAATTCTAGGCTGGAAAAGGAGCAAATATTAGAGACCTATTGTGCACAACTCCAAAAGTCCTGAAACTCCACGGAAGTTATTTTTGGAATTAATAAAAAATACTAAGCAAGGAAAATACCAGAGGGGGGCCACCCACCGTCCACGAGAGTGGGGGGCGCGCCCCTGCCTCGTGGGCCACCTGGTAGGCCTTCGATGCCCATCTTTGGCTATATGAAGTCTTTCGCCCTCAAAAAAATCAGAAGCAAGCTTTCGAGACGAAACACCGCCGCCACGAGGCGGAACCTTGGCAGAACCAATCTAGGGCTCCGACGAAGCTGTTCTGCCGGGGAAACATCCCTCTGGGAGGGGGAAATCGTCACCATCGTCATCACCATCGATCCTCTCATTGGGAGGCGGTCAATCTCCATCAACATCTTCACCAGCACCATCTCCTCTCAAACCCTAGTTCATCTCTTGTATCCGATCTTTGTCTCAAAGCCTCAGATTGGTACCTGTGGGTTGCTAGTAGTGTTGATTACTCCTTGTAGTTGATGCTAGTTGGTTTATTCGATGGAAGATTATATGTTCAGATCCTTAATGCATATTAATGCCCCTCTGATTATGAACATGAATATGATTTCTAAGTAGTTACGTTTGTTCCTGAGGACATGGGAGAAGTCTTGCTACAAGTAGTCATGTGAATTTGGTATTCGCTCGATATTTTGATGAGATGTATGTTGTCTTTCCTCTAGTGGTGGTATGTGAATGTCGACTACATGACACTTCACCATTGTCTTGGCCTAGAGTAAGGCATTGTGAAGTAATAAGTAGATGATGGGTTGCTAGAGTGACAGAAGCTTAAACCATAGTTTATGAGTTGCTTCGTAAGGGGCTGATTTGGATCCATATGTTTCATGCTATGGTTAGGTTTACCTTAATACTTCTTTTGTAGTTGCGAATTCTTGCAATAGGGGTTAATCATAAGTGGGATGCTTTTCCAGGAAAGAGCAGTACCCAAGCACCGGTCCACCCACATACCAAATTATCAAAGTAACGAACGTGAATCATATGAGCGTGATGAAAACTAGCTTGACGATAATTCCCATGTGTCCTCAGGAGCGTTTTCCTTCATATAAGAATTTGTCCAGGCTTGTCCTTTGCTACAAAAAGGATTGGGCCATCTTGCTGCACCTTATTTACTTTTGTTACTTGTTACCCGTTACGAATTATCTTATCACAAAACTATGTGTTACCGATAATTTCAGTGCTTGCAGAGAATACCTTACTGAAAACCGCTTGTCATTTCCTTCTGCTCCTTGTTGGGTTCGACAATCTTACTGAAAGCGGCACGACTGTGCCTCTCGTGGAAGTAAATCCGTGCTTCCACGAGAACTAAATATGTGCCTCTCATAGAATGGAAAAAAAGAAAACATTTTTTTTGGTTTCCAGAGAGACTACTATCTCTCTCACGGAAGCAAATTCATAAATCTCGCGTAACGGAAAAGGAGATAGTTATTCCGGTTTCAAGAGGCATGACTGTGCTTTTTAAGGTCGTTTTCCCTAGTTTTCAAGAGGCACGACTGTGCCTCTCGTGAAAGCAAATCCGTGTCTTTTGGTATTTTTTTTTCGTTTTCAAGAGGCACGAATGTGCCTTTCATGTAAGGAAAAAAAGAAAGAAAACATGTTTCTTCGCATAATTTTTTGGGTCCAAAACTAAGAAAAACCGAAAGAAACCGTAAAGCAGAAAGAACCAAAAAATCATCTGAGAAGCCGAAAACGCGTGTGAAAAAATAATAAATAAATAAAATTTAAAGGTAGCGCCCAGAGAGCAACACGTGACGGCGGCTGAGTGCGTGCTAGTTGGCACGCTCTCAACCCACCCCAGGTGACCCTTGTGGGGCCCCCAGTGGAGTACTTTGTTAGTTGCTCGCGGCAAGAAGGGAAAAAGGACGCCCCTATATTTGAGCTCCTATTTGGCGCATGAGGCGGTGGCAAACAATGCCAGCGCACCACCTCTCCTCCCGTGCGCCCCTATTGGACCGGCACATGAGCGGGGCTGTATGCTCCAGTTTTTCTATTTCTTTTTTTAGCTTTTTGATTTTTCCTTCTCTAAAATAATTCCAAATTTATAACAATTTCCATATTTCAAAAAAGAGAACTTTCGAAATATGTTCCAGAAAAAAAATAAGATGTTCATAGTTTAAAGAATGAACATGATTTTGAAAAAAAATGTCGCGTATTGAAAAAAAATTCATGAATTCCAAAAAATTCATTAATTTTATAAAAACAATCATTGATTCAAAAAATGTTCACCGACTCAAAAGTTGGTTTCAAAAATCTGCGTGTTGATGGACAAATTTAAATCAATGAACAATTTTCTTAATCTGATGAACACATTTTGAATTCGAGAACATTATTAAAATTCAATGAACATTTCTTCAATATGATGAACATTTTTATAAAATTCATGAACATTTTTTGGTATGATGAATTGTTTTTTAGTTCGATGAACAAATTTGAATTTTTACTTTCTTTTGAATATGTTGAACATATTAGAAAAGGTCCATGAACATTTTAAAAATATGATGGCCAAATTTTGATTGCGATAAACAAAAATTGATTGTTTTCCTAAAACCGAAAAGGAGCAAATATGGGTCGGCCCACTTGTTCGCACGGGGGAGCATGGGCGTTCGCGACCTATGCACTAAATAGGAGAACCCATCCTCATCGAGTTGATCTTCCGACTCGCTAAAGGGGCGAGCGACATGGCAGCCCACGCGCGCCGCAGGCCGACACCTTTTTTTTTTGTTTTTGCTTTATTTTTGTTTTTTGTTTATAATTTAAAATATTCTAAATATATATTAAAAAACACTCAACAAAAAACTTTTGAAAATGTTGAACAAGTATTTAAAAATATTGATGAAGCATTCAGAAAAATGTTGAACATGCGTAGAAAAATGTTGGTCAGGTATTAAAATGAATTTCTTTACCGTGTATATAAAAATGCTAATCATGCATTTTGAATAAAATGTCGAATAGATATTCGAAAAATGATTATGAAGCATTTGGAACAAGTTATATGTGTCTGGCTTCGGGTACATGGGCAACAACCGCAACTCCGGCTTCTGCGGCTCCTCTTCGTCGGCCTCCGCCTCCGCGTAAAGTTCGGCGAAAAGCGTGCCGGTCGCCGCCCTTTCCTATCGAATGAACTGTCGGTATGCCTCGAAATAGGCCTCATCGTGGATGGACTCCAGAATTGCCTGTTGCTGCGCCATCTCTGCTGCTCGGGCGCTCGTGAACTCCGCCATGGCATCCTCCATGTCCAGTCGGCGCCAGCTCCTCCTGCGGCTACTCTACGCCATCCTCCTTCGAAGCCCCTGTGTACTCCTCCGGATCCACCACTTCCATAGGAATCGGCTGATGCTCCCTCTTCCTCCTCCTCCAGCTCCGGCGAGTCCGAGGCAGGCCGGCTACGACGTTAGCATAGCATACGTCTTGTTATTTCGGGCCATGGTGAAGCTAGACGGCGAGGGAAGAGTGGGGTGAAGAGGGAGAGACGTGGATGGGCTCGGGCTGGTGGCACGGAGAGGGAGCAAGTGGACGTGGCTAGGGCTTGGGGACGCCGCTATGCATGTTGTCTATATTTTTGCTGGTCGGAAAAAATAATGAGTTTTCGATTCTTTTGGATGGTGGAGCTGTTATCGACTCATCTATCTAGGTAATTAACCAAACTAGCAATCTTTATGCTTTTCGAGACCACGCTTTAGTGTTGACACTATATTCCATATCCCCAAGACCGAAATCGGAGAGTGGGAAGCTAGTATTGTCATGGTCATCCATGTTTGAGTGTGAGAAAAATGTGCGCTGGACAGCCCTATTTATAGGAAAAAATTGGCCATTTTTCAAACAAATTTAACCCACTAATGGTCAAATTTTGGAATATTTGAATTTTCTAAAAAAGTACCCAAACCCTATCCTAAACCGCTCTAAATCGACCATAACCTCCCCCTAAAGGCCTAAACCCCTCCCAACGGTCGCATACTCGGCTGGGTGGCTGGGTCGACTCGACCGATTAAGCGAGCCCCTGCTCCCCATCGATCGAGGAGCTGGGTGGCTGGGCCCCGCTGCCTCCGCTCCTCCTGTCGGCCTGTCCCCTCTCCTGCCCATTCCCCCGATTCCCCTCGCGTCCCGTGAGAGAGGGCAGCGACACCGAGTCAACGAGCGAGAGCGACCCAGGCGCGCGCGACACAGGATTCCCCCGCTCCCCCAATGACCGAGGCGGGCCTAGCTATCAGGCCATGCCGCGTGCCGTGTCGTGCCACGTGCCGGCCCGCGAGTAGTCGTGACGTGCCGGGCTGGCAAGCGGGCTGAGGGTGGCGGCCCAGGCACGACCCACTGCGTGCTGCATGCCTGGCATGACACGATTAGCCCTTGCCGGGCTTGGCCCGTCGCGTGCCATGCCACCGTGCTGCCGGGCCGGCCCGAAAAAACGGCCCATTTGGCCAGATATACTCTGGTGTGCGCAGCGACCAGAAGCCAAATCAGCAGCACTCTTTGCAAAGGACCTCCGATTCTCAAAATTTAAAATAAAATGCAAATGTCACTCCCACCTTTTTAGGTAGGTTTTGGAAAGTGACATGGGTCCAAATCTCGGACTGTTTTCATGAGATTTGGACCATTTTCATTGTTGGATTCCTCGCGTCGAGATCCTTTAAACTAGATTCCATGTTGATAGGTTTTGACAAACTATTTTTTCACAAAGAAAAGCGGACGAAAAACCAGACGAAAAAACCAAACGGAAAGCATGTTTTTTCTTTACGAAAGAGGCATGACTGTGCCTCTCGCGGAAGTAAATCCGTGCTTCCATGAGAATTAAATATGCGCCTCTCATAGAATGGAAAGAAAAAGAAAACAAATATATTTCGTTTTTTAGCTTTTAGCCTTTTTTCTGTTTTTAATTTTTGTTCTTTAAAATAATTCCAAATTTAAAACAATTCCATATTTTGAAGAATTGAAATTTCAAAAAATGTTCCAGAAATAATTAGATGTTCATAGTTTGAAGAATGCTCACGATTTTGAAGAAACATGTTTGTGTATTGAAAAAAATTCGTGAATTCAAAAAATATTCATTGATTCAAAAAATGTTCACCGATTCAAAAGGCCGACGCGTGGGCTGAAGGGGCGAGCGAGATGGGCCGGCCCACGCGTGCTGTGGGCCGAAGCCTTTTTTCGTTTTTTTACTTTTGTATTTTTTTTACAATTTAAAATATTCTCTCTCTCTCTCTCTCTCTATATATATATATATATATAGTCGCTATTAGTCACCCTGGGTGAGGAATAGTTATTCTTCACCCCCTCTCTATTTTGACATTAATGCACCGTATTTTTACGTTTTCTAAATTTTGTCTTATTTTATACATAAAAAGAGAACGTAAGAAAATATGTACTCGCCGTAAAAAATATTTTATGTTACGCAAAATTACAAATGTAAAAACAGTGTAAAACATGCATAAAATGTGATTTTTCTGGTCTTATAATTTATATTTTTTTGTTTTTATACCAAATTTTACACATTGAATCAATATGCATGTAACTATTTATATTGTAAACGTAATTTATTTATGAAGCGATCGTAAGATTACCTCGGGTGAAGAATAACTTATTCTGCATCCTAGGTGATGAATAGTAACACTATATATATATATATATATATATATATATATATATATATATATATATATATATATATATATATAAACATTTGAAAATTGTTGAACAAGTATTTGAAAATGTTGATGAAGCATTCAGAAAAATGTAGAACGTGTGTAGAAAAATTGTTGATCATGTATTAAAAATGAATTTTCTTTTCCATGTATATAGAAAATGCTAATCATGCATTTGAATAAAATGTTGAATAAGTATCTAAAAAATGATAATCAAGCATTTGGAAAATGTTATATGTATTTGCCTCCGGGTACATGGGCAACAGTCACAAACTCCGGCTCCTGCGGCTCCTCCGCGTCGGCCTCCGCCTCCACGGCAAGTTCAGCGAAAAGCGTGCCGGTCGCCGCCCTTCCTATCGAATGAACTATCGGTATGCCTCGACATAGGCGTCATCCTGGATGGACTCTAGTATTGTCTGTTGCTGCGCCATCCCTGCTGCTCGGGCGCCCGCAAACTCTGCCATGGCGTCCTCCATGTCGGAGCCCACAGTCGGCGCCAACTCCTCCTACAACTACTCCGCGATGTCCTCCTCCGGAGACCCCATGTAGTCCTCCGGATCCACCACTTCCATAGTAATCCGCTGATGCCCCTCTTCCTCCTCCTTCATCTCATTCTTCTCCTCCAGCTCCGGCGAGTCCAAAGGCAGGTCGAGTATGATGCGGGCGGCGCGCCTCGTCCGGAACTTCTCCTGAATCCGGAACCGGTGCTCACGTCTTGTTTCGCTGGGCCATGACAAAGCTATACGGCGAGGGATGAGTGGGGCAGAGAGGGAGAGACATCGATGGGCTCGGGCCGGTGGCGCGGAGAGGGAGCAAGTGGATGTGGCTAGGGCTTGGGGACGCCGCTATGCATGTTGTCTATATTTTTGCTACTCGGGAAAATTAATGAGTTTTCGATTCTTTTGGATCATGGAGCTATTACCGACTTTGACGTGGGGTTTACTCCCATGACCTACCCAACTCACACTATATAGACATGCTAACATCTACCCTACCCGCTACCACATATGGTTTTGCACAGTTACAGAACATTGCGCCGACACGCAATTCTCCTTCATCCCTCTTTCCGGCGTGCACCACGAGAGGGACAACAGGCCTACAAAACAAACGCACTGCCGAGGTGCAACTGCTATATATCATTTATACCAAGCACTAGCTTGCGCTCACCTGCAGAACAACCGACAAGGTTCACGACCCTATGTGCACATACGATGGGGTGGTTTTATTTCCAATTCAGGGAATTGGCGGCTCTCTTTCTGGCCCCCACCCTGGTTTTTTGCTTATGGTTTTATCTTTCCTTGTTTCCGCAAGGTTTTCCAATTTATTGTATTTTTACTTTTCTTTTGATTATTTATTTATTTTCCTTTTTTCATTTAAAATGAACATTGCACATGACCTTTTAAATTGCACAATGTATGGTTTTTATATACGGTGACCATTTTTATAACACTCAATGAATTGTCTTTGCTATATTTTTATTTTCTTAAATACACCATAACATTTTCAGGTGTGTTTTTGTTAAATGTGCAAAATGAAATTTTGACCTACCATAATTTAGAATTTTTTTCTATAATAAAATAAAATAAACACAAGTAGAGATATATAGTCGTAGCTAGGAAAGGTAGTGGCCGCTTGCTATAGGTGATACATAGCACCATCCATGCCGAGAACCATATAATTAATGTTGAGTATAAGATTATTAGAAATTATAGGATAGACTAGGATTTGGTCCTGCCTTGTCTTGTACTCCAAGTTGGTCTTTGTACTCCTATATATATATGCCCACGAGGCTCAAGCAATACAAAAAACAAACTATTCCACCAAATCCTCTCTCCCTTCTAACATGGTATCAGTTCCTGGGTTCTAAACCCTAGCCGCCATCGCTTCCGCACCCCGCGCGCCGCCCCTGGGGCGGTCGGCCTCCATGACCACCGCCGAGGGCCGCGCCGCCTGTACCTAGGGTTCGTTCGCAGGTCGTGTTGACCGGCTGCCTGTCACGCCCAATATGCGACCCTATCCAAAAGGAACTCGAAGGTCCCACCAAGGATAGACCCGCATATTGGAATGCTTTGCAAGGTGGATATCATTACATCAACATTACATAATAGATGGGGATACATACATAAGGCATACAATGCCACACGAATACAACATCATCATACATACGATCAACATCCGACTACGGATGAAACATAAACAGAAACTCAAATGACATCCACCCTGCTAGCCCAGGCTGCCGACCTGGAACCTATCCCCTGATCGAAGAAGCAGAAGAAGAACTCAACGCAAGCAAGCATCGCTCTCGCATCATGATCATCGCAACCTGTACCTGCAACTGTTGTTGTAGTAATCTGTGAGCCACGAGGACTCAGCAATCCCATTACCATGGGTATCAAGACTAGCAAAGCTTAATGGGAAAGGAAGGGGTAAAGTGGTGAGGTTGCAGCAGCGACTAAGCAAATATGGTGGCTAACATACGCAAATAAGAGCGAGAAGAGAGCAAAAGGAACGGTCGTCAACTAGTAATGAACAAGAAGTGATCATGAGCTCCTACTTACGTCAAACATAACCCAAAGACCGTGTTCACTTCTTGGACTCCGCCGAGAAGAGACCATCACGGCTACACACACGGTTGATCTGCAAGTTTCTAATTTCCCATCTGGATCAAAATATACCTGCGGGTGTCAAGTTATCTACAACCGACATTAACAAATTCCCATTTCACCACGATCCATCTATGCCAATAACCGCGAGTCAAGGGAGTGAGTTTGCATCTACATACCACTTGTAGATCGCGTGCGGAAGCTTTCAATGATTATACCTGCACCGGGTCCAAGTCCCAACTTAGCCCATGATAAGCTCGGGCAGGGGCTGGCCCTCTAGATGGGAATCTAGAGGGGGGCCTTCAAATGTGTGTTGTAGCGGCCAGGGAGGGGGACTTGCCCCCCAAGCAAGGGGGGGCGCCCGTCTAGGGTTCCCCCCTCAACCCTAGGCGCAAGGGCCCAAGGGAGGGGGGCGCACCCAGCCCACTAGGGGCTAGCTCCTGCCCCACGCAGCCCATGTGGTCCCCCGAGAGGGGTGGACCTCCGGAACCCTTCCGGTGGCCCCGGTACAATACCGGTACGCCCCCGAAACTTTTCCGGTGTCCGTTTGACAACTTCCCATATATAAATCTTTACCTCCGGACCCTTTCGGAACTCCTCGTGATGTCCGGGATCTCATCCGGGACTCCGAACAACATTCAGTAGTCACATACTAGTCTTCCTAATAACCCTAGCGTCACCGAACCTTAAGTGTGTAAACCCTACAGGCTCGGGAGACACGTAGACATGACCGAGACGACTCTCGGGCAATAACCAACAGCGGGGTCTGGATACCCATGTTGGCTCCCACATGCTCCTCGATGATTTCATCGGTTGAACCACGATGTCGAGGATTGATCAAACCCATATACAATTCCCTTCATCATTCGATGCGTTACTTGCCCGAGACTCGATCGTCGGTATCCCAATACCTTGTTCACTCGTTACGCAAGTCACTTTACTTGTACCGTAATGCATGATCCCGTACAACACCTTGGTCACCTTGAGCTCATTATGATGATGCATTACTTGAGTGGGCCCAGAGATACCTCTCCGTCATACGGAGGACAAATCCCAGCCTCGATCCGTGTCAATCCAATGACACTTTCGGAGATACCGTAGTGCACCTTTATAATCACCCGATTCGCTGTGACGCTTGGTACACCCAAAACACTCTTACGGTATCCGGAGTTACACGATCTCATGGTCTAAGGAAGAGATACTTGACATTGGCAAAGCTCTAGCAAACGAACTACACGATCTTTGTGCTATGCTTAGGATTGGGTCTTGTCCATCACATCATTCCCCTAATGATGTGATCCCGTTATCAACGACATCCAATGTCCATAGCCAGGAAACCATGACTATCTGTTGATCACAACGAGCTAGTCAACTAGAGGCTCACTAGGGACATATTGTGGTCTATGTATTCACACGTGTATTACGATTTCCGGATAATACAGTTATAGCGTGAATAAAAGACAATTATCATGAACAATGAAATATAATAATACTTTTTATTATTGCCTCTAGGGCATATTTCCAACAGTCTCCCACTTGCACTAGAGTCACCAATCTAGTTACATTGTGATGAATCGAACACCCATAGAGTTCTGGTGTTGATCATGTTTTGCTCGCGAGAGAGGTTTAGTCAACGGATCTGCGACATTCAGATCCGTATGTACTTTGGAAATTTCTATGTCTCCATCTTGAACATTTTCACGAATGGAGTTGAAACGACGCTTGATGTGCTCGATCTTCTTGTGAAACCTGGCTCCTTGGCAAGGGCAATAGCTCCATGTTGTCACAGAAGAGTTTGATTAGCCCCGACGCATTGGGTATGACTCCTAGGTCGGTGATGAACTCCTTCACCCAAATCGCTTCATGCGCTGCCTCCGAGGCTGCCATGTACTCCGCTTCACACGTAGATCCCGCCACGACGCTTCGCTTGCAGCCGCACCAGCTTCTCGCTCCACCATTCAACATATACACGATCCGGTTTGTGACTTAGAGTCATCCAGATCTGAGTCGAAGCTAGCGCCGACGTAACCCTTCTGACGAGCTCTTCGTCTCCTCCATAAATGAGAAACATGTCCTTTGTCCTTTTCGTACTTCAGGGATATTCTTGACCGCTGTCAGGTGTTCCTTGCGGGATTACTTTGGTATCTAGCTACCAAACTTACGGCAAGGTTTACATCAGTCCGTACACAGATGACATACATAATAGATCATATGGCTGAAGCATAGGGGATGACACTCATCTCTTCTTTATCTTTTGCCGTGGTCGGTGACTGAGCCGAGCTCAATCTCACACCTTGTAACATAGGCAAGAACCCTTTCTTGGACTGATCCATTTTGAACCTTTTCAAAATCTTATCAAGGTATGTGCTTTGTGAAAGACCTATGAGGCGTCTCGATCGATCTCTATAGATCTTGATGCCTAATATATAAGCAGCTTCTCCAAGGTCCTTCATTGAAAAACATTTGTTCAAGTAGGCCTTAATGCTGTCCAGAAATTCTATATTATTTCCCATCAAGAGTATGTCATCTACATATAATATGAGAAATGCTACAGAGCTCCCACTCACTTTCTTGTAAATGCAGGCTTCTCCATAAGTCTGCATAAACCCAAACGCTTTGATCATCTCATCAAAGCGAATATTCCAACTCCGAGATGCTTGCACCAGCCCATAAATGGATCGCTGGAGCTTGCATACTTTGTTAGCGTTCTTAGGATCGACAAAACCTTCCGGCTGCATCATATACAGCTCTTCCTTAAGATGCCCGTTAAGGAATGCCGTTTTGACGTCCATTTGCCATATCTCATAATCATAGTATGCGGCAATTGCTAACATGATTCGGACGGACTTTAGCTTTGCTACGGGAGAGAATGTCTCATCGTAGTCAATCCCTTGAATTTGTCGAGAACCCTTAGCGACAAGTCGAGCTTTATAGATGGTAACATTTCCATCCGCGTCCGTCTTCTTCTTAAAGATCCATTTGTTTTCTATCGCTCGCTGATCATCGGGCAAGTCTGTCAAAGTCCATACTTTGTTTTCATACATGGATTCTATCTCGGATTTCATGGCTTCAAGCCATTTGTTGGAATCTGGGCCCGCCATCGCTTCTTCATAGTTCAAGGTTCACCGTTGTCTAACAACATGATTTCCGGGACGGGTTGCCGTACCACTGCACACGGAACGTGTCCTTGTGGACCTCTGAAGTTCAGAGCAACTTGATCCGAAGTACCTTGATCATCATCATTGGTTTCCTCTTCAGTTGGTGTGGGCATTACAGGAACATTTTCCTGAGCTGCTCCACTATCCCGTTTGAGAGGTAGTACTTCATCGAGTTCTACTTTCCTCCCACTTACTTCTTTCGAGAGAAACTCTTTTTCCAGAAAGCATCCGTTCTTGGCAACAAAGATCTTGCCTTCGGATCTTAAGTAGAAGGTATACACGACAGTTTCCTTAGGGTATCCTATGAAGACGCATTTTTCCGACTTGGGTTCGAGCTTTTCAGGTTGAAGTTTCTTGACATAAGCATCGCATCCCCAAACTTTTAGAAACGACAGCTTAGGTTTCTTCCCAAACCATAATTCATACGGTGTCGTCTCAACGGATTTAGACGGTGCCCTATTTAAAGTGAATGTAGCTGTCTCTAGAGCGTATCCCCAAAATGATAGCGGTAAATCGGTAAGAGACATCATAGACCGCACCATATCCAATAGAGTGCGATTACGACGTTCGGACACACCGTTTCGCTGAGGTGTTCCAGGCGGCGTGAGTTGTGAAACGATTCCACATTTCCTTAAGTGTGTGCCAAATTCATGACTTAAATATTCTCCTCCACGATCTGATCGTAGGAACTTTATTTTTCGGTCACGTTGATTCTCTACTTCATTCTGAAATTCCTTGAACTTTTCAAAGGTCTCAGACTTATGTTTCATTAAGTAGACATACCCATATCTACTCAAGTCATCTGTGAGAGTGAGAACATAAAAATATCCTCCGCGAGCCTCAACGCTCATTGGTCCGCACACATCGGTATGTATGATTTCCAACAAGTTGGTTGCTCGCTCCATTGTTCCGGAGAACGGAGTCTTGGTCATTTTGCCCATGAGGCATGGTTCGCATGTGTCAAACGATTCATAATCAAGAGACTCCAAAAGTCCATCAGCATGGAGCTTCTTCATGCGCTTGACACCAATGTGACCAAGGCGGCAGTGCCCCAAGTATGTGGGACTATCGTTATCAACTTTACATCTTTTGGCATCCACACTATGGACATGTGTAATATTACGCCGAGATTCATTAAGAATAAACCATTGACCATCGGAGCATGACCATAAAACATATCTCTCATATAAATCGAACAACCATTATTCTCGGACTTAAATGAGTAGCCATCTCAGATTAAACGAGATCCGATACAATGTTCATGCTCAAACTAGGCACTAAATAACAATTATTAAGGTTCAAAACTAATCCCGTGGGTAAATGTAGAGGCAGCGTGTCGACGGCGATCACATCGACTCGAACCATTCCCGACAAGCATCGTCACCTCATCCTTCGCTAGTCTCTGCTTATTCCGCAGCTCTGCTGTGAGTTACAAATATGAGCAACGGCACCGTATCAAATACCGGAGTTATCATGAGTCTTGGTAAGGTACACATCAATTACATGTATATCAAATATACCTTTGTTGTTGCCGCCTTCTTATCCGCTAAGTATTTGGGGCAGTTCCGCTTCGAGGACCCTTCCCTTGCAATAAAAGCACTCGATCTCGTGCTTGGGTCCATTCTTTGACTTCTTCCCGCAATCGGCTTATCGGGCGCTGCAACATCCTTGCCGTCCTTCTTGAAGTTCTTCTTGCCCTTGCCCTTCTTGAACTTAGTGGTCTTATTGACCATCAACACTTGATGTTCTTTCTTGATTTCAGCCTCTGCTGACTTCAGATCGAGAACAATTCAGGAATGGTCTTTTCCATCCCCGCATGTTGTAGTTCATCACAAAGCTCTTGAAGCTTGGTGGGAGCGATCGAGGATTCTGCAATGACCGCCTCATCCGGAGGTTAATGTTCACCGGGTCATACGGTTGTACAACCTGCACATCTTTAGGATGTGTTCACCGACGTAACTGTTTTCCTCCATCTTACAACTATAGAACTTGTCGGAGATGTCATATCTCTCGACCGGGCGTGAGCTTGGAAAACCAGTTTCAGCTCTCGAACATCTCATATGCTCCGTGATGCTCAAAACGCTTTTGGAGCCCCGGTTCTAAGTCAGTAAAGCATGCCGCACCGAACGAGGGAGTAATCATCAAGACGAGTTTGCCAAGCATTCATAATGTCTTGGTTCTTCGGGACGGAGCGTCACCTAGCGGTCCATCTAGGACATATTGTTTCTGGCAGCTATGAGGATGATCTCGTGTTCCGACCCAATCCGTATAGTTGCTGCCATCATCTTTCAGCTTGGTTTTCTAGGAACACGCTGAAGTTCATGTTGACATGAGCGCTGGCCATTTGATCTACAAGACATATTTGCAAAGGTTTTAGACTAAGTTCATGATAATTAAGTTCTAATTAAATTATGAACTCCCACCAGATTAGACATCCTCTAGTCATCTAAGTGTTACACGATCCGAGTCGACTAGCCCGTGTCCGATCATCACGTGAGACGGACTAGTCATCATCGGTGAACATCTTCATGTTGATCGATCTTCCATACGACTCGTGTTCGACCTTTCGGTCTCCGTGTTCCGAGGCCATGTCCGCACATGCTAGGCTCGTCAAGTTAACCCTAAGTGTTTTTGTTGTGTAAAACTGTCTTACACCCGTTGTATG